>CM029561.1:11720507-12920507 GCA_017309665.1 Coelopa frigida | reverse complement strand
TCCCTCGAATAAAAGGCGACTTTAAACCTGAATCAACAATGAGGGAAAGCCTTGACCCAAAGTTCGTCCCTGATGCCGCAGTCGAAAAGCTCTGAGAGGACTAGGGTGAAGTGGGAGGAGACATCAGAGGTCGCTGTTGGGATCTCTGAAGATCTCGCATGAGCTCCAGGGAATCGACATGTGTGGGCTGAGCTCAACAACCGCAAACGAATCCGATCCAAATCCGAAACCTTCGGCCTAAGTTTGACAACGTGCTCAAAGTCATGAGTTCGAAAAGTTTTCCTCCACCTCCCATCGATCGATGACCCGGTGACTTCGCAAACATTTGTCATCAGGAGAAGTGGCAGTAGTGGCCAGATTGAATGCGGACACATGTGGCGCCCCAGCAAGTGCTGCCACCTAGTTATAATGCTATTAATAAATGATTTAGCGAGTACGAAACGGGAGGGAACCAATAGGAATAGTGACTGAAGAAGAGAGATAAAGAGAGAGTGAGAGATGAAGAGATAGAGAGAAAGAGAGAGTGGAAGAAATACAGAGAGATAGAGTAAGAGAAGAAGAGATAGAGAAGAGTCGGACAGAGACTAAAACTAAAATAACTATTATATCGGGAGGCGCCCGCACGTCTTTAGGCGTGACTTCTATTTTTACCCCTTGTTTGCATTCTTCCTCTCGTGTTCCCCACTTTTTCTTCTGAGATTTGTCACCTCCACTTTATTTGTGTTTTCTTTTTTTTCGTCTTTGCATATTATTTCTCCCGCTATTATTGTTGTTTTTGGTCTTCTGGCTCACATTGTTGTTGGCAAAGAGTTTCCAACATCATCGTTCAAATATTCACTTATCTTCCTATGAATTATTCATAGAGCTCAGGTCTATTCAGAAGTTCAGGTCTCACAGGATATCTTTCGTTGATAACCAAATTTGTTGCTACAATTCTCAAGGACTTCCACAGCAAGCAATTGTTGTTGTTTCTTTTATACATTGAATACGATTTTTAACAACGAAAGGTACGATTATAATAAAGGCTTCTGACAAATTAATTAAAATTCAAAGAAAAGAAGAGACTTTTCACAGAGAGGCAGAGAGATATAGTAAATATGAATGATATTTACAAGGAACCAAGGATTTCTAGGATGACATTCATAAAAGTCTGTCCGGCCTTCTCCTGGGATTGAATATTGTATTCAATATGTACATTCTTCATTAGTTTTATTCCAAATATACGAAATATTTAGGCGGAAGAATATGCTAGATATAAAATTTTTGTATATATCTTGTATATATATATGTAAATAATAATTAATATTTTATACTAATTGTGGACACCTATAGTTTTTATCAGTGTTCTCGATTGTCCGAACATTGAACAGTCCGAACGGTCCGGACTGTTCGGGTGTTCGGACCTTGTCCGAACATGTTCGGACTTTTGAACATGTTCGGACTCTTGAACATGTTCGGACTCTTGAACATGTTCGGACTTTTGAACATGTTCGGACTTTTGAGCTCGAGTCCTCGAACTCTCGATAATCTTCAGGTGCATTTGATTAAATTAATCCCTTCATGCGTTCATCTATATTCGCGCATCATCAATCTACGCAGCCAAATGCAAAGATTCACATTCCCATATGCCCGCAATTCACGCAATGCGAAGGATCATCAAAACACATGTATACATACAAAGCAACGAACCAACAACAACTGCACGCGTCGCTCAGTCAAAAAACAAAAACAAAGCAAATAGACAAAAAACACAAACAACGCAAATGGTCGTAAACCATAAACGACGCACAACGCTCAAAAACATTTCTCTCGAAAAAAAGAGAGAGAGAGAGTGTCTCGAGCTCAAAAGTCCGAACAGGTTCAAAAGTCCGAACATGTTCAAAAGTCCGAACATGTTCAAACGTCCGAACATGTTCAAAATTCCGAACATGTTCAAAAGTCCGAACATGTTCAAAAGTCCGAACATGTTCAAAAGTTCGAACATGTTCGGACAAGGTCCGAACACCCGAACATTTAAGGCTCGAGCGTTCGGACAGGTTCAAAGGTTCGAGCTGAAATCGAGAGCACTGGTTTTTATGTCGAATTCTCAAAGCGGAAGAGCGAGCGTTTTCATAGAATTGAGTAAATGATATACTGTGAAACAGATGGAGTTCCATCACTTCTGAAACCAATGTTGTACAATAATTCCAATACAACAATTTAACTTGAGCTATAAAGTGCTTCAATCGAGTTCTGAATAAACATTCCAACTAATTAAATCGAACAACAGAACCGAGCAATCGACACAAACACTTCTGTAGATAAATATTTGCGGTGATTGTGGGCGTTGAATTCCGGTAATCGCACTCACTCACTCACTCACGCACACGCATGCACGCACTCAAGCGTGTCGAAGTAATTGTGGAGAACCTTTTCACAACATTCCAACCCTTTGTTCACATTTTCGTTTTAATCTCCGCCAGGAGACAAATTTTGACCCAATTTTCCCACGACACTCACAGCGCAAACACAACTGTTACTATTCATACAATTCATGGTGGGTGTGTGAGTGTAAATAGTACTACGCATGTGTGTGTGTGTGTTAGTGTGACTTCCGCAGACAAGGCCGCAACAATTCAATTTAATTAAGCTGTACAATAAATTACTTTGCATAATCGAAACACGAATTGGCTGCCATGTTTAGGGAAGCCGCACGCACACACGTACATATTTAGGACGACGGAAGTCGTGTGTGTGTGTGGTTGACAGTGGCTCAAGGTCATGCAATTGGCACTTGAACGTACGGCGGCGTGTATATTTGAACTGACTGAATTGCGCCTCGAGGACATCCGATCACTTCATTAGCTGCGCATGAATATGCGTTCCATAGAATTTCGGACCCTTCACCTCTCTCTCTACCAATCACTATCAGGAACACTGAAATTAGCCTGAAGAGAACGATCAATTAGAGAGCTATCGAAGCGCGAAATCCTTAAGAGAATCCACATTGCTCCAGTCGATCCGTCGTTATGTCAGCCGACCACTCGTGCGTGAATCTAAAATTTTAATCTAATATAGAAGAGACTCCAGGCATTTAATCAATAAATTTGAACTGCTTTTGCGTCTCCTCGATCTCCGGATCCTCCTTCTGGATTTCCTTGCATTGTTTCTCTACCGTATCTCATCTTTCGTTTTTGTTGGTGTCGCTTCCCAACTTCGGCGCGCCGTCGTCTGTCCTTGTTGGACGAGTGGTTTGCTAAATTGTCTGTAAAATTGAAAATTGTTCCGAGCGCCACCGCATGGAAGGATACTACAAGACAGGTCAAACGGACAGACGGGGCGAATTTTCTGCTCCTCCCAAGAGTTTTTCGATGTCAACTTTTCTTCCTGCCGCCGACTGCTGCCAATTCAGCTCTGGTCAACCGTGTGTCATACGCATTATGCTCTTCATAAATATTTATAACCTACCGAATATCCGTCGTCCTAGCTCGCCGAATGTCCTTTCGTCTGTTTTCGTCGTCTTATTCGTAAACTCCTTCTGTCGAAGGACTACATTCGAAGTTTGGCTCTTCTCGCCATGCTTTCCCTTTCTAGGACATGAGTTTCTGGCCAACTTCTTGATGTTCTCCGAGGACAATGAATTGCTACGACAACGATTTAACGAGAACTCATCGTGAGGTTGCTCGGAGTCAGTGGAGTCTCAGAGGATTTTTTTAGATTTCCTCGAAGCCACTTAAATCGTTTCACGAACCGACTTTTAGAAATCCCACAGGATCCGAACATTCGACAGGATATTTCGGCATCCGCTGGCGATATACATATGTCAGTCAAAAGCTCGGAAGAAAACTTTCTGTATCCCATTTGAACTCGTTCTGCGGGACAAAAAGCTGCTTATGCTCACGTCGCACAGTGGTTCGAACCAAATGTATTTAATTCCAATTTCGAACCACTGTACTTCGAGCTCGTTTTGGGCGACAGAAGGACTTTTGGAAGATCAAATAATAAATTAAACTGCCGGAATCAAACGCAGTGGGCGGTCGTGACGCTGGTCGTGATAGCAGAAACACAACAATTTCAGCATTGAATTCACTCTCACTCAATGACAAACCACAGCGGTTTAGTTTGAGAAGTTGCTGCTCGCTTTTAGGCGCCTGCCGAGACATCTTTTCAGCCAACCCATTTGATTACGTGACGAAACTTCGGAACGATTCCGACATTTGCAACAACATGAATGAGAGTGAGGGCGGTGGACGACCGAAGGGACCGATTGTTGCCAGAAAAAAACTTAACCGGTCTCAGTCGCCCTCGCCAAGTCCGTATCCGAGCCACCTCGAAGTTTCTAGTGTTTCCTTCCGCCTGGCTACAGAGTTATGTTACAACTAAGTCTCCTTCTTCCCCTTCCTTCCTTTCTTTCGTTCTGTTCCCTGTCACCGGACACACAAGTTGGTCGTTCACGCTTCTGCCATCTCTTTCTTTCATAGTCTCTCTTTTGGCCCGTGTGTTCGAGTGCTTTTGACACTTGTTGGCTGCGGTCCAGCTTATTGAACGTCTGCAGCGAACACAAGGGATTGAATCAATTATAAGTGGTGGGAAGAGGGAGAAAATTGTGAATAGCCAATGGCTGTCAACCGGAAGTCAAGCATGAAAAGGGGCGGATGCATCATTTAATCAATTACCGCTTCTGATTCTGATTTACAAAACTCTAATATTTGTAGGTGTACAAACACTATAGCAAATAAATGCAGATCATTTAGTTAGTTTTGTTATTTTTTATCGCTAAATTTATTTCTTCGATTTCCTCTAATCTCGATAACTCTGAATTTTCAGACCACGGCTTCTTTAGGTTTAGGAACATAGCACAGCATGATGTACCGCATTCATTTCGCATTTCCGTCTCGAGTATTCTATCGCCTAGATCAACCCTGCACGTGGACGAACTGCCTTCTTAAAGCCCATCTTCTTCTGTTCGGTGTCAACTCAAAGTTCGCTTTTGCTCCCGAACCACTTGACGTTTGTATATTCGTAGATATATTACTATAAAAATATATGTATGTTTAAGAAGTTAATAAGAAATATAGACATATGATAAAAATACCTAAGCAAGGACTCCATTCGAGCTTGTAAACTCTATTCATTGAGAGCACAATTTTCAGTGATTTTCTTCATTTATTATTACTATAGTTCTACATTTACTCACGATCTCAAACTTTGAACGGTTTCCTGCAGGAGTTATTTTCATGGTTATGTTCTTCTAAACTGAAATATTAGTAGTGCTCTCGATTTCTACCCGGGTAGCTAGCATTACCCGGGTACCCGGACGCCCGGATACCCGGGTAATACCCGGGTATGGCATTACCCGGGTATTGCTATTACCCAATACCCGGGTAATAGCTAATACCCGGGTAATAGCCAATACCCGGGTAATGCTACCCGGCCTTTCATTACCCGGGTAGCAGGCAAAGGCCGATATAAGCCTTTCGAAGCGAAACGACGCACATCGTTCGGCCTTTCAAGCGACGGAGCAGGTAGCGGGGGTTGGTTTTGAAGCAGAGTGCGTCGATTGTTGATGTTGTTGTTTTTTGTTCGTTTTTTGTTTTGATGACCATTTGATGCGTTGTGTGTTTGCCTTCGCGCATCTTCGTGTGTTTGATGCGAAAAGATGCATAGGTTTTGAAGCAGAGTGCGTCGATTGATGTTGTTGATGTTGTTGTTTTTTGTTTGTTTTGATGACCCTTCGATATGTTATGCTTTGCATGAAATGCCTTACATATAAATATTAGAATCTGCGCATTTGGCTACGTAGACTAATACGCGCATTTGAAGTGCGTGAGTATGAATGTGTAGGAATTAATTTGTCAATCTGCAAATGATTAATGCAATGAACATATTGATATTTTATATATATATATATATATATTTTTTTTTTTTAAATTAAAAAACAAATTTATAAAAAAAGTTTATAACATTATTTTTTTATAAAAATGTTCCTTTAGAAAATACAGTAGAATTCATTTATAGCGACCTCGGTTATAACAACCATCCGTTTATAACGTCGGATTTTCAAAGCAAGTTTGGTTCGGTTATAACGACGTATAATTTCGGTCCCTTGGCGGTCGCTATAACCGAATTCTACTGTAGTTTTATAAAAATTAAAAAAATATATATTTTTATATATTTTTATAAATTGGATTTTAATTCATATTTTTTTTAAATGTTTTTACAATTTATTTATAAATTCATTTATTAAAACATTTTATAAAGAAATTATATTAAACAAATATCGATTTCTTCTTTACATTAATCATTGCGAAATTAATTCCTACACATTCTAATATTTATATGTAAGGCATTTCATGCAAAGCATAACATATCGAAGGGTCATCAAAACAAACAAAAAACAACAACATCAACAATCGACGCACTCTGCTTCAAAACCTATGCATCTTTTCGCATCAAACACACGAAGATGCGCGAAGGCAAACACACAACGCATCAAATGGTCATCAAAACAAAAAACGAACAAAAAACAACAACATCAACAATCGACGCACTCTGCTTCAAAACCAACCCTCGCTACCTGCTCCGTCGCTTGAAAGGCCGAACGATGTGCGTCGTTTCGCTTCGAAAGGCTTATATCGGCCTTTGCCTGCTACCCGGGTAATGAAAGGCCGGGTAGCATTACCCGGGTATTGCTATTACCCGGGTATTGGCTATTACCCGGGTATTGCTATTACCCGGGTATTGCTATTACCCGGGTAATGTCATACCCGGGTATTACCCGGGTATTCGAGTAACCCGGTAATCGAGACCTCTGAATATTAGTGAAATAATATTTTCATAATTATAAAATTTGTAAATGTAAGTTTTTGTTTATTTTGAATTTCACTGAGGACCCTGTATAAATATAGCTAAAGTGTAAAAGAAAAAAAAGCAAATATTCTAATTTTCAATCTATGATAAACAAAACTAAAAGAATATATTGTAACTAGAATATGTTAAAATATTAGGATGATATATAAATGAAATCTCAAAAACATGAAATCCATATATGTAAATGTAATAGATAAACAGGAAAATGTAATCTACACCAGCACCAACTTAAATGTATAAAATTTCGGAGGAAGAAATATTTCTTGACTTCAGACCCATGCTGCTTCAAAAGATAACTGAAATATATATGTATATCACCCACGAGATTATAGTATTTGTAAGAAGAAACTCTCTTGAGATGAAACATTAAAGGAGCAAGAAAATACACAAGAAAATGCAATTCAATGGAACAAAATATTTATAAAACACACACAAACTATTCAAATGTAACTCTACTTATTCATAAGACTATATATGACTATATATATAGAGCGATATATAAATATATATATATATACAGATATTGAACTTAACTGAAAATAGCTTTATAGTGTTTTAAGAATCTGTCTTTTACTAAATATAAGAAATTATGATGGTGAAGAATGCTTTGAGAACAAGTTGTCCAAAAACAAGAAGAAGCTTTGATTTCGTTTGATATTTCTTTTCAATAATTTTTTTATTAAAAACTAAATATTGAATCTAAACAACAACTTATTAACCGAAAATAAATAAACAACTCAAACTGCAGAGTCCAATTGTAAAAGAAAAAAATCTACAATATATAGAAATATACACTTACATACTTATATGTGAAACAATACAAAATCTCTTAAAGAAATTTAAACTATATTATCTAAAGAAATAAAAACTAGTCTAAAACCTACATTAAAAGTCTATAAACTAATAAAAACACAGAAAAACATAAATGTTTTGAAATATAAATACATAACAAGAAAAAATAATTTTCAAACATTGATCAAGAGAGCAAATCTAACTAATGTTTAGTATTCTCAAGAAGAACACTGAAAAGAAAATACGAAATGAATGGGCATACAAATAAATCAATAAAAAATTAATAAAACAGAACTACAAAGAGTTTTATATAAGATTTTCCCAAATGATATTCTTGATCTGTCCCCTAGTTTATTGATGGATTTAGGTAAAAGAATGTAGAATGTACTACAAAGAAATAGCAATTACTCTCATGGCTCGAAAAATTCCGAGCTTCATGAGGTTTCCACGCTTAAGTGAATACGCTTAATTAAATATGCAATTCATACTATATAATTTCTTATATAACATCAAAATATACCAGTGTTTAGCACGTTTTTTCATTTACCACGATCTTATAATAAGTTTCGATCATTAATATGGTTTCGGACAGGCTCGTTGTACTTCACAAAAAATGGAAGATAAAAATAAAAACAATTTAAAAGCATTTTGTTATTTTAGACATCGATTTAAATTATAGATTTAGTAAAGAGCTATTGACGAACTGATTATGATCGCAGTCTGATACACTACACACTGATGGTAAGACTATGTTCATTTTTTTCTTCCATTTGTAACACTTTGGAAGAGTCATAGATATGATAAAGAATATACTCTTGATCACCGACACCTGCTGAGTTTGAAAGTGTCGGACGGACAAACTACTTCTCAAAATACCCATAGACAATTTTGAGATAAGGTTAATAATTCTGTTTTAATATGATAGATCCGATCCAAAATCTCCCGTATACAAAAATCAGGTAAAACATTTGTTTAACAAATTTATTTAATATAAAATACTAAAAGTAATTCATAATTAACATATGTATTTAATATCAATATATGAGAAGAACCAATATGTTTGCGATTTATATCACTTCATCGCTGAATATGGTTTCAGTATGAAATTAAACTAAGAATCGAGGACGCAAATATTGATCTTTAATTTTTTCAACGGTTAATATAATAATATTTTCTTTATTATGCCAAATCAAATTGCATAAAATGAGAAATTATTTCAATTTACAAATCACATTAATTTAAATTACCGTGAAAAGATTACTTATTTAAACAATGCAATTAACGAATAGTGAAGAAGAACTTCAGTTTCGATCGCGGTACGTTGTAGGCGAAAAAGGTGCAGAAAACGGCGTAATCACCTTTGGGCATGGGCAGAGCCGTGATGAACGATTTTTCCGTGTAATGCGACGGGAAGTTCGCAATGATGAGTTCATGCTGCAAAATATCGCAATCGAGAAATTCTATTAGATGTCTAGAATAATATTGAAATATCGACTGAAGTTACGTCGTAGGGACATGTGTGGTTCATGTTCGTGTAATTATCGACCAAGCCATATAGGAATTTCACAACCGAATTCTCGAATTTCCTCCGTTCCTTGAAGAATTTGCAGGCGTTGAAAGAGACATTGTACAGGAAAGGTTTGTAGCCGTTGGCACGCTTCCTCAGATCTACATTGACCTAGGGAGAAATAATCCAAAGGTCTTTTGCTTTAGTAGAAAGCCAGATACAAGTTTTCTTCATGCCCACCGATATGTTGGTGACAGGCGTCTGCAGAAGTTTCGCCCGCATCGTGATGATGTTTGAACTTCGATTGAAGGCATTCAGAGAACACTTGGTGAAGACACAGAAATCCTTGTCGATGACTTCACACTCAAAATTTGTGAATTTTACTTGTGAATGCAACTGAAAGTATTTCGTAATAAATAACCATATTTTAGACTTCTGCACTCCAGGATCGTCTCAACTTACGGTCCTCATCGAGAGAAACTCGAGCAGTAGATAGAGCAAAGCTTGCTTTAAACTCATCCCGTGTTAGAAAATTTTCGACTGAAACTCCATCATTCTCGTTTGGAACAAAAACCGCTCGTGCAGAAAAAGTAAACTTATCTCCAATAATATATGGCTATTAAAATGCTTTTAAATTATTTTGATTTTTATCAGCTACATAATGTTTGTAATGCTTTGTGATTTTGGTTTGGCATTTGCTAACTAAAATCCTAGATATAATTTTGACATGCTGCAGTGTTTTGTGAAGAATAAGTAAATAATATTATGAAAATGTTCAAATAAAAGTAACATAATAAACTAATATGCTATTAAGGTCAACATGAAATTACAAAAACATTACCCGGGATTCGGGTGAAAAATATATTTATAATAGTTTTGAGCAGTTTTTTAAAACTTTATACAAGAGATTTTTGATAATAGTTTTTCAGGATTCTTAAATATTTTTTGTTCGTTAAATATCATGGTTTTTTATTTAAACTCCAACGAGTTTAGAATATCGCATCCACTCTCTTGCTATCACTGTTTTCTTCTCAATGATAATAAAGTTAGTGCTTCGTCTCTCTCCAATTGTAGCAACCTCAAACGACACTAATTACACTCGTACCGGATGCTAAGCCGACGGATTTTGTATTTTATTGAAAATTTTGAATTTTATTGAAAATTTTGAATTTTATTGAAAATTTGGAATTTTATTGAAAATTTGGAATTTTATTGAAAATTTTGAATTTTATTGAAAATTTGGAATTTTACTGAAAATTTGGAATTTTATTGAAAATTTTGAATTTATTGAAAATTTTGAATTTTATCGAAAATTTTGAATTTTATTGAAAATTTTGAATTTTTTTGAAATTTTGAATTTTTTGAAATTTGAATTTATTGAAATTTTGAATTTTATTGAAAATTTGGAATTTTATTGAAAATTTGGAATTTTATAAATTTGGAATTTATTGAAAATTTGGCCTTTCTTGCCCTCTTGCCTTTTTTGCCCCTTTTGCCTTTTTTGCCCTTTTGCCTTTTTTGCCCCTTTTCTTGCCCTTTGGCCTTTTCTTGCCCCTCTTGCCTTTTTTTGCCCCTTTTGCCTTTTTTTGCCCCTTTGGCCTTTTCTTGCCCCTTTGGCCTTTTCTTGCCCCTTTTGCCTTTTCTTGCCCCTTTGGCCTTTTCCTGCCCCTTTTGCCTTTTCTTGCCCCTTTTGCCTTTTTTTGCCCCTTTTGCCTTTTTTGCCCCTTTTGCCTTTTCTTGCCCCTTTTGCCTTTTCTTGCCCCTTTGGCCTTTTCTTGCCCCTTTGGCCTTTTCTTGCCCTTTGGCCTTTTCTTGCCCCTTTGGCCTTTTCTTGCCCCTTTGGCCTTTTCTTGCCCCTTTTGCCTTTTCCTTGCCCCTTTTGCCTTTTTTTGCCCTTTTGCCTTTTTTTGCCCCTTTTGCCTTTTTTGCCCCTTTTGCCTTTTTTTGCCCTTTTGCTTTTTTTTTTCCCCTTTTGCTTTTTTTTGCCCCTTTTCTTGCCCCTTTTGCCTTTTTTTGCCTTTTCTGCCCCTTTTGCCTTTTTTTGCCTTTCTTGCCCCTTTTGCCTTTTTTTGCCTTTTCTTGCCCCTTTTGCCTTTTTTTGCCTTTTCTTGCCCCTTTTGCCTTTTCTTGCCTCTTTTGCCTTTTCTTGCCCCTTTTGCCTTTTCTTGCCCCTTTTGCCTTTTCTTGCCCCTTTTGCCTTTTCTTGCCCCTTTTGCCTTTTCTTGCCCCTTTTGCCTTTTCTTGCCCCTTTTGCCTTTTCTTGCCCCTTTTGCCTTTTCTTGCCCCTTTTGCCTTTTCTTGCCCCTTTTGCCTTTTCTGCCCCTTTTGCCTTTTCTTGCCCCTTTTGCCTTTTCTTGCCCCTTTTGCCTTTTCTTGCCACTTATTCTTGAATTTTGTCGACAATTTTGAATATTATCGAAATTTTGAATTTTCTCGATAATTTTAATCGACAAATCACATTAATTTAAATTACTGTGAAAAGATTACTTATTTCAACAATCCAATGAACTAATCGTGAAGAAGAACTTTAGTCTCTATCGCGGTATGTCGTAGGCGAAAAAGGTGCAGGAAATGGCGTATTCACCTTTGGGCATGGGCAGAGCCCCGATGAGTGATTTTTCCATGTGATGCGAAGAGAAGTTCGCAATGATGGCTTCATGCTGCAAAATATCGCAATAGAGAATTTCAATCAGATGTCTAGAATAATATTGGAATATCGACTGAAGTTACGTCGTCGTAGGGACATGGGTGATTCATGTTCGTGTGAGCGTCGACCAAGCCAAATAGGAATTTCGCAACCGAAATTCCGTTCCTTGAAGAATTTGCAGCCGTTGAAGGTGACATTGTACAGGAAGGTTTGTAGCCGTTGGCACGCTTTCTCAGATCCAGATTGAACTACGGAGAAATAATCCAAAGGTCTTTTGATTTAGCAGAAAGCCAGCTACAAGTTTTCTTCATGCCCACCGATATGTTGGTGAAAGGTCTCTGCAGGAATGTCGCCCGCATATTGATGACATTTGAACTTCGATTGAAGGCTTTCAGAGAGTACTTGGTGAAGATATTAAAATTCTTGTTGATGGCTTCACACTCAAAATTTGTGAATTTTAGATGTGAATGCAACTGAAATTATTTCGTAATATTTAACCATATTTTAGACTTCTGCACTCCAGTATCGTCTCAAGAGAAACTCGAGCAGTAGAAATAGCAAAGCTTGCTTTAAACTCATCCCGTGTTAGAAAATTTTCGACTGAACCTCCATCATTCTCGATTGTAAACTTTTCTCCTATTAATATATGGCTATTAAAATGCTTTAAAATTATTTTGATTTTTATCAGCGGCATAATGTTTGTAATGCTTTTTGATTTTGGTTTGGCATTTGCTAACTAAAAATAGAAATAATACAAATCGAATTATATTTGTAATAATGAAAGAAGAACATTTAATACTACTATAAATACATTTAATAATGAAGGAAGAACATTTAATACTACCATAATACCATTTTACTATGGTCACTGTTTATGGTTCGTATTTGTAGAGAGTAATAAAACATTATCTATCAATTACTAAATTATTATTATTAAATGTGATCCTAGTCGCATTCATTTAATCCCCTGACGTGTATAACTTTTATCACAATCACAATGCGAGATTTGGCAAAAATATTTCTTCTTTCAATTGTGTAAAACAACAATGAACCGCAACCCAACTGTAACCTTTAGATCTTTCTAGTTTTTCACACCTACATGTGTTAATAATATCTTCTCTAAAAAGCTAAAAAGCTAAAAATTCGTACGAGTTTAAAATCCGAATAATATAAATTAAAATACAATTTTCATGGTGAAATACAATACTTTATTCCCAAATACTGTCTAAATGATTGACAGTATTTTGGCGTGTTAAATAATTATGATGAAGAAGCGACGCCTTTCATGTCATAATTTTATGTTAGTACAAGTGTTTAAGTTTCCTAGATATAATGTTGATATGCTGCAGTGTTTTGTGAAGAATAAGTAAATAATATTATGAAAATGTTCAAATAAAAGTAACATAATAAACTAATATGCTATTAAGGTCAACATGAAATTACAAAAACATTACCCGGGATTCGGGTGAAAAATATATTTATAATAGTTTTGAGCAGTTTTTTAAAGCTTTATACAAGAGATTTTTGATAATAGTTGTTCAGGATTCTTAAATATTTTCTATTCGTTGTTCGTTAAATATCATGGTTTTTTGTTGGATTGTTCTTTAAAATTACAATTTATACACCATCGAGTTTAGAATATCGCATCCACTCTCTTACTATCTTGCTGCTTCCTTCTCTATCACTGATAATAATGTTAGTCCTCTTGGTGCTTCGTCTCTCTCCAATTGTACCAACCTCAAACGACACTAATTAAACTCGAACCGGATGCTAAGCCGACGGATCAGCGCCGAAATCACTGCCTCGAAAGAGCTCCTGCTGCCAAGAGTTGGCGACGACGACGACACGGTTAACAGGGATGGAGTCGACGACGGCGATAAGAACGAGGAGTGGATGTGAAAGCGACGTCCATTAAAGTGGATCTGGAGATTTGTCCGACTCTGGCGCCGGCGGCGAATGCAACAGGAACTTGGGCTTCGCTTTGGCGGCAGCCTCCAGGGCGCCTGCAGCTTCCTCCTGAGCGATTTTCTCGCGGATCCAGTAATGGGCGGCGCACACCAGGAGCAGGAGGCTGGGGATTAAAATTAGCAGCACCATGCCGAGCGAGACGCTGGCCACGCGAGCCCGGTGTTCCTCGTTGCCTGTGTGTATGTGTGTGTGGGGGACGCCGGAAACATGTGACCGGTAGTTGATTGGGGTTGAGGTCGCATTTTATGGTCGTTCATCACAGATCCCAGTATGGTAGGGAAGAAGAAGAGCATAAGATAAATGAAGAGTGTAAATCAAGAATTTAAAACCCAGAAAAAATAAGTGGAATTTCCGTCGCCATATGTAAACCTGTTCTTAATTGTGGTGTGGAAAAATTAAGATAGGCGTAAATTGGGCCCTGATTTAAAGAATTATTCTGTAGTCATGAGTTTGAATTAATTCACTGAACTAATTCAGTGTCTTGTATTTGATAACTATCCTCAACTCCGATGATCAGGTCTTCCTTTACTATACTGCCAGCTTTTTCGTAATTAATGTCCGTGTTAAATGTTTGAATGATTAAAGTAATCAGTTGTTCCAACATGTCTCTGATAAATTACTACCTGTCCCTTCAATGTCCCTTTAAACTAATATTAACCCGAGTTGCCACATTGTCACACAAAAGCGCAAATGAAATCGACGAATAGCGGAATCAATTTCAAACCATAATCAAAAATTAGAATAAAATATTTGAAAAAATATCAGACGAGGACACACGACGCGAGCGCTTTGATGCAACAACTGGCAACTGAAAGGAAACCAAAATCCATTAAAACATATGAGAAACATCGTATATCCTTACAGTTACTTTTTATTATTTTTATTTATATTGTACAATATAAAAACATAAAACATTAATTTGTCAGTATTGAATACAGGACAGTGGTTAAGAGTAGTTTTGTTAAAGAGTTAAAAATAGTTAAGAAATTAAGAACATGCTATTAGAAGGTTTCTCAAAAGGAAGCAGTAAAATAACCCAGCCAATCGTGTATAGACCAACGGCACAAGATAATACAGCATTAAGATGGCGTTGGTGTAGCGTAATTATTATTTTCTCTGCAGTAGTTAAAGTTCTACGAAATATACAAAATGCTTAAAAACAACTTGATGTTTGAATGTATTAATATTTTGACTTTGAACCAAGCGTGATATTCACAAATGAGGTCATGGAATGTGGCTGTGGGATTCTGTGTTTGATTGTTTGTTTGCGTGTGTCAATGGACAAAGCCCTCAGCTGAAATTCATCTCGAATTACACTGAATAAATTTCAGTGAAATTCCGAAGTTTCGCTGAAGGCTTCGCTTTACAGAGTTATTCACAATTACAATTAATTGTAAGGACATTTAAGGATAAGTACATGACGGCCTTGGATTATGCAACCACGAAAAAATTACAAATAAAACTTAAAATTACAATGACGAAAAATACAAATACAAATAAAGTTATAAAGTGTATGAACAATCTATCGATTTGAACTCTGAAGCTTGGTGTGTTTCTGGTGTTAATGCCGAGTGGGCGGAAATGTTTGGTGGGTGTGGCACGACACTCTGATTGCCTTGCAGCAAGCCCAGAGCAACGAACGGGTTAATTTAGCATGAAGTGGGCGTGTGAATGGGGTGGGCGTCGTTTCCCATCTGTTCTTTCGGTCTTTCGCAATTTCTATTTCTTGTGATTTCATTTCATTTTGGACATGTGACGTCGCTCTACACCTCGGTCGACTTCTGCACGGAGGGCGTGGGCGAGGCCGCCTGCGGGGGCGAGGGCAGGCCTGTGTCCTGCGACAACGGGGCCGCGCGGGACTGCACCGCACCCGCCGGCAGACCCGACGGCGGCCGGTTGAAGTACTGCGTGTTGTTGGGCAGCACCGGGACGCCGCCGAAGCGGTTCTGCTGCATCGCGTTCGCCGGGTAGCTCAGCGAGCTGGCCCGGCTGTCGGCCCCGCTGAAGGTCGGGCTGTACTGCTGCTGCCGCTGGGCGGCCGGCAGCGGGCTGGCGACGTCCTCGTCGTCGACCTCGGGCGTGGGCGGGCGCGCGTCCTCGTCCTGCTCGTCGATGGGCGTGCCGGCGAGGTCCTCGTGGTCGGTGGAGCGCAGCGAGCGACGGCCCATCTGCTTCGGTTTCTCACCTGCGTTTGGGTTATTAACGTATTCAATATCCCTGGCTACTTTGCTATCTTTATTCTCACTACCTTCCGATGAGGTCACGTCCTCGTCGTCCAGGTCCCACTTCTTGGCTGGAAAGTCAATGCGGGGTTTGCCCGGTAGAGGTTCGTTCGTGCGATAGACTTTATCATAGGACCTACTTTTTTTCAGCGTCCCCGTCGCGTCGGTGTCGCCGTCGCTGTCGTCGTCGTCGTTGGGGCCGCGGCTCAGCTGGCGCAGGTTCGTGCGCGACGAGGAGCGCGATCGCGGCAGGACCGGCATCTGCCAGTGCGGGTCCTCCTTGAGCTGCTTCTGCCGGTAGCGGTAGACGCCGCAGACGATGCAGAGCATCAGCGGAAGAATAACCAGGATGATGATGCCGATGGCGATGAAAGCGACGCGTCGTGTGTAGTAGACCTCGCCTGTGGTCGCGAAAGGGACGGAGGAAGGAAGGAAGCACGGGTTAATTGATTCACCGATTCATCGATTCACTCGGACTGCGCAGTGGCGTCGTAAAGGGGGACGATGGAGGGGGATGGTCAGATACTTACGCAGACACTCGGTGT
Organism: Coelopa frigida; assembly: GCA_017309665.1. Lineage (NCBI taxonomy): Eukaryota > Metazoa > Arthropoda > Insecta > Diptera > Coelopidae > Coelopa > Coelopa frigida. The sequence continues at coordinate 12,903,977 of CM029561.1, read as the reverse complement.
AGCCGTACTCGGGAACGTTCCACAGGCCGTTGGCCATGCACTCGCGCCGCTGATCGCCGCGCAGAACGAAGCCCTCGTTGCACTCGAAGGACACCTTGCAGCCCGGCATGAAGCAGAAGCTCAGCTTGCGCCCGAACCGAGGCGTCTCCAGCACTCCACAGGACAAGACGCGTCTGAACAGAAAACATAACTTGTTAGTAGAGAATACGTGTGGGTCAATTAGGTGAACTCACTGAGAGTTGAGGGTCCGGATGTTGATCAGGCTGTCGTAGTAGTTCTTGGTGAAGTGGGCCAGGTTCCGGTTCAGGGTCATGCCGTAGTCGTAGCGACACTGGTAGCTCTCGCCGCACAGCTCCTCGGCGCGCTGGACGTCGTACGATCGGTTGGCGGGTAGGAAGTCGACCGGCTCCTTCAGATAGTTAGGCACGAAGGAGGCGTCCGCATAGTAGCTCGCCGTGCGGCCGAATTCGCGCGTGAAGAGCGCCGCCCCGATGCCCGGCTGGTCGCGATCGGCCAGCATCCACTTCATGCCGAACTTGGTGGCGATGTCCTGCAGGTTGTTCAGGTTCAGCTGGGCCACCGTCAGGTCGGGCAGCACGAAGTCGTCCAGCTGGTTGAAGCTCCAGTTGCCGAACAGCCCGGCGGTTTTATTCTACAGATTAGAGTGGAGAGAATACGGTTAGTGTTAAGCGTCAGGAGTCGACGAAGTCTCGACTTACGATGAATCCCCACGGGAGGTAGACGCGCCCGGTCATGTAGCCCTCGTTCTCGACCACCTCGACGCCGACGCCCGAGTCGAACATGACGATCACCTGCGACTGATTGAGTAGGTAGGTGGGCGTGTAGACGGTCACGCCGTCGAAGTGCTGGAACTTCAAGCTCTCGCGGTCGAAGTAGATGCGCCGCCCATCGGCGAGGACATCAAGACGATAGCGCCAGCGAGCGTGCTGGGGGCGGGCGCGCACCTCGATCGTCGTCGTCGTGTTGCCGCGCATCGCGAGCGCCGTCAGCTGGGTGGCGGCGACGGCGCCGTGCTGGTTCTTCGGCATCTGCTGGAAGCGGCCCTGCACCTCGAACTGATGCTCGGCGTCGACGCTGCGTGCCAGGACGAACTCGCCCAGCCCGTTGAACGTGTACTGCGTGCCGTCGAAGGTGATGAAGTGCGGGTCGCCGAAGACGCCGGCCACACCGGGAGCCTGGTAAGCGACGCAGTCCTGCGAGGGCCGACGCTCGAAGCGATACGTCTCGCAGCCGACGGCCTGCTCCTGCTGCCAGAAGCAGCACGAGTAGAAGGGGCGCATGTCGTGGAACCACGAGGACAGCGTCGGCACCTTGCTCGCCTCGTTCCAGGGCATCTTGCCGAGGTTGTGGTTGCGGCGAGGACGAGAGCCCCACATCTGGTCGTACGAGAGCATCAGGAAGCCGTAGCGATCGTAGCAGCACTGCTGCTCCGCCCCTTGGGCCCTGAAAGCGAGAGGTTCAGGTCAGTGGATGGATCGAGGTGAGGATCGGGATGTCAACTTACGTTGGCGTGCCGCTGACGACGCAATGGATGGCGCCCTTGTGCCGCAGACACGTCGGGTTCGAGTCCTTGTCGCAGTCGCGGTCGGGCATGTAGCGGCCCTTGTCGTAGACGGCCTGCTCCAGGGTGCACGGGCAGAGCGGGAGGTCGGCGGCGAAGTTGCGCAGGTAGCGATCGGTGCGCAGCCAGTTGTCGCAGAGGGCGCGCGGCCAGTTGCGGCCGTGTTTGCGCTCCCACTGGGGCCCGAAGTACCAGGCGAGCGGGATGGGCTTCGACCAGAGGGTCCTGTGTGTGTGTGAAGGAAAGAACGTTTATCAGAGAGTGCTCGATGAGTGAGAGGGAAGTTGGAAGAAAAGATGAGAAGGTCAGTTGGAGCTAATAATTTAAATCACTTGATTTTCGATTTGAAGGGGAATCGAGATGAAATTGTTGTTGGGAGGCGGGCTCGTCGCAAAGGTGATGTTTTCACGTACCCTCTGAATATTTACTCTTTTGCAACCCCAATGCGAACCTCTCTCAAACCGCCAGCAGGAAAATTCATCAGCAATTACGATGAATCTCACAGCAATAAATTTCAAGATACTATCGTTAACCTTCCGCTCTCCAGCCTGACCAAACAACAACACCACACCCCACATCGTGGGATCCTTCAGCGGTCACGCCCATTCGGAACCCTCAGAGCGTAACTCAATAAACGACCGCCAGGGGACTCATTTCAAGAGAGTGAAAGGGAGAATGGTGGTGGTAGAAAGGAATGTTAGGGGGTTAGAAATAGAGAGAAAGCGGCCGAGTCCATTATTTCGTAATTTATGCGCAGTGACCGAACAAAGAGAACAGAAAGGGAAAATAATTAGCCACAGATAATATTAACAACAACAACAGTAGCATCAACAGCAACAATAACTCTCGGGCTTAAAAATTAACTTTTTTGCCAGCAAACACTACAACAATAAAAACAATTTAATTCCATGACACACATTGAGTTGCGAAAACAAAAGGATCAACTAATGGCAACATCATACAGCAACAAGGAAACAAAACACATACTAAAGCAGCAATCCAATGAGAGTGACAACACTAACAACAACAACAACAACATCAGCACTCACTACAATTACAACTACAACAACCACAATAACAAGAACAACGGTGACCACTCCAAAGTAGTCAATTAAAAGTTAGCCACACGAGAGACAACCTCGAGTCCGTTTTCAATTTTGAAAAGTCGGATTAGCCAGGATGAAGGATGTGCAGGACGAGGGCGAGCACGAGGGTCCTTCGTGTCGAGCACACGTTATTGTTTCTGCTCGCATTTGTAATGTTCTCTAATTGCCACAATTTGTGGATTCACTTTCGAGATTTCACAACGATGCGGACGAAGCCACTTTGTCAAGGAGTCAAGGACATTGAATTTTCCCTTTTTTGCGATCTCATTTTCTGTCTCTTCTCCTTCATAATTTCTAAATCTTGGTGCCGTATCTTTCCTTTCCTTTTTCTCGACCTGTTCCCTTAAGCTTTCTCTCTCTCTCTCGTTCTTTTGATAAATCACCTTCTCCTACGATCATCATTCAACCCCACGTCCTTCGAAGTCCTACGACCCAGGCGTCAATGCATCATCCTCACCGCGGGAATCTTCCGACTCCCCTCCACGAAACACACCTTTACACCATTGTTTTTGTTGTTGTGGTCATAAATAATTCCCGACCAAAAGTGAATTTAGTGTGCATTCTGAGATATTTATTGAATTCGACAGCAACAGAGGATTAGACAACGACAACAAAAGCAAACGAAACACAAGGATTAGCTTAACCCTTGAACGACCACCTTCGCTGCTCGCACACCTGAGATATCCATATTTATTAATATACAACACACCATACATACATATATCCACATAAATATCGTTCAGCGGTCGACCACCGTGGAGATTTGAAAAGTCCCGTCGGAGGTCGCATTCGTCTATAACAAATCACTAAGACAGGATTTATTGTTGCTTCATTTTTTCTCCCTTGCAAACTCGAAATCACTCCCTATCTCTGTCAGGCTTCTTCTGTATCCCACATTTTCCCTCTCGCTCTCTTCTCGAAGAGCACCATCTGCTGATGATTTGAATATTTAAATTTCGCTTGCGATAAACTACTACAAACGAAATTACAAGAACAAGAAACTCCGGTGACGATTGCTATGACGAAGCAATAGAGCGAGTGGAAGTGCATCCGAGGTTGAATAGAGAACCAGAGATTAGAGGGAGAAAGAGTGTGAAAGAAAGAGAGAATGAGTGAGAAAGGGGGCGACATTGCACTTCTGGCCACAGTCGCCCAAGGACCTCCTCCGACGCTCGACAGGAGCACGGAACTACTCCGAGTGTTTTCGCTGTGCTTTAAAATCATTTACTTCACTTAATTGTCTTCCTCGTCTCTCCTTTCACTTTCTTTCGCAAGGCCAACGAGAGAGAAAGCGAGAGAGAGCGAGACAGCGAGTAGAGTAGAGAGTGCAGCAGGATAATCGAAGTTTGTTGTTGCTGCTGCTGGTTCTGTATTTTATTGCTTGTCAATTTGTTCGCAATTGATACGAAATGAAATTATTTCGATGACATTGGCAACAAAGGCTGCGACAGACGGAGAGAAAACAAGAAAGGGGATGTTTGAGTGATGCAGGTAGAGCGCAAATGACAGGAGATGGAGCAGGGAGAAAACAAATGAATTGCAATGCAACGGAAATTGAAAAATTAACAAGAACTCTTTCCGACAGAAGCCTCATCCAGATGATGTCGAAGAAGTTAAGAAAGTCGGAGAAATGGGAGATGCAAACAGAAGGCTGTTCTCGAAACCTCAGCAATTTCATCTGTAGAGGTTGAATCATTTTCGTTCTAAATTTATTCTTAAACACAGATGGATCCATGTAAAATTAAGGATAACTAGCGCACCGGGGTCGCTTCGCTCCGAATATATATATCGAATATATATACTTTTCCATACCTATGACCTCTCCTTTAATGCGTTACAAACGGAAGGACAAAATGAATATACCCTTACCCACAGGGTGTAGGGTATAAAAATTATATAATATTAAAAAATTATAATTTAATGAAAACAAGTTCTCCCATTCCCTAATGGTTCCCGAAAGACTTCGACAGACAGATAGACATCGATCTACTTACGGGCTGATCTGCAGGCCTGAGTACTGCTGGGGGTCAGTGAGGTTGATCTGCAGGAAGCCGAATTGCATGTCGTTGTTGATGTTGTTGCGATTGACGTAGTTCTGCGGGGCGATGATATACTGTCCGGTGTTGGTGATGCCCGCCTCGATGACGTCGATGAACTCCAGCTGCGGACTGCAAAGAAAGGAAATAAGTTAATTTAGAAGACGATCAATGTTTAGAAGGGAATCACTTACTAGATCGTGGTCTCGCGGTAGCCCCAGAGGGAGATCATGATGTTCGCGTTCAGATTAGTCGTCAAATTGTAGCGATTCCAGTTGATACGGATCTCTTTCGGCGCCTTCTTGTGCACGTCCTCCGTTTCGAAGAAGATCTTCTCGGTGGCGGCAGCCGGTGTCTCTGAATGAGGCGATCAAAGAGCATGAGAATGGAACAGGGAGAGAGAGAAATATCGGGAAACTCACCGACGAAGTACTTTCCGCGCCACTTGAAGCGCTCGTTGCCGACCGATATCTCGAAGCGGATGTAGCCCTCGGCCTTGAGGAAGGGCTGGACGCAAATCACGCGGTTCTTGTCCACATAGTGGCCGAGCACGTCCTCGGTATCGAAGTGGCAGGTGACGCGGATGTTGGGGTCGAAGCAGGGGCCGGTGATGTTGACGACGGTGCCGCCCAACATGTTGCCCGACTCGGGGGCGAAGGTCAGCGGCAGGTGGGAGGCGTCTAATCGTGGGAGAGGGGAATGTTTGTTACTTCTGATCAACAAAAGAAAGGTTCGCCATACGCACCGATATCCTTGTTGCAGGAGCCGATCAGGATGCGCTCGTCGATGCGGAAAATGTGCCGCCCTGGGAAGCCGTTGCCCCAGCCGCGTCCCGTGAGATCGCGCAGCACCATCGCCTGGCTGTAGGGTTTGTACTCGTAGGACTGGGTGCCGTTGCCAGCGTTGAATCCGATCTTGAAAGAAAAACAAAGCCTAATTAGTACTGAAATATTGACTTCGAAGATCTATGTGGAAGTCATTGGTAGGACATCTGTCCGGTCGATATTCAAACGCACGCATTGAGCCCATCAATCGCAATAGTCGTCGACACCCTTTTATTGATGGATTCCCGATGATGTCCTTCGGGCTGGTCTGCGTGTCGCAGACCATCAACTTGCGTGCGACCGCAAACAATCTATTTGCAGTTAGTTAATTTAATTGCAGTCGAAACGGGGGACAAACGAAAGGCAATGAATTCACACGAAGGACTTCGAACGCAAGCCCGAAGAAGAAATTGTCCTTTCGATGAATCATCCATCATTCATTGTTCGCACATTTTCGGAATTTCATTCACCCAGATCCAGTCCAGATCCGCAGATCCTTGTGGCCGAATGGCGGCCGCAATGTTCTTTTGCATGCACTTCGCAGCTCGATGTGAATTTAATTAAAACTTTCATCGCAATTATTCCACTATTTTACTACGTGCTGTTGTTGGTGGGTTTGTTGGTCTTCTAAGGACACCCGGCCAGTCGCTCTAATTAGAAAATTCTCCTCGACATGCAAAAGTTTGATAACAATGGGAGCAACAACGTTAGTACTATCCTCAACAACAACAACAAACATGAGTCCAAAGAGTCCAACATGGAGTCCGAATGTTTTAAATTTGATTTGTCGGGCGCGTGGAACAGAGCACAGGACAAAATAAGTAAAGAGGAAGAAATGAAGAGTTAGAGTGAGAGAGAGAAGGAGAAAGAAAGTTCTTCGTGCTCGATGACCTCGCATGCATCAATTGGCGGCAAATGGAATGTGGCGTGCAGAAGTCCACGAAGTTGTTAGCAAGCATCTTCTGAGAACTGCCGAACACAAACCCATAATCCTTTTGAAATTCCCTTCCATTTTTCTCGCTTTCAACTCACTTATTCTCGCTATCTCTTTTAACTCTTATTCTCGCACTCTCTTTCCTTCTATCTCTTGGTTATCATGGGAACATCAAAGCTTTGAACTTTGAACTTAGAAAGCCATTAAAATTACCACTTTATTTACAATTACATACAACTGCGGCAAGGAGAACATGACAAGCCGAGTGCGATAGAGAGAAGGGCGTATTTCTCGAGAAATCACACGGATAGAAACTGTTATCGTGTGTGTTTGAATGAAGGAACTACAGGCTGGCAGATGGATGGAGTCAAAATCAAACAGAAACACATTCAACTTTTAAGTCAATTTTCACTTCATTACACAAGATGAGTGAAGGGTTGACGGCGTAACCGGGAGAAGTTGGGCCTTATTTAATATCTTCAATATTTCCGCTCACTAGCTTTCTTCGTCCTTCGCTTTTCCCGTTTCACTTACAAAACTCTCCCTTTCTCTGCTTGGAAAGCATACCACGCAGAGATCATCTAACAAACTAAGATCACTTACGAATGCCGGTACTCCGCCTTCTCCGTGGGTCGTGTCGCCTCCAGCCTCTGTGTGGGCCGACCAATTGATGACTGCGTAGTTGAAGATCGCGTACGTGTAGACTTCGTCGGTGGCCAGAATCATTTGGAAGGTGTTCGTCTGAAGGGAGAAAACACAGATTAAATTGAATGTAAGAAAACAAAACAAAGATCCAAAAGACCAAACATCAATATGACCAGGGAAGCATCGAACCATCAATGGGCAAGAAGGAAGCTCCCTCAAGCCATGCATTACTGCTCCCTCATATCGATTCTCGGAAACCCATCGACCCAACAGCAGGTTTCGGCGAACTATCTTGGAACACTGTTATATTAATTAAGAAACAACTCGTGCTCAGAGCAGAATATTCGCATGAAAGAGCATTCCGGAGACGCATGAGTGACGTCGTGGAAACCCTTTGGCCCTGCAGGAAGCAATGAGCTCATGTGGTGGATGTCACGCTTGAGCTGAGAAATTCTAATTGATATTTCATGATTTCGGAAGGAATTCCGGTGAGGCCGAGGACTCATATTCACGGCTCGTCCAACCGAGGGTTTTCATCTGCCCGAGTCGTCCTGCAACAGACACTTTATCAACGGGCGCGGACATGGCCTTTGAGTGACAGCGATGCCGGACGTCGTTGCTACGGAAATGCCACAGGACGACGGAAGGAATGAGGAAATGGAGCGGAGATGAAGAGCAAATGGCACTCCGGCCACGGTCATGGGCTCAACTTACCGTGAACAATGAATTATCGATGCCGCCGGAGAAGGAGACGTTCTTCCATGTGGTGATCACGACGTGCTTGGGCACGAAAGTCTCGGCGCCGACGACTCCATCGCGGATGTCCCACATGGTGCGTTCACGTACTTCGACGCCGAATCGGTCGGTGCGTGTCATCAAATCACGTTCCATTCTGCGTACGAAGAACAACAAGAACATTAGAGAATTATTGCTTTTTGACTTATGCCGCAAAACCAAAGCAAACAAATACAAAGTGAAGTTATGACAAATGCCTTGTGTCTGTCTCTCTTCCTGTCTATATGTCTGTTTGTCAGTAAGTCAGTGGAGAAATATTGGTGAATTTGGTTGGGAAAATAAAGCAGGATAAACAAGTTTGATGAATGCGAAGGATTTGATAAGTGGCCAAAGGAGGGCGGGATCCGCCCTCGAAGCCACAGATGCTGCCTTTCAGTGGTTTGGAGGTCACCACAAATGGACCTCAAGTTGAACTTAAAAGATTTAGGTTGCTTGAAAACGAAAACCAACGAAACAAGAAAGAATGTAGAAAAAATCCCGCATTGCAGGGGAATTAAAAATCGCTCATACGCCTGAAGAATCATTTCTGAAGGAAATTTACCAATTGGACGATTTGAATCCTAATCCCCTGACCAGGCAGCCGTTGTGGTTTCTTTATCTTGGGATTATCTTTCTCGAGACGTCTTTTTTTGCTATTATTTTTCCGCGGATATAAATTGTGTTTATGTTAAAAATAAATCTTGCTCCAGCCTATGAGGCGCTTGTGGAATCAAAAGCAAAAAAGCACAAGCTGTGCGAAAGAAGCCTCCCACTCCTCAAAAGGAGAGAGAATATTGAAAAAAGCAAGGAAGGGAGAGAGAAAGAAGCACAGAATAAACAGATGCTGAGTCATTTTTCTGGATTTATCGATGATGCCGCGAAGAATCATCATTTATTTCAATGCCCCAGCCTTAGGCGCGGATCATTTGTACCTGCGGATAGAGGCGAGGATTTCACGAGGGATTTTCATTAAGTACTTAATCTGAAATTTGCATTAAGAGCTCTCCACGCAAAGTCTTTGTTTCCACGAAGTTTCCTCCATACCTTGGCATGGACGAGGTCGAGGAAGAAGGATGTTGAATGCAAATGCAATGAAAATATTTTCCCTAAACGCCCACCACCTTTCTCATTTACACCTACGCACTCATTGACTCACCCACCCACGAAGCGAAAACTCATTCACAGACAAACAAGAGACTCGAGCATAATTATATTCCAAGCACAAGAATGCGTGGTATTTCGCGTACTGAAGCACCTTATGCGATTTTTGCATTTAGTTGTGTGCATAACAAAGGGAAAACGGAGAAAAACGGAGTCGTTAGCTAACTAGATGAGGCGAAAGTCAAGTTACTGTAATTGTCAATCATCAGTAGAGAAGCTTTCAAATGTACCTCTGATTTCGAATCCTTTTCCAAATATTTACATTTGAATTTTCTGCGAATTAAAAAAGCTTACAGTTCTTTGTTTTCGCTTGAATATTCCCTTGAGCTCGAGTTCGAGAAATATCAATTAGAAAAGAAGAATGAAGAATACTTCGACTTTGCCAGATTGCGAACGAAACGCAAACAAACCAACAAGAGAGACGATATTTTTCCGGGAATTGTCTCTTTTTCGTACACAGGTATTTTTGCAATTGAATGAAGCTGGATCAATAAGTGAAGAGATTTCGAACGAACAGAGAAACAATTTGATTCTACAAATGAAAACAAAAAGGAAAATAAATGGATTCTGAAAATCACAAAATATTTTACATAAAGCAATTATTCCTCTCCTGTGCGACCGTCTAAAAATATAATAAAGTGCCATAAAAAATGTGAAGTGGAGTGGCTATTGGAAAAAGATCACAAGTAGCAACTAGCGCACCGGGGTCGCTTCGCTCCCCCGGTTTGCCTGGTCCACCCAGGCAAAATCTGTTAACTTCGGCCAGGCCGAAGTTTACATACCCTACACCCTGCTTACAACGTTTATTAAAGGAAAAACAGTGAATTTCTATCAATAATTTGTGAAAATGCATGATTACACATCAATGCTATTAACTCCATCGTGCGATTTTCACAACTGTGGCCTCTTTCAAAGAGAAATTATATATTTGAAGCTATATTCGTATTCCAAACACGATTATACCCTTTTTTGTGTCGATTGTCTAATCTATGAATAAGAGTGAAGTTAGGAATCTTATGGGAGCCCTTGTTTATACAAAACGAAGTAGTTCTGGTGTTTGCAGCATTGTGCCAGTGCGCATTAAAGCTCTGCAATTTATGGAAGAATAATTGAATCGATGATTTTTTGTGTGCCATAAAATCATAATGCGCCTTTAGTTACTTTTCCTATTTTAGATGTTCATTTCAATGCAGACAAAATCTGATTCAACAACAGACTTGGGAGGGTAGAAATTTTCAACAATATAAAGTCCAGAAGTACTTGCAGCGCTACTATAAGCAACATATAGTGCCGCGTGACTGATTCCACTTTGAAGATGAACAGCCATTTGGAAATATGTAGCTCACTGACTTTTGTGGATTGTGATCCCGTCAGCAGGGATTGTATTCTCTCAATCGTCACCTGCTCATTACGTTTATATTGAAAGGATATAATAAATTTTTTATGGGCGTCCATTAAGGTTCAGTTGGATGTGGTCTCTATCTTCTTGCATTCACTCCCACCTTTCATCAGCTAATAACATCCATAAAGTAGTTGGATTTCTTGTAGATCTACGATTTTGTATGGAAGGTGCTCGTGTCCTATAAGAGATATTTTCCATTTGATTCTTGGGAACTCTTAGTAGCAATATTTAATCTAATAACTGTCTATATGGTTTACCATATCCAGTAGCTTTTGAGCTGAGCTGTAGCTTGTCAATTTTTAGCATGTATACTGGTATCGGTGGTACATGATCAGACGCAAAAATTCATCTCTATATATACCATGGTTTATCATATATACCATATTCAACTTTTGCGTTATATGGGAGGGCGATGTTATCCATTTTTGACTTGTAAACTCGTATGAGTGGAACATGACCACACAAAAAACTTTATCTCGATATATACCATAGTTTACCATATATCCCATATTGAACTTTTGCTTTATATGGGAGGTGGGCGTGTCCGATGGGCGATGTTTTCCATTTTTGTCTCGTAAACTCGCATCGGTGATACATGATCACACACAAAATTTCATCTCGATATATACCATAGTTCACCAGATATCCCATATAAACCTTTTGCTTTATATGGGAGGTGGGCGTGTCCGATGGGCGATGTTTTCCATTTTTGTCTTTTAAACTCGTATCAGTGGAACATGATCACACACGAAATTTCATCTCGATATATACCATAGTTCACCAGATATGCTATATAAACCTTTTGCTTTATATGGGAGGTGGGCGTGTCCGATGGGCGACGTTTTCCATTTTTGTCTTTTAAACTCGTATCAGTGGAACATGATCACACACAAAATTTCATCTCGATATATACCATAGTTCACCAGATATCCCATATAAACCTTTTGCTTTATATGGGAGGTGGGCGTATCCGTTGACCGATTACGCCCATTTTTACATACAAATAGCAACAAGTATTAATATAGAAATACTAAATCCAAAATCTCAAGTCAGTATCTCTTACCGTTTCTTCACAAAATCTATTTCCACAGACAGACGGACAGACAGACAGACGGACAGACAGACAGACGGACAGACAGACGGACATAGCTAAATCGATTCAAGAGGTGACGCTGATCAAGAATATATATACTTTTCCATACCTACGACCTCTCCTTTAATGCGTTACAAACGGAAGGACAAAATGAATATACCCTTACCCATAGGGTGTAGGGTATAAAAAATATAAACAGAAAATATTGAATTTGTGGAGATAGTATGAAGTGATGATCTATTTATTGAATTTTTGCACATACTTTATCATCATTTCCCTATTTATTTAATGAATTCTCCATTCTGTTTCTTCATTCGTCTGAGCTTGGAAAATGCATATCGAACTACAGCAAAGTGAAATCGCATAGAAGATTTAGATCGAAATTCCAACCAATCCCAAAGGAAAAAAATGGACATTCAACTGCAGAATCCAATAAGACATGCCGGAAACGGAAGAATGTGCAGAGCATAACAGAACGGGAGGCAAAATGAGGAAACGAGAGAGGAGGACATTTTGTTTGCACTTTTCTAAACATGATTACCGCAACAACAACAACTACAACAAACATGCGAACATCGACAACAACTAGTACATGTCTGGAAAAAATAGTTGCACAGCGACATCCGGTGGCCATATTGTAAACGTTGTGTGGGCGACAGTTTCCGGCTGTTCCTCATTATCGCCGTACTAGCGAAGGGGAAAGCAAGAGCAAGAGGGAGAGGAGAGCGAGAGCGAGAGGGAAAGAGCGATTGGGAGAAAGAGAAGATTAAAACGAACGAGACGCAGAGAAAAAAGGGTGTGCGACAAAGGGTGAAAGAAATGCATGTAAAGAGAAACTGCTCTTGGCGCTTCTGAACGGAAGCGTGAAGCAAGAGCGTTTTGTCTCTGTCGACTCCCTCCGTCTCTTGTCGCCTGCATGTTCGATATCATATTTCGGTGTTTTTTAGTCATTATTATTTTTGCATTTCATTTGCGAAATTTTTAATTTTCCTGCGTTTTTTAGAATTAACTAGATTTTCATCCGAAAAATTTAATTCTATTAATTTAATTTTTCCAGGACTGTGGATAGCATTAAAGGCCTTCCAAGTAATGGTTCAAAAACTCTCTTAACTTTTGCAATTAGCAAAGTTGATGTTTACGAATGTTCGCCACATGGGATTTTAGCAGCACTTCTAGACTCCCATTTCTGATAATTAGCAGACTTTTCACCACCTCCGTTTGACACTTGTTTACATTTATGACTCTTGGCCCGCGGCTTTTAATGAGAACATCGGGACATTGGAAAGTGTTGGCCACTCAACTATTAACTCTTTCCCATTACTGACCGTAATTTAATTCCATCTGTTCTGTGCAATTGCGAATTAGTTTTCAACTAAATATTAATAAATCAAAGTATTCTAAATAAATATTACTTCAAAAAACGGTATTCAATAATTTATGTTGAATTGATAAATCACTTCCAATATCGATATTCATGGTCTAGTCCATCGAAAGCAAAACAAATAAATATTACTTTAAAAATCGATATTCAATAACTTATATGAAATAGATAAAACGCTTTCTACTATTTTTCAATAAACTATAAATTTCACAATAATTTATCAGTTTACAAAATTTGCTGAAATATCGATATTCCATCGACTAAATATGGAAATCAGTCTATCGCCATCTCTATCTCACACACATGTGCCACACAACCACATCGCACACAGTTTCCAGGACCTACGTTATTTGCGATAGTTTTCAAATTTATGGAAGAATCGCCGATGGGATTCCAGCGCTCGGAACTGTGCCAATTAACACACACACACACAAACAAATACCCTACCAACACATACACTCGGAACAAACTTCCTGCTACTCGGCTACCTTCCGTCCAAACCCACCAAACCCAGTGTCAGTCATCCGTAGTTCGGGAAATTTCCGTATATTTTGCAATGGATGAAAATTGGAATATTCTACGTAATGTGGCAACGCCGCACTCACCTGAAGTAGACGCCCGGGGTGCGCTGGTCGATGTCGGTGGCGTAGATGCGGCCCACGCGGCACTTGGAGAAGAAGATGCCGATGAAGGAGGGATCGTTGCGCTTGGGCCAGTCGATGACGGGGAAGACCAGGGGATATGTGTAGTACTCCGGCGGGTCGGAGAACTCCAAATAGCCGTTCAGTGAAACCTGCCAGATAATAGAGGAAAACTATAAGTAGGTCCTAGACAAAGAAGAGGATGAGAACCTACCCTGGTGTAGTTGAAGCGGAAGCCGAAGAAGGGCATCTGGAAGTTGAGGTTCTTGTGGACTTGCGTCGTCGAGGCGTGGATGTCGAACTGATAGTCGCCACGACCGCCGAACATGTCCTCGTCGAAGAACCAGTACATGAAGTTGCTGCGGATCTCGGCGAGGCGAGCGGGCGAAATCACGTATCCACCGAGCGCATGGCTGGGCATGTCTGGTGGAGCCACGCGGTTGTTGGGATCTGCAACAAAGTCACAAATATATTTATTAAAAAAATTCCTTGAAGACATTCTTTTCAGAATAATATCGGAATAATAACTTATTGAACATTATCTTCGTATGGAGTCATATTCGTTTCTCATGTCGAAAATGCTTAAATTGAAATTGTAATAAAATGTTTTATATGGAAAAATATTATTTATTAGATGTTAAATTCTGAATTTTATCATATGACAGTTTTCATAATTGTTCAAGATAATAATCCAAAAATACCCAAATACTATTGATCATTTCCTCCATAAATATGTTGTTCGTATCGGAAGTTATTAAAGCTATTAAATTCAAATAATAATAAATAATTTATTTGGAAAAATATTATTTCTCAATTATTAAATTCGTATTATAATTTTTAAAATTGGTCAAAAGAATAATACAAAAAAATATTATTGAACATGAGTGAGTTCAAATATTTGTTAATTGTAAATAAAATAGTTTATTTGGAAAGATAAGCTTTCTTAATTATTAATTTATGAATTGTATCATATGACAATTTTCCACATTAATATATTGCTCGTGTCGGATTAATTATTAAATTCATATAGTAATAAAATCATTTATTTGGAAAAATATTATTTCTTAATTATTAAATTTGTATGATAGCTTTTAGAATTGATCAAGATAATAATGCAACAAAAACTATGAGCAGGAGTGAGTTCGATTATTTTTTAATTGTAATGTATATAAAATCGTTCATTTGGAAAAATGTGCAATCTTAATTATTAAATTCTGACTATTTTCAGAACTAATCAAGAGAATAATAGAAAAATATAATATTAAACTTTTTCCTCATCGTATCAGCAATTGTAATAAAAGGGTTTAATTGGGTAAAATATGAATTTTTAATTATTAAATTCAGAATTTTACCATATGACAATTTTCAGAATTGACCAAGAGAATAATGCAAAATTATAATATTAAATATAAATATAAATATTTCCTAATTTTTTAATAGAAATCGTAATAAGAAGTTTAATTTGAAAAATGTGTTTTTAATTATTAAATTCTCAATTTTATCATTCTGACAACAGATAGGTGACCTAAGGTTATAATATATAAATTTAATGTGGAAAATGTTTCAATTCCTTCACTCAATGATTCCCTGCCAACACAGCAGGGAATCGATGTTGGTCCCAGAACCTAATCCTGCATGACATTGATTAATTGCGCGCCCACTTCGAGGGATGTGGGACGGACGGCGACAAACCGCAGATAATTATAAATTCACATTTCAACACATAATCGTTGGGAATTAAGATTCAATTTAATTCCGACCACATCTGGCCAGGCGCAGGAGGAGGCGCGAAGGCTTCGAAGGCCCTCGTCGTGGTTTCGGCTCTGAGGACACCGGTGCGATTCCACGATGCCGATAACAAATCTCTCGGTGTGGGAGGAGCCAAAGTGGGCGGTCTGGGAGTCGTAGGAGGAGACCTCCAGCAACGGAGAGCGGCATAAGCAAATGAGCTTATGTTCGGATTTGTGTGCAGAAAAAAACATTTAATTCTCGCTCGAGCTTTATGCGTCCTAGCATCGTTTGGAGGACGAAAATTGAGCAAAGTCACAGGCAAATGAGAAACAGGAGAAGGAGAAAATTATAGGACATGGTGAGGGGAAGAAGAAAGGAAACAAAAACAAAACAACATCGATGAAGACCGAAAGTTAAAGGATATGAAAAAAATTGATTTCGAACAGACATTTTTGAATTGAATGTAGGAAAAAAAATATAAATGTAAAATTAAAATGTAAGAAAATTTTAATGCTTTTATCGGAAATAAATTATTCTCCTGATATCATGAAACCAAATTAAAAGTTGCATTTTTTTGATATTGTAAAAAAAATGGGAAAATAATCCACAAGCCCCGGTGTAAAAATTGTACATTCAATGCAAATACCATGCTATTTCAGATAAGATAAAACCCATTTCGACCCATGTATCGCTTACAGAAAACAGTTCGTATCTGTTTTACTGCGAAATAGGAATCAAATAACTGGGTAAATATTTAATTTAATTATAACGCATGACTAACGAGCCTTCTCGTGAAATCACTCAACATTCGATGGCATTTCAGCCATCTTCTTTCATTGACTTCCGGTCGCATGTCGTCATCAAGGTAGACATTTATCTTGTCATCTGTCCCTGAATTTGAATGAGTAAGATTATTTCTCAGGTTTTGAAGTCAATGACTTTCACTTGCTCTAAAATCATTCTGAACCCATATTATTCGACCCGAGATTTTCGTGAAAAAACTTCCTATTTGTAAAATTTTCCAATAACTTCTACCTTGACTTAATATCAAACCAATTCCAAATACTGTTTACAAATTTTATTCAATTTTTCTTCCATAAATATTAAACCTATTGCACATATCGTACATTCGTTCTTATTACCTAAAATCTCTCCTAGACTAATTCAATAAAACGCATCCTGTACAACTGGAGGGCAGCTGGAGGAGTTTCCTCACGACTGCATGGAAATCTTCCGCTCGAACTCCGCGATGCGCAATCGCACCGGCAGCACCAACGACAGATCCTCCATCATCGCGTGCATCTGAGGCTTCGTGCCGGAGACGGAGTTCTGTCGCGAAATCGCGCCCCTCTTCTCAGCGGAGGGGCGACGACGCAGCGAACTCTTGCGCTGCAGGCCGATGGAGCCCAGATTCGGGGCCGATCGGGTCACGTTGCGGGTGTCGCGCCACTGGACGAAGGCAGAGGATGAGGCGTGATTTCTGTCAAGATTCAACGCATTCTCCGAGCGGCAGGCAAATGGAGTAGAGGTCGCTGTCGCCGCAAAGGAGGGCGTGGCGCCCAGCTGGCTCAGGAAGGGACTGACCATCTCATCGAGATTCGCAGACCAGCGGTTGTTGTTCGGTGGACTTAACGGGCTGGACTTAACGGGCGTCGCCGGTGCTTCTGATGTCGTTGCAGCAGTTGTTGCTGGTTTCGTGGCCACGGTGGCCGCTGTCGCGTTCTTCGTGTGCTTGAGCATGTTCAAGAATTTGCTGCTGACGCCCTGTTTCGGCTCGAAGGACTTTGTCAACCGATTGAAGAAGGATATTTTGTCGCGGACCGACGTCGCCTCCGGATGCTTATCTTCGAGTGGAACCTCATGCTGGCTTGGTGTCTGAAATGTGCGGTCCAGAACGTTGCCCGCCTCTGCATCGTCATCATCTGAGGCGGAGTTGCGTCTGGCGTGTGCCATGAACTTCTCTCGCAGCTCGCAGGACCAACGCTTGGGCGTGGCATTCAATTTGGGGCGCAGAGCTGGTAGAGCCGCCTCTTCTTTCTTCCTCTGGACATCCTTAACGACACAGACAGTGGGCGCGGTTCTCCTCGTCGGAGCCGGAGTTGCGCTTGGCCTGCGCCAGGATCTTCTCGCGCAATTCGCATGACCAGCGCTTCGGGGTCGCGTTCAACTTGGGCCGCAGCTCGTTTTGTGGTTCCTTTGGGCGCATCACCACGGCTTCCTTTGAAGTCGTCGTCGACGGTTGTTGCATTTGTTTCCATTCCAAGTCGATTTTCCTGGGACTCGCCGTCATCGTGTCCGGAAAGCACAGACTCGATGCGTCTGCCCGTGGCGTCGACACCGCGTCCAGGCCGTCGTCACTCATCTCGACATCCGGCGACATGTCGTCGTAGAAGTCCCGGTGATAATGCGAGGGCATGTTGTAGGTGTAGAACTGGAAGTTGAACGCACTGATACTCATGTTGAAGGCTTCTCTCTCTGTCTCTTTGTGGTCTCGTCACGCTGCTTTCTAACTCTAACTAATTGCCGCTGTGATGCGCGTCCTCCTTTTTATACACCGCACCCAAAATAGGTCAACCCTACCGCTTAAGATCGGGAAGCCGACTCCTACCTGTGCGCACGCAGCAATGTGTGAAACGATAATCACTTTCGCTTTATGGCCCCAGGTGGCCAGGGCTACCTGTGCGTCACCCCGAATCGCCCCCGAGGCCATCATTAAACCCTTAAGTGACTTGAGGCCAGGTCACGTGCGCAAACGCCCTGAGTGCGCGACTGCGAATAACGGAGGCATGAATGGCTCAAGCTTTTCTGGGAACAAGTAGACAAAAGATTTCTTCCGTGAGTAGGAAACCTGGTCTCCTCCAACGGCGAATTTACCTCTGGAGAGTGGAATGAATTCCTAATTGATACCTTCCATTGGTAATCATAATCATCATCCCTTGTAGGTGTCGAAACAGACGGCCAGGGAATATTCACGGAACACTCTCACTCAATTGTCGGTACCTCGTTTATAAACGGATTAAACTGTCGCATTTCCTTCGAATACAGATCGAGGATTTTTCCCCGAGCTGGGATAGCGGGCGAATTATGAAACCGACGCCCACGGGACAGGCCCGAATTCCCAGTAATCTGAATATCGTGCAATAATTCAAAAAATTACAACCCAAATTAAAGAGTAAAAACATAATTAAAAAGCATTTCGAATTTTGCGAAATTACTTCGCGTGGAATTTCATTGTATGATAATTTTATTTTTTTCATGACTCACATCCGCTTCAGTCCAAAAGCTCTCAATATAATCGATGAAAACAACTCTAACAAATAGTTGGTTTCACGAGGGAAGTTAATGAAAACATTGTTTATATAGATACACATGTATATAAGTATATAGAGTTTGTTGTGTGAGTCTGTTGCAATTCATCACCGATATTAGGTGCAATAAATATATGCTTATCTCTCTCGTTCGTCGGAAAACTCAATCCTAACAATAACTCTGACCACTCCAGTTAATTTTTCACTCAATTGAAAAGCACAACGTAACCTAAATACGTACTGTACCGACATCGTACATATGTTCATACATACGTATGTATGTAAAAAAAACCGTGGAGGAAATAAGCTTTCACAATATTTATCCCCGCAATGGGGAGGAAATATTGTATCAAATTTTAACCCGAAAAAGAGAACCCGAATTTTGTTGTGGGCCATATTATTGTGGAGCCCTATCTTATCCGGGGCACTTGTTGTGGATCGCTATGTTGTAGCACGTTCGGCTTACTTGACCGTGTACAATAACAATGCGCTATCAGACCTACACATTCAAGCACTGAGTAGCTTTACTTAAGATAAGATTGGGCTTGTACTACGGCATGGAGAGGTCTGCGCAAAGCGCCGACAGCCATGAGTAAGAGCAATGTACGTAGAAATTGGTAGAGGAAAAATGAGTCAAATACTATTGGGATGTGATTCAGTGGAACTTTGCGCCATATCCTGGTTCCTAGAACCAATTGGGAGCAGCATGCAAATCCCAATGATTTAACTCAAAGTGGCTGAAAGAAGGATTCGTTGACTCACCCCAGTTGTAGCCATTGTCGCCGTATACGTCGTAGCCCAGTTCGCCCAAATAGTCGTCGAAGTTGACCAAATTTCCGGATCGCTGCAGGGCCGCTGTGGACAGATTCCTCAACGGGTCCACAACGACTACGCTGTTCGGCTGGATGGCTGGTTTCGTGTTGGAGGGCGCTGGAGCTGGCTTCGGCACCTCCACAAAGTCCACATCGTCCTCAATGTCCTTTGGTGTCTCGAGTTCTGTGGAAACGTTCTCGTTCGCAATCACCAGCACTATGAAGCCACATGCCAGCAAACTGGCCAAAAACAGTTTCAAACGCATCTTCTACACGCTTTCGTAATAAATATTCGAGTTTTCGTTCGTTTCAATTTCGTTCGATCGTTGGTGGGGAAACTTCTATACTGATATTCACTTCAATTCAATATAAATATTTGTATGAGGTTTTGAAGAAGAATTTCACTTTGATGACATCATCACAATTACTCTTCGCACCGCCTTATCGACAATATATTTTCACTCCTCTTATCTCCTGACCGATTTCTGTATTTCTTGTTCACTTGTTACCACTCTTTAGGAGGAGAGAAAAGACGTTCGGCACGGTTCCACGGACAATTCGGACTGATTCCTCGGGGCGTAGTCGTCGCCGTCGTCCACCGTTTGCTCTGCACCTGTACGATTGTGAAATGCTATGCTTTCGTTATCTCGGTATCGGGTCTTATCTTATCACACCTGTCTTATATACCTCCATCGGCGGTATTGTGATAACAAGTGCCGGGAGTATTGCGGTCGCCCTCAGATCAGGTTTCTCTTTGTCTTCCACCATCCACAGAAGTCCACACAGTTGAGATTCTCCACATGAGACCCAATTGAGTCGATTTGTTTTGGGGCTGAAACTCGGCGGAGATGATCTGCGGAGTTTGCCGGAATTTTATTTCCCCTGCGTGATTCACCGTGGACTACGGACCTTATCTGGCTATAACTGTTACAACAACCCCAAGAGAGATTCACATGTACTTGTCTTTATCTGCTGCCTTCGATATTTAATCGATGATGACCAAGTGTTTATTCTGCGAACTTAAGATATACATATGTATATCTTTTTTGTCAATACAAAACCATATGTTATTGTAAGTGGGGTTTCTTTCATTTTTCAATTATCACGGACTTTACACAAATAATACAAAAATAAAAAATTCTAAAATTTAAAACTCTACATTTTAAATGAAATGAAATGAATTTCTTCGTGTTTTTTAGAGATAGAACTGAAATAAAAATGACAATAAAAATAATTGAAAAATCGGGAATCCTTATAAATATATCAAAGCCCAAAAGTAAACTATAATATTTTACTTCTCCATTTTAACAAGAAACCCCAAATCCCCAACATTCGCTGGAAAGAGAAGAAGTTGTTCTCCACATTCGCTCTCTCGTCCCCAATCTCTCCACGATCTGGTTCACCGCTCTCTGGTTGTCGCTCACGCTCTCCACAAGTTTGCGTGTGTTTCTCGGGAGGATCAGTGCTGTGTGCTCCCTGGATCCGTGTCGAGCGGTCAGTATTCGCCCGACTGAGCTCGCGATCGCAACTGGAACGTGTTCTGCGTGGTATTCGCTTTCGGAAGCAACAAAAAATTCCTTTAATTCGGGTTTTTCTCTCGGCGTTCGTTTTTATTTTCCATTTTATTTCTCAAGATCAACATTTGTCTCTTGGGTTAATGTCCCAATATTAATTGCAAATAAGGTTAAAAACAAACCCAAGATAACAACAAAATGCTACGACATCTGGGAAACCCCGGCCGTCCCGTCCTCGCGAGTCTCCGGCGCGCTTACCACTGCGAGAAAGGCGTCTACGGCTATCGACCCCTGCCCAAGCGCGACTTCAAAGGTACGACTCGCTCACGGATTCCTTCCTTCCTTCCTGTCTGTCTGCCCCCCATGTTGCTCGATTATATAATATCGCCCGCTCGCAGGGCCTGAAGCTGAATTGACAAAGGTGGAAAACTTCGGCATATTTCGCGAGTGAAATTCGTCCGTTCGCTTCTAATCAGTGCTCGGTACAATCTCGGAGATAACATCGGTCCTCCTGTGATAAGTTGCTAATCTTCTTGGCCAGCGACTTCATTCTGTTTTAGTCTGAGTTTTTGATTTTCATATTCTTTTAAATTCATATAAATAATCGTTTGACGTGCTTGTTGTTGCTCGGCGCCAATAAATTCAGTGTTATTATTATTGTTGTTGCTGCGTTGGCCGATACATATACATACATACATATATGTATGTCCGAGCGTGCGACAACCGCAAGAATGACAAAACATGTTCTCTCCAACAAACATTGGTTTTGTTTACTTATCTCGACTTTTTGTTTCTATTTGGATTTTATAATATTCAGTCATTATTTGGTTTTGCTTTCGCTTTCGGTGTGAGCTGTTGTTGATTGTTTTTATTGAACTTGTTGTTGGCCTCCAACTCGGAGTATATTTCACTGATAAGCAAATCCTCTCGCTCACTTCCATCGTGTGTTTTTCTCACCATCTCTCTCTCGGTCTTCTAATCTCTCTCCCAGTGTTTTTGTTGTGTGTGCCTTGCAAATTAAATGAAACAAACCGTCGGATATTTTATGCTAATTCTCTTTTCCAAATAAACAACCACAAGAAACAAATAATACCAACAACAAACAATATAATGTAGCCAAAACAATGGAAATGCATAATTTCGGACTAGTTAATAAGGACATCAGAGATATTTGTATATTATTTTATGACACGTTGTTTCATCTCGCAATTACTTTAGAATAATTATTATTTTGACTTAATCAGATGAATTGAAAATGTTAAAGAAGTAATCTTTATAGCGTTTTATCGTTTTGTTGGTTTTCATTCAAAACGTATCAGAAAGATTATATTTAAAGTGATAAACAAATATAAGAGAACTTGTTTTGAGAATAAATATTTAACTATTTAGTAGATCGATACAATCTCAGCTTATCTTCGAAAGCCATAGTTCATAATATTGCCTTAAATTAATGTCTCTTTTTACAAGAATAGTATAAATCAAATCAATATCTTATCGGTTTATAAAATAAATTTAATCACAATTCACATACATTTGGACAACCTCCCATGAAACCTTTTATTATTATAATATCTAAAGCTTCACAATTTATTACAAGAACCAACTTAAACTCTTGTTGTCTTCAGCCCTGCGGTCTGCGGTCATTAACATTAAATAACTCGATAGCTTTTGACCACCTACGCATGCGGTTGACAAACAGCAGATATATCATCCTAGCCACCTATATCAATGTCATCGCACACAATTCACAAGCAAGACCTACACGAACTTCATAACCGACTCACTTGTCGACTCCTAAATGTCTCAAGCTTCATCATCTCTTCCGAATCCAACATCTTAGACCATTGTCCAGTGCAAGAATAAACGGCCGAAGTCAGAAATTTATTGCAGCTCACAAGTAGACTCTTCGTCGTAATATTCCACAAGCATATTCCAAGTCCACCACAATATGTATTAACTAATGTATGGTATGTTAATGTTTGCGTCTATACGTCTGGTCTGGTTGACATTACAAAGCGAATCCTTTTAATGCAAAGACAACAACGCAAGATAATGGAGCATGAATAACCAGTGGAGTACAAAATACACATGTGACGTCGCCTAATGTTTGTTTGTTGTAGTGGTTGTGGTAATCAGTGTTGACTTTGTTGTTATCAGCGCCGACAAGGATGTCAACGAACACCGAACCAATGATGACGCCATCATAGTCTTTGGACTGCCCCTGAATTGAACTACAGCAAGCGACTATCTTTTAAGATTTGTGCGATTTCTGGGTTAATTCTCATGCCCTGTCCTACGACTGATTTATGGCAATATATATTAACTGATTTTCTCATTCGTTTCTGCTTTATTTTCCTTGGTCCGTCGGAATCGCTCCAGTTCCGGAGGAAGTGCTGCAGTCGAGAAACTCACAGAGCAAGGCGTATCGGTTGGTCGAGGCTTATCGCCGGCATGGACACAAATTGGCAGCCGTAAATCCTATCAGTATCAAAGATCCGGAAAGGTAAAAGAGCAATTTCAGCCAAATCCTAACGACCGAGATCCTAACGATTTTAGTTTTCCTCTGTTTTCTCCATAATTTGGTAATTTGTATTTTCTCCCCTCCCTCTCTCTCTCTCTCCCTATAAGCAGAAACATTGCCGAACTGACACCGGAATTTTATGGTCTCGAGCCGAGGGAGAATATAAAGCCCGAGGGTTTGTTGAACGTACCCCCGGCCGGCAGGAGCGAGACCACGGTCCAGGACTTCCAAACACTGTTGCAGCAAATTTATTGTGGTTCCGCCGTCAGTGCGGAATTTTCATATGTAGAGGTGGGTATCAGGGCAACAACAAAACTCGACGATAATAACAACAACACAGACACCCAATCGACGGAAGTTGTTAATAAAACCAGCAAACTTTATCCTTGCTCTGTTATATTCAATTATCCCCACCTTGACCCTTACCAAGAACGAGAACGAATCAATGTTTACTTAATTTTGTTTCTTCCTACCCCACGCTATTTTCTCCGACCCTCGTCCTGCAGGACCTCGAAGAGCGCGAATGGTTGGCCCTGCAGTTCGAGAAGCTCCTCGGATCAGCAGCGACGGACTCGGCGATGAACAACGATAGCCAGCGGCAGATTGCGGAGCTCCTAATTAAGTCTCAGGCATGGGATAACTTCATGGCCATGAAGTTCCCGACCGTCAAGCGATACGGCGGCGAGGGAGCCGAGAGCCTATTGGCCTTCTATTGGCAATTGTTGCGCAACGGCGTCCAAGGTGAGAGGAGGATCCGAATGATCCCTACAGCTTGACCTCCCTATCCCACATGCGATATCATTCTCCTTCTTCCTCCTCCTCCTCGCCGTCCAGATGAAATCGAGCACATCGTGGTGGCGATGCCCCATCGTGGACGCACCAATTTGCAGACGGTCCTGCTGAAGTTGCGGCCGGCGAAAGTTTTTCGCAAACTACGTGGCGAATCGGAGTTTCCGGACGAGGCTCAGGCCATGGGCGACGTCATATCGCATTTCCGTGAGTTCCAATCCAAACGCCACAACCACAGACTACGATAATTTACTTAAACCAAATTATTGTGATTCGATTTTAGACGTTTCCGAGGAACTGACTGTCGATGGCAAGAAGATCCGCTTGAGTTTGGTCCGAAATCCCTCACACTTGGAGGTATGTCTTCACTTATTCTTGTATTTTTGGGAATGTTGTTTCATTCTTGTTCCTCGTCCCTCTCCGCAGGCGGCGAACCCCGTGGGCATGGGAAAGACTCGCTCCAAACAGCAGACCAGCCGCGATGGCGCCTTCAGCGACGATGCCGTGAACAAACCCTTTGGCTCCAAGGCCATCAACATAACGCTGCACGGCGACGCCGCCTTCGCAGGACAGGGCATCAACCAGGAAACTCTAAACATGGCCTACGTGCCGCACTTCGAGGTCGGCGGCACCATCCACCTGATCGTGAACAACCAGATTGGCTTCACCACGCCCGCCGATCGCGGCCGCTCGACCGCCTACTCCTCGGACCTGGCCAAGACGATCCAGGCGCCCGTCTTCCACGTGAACGGCGACGACCCCGAAATGGTCGCCCTCGTCACGCAGTTGGCCTTCGAGTACCAGCGCCAGTTCCGCAAGGACATCTTCATCGACATGAACTGCTTCCGCCGCTGGGGCCACAACGAGCTGGACGACCCGACCTTCACGAACCCCAGCGTCTACCGCATCATCCACAATCGCAAGTAAGTCCGCCTGTGCCGATCCTCCTCCTATTGCGATCCAACTACTGACCGATTTGCACAGGTCTGTTCCGGATTTGTATGCCGAGAAGCTGGACCAACAGGGCGTCCTCTCGGCCGACGAGTCGAAGAAGATCCACGAGGAATTCATTGGCTACCTGAATGCGGAGCTGGAGCTGGCGCCCAACTACCAGCCGGAGCCCACCTACTTCCAGCGGCAATGGGCCCACCTCCAGACCGCGCCCGACTCGATAACCTACTGGGACACGGGCCTCGACTACGGGCTGCTCAACTACATCGGCCGGCAGAGTGTCGCCTTCCCGGAGGACTTTGTGAGTTAATGAGCTTAGCATATGTGCACCCGAAGTGATTTATTCAATTCACCACGCCCACTCTCTGCCTCTCTTTCCCATACAGAACATTCACCCGCACCTGCTGAAAACGCACGTCGAGGGGCGGCGCAGAAAACTGGACGCTGGCGAGAAAATCGATTGGGCGACGGCGGAGGCTCTGGCCATCGGCAGCCTGATGTACCAGGGACACAATGTGCGCATCAGCGGCGAGGACGTGGGCCGCGGCACCTTCTCCCACCGCCACGCCATGCTCGTCGACCAGGCGACCAACGAGATGTACATCCCGCTGAACGACCTGCAGGGCGGACACGGGGGCCGACTGGAGGTGGCGCACAGCATCCTCTCGGAGGAGGCCGTGCTCGGATTCGAGTACGGCATGGCCATTGACAACCCGGACAATTTGATTATCTGGGAGGCGCAGTTCGGGGACTTCGCCAATGGGGCGCAAATCATAATCGATAACTTCATATATTCGGGCGAGAGTGAGTATGATGCACGATGAGTCATCCATCGATCCGTCGTCAAACGGCGATGCCATCAATGTTTAACCACTCGCTCTCCTCACAGCCAAGTGGATGGACAGCAATGGGCTGGTGATGTTGTTGCCGCACGGCTTCGACGGAGCCGCCTCCGAGCACAGCTCGTGTCGCATCGAGCGCTTCCTGCAGATGACCAACTCCCGGCTGCAGTCCCCCGACGGCGACAACGTCAACGTCCACATCGTGAACCCGACCACCCCGGCCCAGTACTACCATGTGTTGCGGCGCCAGTTGTTGCGCAACTTCCGGAAGCCGCTCATCGTGGTCGCCCCCAAAACGCTGCTCCGCCTCTCGGCCGCCACCTCGACGCATGTGGACTTCCAGCCGGGCACCCATTTCAGGAACGTTCTCGGTGAGTGCGGGGAGCGTTCACCACGCCGTCCTGTGGTTTGGGCTTCGCACATTCTTCATCGTTCGGCGTGATTCATTTTCGTTCGCAGGCGATACCACAACGAGTCCGGACAAGGTACGCAAGGTGATTCTGTGCAGTGGCAAGCACTACTACAACCTGGACGAGCAGCGTAAGCAGAAGGCCATCCAGGACACGGCGATTGTGCGCCTGGAGTCGTTGTGTCCCTTCCCGCTCCATGAGATCCAGGAGGAACTGGCCAAATACAAAAATGCCCAGAGTAAGTGAGGGGACCTCAGAGCAGAGGTGTTAAACTGATTCCCAAACACCCCATCCCATCCTTTCCTCAGGCCTTTTCTTGTTCTAGTTTTCAGGCTAGTTACTCCATTCTAATTGGAGGAACCGAGACTCCTGCGAATTTGGGTCATCCTCCCACAATTTCGAATCAACTAGCTTGAAGTTAAATTTCCTATCGCCTTTCTTTCTCTCTTCCATTTGCAGCCTTCGTTTGGAGTCAGGAGGAGCACAGCAACATGGGGGCCTGGAGTTTCGTGCAACCACGTTTCGAATACTTGGTCGGCAAGAAGGTACATAATGGGACAAGGGAGGGGTGAGGTGAGGGAAACTACTGCTTGGGCGCACGCCAATTCTCGATCGGGAGGACAATGATAGAAGAGCATGCGATGGACAACAAAACACGTGCTAAATGCGGCAAACAGAACGAGTAACAACAATAGCAAAAGATATGTACATATTGACTTGCTGCATGTTGAGGCCACAAGTTTCTAATCGTTTGTGCTTCGTTGCTGCCGTGGCTATCATTTCCATTACCCCTCTTCCATCCGACTCCATTGCTGAAAGCTCTCATTCAACTCAATCTATCTTCCTTGCAGCTAAACTACTGCGGACGTGCCGAGGGCGCAACAACCGCCACCGGCATTGGCAAGGTGCACAAGCTGGAGGCTGAAGAAGTCGTTACCAGTCCGTTTAAATTGTGAACCCCACCTGGCACGGCGTCCAACTCCCTCCCAGCTCAGCCACCCGCCATCCACATCCACATGCTGTTATCCTGCCACCACCACCACCACCTGAAGCCGAAGCAACAGAGAGACATCGCGTAGACGGAGAGAAGCAGAGGAGAACGAAGAACAAAAGTGGAGCCAATTTTACGTTTAAACCGTTAAAGCCAAAAGGTCGCCGAGGAAAAAATAATGCAAGGAAGATCACGGCTGACCGTCTGAGGGAGGCGTCTTCGCCGAGGACATGAACCGTAGTTGTAGAGAAAATTATTTCATTAACGGATTTTCCTTGCCTTTTTTCTCCACCCATTGCAATTGTTACTTATCTTCTCTCGCGTAATTCTCTTTCCTGTAGTTCGTGTTCTGTACATAACAATTCTGTGTGAAATGAGATTTAGTAGTAAATAAATTATTTGAGTGAAATATGGAGTAATCTTTTATGATTTCGTGTGAGTTTTTATTTTGATTGATGCAGATCAAGGGAAAATAAAAAAAATCATTTCCATTCCAGAGGAAACATCTTACAATTTATTAAAATCCTTGATAAAGAGTAATGGAATTAAATTCGTTTATCGGAGATTTCTTCGCAGTTCAATTTGAGGCAATGTAAAAGTTTAAAAATCTTCATTAAAATAAATCAACTACATAGCTCTTAGGTTAAGGTCGTGCATGCATTTAGGCCAAGGTCAGAGAAGTGCGGATCCATTTGAATTGACCTAAGTTTGTGATGATCGAGGTAATGAAACATAGTACCAATGGCATATTAAATTGTCTTTAGGAGACCAATTTCCATGGGATTAACGTTTTTGACTTAATTCTACACTCACATACTATTCCTCTAAGGGGTTCATATTAAAAACTGCAAACTACATTTATTTTGTTTCTCGCTTTTGCATCTATTTTCCTAAAGAGCAGTCTCGCCGTAGACTTTCTCCAAGACATTGTAAAACTCCGTCGAAGTTTTGTATGCGAATCGCAACAGTCACATCCAGAAAACGAGAGCTATACACACGGTTATGAGGATCACGGCGGTGTCCTTGCAGGCAGCGTTGTCCCAACCGCACTCCAAATCGAACTTCAAAGCCTGAAAATAAAATCAAATTCAAACAAATAACACTTGACCCCATTGGGGAAGCCTTGCCTCCATCAACTGCTGGCCGCCTTTGTTATCGCATCGGGTCTCGCGCAGGTCGTCGTCGTGCTCCTCGCAATTATGCCGCCCGTAAACTTGGCACGGCGAATTCATGAAGGTCCTGAAGACCGTGTCGGTCCACGTTTGCGACGAGCATATGTATTGCCGCCGCTTGCGTTGCCAGAACTCAACCCACCTGCGGACAAAAAGGTTAAAAGGATTCACTTATCACTTATCCACGCCCCCTTCGAAGGCGTGCGACGTACCCTAGTTCGCAATCGCAGTTCAGATCGCTGTCCGACATCTTGAGGTCGATGAGGAAGACGCTGTTCGGCAAGTAGGGCACGGTGCCGGTGTTCGGGTTCGGGATCTTCTTCAGCATCCGGTTGTTGTAGCGTATGTCCAGCGAAATGTTGCGGACGCGGCCCATATTCTTGAAGAAGTTCGTCGGCAGCGCTTGCAGCGAGGTGTTGAAGAGTTGCATGTACAAGTAAGGCGAACGCATGCCCTATTTTGACGAGGATTATTTTCAACTCAGTTACAACATCCGTGTAACTGCCGGCCACTCACCTTTAGGATGCGTTCGTTCAGCGAAGTGAACTGCGGCCCGCTGAATGTGATGTTCGTCAGTTTGGAGGGCAGGTGGCCTTCCATTTCGCGCGCCAAGTCGGTGGGCATCCCCATCTGGACGCTCTGCATCTCCTGCGTGCTGCCCGAGCCCTTCTTGATGATGCGCGTGAACGGCTGCGGCGCCTCGATCCACAGTTCGCGAATATTGTGGTGATGTCGCAACAGGTGCGGGATGTTGAAGTGTTCCAGATGCGAGTATGCGGTGAGTTTGAGCGAACGGAGGTGGGGCAACGAGTCGAGGCAGCCGTACTCGAAGTAGTGCAGCCGGAAATTGGAGATGTCCAACATCTCGAGGTCCTCGTTGACGCCATCGAAGCTGTTGTTGTTCAGCGACGTGATTGGGTTGCCGGAGAGCATCAGTTTCCTGGTTGAGAGCGCGAGAGAGAATTCGGATAAACCACTGGAATTGATTGGTCGTCACTTACCGCAAATGTGGCAGTGACTGAGTCATCAGCGGGACATTGGTCAGATCGTTGTTCGACAAGTCGAGCAGCCGCAGGTTGCTCATGTTGTGGGCCAAGTCCTGCGGAATCGACGGCAACTCGTTGTAGCCCAAACGGAACTCACGCAAGTACTTCAAACGAATCTCGGGCACCGTGCTCAGCGAGACGTTCTCCAGGCCCAACTTAATCAGCGACGTCTCCAGGCCCATGAACGACTTGTCCATCACCTTGAGGTCGCGATTGTGCGAGAGATCGAGCACCGCCAACTTGGGCATCGTGGCAAAGACGGCGTCGTCTATGCGCAGCAAGTAGTTGTAGGAAATGTCCAGATACCGCAAGGACTTCAAAGAAAACAAATACAGAGAAGTTAATATAACAAAACAATAAGCCAAATAAAAATATGCGCACTCGGAACTTGTTGGACAAATCCATGCTGTGTATCGTCGAGATGAAGTTGTTGGACAAGTGCAACTCGCACAAGGTCAGAGCCGCCAGCGACGACAGGGAGGAGGACGGAATCTTTAGTAATTGATTGTGGGAGACATCCATTCTAAAAGAGCATAAACAAACGCGAGAAAAGTTAATTGTGAACGGCAGGGAGAAAGACACGGATGCCTTCAATCATCAACTGACTTTTCCATGCCGCCGTTGTAGAACAGATTGTCGGGAAGTCCTCGCAAGTGATTGTGCGACAAATCAATGACACGTAGAGCGTGGATGGGTTTGAAAATATCCTGGGGTATGTCGGTCAGATAGTTGTAGCACAAATAGATGAGCTGCGAAAATAACCAACGGACTTTGACTGGTATTTTTTGGACTTGGCACAACCAATAGTTGGACCCACCTGCAGTTGTTTGGTATTCTTGAAGGCATCGAAGTCCAGTTCGTGTATCATGTTGTGCGAAATGTCCAGCCATTGCAGGTGTGGCATGTTGCCGAAGACATCGCGTGTGGCATTCTGCAAAGGATTCCAGAAATACACGAGGACATCAGAATTATGAAAGGCTTCCTCACTTACCATCAACGAATTGTAGCCCATGTGCAGGTGTGTGAGGGAGATCTCGGCCGGCCGGAAGTAGCCGGGATGCACGATCGAGATGTTGTTGTGCGAAAGATCAAGTATTTTGATGTTCGAATGATACATTGAGCCATGTTCGTTGCGCCCGGTCCAGGATGAATTGTACATCAGCATTTTAATTTGATTGTGGCTCACGTTCACCATCAGATTGGAGAGAGTTCCGACCTGAGTAAGGCATAAACATTTTTAGTTAATTGTTCCCTTATGCAAATTAAACCATTTACCTGATCGAAATAGTCGAAGTTGAAGTTCGGTAAATTGTTAAAGGCCATGTCGAGTGTTTCTAGCTTTGGTAGATTCTGCAATGAAATTCATTTGTTTAATTCATATTTGTATATTGAATAGAGAGTTGCAAAGATAATAAGAATGTGTCTATTTCGTTTATAAATATTATGTTATTATGTA
This sequence comes from Coelopa frigida, assembly GCA_017309665.1. Lineage (NCBI taxonomy): Eukaryota > Metazoa > Arthropoda > Insecta > Diptera > Coelopidae > Coelopa > Coelopa frigida. The sequence continues at coordinate 12,872,855 of CM029561.1, read as the reverse complement.
TTATGTCATTATGAAATATTAAACTCATATTTTATTTAAATAATTACTAATTATTTGCCCACCACTGTATATCTTCGGCACACACCAACTAGGGTCACACACACACATTTTCAACCCAAACTTTCTGAACGCGCTCGTATCCAATTGGATTCTCTTTGTCTTTATTGTTTGTCTCTTGTCCAGGGATGACACGCCGAAATTTGAGCGTAGTGTAAATCGGAGAAAAGTGGAGTGTTTTGGACAGATGTAAAGTGATTTCATTATTTGTGGTCCAAATACCCAAAAACTTACTCAAATGTTTTGATGACCAAAAAAAAAACCAAAAAAGTTTACACTAAAATCAAAAGTGGAGTGAAACACTTCGATTGAAGTGACTTCGGCAACCCTGAAGACGACGGATAAACGTAGAAAACAAACAATTTTTCGTTTGCAAAAAATCTGGCAAAAATGTTACAAATCAATTAAGAAATTGTGCTGTAACTTCTGAAAAAATATCCATAAACTGATTTGGTTTCCAGAAATCATGAGCAGTTCCATCGTCGACCACCGGCCGCACCAGCAGCTGCTACAGCCGGAGGAATACGCCGAGGACAAGAAGTGTCGAATATGCGGTTTTGCAGACACCAAAAACGTTAACATCTTCAGTCCGGGCAACTGCAAAGCGTTAATCACAAAGATCCTCACCGTCTATCCCATTGTCGTGAGTCGGAATTCCATTATCCATCCTAATAAATACCACAACGACTGCTTGCACAAATTAATTAATCTTATCCTTACAGCTATACAAGAATGATCCACTGCCGAAGAACATTTGCAAGAAGTGCATCTGCAACGTTAGCCTCATGTATAACGACGTCCTGCGTGTGATGAAGATGCAGAGCAAGTGGATTAACAATGTACGAGCTGTACAGCCTTATCACAACTACATACGCGTCTTGGACCTAATCGATGTGAGCATCCACTTTCCACCTCCAAAGCACTCTAATCTCAATTTGACCTTTATTTAGAATGCAAACAATGTGACCAGAGATTCCATAAAAGCTACCCTTGGGGAGGATGTCAATGAACTCAACGTCGGCCGATTCCTACTCTTGAATAAAAAAGAACAAGCAGCAGAGAAAAATTCGAAAACAAAACCTGTCACAGAAACGAGTCCTTCTCATAGCGCACAAACCCAACTGAGCTCTTCCTCGCGCTTAACCTCATCGTCTTTGTCTCTAGACTTTGATAATGATGTTAAAACTAAACCTATTGTCCTAACACCGAAAGCAGCAAACTGTGAAGAAACTCCAAACTCATCTAAGAGTACCGAAATTAAGGACATCAAATCATTATTGGAATCAAATGGCTGCAGCTTGCTAAAGGTTGGATCGCAGAAACCGAACTTATCAAATTCTTCACAATCTACTGCTAAATCAGAAGAAACATCTCCCCCGGTTGAAATTAAAAAAGAATCTCAAGACGAAAGCGGCGACAACACAATTTTATACTCTCTCCTCTCTGTATCGAAGGACTCTAACTCTTCAACAGACACATCACGCCCCGGCCCGCCTCCTCCGCTGACGACCAAGTGTCGCCTTTGTCCTCTACAATTCAATTCGCTCGAGACGCTTTCTAGCCATCAACTTATTCATATGCGCCTCTGCATTCCGAAGATATTCCAGAAGAAATATCTGCACAAACGTGTTCGTCGCGGGCGACTTATATCGGTGCAGGATCGTAAATGCATTCGTTGTTTGAACTGTTGGCGTGTTTTTGTCGACAACAAATCGATCTTAGAGCATTGGTCAATGGGTGAATGTGATTTCTATTGTCATGTCTGTGGGAAAGAGTTTGCTCAAGCTCCGAAAATGTTGCGGGAACACGTTCCTGCGGCACACGGCATAAGTTACAGATCATCGAAATTCCATCGTGTTCGCTTGCCCACGAAAATAATGATGTCGGTAGCGCAAACGCCAGTCGATGAAAATCCAGATTTTAAACTCTTCCAAGCCGTGTCAGAACAGGAGCCTCTGCCATTTGAAGAGTTAGGAGGAAGATCTGAATTGCCCAAGGTATTGTCAAGTATTATATAATTTCTATAAACATGCAATTACTGATTTCCCTATCGATAGGTTAAGACTATACAAAAAAAGACACTTCCAGTACCCGTTCCAACACCGAAGTCTTCGAAACCCTCTAGCCGAAGAACCTCGGATATAATACACAACGTAGATGGCTCAGTATCCTGTCATATTTGCCTGAAAGTATTTCAAAACTTTAAAGCACGCAATTCGCACATGCGCAAACACAAACCTGTCTATGTGTACGGTGATACGATTCTACCCGCCTCGGGCGTGAATCCATATATGAAAGAAAAGGAGGTCTACAAAGCCGAGGAAGGAGACCGCCCCGTAACAGATATACCAAGCGATTGCAATGCATTGGGTTCTAACTATTCAAACACCCCATCTGGAACTGCATCCACACAGCCAACTGGCACCCCATCACCATCATCCAGTGGCAGCATAGCGCCTCCGCGTGGAGTCCGTACAAAATTTGTTAATCGACGTGTTGAACATAATGGCAGTGGGGGTGTGCTTGAAGGTGAAACCATTAAATGAACTGCAGAAAAAGTTCGGCCAAAGATGGGATAGAAACGTCCACTGTGTGTACGTCTCAATCATGGGTAACTCCGCCGACAACTGATCCTTCGATTATACCAAAAGTGGAAAAACTAGAGCCAGAGATAAAAGATGAACCCATGGATACTGAATCATGCAATCCGAGCAATGACGATACCGAGTCTGAAGACAAAAAGAAGTTCACTTGCATTCCATGTAGCGACCAATTCCCAACGAAACTAGAATTATTCCGACATAAGCGCAAATGTCGGGCCACTTATACATTTACTTGCGAATATTGCTCCGAAATATTCCGATGCAGTGCCGACCATCAACAACATGTCGCACAGTCTCACAAGTCCAATGCAAATTAGATATTATAATGCTATTTTACATTAGTCAATGTATTAAAAATCAATGTCTCTATAATATTTAGTTTAAGGACATCTTCCATTTTGTCGATATTCCAAATCACATTGTATTAGAACAGTATATTTTAGTTAAGTCTCAAAACATAGCATTAGGTATATTTTGGCTTTTATAGTTCCTTATTTTTGTTTTAAATATATTTGGTTTTACCTTGTTTCATAATATATGACTTTATCCCTTTATTTATATGTCAACCACGTAATTATCACGTACTCTTATATACATATATACTTAATAAATATTAAATACCTGAAACGATTCCTCAGCCAAATTATTTAGTTTGTTCCCACGCAGACTCAAATGCTCCAGTTCATCCAGATTCATAAATGCTCGTCGCTCTACACGCTCGATCTTGTTATCATCCAAGTACAATTTTCGCAATGCCTGATGTACAATAATTCAAATGTAACAAATGCAATAGATATATAGAATATTATACACTCACCTCTAAGTCGAAGAATGTATGTTGCGACACTTGAGACAGGTGGTTGAAACGGAAGGATATTTCCTCCAACTTCGAGTGTATGTCGCCCTGATTATTACAATTTTTTAAGGATTTAGAAAATGGTAATCATTATCCATGGATCATTAGCATTGATCATTGGATGGTAATAATTATTCACCTGAAAAGTTCCCTTCATTACTTGCTCAATACGATTATCGTGAAGCTCCAGAAGGCGCAAATTCTTCAGGAAATGGAAGCTGGTGTCGGTCATGCTGGTGATTTTATTATTACTGAAGTCCAATTCTTGGAGGGATGTTAAGTGACGCAGCGGTTCCGACGGCAAAGCATTGCCCGAGAAGCCGTGGGAGATTTTCAAAGATATCAGCGAGTGACCGATCTAAATTCAATCAAAAACACCGAAAGTTCACGATCTCTATTGATATGAAATTGAAGAAGAATATCACGCAAACTCACCTCGACAAAGGCATCGTTTTCGATGGTCCCAATGCTGTTCTCACTGAAGTCCAATCGTTTCAAGCCACGGACATGTTTGAACGCATGCGACTGAATGTTGGTGAGACTTGCTCTCGTTATTTGCAAGTCTTCCATCTCGACCCCGAAATCTTTGAAATCATCCGGTCCTATCGATGTGGTGCTCATCCGAGAGATCGACAGCGAACGCATGTTTCTCATTCTGGTCATACTTTTTGAAAATAAATAAAAAACATTTTTTTTATCGATTCGCCAAAAGTACAACTTACTTCCGGAGTGTCTGCAGATTGGTGGGATCGATTTGATCGCCGCTCAGATCGAGCTTCAGCAGCGTGTACTGCATGGCATTGAAGGTCTCCATGGGTTGGTCGATTTTGATTCTGTTGTCGCGCATGCTGATCACACTGCGAAGCGAGAGAGGCCACAGAGAAAGTGACGATTAAAATCACGACCCTGGAAACAATTCTTTTGGTTCTATCACCCTTAATCCCTTCGTGAATAGAACTCGCTATGAAATCATTACACGACTGGCGACATAGGTGACCGATGAATTTGTCTTTGGGAGCTCCCATTGTAATAGCCTACCCATAGTTAAAAGAAGGTCACCCACTTGAAGGGGAAGCCATAGAGGTCGAACGAATGGAGAGAATCGTCGCAACTCTTGTAAACTTAGTCAAAAAACGGAGAACAAGTGGCGACGGAGGCAATCGGATTAAATGGCTCTCATAGCGAACCAGGTCGACGCCGCAACAATGAACACAATTAGTTCTTAGTCAAACCCCATCCAAACTCACCGCAGCACATCGAAATTGTTGAAGAGCTTGTGGTGCAGATGTGTTAGATTATTCCCGGAGAGATCCAGTATTTGAAGACTATTGACGAGGCTGTCGAAGGCCACAGGAGAAATGTTCGTTAGGCCACAGTAGCGCATGTAGATCTCGCGTATTTTGGCCGGCTTGAAGGCGTCCTCCTACAACAACAAACAGTTTAGGTGAATCGATTCTCGAGGGATTCTATAGACAGCGGTTGTTACCTTGAGCGTGTGTATGGGATTGCCATCGAAGAAGGTCCTGTTGACGATATCGAAGTTCTTGAACGCATTCGGTGGCAACATATCAATGTGATTGTATTCCAAGTGCAAATTGTCCAAATTCAACTTTGTGGGTGATTTGATGTCGTAGGTCTCGTTGCCACTCAGCGACCAGATCACATTGTGCGACATGTCGAGAGTGCGAAGACTCTTGAGTGGGCCGAGAGCATCGTAGGGTATCTCGGAGAGAATGTTGTCGGTGAGCAAGAGTCTCATCAGCCTTGGCATACCATCCACAAAGACATTAGGATCAATTTCAAACAGATTGTTGCCACTCAGGTCCAAGGTCTCGAGGATCAGGAGACCGGAGAAGCTGTGCGATTGCAGCATTGAAATGCAGTTCTCGCGCAGGATCAGCGTCTGCAGGGAGTCCTCGAGGCCGCGAAAGGAATCGTGATGGACGTGGGTGATGTGATTGTAGCCCAAGTCGAGGTGGCGCAGTTTCTGCAGATGCCTGAACGACTTCGACGGAATCTCGACGAGATCGTTCTGCGGCAAGATCAGCTCCCAGAGCGAACGCTCCAGCCCCGTGAACGCATCGTCGGGTATTTCCGTGAGGTGATTGCCGAATATCTTCAAACGATACATGCCTACCAGGGGGAAAGGATGAGAATGAGAAGAGGCCTAACAAGGGGTGGGAATGTTCTCGGCACGACACCTGTCGATTGCAGGAAATACGGCTCGATCTCCCGCAAGCCCGTGTTCTCCATATGCAGCATGAAGACCTAAACCAGTGGTTCGCCAAATTCAAACAATTACTCGACAAATAGTCTTAAGTGACCGTCGTCACCTTGGATTGGTTGACCATCTTCGGGAGCGCCGGGAAGGGGACGTTCCGGCAATGGACAATGCCCAAGTCGGTCGAGGACTTCGAGCAGGTGCAGAGGGAGTTGAACGTGCACGGCGGGTATCGCATCTCTTCCATTTCGCGATTGTATATCGAGGCGCGCACCAGGGACATCCAGATCATGATCGTGAGGGTGATTATCAGGAAAGCGTAGCCAAATTTGAAGAAGAACTCCAGACCCTAGAAATAAATGGATCGTCGTCATAATAGCAAAAAGAAAAAATTAGAACAAACTTTAAAAAAAATCACATAAAAAAAGTTTTTTGTCTTTTCAGGATAACCATATAATATCCTTGAACCACGTCTTATTTATTATTCTTGTTTAAAAACTTTTTAATTTAATACAAAAAATTAAATATCCTTCAATGTATCCTTTCGTGTACCGGAAAGTGTGTAGATAAGGTAAGCAAAAACAAAAGAATATGCGATAAGTAACATTTTTCCACTTCGTGAATTTTTCTAAGGATTCCCTCTGTTGTTTTATGGCTTCTTTACATCCTTATTTAAATATTATCCTTGTAATTCTATGAAACCCGTTGAATTTTTTTGCACGTAGAACATTCGTCTAATTTAATAAATACACACCATTTTTAATGTAATTATTTAGCACTTTCTGTGAAACATAAAAATTAGAAACACAACAATAGGATCCTTGTAGGAAGCAACAAGGAAGGCGTTTATGAGTAAATCACTCGTGTTCGCGATACACGACACTCAAGTCTATAAAAACGGATGCTATCAAGGATCAATTCAGGATCCGACTTTCAACACAATCACTTTAACTATTGGAGTTCATATTTTTTAAATTATTTAAGATCCTTTGGTGTCCCGCAGTGTGCCAAGAGATACGTCCGAATCTCAGCACGAACAAAGATGGTCTGAACTAACGGTTGAGTTCAGTCCGAACAGCAAAGGAGCTTAGTTGAGCACTAATTGGATTGTACCATATCGTTCGATATTTATTTAGACCTCTTTCTCATGCTGTTTTCACGTTCATCAGATTTCCTTTGTTTCCACACAAGTCGTTGGTCATTTCAGATTGTGTGAGTAAAAAATGTTGAAATTTTTCAAATGGTGAATTTTAGCAGTTGTAAATGTCGTAGTATCTTTTTTGAGATTTCCTTTAACTTTCACAATTGTTTAGAATTTAAATAGGGAACAAACAGCCAATAATCGGAAGTAAAAAGAAGGTGATTCGCTATTTGTTAGAGGCTAAAATTATAACATGTTTACCTTTAAAGTATTAATACTTAGCAATAATCCCATTTTCAATAATTGATTTCAATGATTTGTACATCTCTTAAATATACGCCATAGGTGCTAATATAGGTTTGAGAAATAATATAAAATGTTCAATTTTCAATATTTTAATATATATTTCAATAAACATAGGCGCACATTTCTATGGGTTTCCCTAATACAATTAAAACAGTTATTTTTGAAATAATGAGACAGAAAATATGAATAAGCTGCCTTTAAATTATATACAACTTTACTTCTATTAAATTATAAATGCATGTTATTAGAGAATCTTCAAGCTTTTTGTTTTGTTGGGCATACAGTTTTAATTTTACGGTAAATCCAAGAGTAATAAAAATTATTTTTAACGCATTCCTTGTCTGCAAAAAATGTTGTATGTAGATTTAATTTTTATAAATAAACAAATGTGTACCTTCGTTTTGAAAGCATTCAGAAATTCCGGGTGGGAAAACATTGTCCATGCTATAGAAAAACGTAGTTTTAACATTACGGAAAGTATTGCGCGACTCCATAACAATACGACGGGCATGTGGATCCTTCCTGTAAGACATAACTATTATCGTAAGAATATTCAATAATTCTATACAAATTTAAAGCACACCCTTGCAAATGCTCTTGAATATCATATGGTGATAGTGTTATTTCCATTTCATCTACCACAGAATCATCAATAGAGTTCACAATACGCGTTGGCTTCTTCCACGATTGATCGCAAACATCTCTTTGCACTAGATTAGAAATACATTGAGTCAAAAATATAACGCACGTAAAAATTATAAAACTAACCATTTGTTAAATTTAAATTTATTTGTATCATGAGCAAATGCTCCAAAGTACAATGTATTTGGAACAACTTCGATAATTGCCGAATACTCTCTGTACCGTTGAATGTGCTATTTTTGAAGCTACCGCCGTTATCACTGCTTGGTTTATCTTCTGCTTTGACATTAGTATGCAAAAGCGTCTTTCGTTGCGTAGCTACTTCTGGTCGCATTGCATTTCTTAGGGACTTCCGAACATTCAGTGGAGCTTCGCTCTCGTTTATATTTTCTGATGTTCTGAATAACAATGGTTGAGGATTAAAAATATCGAATTACAAGATATTATATTTACCCTATGTTTCTCATATCTTTCGGACTGCAAATCTTACTTTCTGAAAATATGAATTCGTAGTCCTTGTAAAGCTTTTCCATTCCGATTTCTAGCAATAACTCCAATGGTTCTGAGCCGCGGAGACATGGAATGGCTAGACGGCGATTGGACACTTCTGTTATGATTTCGGCCAGCCGGTTTTTGTTAGTTGGAGTATTCTTAATGGCAAAGAAAATAGTTAAAGAAAATTAATACGAAATGTGAATATCTCAATTGAACTCACCACAATATTGCACCTAGCGGCACATTGAAATACAATATTAAAAGCCGTTTTCAAATCCTTATATGACGAGCAGCCTAATTGTAGAGATAACAGAGATAAAATAAGAGAAAACTCGCATTCCTATAACCAACATTTTATTATGTTCCACAGCTTGTCGGTTAAATCTGTTATTCGCCTCGACCGAGCGCGTTGTACGACAGCTTCGAGATCACACTCCACAAGATTCCCATCATCTACTTCCATGTACCCAGATATTTCAGTCATTACTTTGTTAACACTCTCCCGCAAATCCTCCATATCAACACCTCTGCCAAATAAGGGATGAGTATGAGTAATAGCAAATTAAATAATAATGATATTACTACCTTCCGCATCTATATACCGGATCCTTACCGGTGCCACCCGCTCCCACTTGTTTTTCTTCATCTCTATAGGCAATGATGTCATCGCGAATAATCATCAAAATTCGTAATTGATTCATGAATTCCTCCGAAGACGGATTGCATTCGCTCAGGCGAAATGTCTGCGTCAAGGTGACATCACAAGAACCCAAGTCAATCAAGTTGGGCACTGCTGCAGCTGTGCTCCAAGAGCACTTCAAGGAAATGTGTGACTTAATATAATAAATATTTTCAATGTAAGTATCAACTTTACAATCAGAATTCATAATTGAATAATGTTGCCGCAAAATATCTTGGGCACTAACGGCGTTGGTGAAAACAACACCAGCATATGTGATGAGTCCACGTGAGTTAAAACCTTTTACGAATTCATACTCAAATAGAATTGTCTTCTCTTTGTCATTTCCATTGCATAGTATCCAAACAGATCCATGAGATGTACGTGCGGATTCGCTGCGTTGAAACTCGGGATCGCAGAAAATTTTACGCGCTTTATCCAAAGCGATTCCTTTATGGTATCCTTCCTCAATACTCCAAGGATTTGCTGCGGCCATCTTCAAATCCAAGGACACATCACCTATCGCATCGACCAGACACTCGTCCTTCAGGGGGCTCCCGGTCAAATTGAGATCATTCTCGGATTTTATATGCAGTTTCGATGGAGAAACGTCATCGAAGTCCTTCCTCATGTAACGATCCTAATGAAATATAATTTATTTGTTTAGTTTAGAGACTTGTTAGGAATTATGATGAAGTTGAATACCAGATCGGAGATTAAAATGATTTTTTCACATGACTTCGCTGTACCGATGATTCGTTTTAGATACGAAGGCGCAGGCGAATAACTTATTAACAAATGTTCTCCATAATTTCGACGAATTAACGCGTAAATATTTGCCAAATTTGCCATTTTATTCCAAATTATCACGAAAACAGTTTTTTTGCGGGTCAAATTTTAAAGTAATGTCAAAAATTTATCGATAGATTTTGAAAAACATCCATGACTCAAACCAATCACCAATCTAATATGTAATCTGTAGCACAAACCGTTTTTCTTGACAGGGATGGTAATCAATTAATCAGGGAAAGAGAAATAAAATGTAAACAAACCAAAAATCACGGAAATATTTTTTTTTTTTTGAGTTAATGCTTTAAATATTACACATTTTAATAGGGTTTTACAACAAAATCAACCAAAATAGCCCTTTTTAAACTCATTTCAAAATAAACCAATTTTTTGTTTTTATATGTAATCAACTTTTAATACTAATTCAAATATTGCTTAGGTATTGGAATACCTTCAAAGTGCTAAAAACGATTAAATTTAATATAATGACCCTATAGTAGGTATATGTATGTATATAAATGTATGAATTAATGACTTCATATATTTGCTCAATCGTTCGTTTAAAGCCATCTTATATTTTAAATATCATTTGATTTTGATTAAGAGCAAAGATTTTTAAAATCATATTTGGTTAGTTTGATTCAATATTTATATGAAATATTTTAAATTGAAATTTTACCTGTTGTTGTTAAAATGATTATGATTTAAATGATTATGAGATTATGATTTCAATTGACGGTGATTAGTTTTGATCTGAGAGTTAAAAATTGATCTATTGACATGATATATTGCTTAACAAATGTGGATATTGCTGGAATATTAATATTGACTTTTAATTGTTTGCTTAATGCATTTTCGTTGTTGTTGTTGTTTTTTCAATGAAATCATCGCCAAGTTCTGCAGCCTCGAAGGATTTCATCCTCTTCTCATATTATATATGTAGATACAAAAGACCTTAAACCTATGGTTGTTTTTTCGCTCGACGTCTTTTATAGCCCGTCATTTGTTTCAACAACTGCGAGTTCTCGTCATCGAGATCCAAGTGCGGCTCCCACAATCGCAAATGCTTCGGAATATAAATCAGGCCAACAAGTGTAATTGCTGAAACGGAAATGATGAAAAATCGAAATTGATAGAAAATACAATTTTTTTGTTGAAGTAACTTACAATTTAATACGCAGGGGAAAATCACATAGAAATTCAAAGTGCTCGACCGGAAGTACAAGGCTTCACTCACATACAGGACCATGGTCAGGGCCAGCGAGCAGCCACCCATGCTGACCACACTGCAAAAGGAATTATTATATCGCAGATAATAATAGATAGAAACTAAGGGAACATACGGCTTGTAGTGTATGTACAGGGTGCAGTGAACTAGTGCGATGGCTTTCAGCAAGCAATACATGCCGATGATGCGGGAAATCGTATAGTCGCCTGAAAGAAAGTCGCCTCCTGGATCTAAGTCCCAATGTACAAATATCATACATACCTTCAATGAATTGGGTTTCCGTGTGATCACCGAGGAAACTGCGACGTTCGATGTAGCTGCGAAAGGCCGTCCCCAGATCCATGAAGGCCACAAACGCTATCCAACCCCGAAAGGCGTACAGCAGCTTGCGTTCCATCTTTGAGTGATACGTTTTGGCGGCTTTCGAGGAGTGTCTTCTTGCGTATTGCAGAAACTATTGCATGACAATGGGCCACGAAAACACGCACAATCGATTGTCAACTAAAGGATATACCTGTATATAGAGATTGATGTTCAAACACAGTCAATTAATAGATTATATCGATTTAACATGATTCGTGCGTTTGTCATCATTGTTTAGTTTAGTTAGAGACATAGGAGGGGAATTTGGTCTTATGTTGTTAACAATGGCTAGCATTCAACGACCTTTTGGACAATTAGGGTTGCAAAATCAATAGAAAGTCAGTCATAACATGAACTCCCAAGTCCGATGCAGTTCCAAATGAGCCTCGAAATCGACTAATGAAATATTAAATTGTCTCTATTTTAGAATACTTATATAGAATAATGTCTTTTATTTACACAATAGTTTGCACAACTCGGGTGGAAATGAGTTTTTATCTTCTCTCGATAACTAAGAATGATTTCTTCATCACACATCACACACAATTCGAGCATCGTTTCTTCTCTAATTCTGTGTATCTTCGATTGTCGCGTATGCGGAATATTTCTGCTGTCCCGTTTGTATATAAATACCTTTGAGTTGTGGATATATTAATAATTATTTATTACACAATTGAGTATAGTAACGTTTATCGTTCGTTACGCAGAAAACATTTCCTTGCCAATTGCTTGAGCGTGTTTTTGCTGCGTGTCTTCTGGTCTGTAGTTCTTCAAAGACTATTTATCCATCCGAAGCATTTGTTTTTTGTTGCTGTTTCATGCACAAATATGAAATGTGCTGTATGTCTGTCCAACGCCGGCATGCTCCTGCGCTGTTGTTGCTATTTTAATGTTCGTACCGTAGAGAGACGTAGCTTGTGCTCAAATAGTATACACCAAATTCTATTTTTCCACGGTAGATTGGTTCTAGAAAAAACCGTGTAAAAACAGAATTAGGTGTATACAGAAAAAAAAACCAAGAGAAACAAATATGTAGATATTCTCTTTATGCTCTTTCTTGTTTTCGTATGCTTTCTTGCCGTGTAAAAAAAGACCGTGTAAAAGCAGAATTAGGTGTACTAGTAAAAGTGTGTTAATCATTCAAATGATAAATTGATATAACTTAAACAAAAATAGCATTAACTTACTTCCATGGTAAGAAAACTTGAGGTATAGCAATTTCAACCCTTAACATAAACACATTCGTATTACAAGGTTTATACACTCAATGAAAATGTATGAACACACTTTGTATAAATAATTAAGTCAAGTGACGAAGGGTGCAAAAACATGAGTGACATGTTGTTGTTGCGAGATTCAGGTGAAAATGTAACTATCACAATTAAACAATCAGGATTTTCTCTATTTGCAAATCGGTCGCATTAACAAGAGTTCATCGGCCTAATATGGAAAATATTAGTTGAATGACACTTGACCAAATTCGTTTGTTTTTAAATCCTAATGCGATAGAACAGCATTAGAATGACTATTAGATTGACAACGAGGCATTTCGAGTACACAAGAGTATATTTAAAAATCAAAAATTATAAAAAACAAACTGTTTCGGTGGCTTTTTTAAAATATTAAATAAATTTCACATTAGATGTTTTTTGTTTTTTTCGAAAAAGTCGAAATTATAAATATTCTATTGAAATATTTCTTTGTGGACTAGTTTTTGGGATGCTTCTCTGCTTCCTCCTCACCCTTGCGATACTCGGCGTAGTCGACAAAGCCATCCTTATTTAAATCCATTGTGTTGAGGACATAATCAACAACTTCTGCTAAGCCTTGGTCTGTGTACACGTTACCTTCTTTATGTTCGGCTTCACCTTCTACCTTTTCTTCATTTGGCTTCTTGGAATCACCAACTGCAAATATAAGTAGAGATTTTTAGTCTTGTGTTTCACTTGATAAAAACTAAAAGCAAATAATTTACACATCACACACCACATATACCACACTTTATCATAAGTTTATTAAAAGTTAATTTTCTTCTTATTGTTGAAAAAACAATTCATCTTTTTTATTATATATTTGCTGCACAATGGAGATTTTGTTTTGTACAAATCTGTTATTTAATAAAATTAAAACATAACTCGTTCATCAGTCATTTATAAAATTGGTTCATTCGAGTGAATTGATCGTACAAAAATAACTTCAGCATTGCAATTGATTGGGAGCTGCGACGTAATTTGTTGAGCTTTATATATTTTTTCATAGAAATATGATAAAGTTAATAAGTAACGAGATTCGAATAAATTAAACATTTAGGAAACGAAATGGAAAAAAGGTTTTTGAACATTTTAAAAACAGTTTAGTTCAGTGTTGCGTCTGAAACGTCTCTTCCTGGAATGCTGCGAGTATGAAAATTGTTTATCTACTATACTCGTGAAATTTTTCACTTTCTTCAGTCATTGTTTAGGAAATCTATTCATGATATTTGCTCATAAAATGTTTAAATTTCTAAATTTTCATTTTTAATGTCCCCCTTGTTGCTGTTGCTGCTGTTGTTGCTGAGATTGTGTTGCCGCTTTTTGCTGAGCCTTTATGAATTCCGGATAATCAATGTAACCATCACGGCTGGTATCGTCCATCTGCAGAATGGGATCGATGAGGGCCACGAGCTCTTCATCGGAGAAAACCTTCTCCTCCACATGCGGCGCTTGTTCATTGTGTGACTCTTTACTGCCTTGTTCTATTGGGTGTTATGCGGTTGTGGTTTTAGATTGGGACATGATGAACATATGGTAGTGATGATGTGAATGCATTTCCCATAACCCAGTTTTAAAGCAATGCCAGACACCCATAAGATTATCCAAACACATGAAGTGGTGTAAGTGTATATATGAAAAGAGAAATACATAGGAAATAACATTAAGAATGGGCAAATAAACGATTTTACTTTCTAATTCTAAGACAAGAAACTAAATAAAGACAAAAATTTAATGTTTCCATGAAACACCAATTTCAAAAGATAATAATTTCGACAAGAGACGTTTCTAAATTATTAATAAGAAATAAAAACTTACCGTGCCAATGTATTAAAGATTTTATTAATTCACAGCCATCTAATTTATTGTTATTATCAGAATCGTGCATTTTAAAGTAGTGGAACTGCAATTCAGCTTCAGACATTTTACTTGTGTCGATGGGCACTTGCATATGCTCCTGGATATGACTGAGGACAACAATTTATGGTTACATTATAATATTCTAGTAGATTTTCCTTTACTATGTTAACTTTATTCTACTTACGCCCTTTCATGTTCAATGTTTCCTGTATTCAGCACTTGTTGTGGTTGTCCATGTGGTTGATGGTGACCATGATGTTGTTGTTGTGCTTGTTGTTGGTGAATTTGCTGTTGCTGCTGTTGGTGCAATTGTTGTTGTGGTTGTCCTTGAGGAACCTGCTGCTGTTGCTGAACAGGTGGTGGTTGCTGGAATTGTTGTTGTTGCACAGGAACTTGTTGTTGATATTGCACTTGTCCTTGTTGCTGTGGATTTAAAAACCGTATTTTATAATATTCTTTTTAACCGCACAAAACAAAAACGTTCACTAACATATTGCTGTGGCGCGACTCCGGGAGCAACATGTACCGGTGGTTGTTGATATTGTTGCTGCGGGTGATGTTGCTGTTGGTATTGTTGTTGTTGCTGTACAGGGACTTGTTGCTGAATGAGAAAAATATGTTAAAATCAATGCAATTCACACAATCCGACGTCCATTACATAGTGCTGAGGAGGAACTCCGGGCGCTACTCGTTGTCCATTTGCCACAGCCACCAAGACCAGCAGGACGGCGAAGATCTGCGTTTCAGCAGTGTTTTTCATTTTTGCCATTTAATCCACTATTTTCCTGTGGAAAAATTAATAAAATCGTATTAAAATAGTTGTTTAATTTATCGTTTGTTTAATCTGTTAATCCCAACTGACCACGTCAAAAAATAATACAAAATCGTCCGAATACAACACGTACACAAATCCGTCAAATGTCAAATCTAATATCTGGTTACGTGCGTCAAGATAGCAACGAAAAATTTTGTGACCTTCGCAGCAACGAGTTTAGTTCTCGGAATTGCAGGCTGGTTCAGAATCTCAAAAACTAATAAAAATTTAGAAATGTTACAGTTTTGGGTGATTATATTTTGTTAAAAACATTAGTAAATTATATTAAAATACTAAAAATGTGTTTTATTAAATAAAGTAAATATTAGTTACATTACAACTCAAACTACGGTATAAATGGGATAATATTTAATATTAATTTCAAAAAGAACCACAACAGATACATGTCTGGCTTGGTGTCCAAAATTCGGTACAAAATTTTGTTTTTTTTTCCTGTGCAACTTTAAGGGGTCTAACTCCACGCGTTTAGCTTCTAGAGCCGTTTAAAGTTTCCAAGTGGATTGTGGGACTCGTAGATGGGTTAGAACGGCGATCTTTGGCAATTCCAAAAGAGGACGTTCAGATCTTTCATTATATGGCTAACATATTCAATTCCAACAAATATTTAAAAATGGAATGTATTCGAAAATTTTGAGCGTTATTTTCAGATATTTGGAAATTTCGATTTTTTTCTGTGCCTACTAGGGTTGAGTTTCTTACAGGGTTCGGACTATTCGGACTACGATCGTAGTAGATCTGCTTCACTTTTGGAAAATTTTTGAAATCTAGTGGAATTTCTTCATGTGATGGTTCATTTCACATGAATTTCATATCATAAATTTGAAATTTTTGGCTCCGTGACGTTTTTGTTTTTTTTTTTGTTCATGGCATAGTTTTTTAAAATCTACTTCGGAAATGTGCCGCCTACTACGATTTTTGGCCCGCTTCACTACGATTTCAGTTTCTCGAGGTCCGAACCCTCTGTTTTTTATCTGCCTGCCGTGAGTTGTTGATTGTCACACACACACACCATCAGACAATTTTACGACCACATTGATGCGGAATTTCGAGTTTATAATCTTTGATTCACAGTTGAATAATTTCATTCTTCTGTGGTATCTTTGTTTTTTGTTTGTTTAGTACAGTTGTATTTAATATTTTAGGTTTTGAGTACTTAATTTTAATATATATATTCTTACATATCGACCATAACATCTAATAACAATGGTAAGTAATCCTTAGTTATGTGGAGCAACGGTTTATGGTTTTATGCTTTGGAATATGTTTTTATTTTTTCATTTATAGAAAATAATTAATAATAATATTATGTTTTTTAGGCTCGTTATTTTAAAGAACAGGATATCGATGGTGAGTTGCATTCATGCTGATTAAACTTAAAATAAGAACACGAAGCGGAAGTGAAAGCTGTCTACGTTGTAGATGACACAATTTTTTGATAACTGTTTATCACTACAATAATAATCGAAACCTTTGTCTCCCTCCTTACACCTGTAAATAGAATTCCGTGAGTGCTTTTATCTATTTGCACGATCTGGCCAGATCACGTCGTTGGACGAATTGACTGTTATTATGCGATCTCTTGGATTGTCTCCCACAATACAGGAGCTCATTGCGTATCTGAAGAAGAAGGGGGGAAAGATGAGTTTCGCTGATTTCTTGGAGATTATGCATCAACATTCAAAGGTGGAGAATTTACCGGATGAAGTGATTGCAGCTTTTCGCGCTGCAGATCCCCAAAACAAGGGAGTGATTTCTGCCAAGCAGCTGAGAAACTTGCTCCAAAACTGGGGAGAGGGTCTTTCTGTTCGTGAGGTACTTTTAAAACATTCAAAATTTTAGTGTAAAACAAAGTAATCATTTTCGTTAAAGGTTGATAACATATTCCGGGAGGCGAATGTCAATAACAATAGTATGGTGCGCTATTCGGACTTTGTGAAGATAGCTTGTGCTCCAGTTCCGGATTATTATTGATTACCATTGCGTATTTTCTGATATGAATTAATATATATACAGTATTTATAACCACCCACATACATTCCATATGTACATGTAATATTAATATATATTACAGTGAATGACTCTTATATATTCAAAAAAAAAAAAATAAATTAAAAAACAAAATGACTTTTCTTTTGTAAAATGTATTTGTTTTAAAAAAAACAAGAAACGTTTTTAAAATTTTACAACCATCCCAATGAAGTAAAAGAACTTAGTTGGCAATGGTGACTTCGACCTCTACACCAGGTTCAATGTTGATCGAGGTGATCTTCTTGACGATCTCAGATGGGGAATGCAAATCGATGATGCGCTTATGGATCCTCATCTGCAAAAATATTAATTCGTTGATTAATTTTCATTTAATATAACTTTCAAGAACAATTTATTGGTGTACTTGAAATTGTAAAACTCTGAGAGCCAAATTAAAGTGGGTATAGATCTTTAAAGAGGACTATGAGAGTGCGTTTACTCTACGCAAATCATATGGGTACTGGGTAAGGAGTTGAAATAATTCTCCAAAACACGATACCTAATTTGCTGAATGAACTCAAAGGGTGGTAATTGATTTCTGACTCACCTGGAAACGATCCCAAGTCTTTGAACCTTCACCGCAAGGTGTTTTACGGGTGGTGATGCGGAGGACCTTAGTCGGCATGCGTACTGGACCCTGCAAAAATAATTAAATATATTGTTATATTTAAATAATTCAAACATATCAAACTAAATTGATAAATACTGAAATTTGTTCTTCAGAAAATTTTAAAATTTGCCATTCTAATACATGAATTGGAAAACAATGTCCTTTCTGAATATTTTTCTATAGCATTTAATATGACTAGGCTGAGACTCTTGCTAAAATCAGAACCTCCAGGTAAATGCTTTTCTCTATAGAAATGTGGCTTTTTCTTTTACGCACCTTCACGCGCAGATTCTGGTTCTTAGCACCGGTGATCAAATCACGGCAAACGTTTTCCAAGGAACGAACATTCCTGGATGTCAGGGTGATGCGAATGCGGTGCACGGAAGCTGAGTCTGGGCCCTGGGGCTTCTCAATGTCCTTTGGAGCAGCAGCCTAAAAAGTGACAGATAAAAAGTGGGGTTAAGTTGAATACTATTGACACGTGCCACTCATTTTGATAAATTCAATATTGGTACAGTAACTTATTTTTACATAAATAAGTAAAGACAAAATTTAAGTTTACTGAATAATTTAGAGTCCAAACTCACCATTTTATTGCAAAATCCTGGTCGAGGTATTCAAATCTTTCGGGTTTTGAGCAGCGCTGAACCAGAGTTCTTGCGAGTTAAAAACGAAATGGACGAGCCATGGGCTGAAGGGTTGCCGAGTGCACTTCAACCGAAGTATTTTACTCCACTTTCCATCAAAACACTCCGTCACTCCATTTTTTATAAAAACACTTAATTTTTCGTAGCAGACTTCCTCCGAAAATCACTATTTTATTTTGGCTATTGTTATTTGTTATTTATTTATAGTTTTTGTTAATTCGAACAACAAAATTAAAATTTCATTCTTCCCAAATGTCCGATGGCAGGAAATTGAACCAAACAAGATCTGTAATCTGTGCTTAAAATATCCCAAAAAAGTAGGGGAAATTATTGTGGGTTTATACGTGAAAATGAATTGTTCAAAAAATTAAATCTAACAACCATTATAAAAAATAGATTGAACATTATTTATTTACAATTTTTTATTAAAATGTATTTAAAGGTACTCTAAATGATCCCCTAAATATAGTATTGCAATATTAATGAGAGTTCGTATAATATCGCTCGAAATACCAATTGTACTAAATCTCTGAAATAAGGATCTTCTCACGAGCCGTATTTTTTTTTACTGTGGAGCAATTCCTACTTTTCCATGACACGTGAGTGGAAAAGTAAAAATCGCTCAAGAGTGAAAAAAATACTGCTCGTGAGCCGAACTTTCAGTGAGCGAATGAAAAAAAAATTTTACGAACCTTGTTATCTAATTAAATGAAATTAAAAAAAAAACTTTCTGACCAAAAGTTCACCCCGAAATAAAACATTATTTTTTCATATAATTAGTTGTATATATTTGAGTTAATAATTAAATAAGTTTGCCTCTATCTTATGTTTTTCTGTGAAGTAAAGAAATAGGAAAATGTGTTTCACCTTTCTTGTATTACTTTTATTATCGGTTAATAAACATTTTTTACATCATATTTTATATGTGCATACAACTTATATAAAAGTATAATGGTAAAACAGAGTTGGCGAATAGAAATAACAAAAATGTAAAATTACGTTGGGATAAAATTTTGATTAGTTGTCAATTAGTCATTAATATTATTGTACATAATTGCATTTTCGTCAAATTAAGAATAATTTTTCATATAAGGTGAAGCGTATATAGAATATTTTTCTGCTGTTTTAAAATTAATCGCTAAGTTTAAGTAAATATGTTTACAAAATTTGTAGTTATCATTTCTAAGTAAAGTCAAAGACAAAAAAAAGATAAGAATATAAAAACTCGAAATAAAAATCAATCCAGTTTGAAAAAGGCAATAATTGGGATAACTAGTGTACATTAATAATAGATTCGCGCCCCTTGCCGACGCCCACCCATCGGATGGGCACGCCCAACTCACTCTCCAAGAAGCGTACGTAATCTTGTGCATTCTGAGGCAACTCCTTGAAGTTGCGAATATTTTCGGTGCTTGTTTGCCAACCTGGTAGTGTTTTGTACTCTACCTCAATGTTACCCAACTCGGCGATGGTGCCCGGGAAGTGATCCAGTTTTTCACCGTTGGCTCTCTTATAACTGTAAATGAAAGTGAGTCAATGTTAATGCCACACTCAAAATTATTAAATGCTAGTTCATTATTTCAACATACCCCACACCAACTTCAATTTCTGGCAATGTATCAAGAATGTCCAACTTGGTTAGACAAATGCAAGTGTATCCGTTCACGAGCGATGTGTACTTGAGAAGTGGAATATCCAACCAGCCACAACGACGTTTTCGTTTCGTGGTGACGCCAATTTCAAAGCCGCGGGTTTGAAGTAGTTCTCCAAATTCCTACAAATAAATTGAAGCAAATTTGTTATAATCTGATGAAATGAAAGACTTGAATGCAACTTACATTCAGCTGCTCCGTGGGGAAAGGACCGTCACCCACACGCGTTGTGTATGCCTTGACAACCCCGATAACTTCACCAATAGTTTGTGGTGGCAAGCCGAGACCGGTGAGAACGCCGCCTATACTGCAGTTACTGCTGGTCACATAGGGATAGGTACCGAAGTCAATGTCCAACATGGCCGCGTTGGCGCCCTCGACCAGAATTGTTTTTCCCTGACGCAATGCGGTGTGCAGGAAGCAAATGGTGTCCTTAACGTAAGGACGCACCTTCTCAGCAAAGTCCTTGTAACGCGCCAATTCGGCCTCCACATCGACATTGATCGATGGGAAGAGACGCAAATGTGTCGTCACAATTGATTTAAATCTGAAATATTTATTCGTTGCAATAAAAATCTTCAACTTCGTGAGTTATGTAAATATGTTTATACTTCTCTGTGAAGAGGTTGAAGTCGCCCAATAGTTCACCGACACGAATTCCATTGCGAGTGGCCTTGCTGGAGTATGCTGGACCGATGCCCTTCTTGGTGGTGCCCAACGATTTGCCACCCTTCTCAGCCTCCTGCATGCCATCGACATGTTGATGGAAATCAAATACCAAATGGGCACGATCCGAGATGATCAGACGATGTTGTAGCTTCTGCAGACCCTTAGCTTCGTTTTTGGATAGCTCTTCGAAAAGAGATGGCAGATGAATGACCACACCATTGCCTATTGTAGAAAGATAAATAAAATATGTATTGATCAGTGGGCTACAACCATGATGTGAACTATGGTGCTATTCAAATGCCTTGTTATACTCATAAGTAACAGACTTGAGAAACGAGAGACCAAAGAAACGAACGGCTGCTAATCTCCGTTTCACACACGTGCAAAACGACACCCATTCATTCTACAACAAAGCAAAAAACAACTTTTTGGCACACAGTTCTATTTTAAAGTCATGTGATTTTCGCTTTCCACTTAGAATGTTTACATTTTGTTTTGTTTTGTATTCGCCGAATGAATGGTAGAGATAAAATATCTATATAATATACGTAAAAACATTAACGTCACAATATATATCTCCCGCTACAAACCATAACGGCCTAACTCGAGTTAGAACAAAATTTAGTTTTTTGGGGGCATCTTGTTCATAATGGGTTTTTATTTCAAAATACATATTTTAAATGTAGTTGTGTATTTAAAGCCATAAAGCATTTTAATTAACGGACATTAAATTAAACTATTGAAATAAAATTCAAAAGGACCGAATGTCAAGGTTTTTTTTCCTGAAATCTTGGCAGTTTTTTTTTATGAAAGAAATTGTATTTTCTTTCTAGCGTTAATGAATGTTTAAGTTTGAGGTCCGGCCGAGGTAAATGTCGCAAAAATAGTTTCGCTTTTCGTGTTCTATTTTCATCAAGAAAACACAGTGGAAATTTGTCATAAAGACTCATTAAATGTAAGACATTGTGTACGTTCCTATTGGCTTTTATGTATCCGTTATCAGTCTAAAAATTTCGCTATAAAGATAAAAATAAAAAACTGCTAAATTTTTGTAAAGTTTTGTGTCTAATTGAGGTCTTTAAATCTTCTATATCATCTGTAGTTTACAACTTGTGTGCTTTCAATATCAATGGGGATTTGGCAACAATCTCAATAACATTGGCATTGATACGTGAGATGGTATTCGGCTTTAAAATATTTAGGGGTCCTGGCAATGGGGGATTTCACTGTGTCAACATATGGTAATGGCAATTTACTTTACAACATGACAATTACAAACAATAAAAATCTCGCATTAAGATGTTGAAACCTATGACATGCGATGATAGTAATTGTTTGTTATTTCGTGACAGTCACAAATAACAAACAAACATCCGTCTTTCTCCATTTTAAGGCAATTAAAGTTGCCATTTCTCTTCCGGACTTTTGTACTACTTCCAGTGGCATTTTGTTTAAAAGTTTAATCGATGCTGAATGGTACGGCATTCCGTGTTCTGCGTTCCGTTTCGTTCGTTCGTGTCATCGCATGTCACAAGACTAATTTATTAGATAATCAAACAGACATGCTTGTAAGCACCAGATACCACAACCACATCCACATCGATTTCGTGCAAGTACTTGTGAAGTACGTAGTTGGTTGTTTTCGATTTAGTTTTGCTCGAGTCTTGTTTAGTTTTTATTTTGTTTGTTTTGATTGCGTTTGTAGATATTAATAAAATAGTGTATTTACTTAAATTGATCGCTATTGTAAATAAACATAGTATATGGCACACTGATAATCTCAGATTAGGTGAACATTGTTAAATCGAGTTTTGACCAACACATAACATTAAAAAGGGTAAATCATTTTCTAAACTTAGGAAGATTATCTTTATGCAGTGCATTGCGAAATCCAGAAATATGTGTCTATCTAGGTCAAATCATTTAACTTCGATATTAATACTTCAGAAGTTACTTACCAATAACAGAAATGCATTTCTCATTTACAATACCGCTCGGCAAAAGATGAAAGTCAAATTCTGTGCCATTGGCCACAACGGTGTGTCCGGCGTTGTTGCCTCCCTATAAATATTTAGAAAATACAACAAAAAATTAAAATTAAATTTCAACTAATATAACCGTTTAGATTATTTAATTATGTGTGTATATGAGAAATATTTTCTAAATTTTCAAATTAAATCTGTAGTAACGAAAAAAGAACGAGGAAAAGACAATGTTAACAAATTATAATATTCTAAATATTAAATGTTTTGTTGGCACATACACAATAAATAAAGCCTTTATTTTTAAACACAAAATACATTCACAGTTTTGAATCCATGAGAGCTGTATTCGGGAAATTTTCTAATAAATGGTTTCCCAATAAAAACCTCAACAAAATAGGTTTTTGTATGTAATGGGAAAAACAATATAATGTTACTAAAATAGTTGAATAACCTGACATCGTTTAAACTATGAATGCAACCCGATACTATTTGCTATATGGTAATAATTCTTAATGGTAATGTTTGATAAGATAACACATTTCATGAAATCTACGATAACACCCGAAAGGTTGTGTCTAATTGCAAATAGAGCCTTTTTCGTTGTTCCCCGATTAGATTTTTTCACTTTTGTAACACATTTTGAAGCTTAAGTTCTTAATTACGTCGAAATGTAATTATTTATATATATCTCTATATGAGGTGCACATTTCCAATATTCCAATTCCTTCATTTCAATACCACAACCTTTATTTAAGGATTATTCCTGGCATTTCAAGAGCTCTTCAGTTCGACTAACACTGAAGGAAGATATACAAAGAATCTGTTTCCCGTGAAGAACAGTGAGAAGATAGATAAGCTATCAAACCGAAAGCAGGCGAAAAATGATATCACATGAATACTAAACAAGAGAATTAAACACACATTCAAGTGTAGAGAAGAGAAAAGCGATGAATGTGCGAATGTTATGTAAACAGCAAAGATTGAGAAAAAGAGGGGGAAATAAGAATTTACGATCGACGGACGTTCTCGTCATTTGTCGGTCGTCGAATGGGAAATGCGTAGAAAGTGAAACAAGTGTTCCACATGAAACTGTGGACACTGTACTCTGGGAAGTGAGTCCGATCACAGGACAGACATGGCAAACGGAGGAAGGATCAACTCACCTGACACCTGCACACGATGTCCACGCCAGATGCCAACATATCTACGACTTTGCCCTTGCCTTCGTCGCCCCATTGTGCGCCCAACACGACGTCCACCTTTGATTTGTACATGTTGATGCGTCCTTGACGCAGAGCCTCGTAATGGTTTCCATTCACAGCGTTGCTTTCCGACGACATCTCGATGGCAATTAAGCGTGAATCCTTTTTTCTTGTGAATTTCCTTCCGTACCACGCACCAACCGATGCACGCGCGTTCCAAAGTCAAAAGTCTAACCAAAGACTCGAGATCCGAAAGACACCCAGCAGCAGAAGACGTCTCCTCTCGTCACAAACGGAACTTGTAAAGAAATTCAGGCGAGCACGAACCAGGGTTGCCAAAGTCACTTCAATCGAAGTGTTTGATCCACTTTTGATCAAAGCACTCCGTAACTCCATTTTTTGAAAAACACTTCATTTTCCCACTGTCATTCGTGGTTGATTATTTTCTTCTTATTCCGCTTCCGACACACACAACATGTTTATATAATTTAATATATTTAATATATCTTTTGTATACTGTATTTTTTGTGAACGGCATTTGTGCCAAAATTTATAATTTATAAAGTATACAGTTAAATACATTCTGTTTTTCCTGTTAAACCTTTCAATTTAATTTTTGTTCGAATTCACTTTTCCCACTTTTACACTACGCTCAAAAGTTTCGTCGCGGCATCCCTGGCACGAACCACGGCAAACAGCGAACGAAGAAAAAGCACATTTATCGAGAAACAAAGCAATGGGTTCTAGGAAACAGGGTTGCCGATTGCACTCAATCGAAGTGCACTTTTGATCCGAACACGACGGCACTCCACTCTTTGAGAAAACACCTCATTTTGTTAAACGCAGATTTTCGGAAAATTAAAGACTAATTGTGTCGCGTTTTCTGAAATTAGGCAGTGAAAACATTTTTTTTGTCATCATAAAATTTATTAGGGCTAGTTTTCGGTGACTTGGGCCCAAATTCAGCAAATCACTTCCCAACTCACAACACTACACTTTACTCACTTTTACACTTCGCTCAAAAATTTCGAAGCGACATCCCTGGCAACGGGTTCTAGAAAATGTCAAATAACTGTCCGTGAAAGAAGCGGTGCGTCCGTTGACAGCCGCATGCGGTTTGAAAAAAACACCAGCTAAAATTTCCCATAAATAATAATAATAAAAACAAAGGCGAAAAAAAATTTGAATTCGCCGAATTTTACCGGAATTCCAGACGATATTTTCTTGAGAGTTTTGTCGAATTTGTGAGTGTGGCTGTTAAATACGAAAAACAAAAGTCCGAAAATCGCGCTTTTTTATTTCTAAACAATTTTTGGTCATGTCTACTTCCGAGGATCTCTGTCAATTGTGTGTAGATAACCATAAATTCTCCTAAACATACAAAAAAAATCTTTTATTTTCAGATGCCAGGAGGTGAAATTCAAGTATACTTGTCCCAGATGCAACATTTTGTACTGTTCCGTATCGTGTTACAAGTCGCCACAACATCTCAAATGCTCCGAGGAATTCTACAAGAATTGCATACAAGAAGAACTGACCACAGCACAGCCAAAGTCCAGTGAAGATGTTCGCAAAATATATGAAATACTCAAGAGAATACGGGAGACCGACGCAGGCATACCGCCAGACAATTTCGAGGATGGTTTGGATGAGTCCTTGGACTCCGATGATGAGCCCAATGCACAAGATGTAGATGACGATGGAGAAGAAGATGAAGAGGAGGATGACTTAGCGAGTCGCATGCAGGGCATTGATATAAATGATGCAGATGAAGTGTGGCAAAGATTATCAGAAGCCGAGCGGCAGGAGTTCAAGCAAATGGTCGAGGGCGGCGAGATTATGAAGCTTCTACCCGATTACAAGCCATGGTGGTGTAAGAGACAAAACTCAAAAATTGTCGATCTATCGATTCAGGAAATCGCAGATGCAAATATTCCTCAATTATCTCCAAATATTGCCAAGTTCTCCGATATTTGCAAGAAAACCCCGTCGCCTTGTCTACATTATAATCTATGGAACATAATGGCAGCATATGCATGCACGGCACGGTTTTTTGGCGGAGAGCATTTGACCAATCCATGGGAGGCAGCATTGCATTTGATCAATCTTAGTTCATCCCTTAAGTACAATACGAATTTTGAAGACACAGAGGATGCTATTGTGTCGGTGGAAATGGAGGCACTGACTACTGCTGGCGGAGCCGCATCAACATCAGTGGCAGTCGAAAGCCGCGAACAGCTTCAGCAGGATGCCCGACAATTGATGAGTTCGCTTCAATACAAATTAGCTGCTCTGTCGAATATATTGGAACTGCTTCAGTTGGCAAAACAATGGACCAAACGAGCGAAAAAAGAGGATGCAGAATTTCAAAAATTATTTGCAATGTGCAGCGGAAACGTTGAGTTGAATCGCAATAAATTGCAACAGTTAGTGAAAAAAATTGAATTCTTTCTAGCCTACGTTAAGAGGAACGAGGAAGAATCTTAATAAACTGTTAATAAATATTGTATGCTTATTTCATTTTATGTTAAGGAAATATTACTAACTTTGGCATTACTTAAACCAATAGAACCGAAATCTGGCCTAATTGTGTACTAAGCCGAAAGTAACACATGTCAAGAGTTATATTTATTCTGGTTCATGCTAACAGACTAGCATAAGAGGTGATTGATGCAAGAAGATCACGAATTTCGAATATGTTGATGAACTGTCTGAAGAGCTGTTAGAGACAGAAGCTGACGAGCAAGCAGGATTCTGTCCTTAACAGCTCTGCAGATAGTTTATCAACATATTCGAAATTCTTGTTCTTCAGCCTGACAATTTCACTTAATTCTTCCCATCGTTGTGTTTTATGAGTCCGATAATCGAAATTTCAAGAATTTTTTATTACTACACATATTATGAAAGATTTCCCTTTAATATAAACCTTATTGAAATTCTAAATATTTCTTGTAAAAACTTGAAAACTTATACTAGAATTCGAAATTTGTGTATTCTTACTTATCTGTTATACAGTGTATAACTATCTTTGTATGGAAGCATGGGCATCGAAGCCCAGAAAACATTAGACTCCGAAGTTATGGACCATCTTGCTTAGCAAACGGGTTGAATTTTTGGATATGAACCCTAACTGTTTTATTTGCATTCCCTCGTGAGTCGGTTAATTTTGTGTTTATTTAAATCGAGCTGGGTTATTTTCGATACTGTTTAAAATTTGAATTTGGGGCAACCAATTAAAGACGGTCCTTGCTCCGGCGGCAATACATTTTTTATGTTCTTTGGGTTTTTTTTTTTGTTCTTCTGGTTTGATTAGTCTTTATGTCGTAGGGATTGGCGGAAAGAAAACGACTCAAGATTAAATTATGCATAGAAACTGATGAAAGCGTATTGTTTAAAAGTTAGAACGATGTTCATGCGCATTGCTAAAGGTTCTGGAGCAATAGAAGAGATAAAACCATACCTTCAAGTAATTGGTTTTTTATTACAAATAAAGCTTATCGAATCTGACGTTTTGAGTGCTTCAGGTGCTCTCGGTATGTCTGCTTTTTTGATTAACATAAATATATGTACATATGTACACTACATAATACATATGTACATCCAACTTGAATATGTATGTTATGTGAATGTTATGTGGGGAAATAGGCGTAGTTTACACCCGATCACTTTTATTTTGATCATCCCTATCTGTATTATAAAATTATACAAGGACAAGATAGACCGTTACTTTGAAATTGATGGATTGAGCAAAGTTAACCAGTTGGACAAAATAGAATCAAGATAAAGTTATATATTATATAAAAAAGTTATTTATTTATTTGTTTTATTTCGTTTGTTTTTATTTTATATATATATATTTTTTAATTTGCCACAAAAGAACACATGATTGTTGGAAGGATATTTGCATTTATTTCATTGGATGGACAAAATGGCATCTCTTTTACTCAGTAATATTAAACATAATGCTAGAAAGAGAATGTTCCTATGGCTTAATATCGTATCATCGCATACGGGCAACAACTTCGAAAAGCAAATATAATAAACTAATTAATTCCAATTCATACTAATTGAATAGTATTTATAGGTATTATGTATATTTCACTAAACGAATAGTGAAGAATTAATTATAGGCACTGATTTAACATAATATAAGGCACTCAATAGTAGCTCCAGTCGAAAAACATAGATTCGAGATAATCTATGTTTTGTGTAAAGTTTTGTGTAAACCGAACGGTATGTTCGGTTTTTAAACAGATATTTTAATAAAATATGTGAGTAAAGGCACTCACAGATTAAAAATACGTTTTGGCAAAAATTCAACAAGGGTTAATTTTAAAAAATGGCGTATTTTTCGACATGTATTTTTGTTGAAATTAAAAATTAAAATTCTCCTTCCCTATGTCGACATGAGCTGTTTTATTAAAACTATAGTCGAGAAAATCGTGAACAGACCTCAGAAAATCGTGAAAAGACTTCACAAAAAAGACTTAAGAACCAAACTCGGTAGAAAAGTGAAATTTTAATATTCAAGATTTTATAATAAATTGTATTTTTCTGAAGCCTTTTTACGATTTTCTGAAGTCTGCTTGGTGTAGAAATGTTTCTTCATTATTGTAATTTCCAAGTTTTCTTGTCGAAAAACTTAGGAAAGAATTTCATCAAAATATTCATAATTAACTAATATATAAGCAATACCCTTTGGAGAAAGATAATGAATTATATCTTCTTTTAATAGTTTCTGAATTTCTTTTCTCATTAGTAGCAGTTTTTATCAGTTACAACAAATTTAATGTGTGCTCTTTTGAATTATTATTGGCCATCACTATTTTATTTTGCATTCATACGTGGATCGGTAATTTGGCTAATTTATTAAATTATTTAAATCGGGCTTGGTTATGTGTCAAATTTGAATTTGGAACAACCAATTTAAGATGGTCCCTATTCTGACGTCAATAAATTTGTAGTTCTTTTGTTTGACTATCTTATCTTCTTGGGCCCGTTTTCAAGTTCAATATTGTTAAAATTGGTGCACCGAAGGGCTTCAACATTAAAAATTGAAGTAAACAAGTTATGCCAAAGTATCAAAACCCTAAGTCCAACATTTAGACGATGTAAAAATATATATAAAGGTTATGAGGGATGATGATTGATTAAAACATATATCGCGATTTTGAAAAAAAAAAATTAATTCATTTAATTGTCAATTACCATTTGTTCAATAAATCAATAATAAAGCCAGGTTTTTTATCTTTCAATTATGTTTTCCACCATAGATCATACTCAGCTACAATTAGTTCTCTATCTAACATTTTTTTCTTGCTCTATATCGCTTTCTCTGCAGGGTGCGGACCTAGTGAAACAGATTTGGTAGAAACATACTGGAAAATTATTATATATTACAACTTAGACAACTTCGTAGCCAATTTAAAAAAAAAAATTATATATCTATAAATCATATAAATAACAAGAAATAAGTTTCACTTACTTTCCCTTTCATCTCTCTCAGTCAAACTTTCACTCTCGTTTTCAAGTAGTCGTCAAGGATCGACTGGCTTATCGAGTTGACGATCTGTAAACAGAAGCATTTTGCCTCATCCAATCCCTAATTTATTCCTGCATCGATCCTTCGGGCGATAAGTGCAGAGGACACAAGCATGGATCGTATTCTGGGTTTACCAAAAGGTTGCGGTTGTGGTTGGAAGCGGTTGCATGAAAGAGAGGGAGCAACCAACCCTCTGGATAATAGCAAGCGGCAATTTGCCGTGATACAAGCAAATTAAATTGCAATTACAACGACATAAGATCCTTTGTTCCTTATATATGAGATCATCTGTTTAATTTTTGTTGGAACAATTTTCAATAGATGAATAGTAGATGGATCAGTGGAAAATTCACCAGTCATTTACAGAAATTTTACAACTTAAACTCAAAAACGTATTTACAAAAAGTCTAATCAAATCATAAAAATAATTTAATGGCAACGACTCTGTAAGAGGACCTATAAATATGTTGAGCTGGACCAGTTTTAGATCATTCGAATATATTATAATATATAAATATTTAACTAATTCTTATGTTATGTATTTCTGATAAGAACATTCAATCCTGAACTTCATGGCACCATTTCGATGGAACAAATTCTACTGGTCGTGTGTTATTCGTTCAGTCGCGCGAACGGGATCGGAGTGAAAAGACGGTCGGACTTAGAAATACCAAATAATTCAGAGCTCATGACTTGTTGGTAAACATTTCCGATAAATAATGACGAAACCAATAAAGTACTCACGGATCGATGATGGGACCAGTCGCGAAAAAAGCCTTTTCCATGATATCTTTGTGAGAATACTGCTCGGCTGCATGTTCGGATCCATCGTGATTCTATACAAAGTGCCACGATACGAGTTGGCGCCCAGTGTCATCAATAGCGCGGTGGCCGCAGAGTTGCTCCTGAATGAGACTAACGTCCAAACGGAGCCGAGTGACCTGGAATCGCAAGAACCGTATTTCGTACACACGTCGCGCTGCATCGTGCCGTACGTGGACCCACTGACACCGGATGTACGGAAAATCTACAAGCCACAAAGTACCGCGGAGTGCGCGAAGGACGATCCGCTCATAGAACCTGTCTACGATGTGAACTCGAAGCGCTACTTGTTGCACATCAGCGATCGAGTCCGGCGGCAGTTTATGAACGGCTCCGACGACGATGTGAGTTGTTGTTATCGCGAAATAGTGCGTGCAGGAAGTGGAGGAGATGCCGATAAGAAAGTCAAGTATGTAGCAAGAACACCATGAAAGAACGACTGAGTCGACAAATCCAGTTCCATATTGCGCCTCATTTGCCAATAGTAATGTCGAATTTCCTGCCTTTAAAGACTTCTTCCATGTGCGAATTTCCACCAGGACTTCGTCGTTCCCACGCACGTTGACGGACTGATCGTGGAGTGTACGTCGAGCAAGACCAAAAAGATGGTGCAACAGGATGCCTTCGCATTCGTGCAATACAAGAACGAATCCCCAAAAAATACCACTACTACCAGAGTCGAGGACATGATGCCCAGTGTCCTCATGATTGGAATCGACAGCTTGTCGAGGATTAACTTTCGCCGTACCATGCCAGAGACATTTGCCTATTTGGAGCAGAAGCGTTGGCACGAGCTGCAGGGCTACAACAAGGTTAGCAATGGAAACTCGACTTCGAAAGTATGTCTGAGTGACATGTTTTTCTTGCAGATGGGCGACAATACATTCCCCAACCTCATGGCACTTCTCACCGGACTCAACATGACCACAGCCAACAATAAGTGCAAGCCAACTACGCCGGATGGTCTCAACAACTGTGAATTCATCTGGGATCTCTACAAGAGCTCGGGTTATCGGACGGCCTACGCCGAGGACGAGGGCTTCATCAGCACATTCAACTATATAAAGAAGGGCTTCAAGGTTCCCCCCACCGACCACTATTTGCGTCCATTCGTCTTGGGCATTGACAAGGCTCTGAAGATCAAGAAGAGATTTACTCTGCCCTATTGTGTGGGTCGACGTCAATACGGTGAATACATTTACGACTACGCCTTGGAGTTCGCCAAACGATATTCGGATGACTCTGTTTTCGGTCTTTTTTGGACGAACTCCTTCAGCCACAACACCTTCGACGCGTCCTCATCAATGGATCTGAAAATGCGCAACTACCTACTGGAGTTCGAGAAGAATGGATTCTTAGACACACACATTATATTGTTCTTCAGCGATCATGGTGCCAGGTGGGGTCCATTGTTGAAACTCTCGCAGGGTTTCATGGAGGAGCGGATTCCCATGTTCTTCATTTGGCTGCCCACGTGGTTTCGTAATAAATATCCAGAGTATGTCAAAGCTCTTAAGATCAATCGGAACCGCTTGACCTCGCCCTACGACATCTACATGACTTTGAAGCACATTCTGTACCTCGACATTGACGCCTCGGAGTTGGAGCCGCCGCAAGGATGCGCCGATTGTCAGTCGATATTTCGCGTGGTGCCAGAAAATCGCAACTGCAGCAATGCCGGCATCACCGATCATTGGTGCACCTGCATTCCATACGAGACACTCGACAAGAAGTCCGAAATGATCCAGAATGTCACCAATCTGATGATCGATCGAATTAATGACTATCTACATGCAAAGAACATGAGCTCCTTGTGTAACAAAATCACTCTGAAAACCGTGGACTCGGCGGAGAAAAGACTGGATTTCGAAAAGGAGACGAACGGAACGGTGTACCGAGTTAAATTCACCGCCTTGCAAAATGGAGCCTCGTTCCAAACCACTTCCGTCTACAACGAGTCCAGCCACGCAGTCACTCTCGACGTGGAGGCGGAAGTGAGCAGGCTGAATTCGTATGCCAAAGACGCCAAGTGCACTGACGACAAGGAGGCAATGAAATATTGCATTTGCAAGACCAAAAGTGATTCTGTGAACTTCTGGTGATACCAATCTGACAAGAATTGTAAAAACTGTGCTGTGATAATTTTATAGAACTCCTAACTCGCATCGAAGTACCCTTATGCATAACAACAGCTTCCTCCAAGTTGAAGATAATGAATTATCGGAACAACGTTAGTTGTTTTCATACCTGTTCACCATACCTGTACTATATAATATATATTGTGTGATTTAGAGTTACTACTATATAATAAACTATATAAAGCAATTGAATACAGCTCATTCACGGTGAGCTGACCCAGATCATCGCAAATCATCCATGGAAGTCCTTCCCCAGATTTCCTACTACCAACTAATGGCAGCAAAAGCACATTTTTGGCAAATTTCACATAACGCGAGTAGAAAGTAATAGGAATTATATTAAAATCCATAAATAAAATACATAAGTATATATATTGATTGGTAGGTGGCGTGAACTGGCTATTTGTGTGCAAAAAATGGGTGAAATCGGTCAACGGACACGCCCACCTCCAATATATAGAAAATTTTCAATATGGGATATCTAGTGAACATGTACATAGAATATATTGTTCAAGAAAATAAACATTCAAGAAAATATAATAAAATGTTGAAATTCAGTACAAAATTGTTGGTTTCCGATTTATTTAGTGCAACTCATTTTTCAGCTTCTTGAGTGGACCACATACAGCGCTTTGTACACGCCGCTTATAGCGCGTTGGCTCGTAGACACATAGAGTCGATATTAAAAATATTTAAATTGGATTGAATAATTCATTATTAAGTACTTCATAAAAACAATTCATTAATAATATTCATGAAATATATTTATATCCCGTTCGTTCGTTTAATTTACTCACAAGCAACAAAGAAAGAGAATGTTCCTATATCTCGTTATTCATACGCATTGTCAACATCGCATACGCGCAACATCTTTCACTTTAAACATTGTTTGTCTCAACATGCTGCTTAACCCTTGTAATATTTGAATAACTAAATATACTCTTGTAAATAAAAATTTTATCGCAATAATAAAGCAAGTAAGCGAGTTACCTTCGGCCACGTCGAAGTATAAAAACCCTATGTCCAACATTTAGACGAAGTAAAAATAGGTGGTCGACCTTGAAAATAATCCGCACTTAAAACAGATAACTTATTTCTATAAAACTCCAATCCAAATGCATAATTTTTACTTTTATTGACAGCTTTATCATATATTATTAACCAATCAAATGAAACACAAATCACGTGTTATCTATAAATTTACTACACATATAATTAAGACTCAGTGGCAGTAGTTATCAAATATTTATAAAGTTCAATAAATCAATGAAGCCGTTTTTTCGAGCTGTTAATTATGCTTTCCACCATGAATTATACTCAGCTACAATAAGTAATTTGTATTACTTGTAGTTATATAAATTTTCTCTCGTTCTCGATACCGCTTTTTCTCCAGGGTGCGGACCTAGTGAAACAAATATGGTAGAGCCATCATCATTGTTGTAAAAGCAAAATGTTCATAGTAAATATAACAAGTTATACTAAGAAACGAATTAAAAAAGTCATATAATTTCGTAATCAATTTCATAAAATTAAAAAATTTTTTACATTACTAGCAAAAATACAAATCACCCTGCTTTTTTCGCTAACTTTCCTTTTCACACTTTCCATCGCTCTCACACACACTTTCACTCTCGTTTTGAAGTAGTCGTCAAGGTTCGTATGTCTTATCGAGTTGACGATCTGTAGAAGCATTTTGCCTCATCCAATCCCTAATTTATTCCTGCATCAATCCTTCGGGCGATAATGGCAGAGGACACAAGCAAGGATCGTTTTCTGCGTCCACCAAAATGTTGCGGTTGTGGTTGAAAGCGGTTGCATGAAAGAGATGGAGCCAGAGGGTTGGATAATTGCAAGCAATTAATATGATACAAGCAAATTAAATTGGAATACAACGACACAAGATAAGAGCCTTTGTCTCTATATGAAATCGTCTGTTTTATTATTTTGTGAAACAATTTTCAAACAATAGTAGATGCATCAGTGGAAAATCATATACGGAAATTTACTTTTGCATGGTTCATACATAGAGGTGATATCTCAAAAACGTATTTATAAAACAGTCTATTGAAATCATAAAAATACTAAGATAAGGGTAATACTCCTTTGAAAGAGACTAAGTCACCCAAGGAGCTTATTGTGAAACGTCTATAAACATGTTGAGCTGAAACACATTTTTTGTTATCGTGTTCTCGGTGGAACACTAATCTGCGGGAATGTACGAGAACACGTTGATAGCGAACACCAAAGGCAATTCAATTAACTCAGTGGCACCGTGACAAGTTGTTATGGTGCCAAACTGAGGTCGTAGGTGCGAATATCGCCATGCATCAGCCACCAACACTATACAAATTTGAAATTTTTATTCATAAAAAATATTTAACTACTTCTCACGTTTTTAAAATTGAGTTTGCTATGTATTTCTGATAAGAAAATTCAATCCCCGAACACACGTTGTAAATGTTTTGATAAAAGAACTTCATGGCTCCATTTCGATGGAACAAATTCTACTGGTCGTGTGTAATTCGTTCAGTCGCGCGAACGGCTTCGGAGTGAAAACACGGTCGGACTTAAAAATACCAAATAATTCAGAGCTCATGACTTGTTGGTAAACATTTCCGATAAATAATGACGAAACCAATAAAGTACTCACGGATCGATGATGGGACCAGTCGCGAAAAAAGCCTTTTCCATGATATCTTTGTGAGAATACTGCTCGGCTGCATGTTCGGATCCATCGTGATTCTATACAAAGTGCCACGATACGAGTTGGCGCCCAGTGTCATCAATAGCGCGGTGGCCGCAGAGTTGCTCCTGAATGAGACTAACGTCCAAACGGAGCCGAGTGACCTGGAATCGCAAGAACCGTATTTCGTACACACGTCGCGCTGCATCGTGCCGTACGTGGACCCACTGACACCGGATGTACGGAAAATCTACAAGCCACAAAGTCCCGCGGAGTGCGCGAAGGACGATCCGCTCATAGAACCTGTCTACGATGTGAACTCGAAGCGCTACTTGTTGCACATCAGCGATCGAGTCCGGCGGCAGTTTATGAACGGCTCCGACGACGATGTGAGTTGTTGTTATCGCGAAATAGTGCGTGCAGGAAGTGGAGGAGATGCCGATAAGAAAGTCAAGTATGTAGCAAGAACACCATGAAAGAACGACTGAGTCGACAAATCCAGTTCCATATTGCGCCTCATTTGCCAATAGTAATGTCGAATTTCCTGCCTTTAAAGACTTCTTCCATGTGCGAATTTCCACCAGGACTTCGTCGTTCCCACGCACGTTGACGGACTGATCGTGGAGTGTACGTCGAACAAGACCAAAAAGATGGTGCAACAGGATGCCTTCGCATTCGTGCAATACAAGAACGAATCCCCAAAAAATACCACTACTACCAGAGTCGAGGACATGAAGCCCAGTGTCCTCCTGATTGGAATCGACAGCTTGTCGAGGATTAACTTTCGCCGTACCATGCCAGAGACATTTGCCTATTTGGAGCAGAAGCGTTGGCACGAGCTGCAGGGCTACAACAAGGTTAGCAATGGAAACTCGACTTCGAAAGTATGTCTGAGTGACATGTTTTTCTTGCAGATGGGCGACAATACATTCCCCAACCTCATGGCACTTCTCACCGGACTCAACATGACCACAGCCAACAATAAGTGCAAGCCAACTACGCCGGATGGTCTCAACAACTGTGAATTCATCTGGGATCTCTACAAGAGCTCGGGTTATCGGACGGCCTACGCCGAGGACGAGGGCTTCATCAGCACATTCAACTATATAAAGAAGGGCTTCAAGGTTCCCCCCACCGACCACTATTTGCGTCCATTCGTCTTGGGCATTGACAAGGCTCTGAAGATCAAGAAGAGATTTACTCTGCCCTATTGTGTGGGTCGACGTCAATACGGTGAATACATTTACGACTACGCCTTGGAGTTCGCCAAACGATATTCGGATGACTCTGTTTTCGGTCTTTTTTGGACGAACTCCTTCAGCCACAACACCTTCGACGCGTCCTCATCAATGGATCTGAAAATGCGCAACTACCTACTGGAGTTCGAGAAGAATGGATTCTTAGACACACACATTATATTGTTCTTCAGCGATCATGGTGCCAGGTGGGGTCCATTGTTGAAACTCTCGCAGGGTTTCATGGAGGAGCGGATTCCCATGTTCTTCATTTGGCTGCCCACGTGGTTTCGTAATAAATATCCAGAGTATGTGAAAGCTCTTAAGATCAATCGGAACCGCTTGACCTCGCCCTACGACATCTACATGACTTTGAAGCACATTCTGAACCTCGACATGGACGCCTCGGAGTTGGAGCCGCCGCAAGGATGCGCCGATTGTCAGTCGATATTTCGCGTGGTGCCAGAAAATCGCAACTGCAGCAATGCCGGCATCACCGACCATTGGTGCACCTGCATTCCATACGAGACACTCGACAAGAAGTCCGAAATGATCCAGAATGTCACCAATCTGATGATCGATCGAATTAATGACTATCTACATGCAAAGAACATGAGCTCCTTGTGTAACAAAATCACTCTGAAAACCGTTGACTCGGCGGAGAAAAGACTGGATTTCGAAAAGGAGACGAACGGGACGGTGTACCGAGTTAAATTCACCGCCTTGCAAAATGGAGCCTCGTTCCAAGCCACTTCCGTCTACAACGAGTCCAGCCACGCAGTCACTCTCGACGTGGAGGCGGAAGTGAGCAGGCTGAATTCGTATGCCAAGGACGCCAAGTGCACTGACGACAAGGAGGCAAAGAAATATTGCATTTGCAAGACTAAAAGCGTGTGAACTTCTGTTGAGGTCAATCTGACAAAGAGATTGGAAAAACTGTGCTGTGATAATTTTTTAGAAGTACTAACTCGCATCAAAGTACCCTTATTTATGACATCACCCTCCTCGAAATTGAAGATAATGAATTATCGGAAACACGTCTTTCACATACGTTCATCATACCTGTACTATATTATAATTTCATTTATCTATATTGATTAATTGGAAATGTCCTTCGATATTTATACATACAATATATTTATTACATATAATGTAATTTTAGTGTACTCTATTAAAAAAAAACACCTTGTAAATAAACTGATAAAGAGTACTAACAAAGGGGTAAATTTCAGACGAAGTCAAGTTCCAGTCATATTTACGACAATGATGATGATTTATTTAGCAGGTAAGGTCTGTCTCTAGTTGGAGTTATTTCTGTATGTGTAGCAAATATACAGCAAATAAAGAACCATAATGATACATATCAGATAATGTATTCAGTTGATTGATCTGTGAACAAAGACATAATGTGGCATTTGGTAGCAATTGAATACAGCTCATTCACGGTTAGCTGACCCCGAACACCACAAATGAGAGCAGATCCTTCTCGACAGAAGTCCTTCCCCAGATTACTAACCACCAACTGCTGGTTTTGCCACTGTTATTGTTGTGGTTGATCCGATATCCGATATAAAAGCCAATTAAATGATGATTGCAATGACAAAAGACATTGTGATCTCTGTGCAGATTTTCTACTTCGAAATTTACTTTCAGCAGACATTTAGAAAAATGCATGGGACGATAAAAATTAGCTTTTTTCGTAGAATCACCACATGATCATTGGAATTGAAAAATGTAACGAATTCCCTCCATCTCCTCCGCTGGGGATGAATTTGTATAACGAGACGAGGGTATAATTCTGTAATTGATACTTTCCGTTTGTTTCCATATCATGCATGCAAACCACATATCAATCACAACATATCAAAACATGGCCGCAGTGATGAGTTTCAAATGAATGAAACAGGAAGGCATGAATGAAAATTAAGCCTGCCAGCCCTCGTTGTCTCTGTCGCTCTCCCTCGTATGTTGATTGTTCAATTATTCGCGTGAGTTGCTCTCGAGTGGCTCAAGTTCACCTTCGCCTTCGGTTGCCCAGAGTGGTGGCGACCCTTTTCTCTCCTGATCCGGGTAGAATACGCACAAAGCAACACACAAAAACGCGTTTATCTCAGAAGGTCCAGATACCTGGGATGAATCGGCCACAGAATAACATCATCAGGACATTGGCGCGGTTCGGTTGGCTGTGGTTAGTTTCGAGGGAGACGCCCATTGAGGATGGGCAGTGGAAGGTTTTCAAGTATTCTCGTAGTGGATGGAAAGAGAGAGAACTAGAGTTGTTCTTTTGAAAATGGCTACGTCAATAATGTGTGTACAAGGACGACAAGATCCTTTAAATGCTTCAGGGTTTGCGAAAAGTACTTCAGTGCGAGTTGTACATTCAGACCAGTCGGATTCGGTCTTCAAAGCAAGCAATCTCGCCTTCTCCGAGTACTAACAACCTAACAAGGATCTAGAACAATTACCAGGGATACAATGAGCGACTTCAGCATAGACTACATTTTGAATCGTGCCGGCGAGCAATATCTGGGCACGAACGCTTCGATGGGAGTCATCGAGCGGATCAAGCTGCACTCCTATCATCCATACGGAAATGTGGGAGCCAATGGCCAGCAGAGCTTCGAGCGTCAACCCATGTTCGACTGGCTGCAATACACACGTTACCACCCACCAAAGCTACCAAGTGAGTTCAAAATAGATTTGAAGTAGGTATGCACGTCAAACTAACTCATCTCATCTTGCTTAGGACCCTTTCGCCAGGCACCTGCGAAACGGACTCCTGGACGCCTGCCACGGATCCCCTTCACGCCCGCCCAACTGCAGGCCTTGGAGAGCGCCTACAAGACCTCCACCTACCTCAGTGCCGAGGACGCGAACAAGCTGGCGGATTCGTTGGAGTTGACGAATACGCGCGTCAAAATCTGGTTCCAAAATCGACGAGCCCGAGAGCGGCGGGAGCGACGCGAGAAGGAAGAAAGTTGTGATTCCACACTATCGTCGAATGCCTCGAGCCCGGAACCGGAAACGATAGCCATTGACTGACCCGTCCTCAGTGATATTTATCCCAGAAACATTTAAATTCCGGATTAAATTGTTCAAATTTGTAAATATACCAAATGATATTCATGTTTATATCGTACTTATTTTTGTTTATAATGAATAGCATAATGAAAAGTTACTAATATATGTCTTTATTAAATTTATTGCAATATGAAAAAAGACTTTATTTTTTTTATTTTAACTTGGAGTTTGTGTATACAAAAAGTTATCATTAAAAGTTATCAGTTTCAGTAAATTAGATAGCTATTATCGAATTTATACACTCTATATGAAATAATGTTCATAAACTTCATTTATTACACTAATTGAAGTGGACGGTGAGCAATAAATTATAGACAAATCATTTTCTTGATATTACCATTGAAGGTTATCTACGAGTTGACATGAAATCACTTATTAAATCGATTAAACTCTAGGTTGGAAACAAATTGAAACAGTAGTAAATATGAT
This sequence comes from Coelopa frigida, assembly GCA_017309665.1. Lineage (NCBI taxonomy): Eukaryota > Metazoa > Arthropoda > Insecta > Diptera > Coelopidae > Coelopa > Coelopa frigida. The sequence continues at coordinate 12,832,807 of CM029561.1, read as the reverse complement.
TTAAGTGGGCAATTAACCTATGATCCGCCGTTCTCATTTTTAGCATGGTGAGAGCACTACTATGTGTGAGAGCCATGTGTGCCGATTATTTCGTGCCCGGATTGAATGCAATGTTTTGCTGAAGACATGTTTTTTTTCGAACAGAACGGCGCAACATGACATAACGAAATTTATAAATCACACGGTATGGCAAATATTTTTGGAAGTAGGGAAACAATGAAAAAAAACACGCATTAAAACGTGCTGAATAAAACGTTTTAAAAAATTCAAAATATTTTTAAGCTTGCAATTCACATGAACTCAAAAAACCTACAAAAAAGAGAAGGGTTTGGACCTTGATCAGATGGAACAATAATAATAAAACAATAATAATTGTTATACACTGATTTCTATCCGAAAATCATGAAACCACTTCAAATTTTTTATTGCCATAAACAGATTAAGTAGGGTGGAGATAAGTGAGTTTCATTGATAATACATATCTCATCTGGTTTTAATTGGTGGTACCGGGCATATCAAAGCCCCATGTCTATGACCACTAGTTTTAATCGGTAATTGGTTACATACAGCGACTTTAATCAATCAATCGAAGGTTAAGTTTGGTATCGGTGATAATTTTGTTTGGGTATATATGTGCATGTATCGTATGTATCACATATCGCGGTGAATGTCTTCATTATACTGTTGAAGTGAAATGTGGTAAAAGACATTTGAAAACCAGACAATTGGTTCTCCATTCGATAAACTTAAAATACGTGATTCTAATTGGTGTTAGTTGAAAGAAGATACTATACTAGTCATAAAAAAAATACAAAATATTCAATAAAATTCAAAATTTCAATAAAATAAAATTCGAAAATTTCAATAAAATACGAAAATTTTTAATAAAATTCGAAAATTCAACACATCAATCAAAGTCGAAAATTTTCAATAAAATTCGAAAATTTTTAATAAACTTCGAGAATTTTCAATAAAATTCGAAAATTTGCAATAAAATTCAAAATTTTCAATAAAATTCAAAATTCAACACAACATTTAACATCAATAAAAGTCGAAAATGTTCAATAAAATAAGAAAAATTTCAATAAAATTCGAAAATTTTCAATAAAATTCGAAAATTTTGAATAATATTCGAAAATTTTCAATAAAATTCGAAAGTTTTCAATAAAATTCGAAAATTTTCAAAAAAATTCGAACATTTTCAAAAAAATTCGAACATTTTCAATAAAATTCAAACATTTTCAATAAAATTCAAAATTTTCAACACGAGATCAATATAGGATACTTTAAAAAATTTAAATATTTTTTTTAACAAACTCAATAATTTAAAAACTTTAAACACAGTGAAATCTCCCATAACCGGACATCCAGCGTCGATTAAGCATTGAAATATAATTTCAAATTTTATCAAAGTTCCGAAAAACGTAGAGAAACTCCGCGAATACAGAGCCTTTAAAAGTTACCTCGCGATTTTTTGAGATATTGGTAGCCTAATACATATATTTAAAGAAAGGGGTAGCGAAGAGATCCGCGTGGTTTAAAGAATGATTACGATTTATAATTAAAAAAACATGTTTTATATGATAAAATTTATTTAGCAATAATAACACATATTTAAAGTATTTTAAAATTACAAAGGCTGATTTTTCACAATGAGAATAAAAAAAAAATTCTCAAAAATATGTATTTCACACATATTGAGCTCATTCTCTAGTCGGCTGCATCAAACACTCAGATAAAAATGTAACCAAAACCAATTTGCAAACCTCTGCGATCCGGAAACCAGAAGGCGTTCCCATTCAAATCCCTCAAAGAAGATTCCGCAATGTTTGCTATTTTGGTCAGCTCATATATTGATTGTTGTTCTCAGGGTTGGTGTGTGTGTCTTTGAAAAATATCAAATTACAATAAAAAAGTGAAAACAATCGGAAACTAATAAAAAATACTTCCGAATAGTAGATGAATGTGTGGTTTTATATCATGTCCTCATAGGTTTTCGCAACATAAATTATCGGAGGAAGGTATCTAATTATTTTTCAATTATTTTTCGGTATTATTTTGCATGTTTCTATCCTGAGTAAATTATGTAAATTTACACAAATGTCCAAGGACACGCCTCTCGTCCTGGCGACTACACCCCTGGCCAAATCCCTTCCAAATCTGCGGTTCTCTCATTGTCCGGCAGCTTCGCCGTGCCGCGGATTCTTTGTCGTGGCCTCCGGTGCGATCTCGCATTCCCTTTGTTGCCACTAATCCGGACATATGTACATTGCACACACATTTCGGGATGAGAGAGAAATGTTCCGGCCGAACAAAGACGGATTCCGGCGATCGATGGAGGTCGGGCATGCGCCACTTACTTATATCTCAAATGAACATCGGACTTCGGAAACGGATCTGGATAATGGCTTGTGTGTGTGTTATGGGATTGAAGTTACAGATCGTGGGATTACAATTTCGGACACAGACATGTGAAGAGCAAAATATCATTTTACCTACGGTCAGTGATATGTAATTATTAAGAGTGAGTTTGAGTACGAGTTTTCTGTACTATTTTAATTTCAGCATTTACTTCATATATGAGCACGAATACTTTATACGCGACTTCCTGTAAATTTTATAGTGTGTTCAAGTTTTCCCGTAGTTGTCCATTTGTGGTCGAGTATTTTCCGGTCTATCTACCTGTATTACCTGCTGAGGAAATCTTCGAAAGCACTTTAATCCACGGCCATTGACAAAGGATAATTCGCCTAATTTTCGTAAATTTGCAAAATCGGCTTAGACATTAGACCTCTAGTACCGACGACAAAGAAAGCCGTGTTTATGTTACTGATCTAGTCTTGTTTAACAAACAATGCGGCAATATTTATCCTAATGGCGTAGAATAACACAGCCATGCGCCGCCTCATTGTAATCCATTGTCGTTTAGTCCGATGGTCCTTGTCCGTCTTCTGGCCAGCTCAAGGCGCTCAAGTAGATAACCATATCTATTCGTACCTCAACAATATCTCTATCAATGTGCATGTCTCATGAGCAAAGCAAAGTTTGTCAAAATAGTCCCTGGTTCATGAAGCGAGGTACGAGGTTTTCTTTTTCCCACACGATGAGTTCCGACTTACCATCATTATCATTATCATCTTTATCAGTTTGTTCATCGAATTTCTTTCTTATCGATTGTTAATTTGAAACCTATGTTAAATTACTGTATCAGAATGATTACTTCCACGGGGCAGATAGTTCCGTGGAAGTTTTGTATGCATTTACAAATGATATTGCATAATATTTCCCATAAATAATAGAAACTAAAATATTTCGTGGCATATTCAATGGTGGGATTTTATTTTTTAAGCAATTGTTATTTCTTTGTGTGGAATCGACGTTCGCGATTCACTTCGTACGATATCTTGAGCATGACTTTCATGAATTCGTCGGACTTCTTCGGGCGCTTTTGCATCTCGCGATCGATGTCGTTGTTGTAGATGAAAGCCTTGGCCACCAGCCAACCGTAGATTTGATTCTCCGTTAGCGGCACCGGAAACAGGGTGCGCGGATCATTTTTGTACCGCTTCTCGATCTCGCTCTCATAGTGGAGCACGTTTTTAGGCTTCTCCTTGCCAACATCGAAGTATTCGTGGCGTGCGTAGAATTTCTCTGTCAATGGTTTGAAGCAGAAGTTCGGGCGAAACTTAAGTTCATTATTTTCCTCAGTCGGCCTGCAGCACGTCATAATTTCACCACATCCGAATGTCTAACCGAAATGATTTATTTACGAAACAAAACAAAAAGCCCCGAAAGATATTTCACAGAATTTAAGAAATGTCTTTTCAAAAATGAGGTAAAAAAACTATAAAAATTACATTTATATAAGTTAAGTAGCAAGCGATATATTTCGGCTAAGATTTTAGTGGTTTCATAATGAGTAGAGGAACAATATATAGTATATATCACAGAAGATCAGACTCTCGCACTGCACTCAGACCCAAAATCGTTGTTTGAATAATTCGAGTTGATTGAACTGCATGGGTTTATCAGCGGGGTGAGTGAGTAACTTATATTGGGTATGCCCATCATGTATTAAAATGCAAAATTAATCATCGCAATCCAATGCAATTCCGTCAGCTTTTATTTGTTGAAACCTATGAAATCAGCTCTTATTACTATACTCAGATCAGATCGACTCGATCAGTATGATCACTATATGAGGATCTTGACTTCCAGCATTTACAGAACATTACATATTCTTTAATTTGCTCTTGAGATACCGTTGATAGAGCCTAACACAAAACAGAAGGCTGAAGAGACGCACAGCTACCAATTAGAAACTTTTGAATAAAACCCCAATGTAACCATATGAATGTCATGTAAATAATGATTTAAAATCCAACATGTACAAATAATTATTTAGTATCAATGTAATCAGATGTAATGTAACAAGGAAATACAAAACAAAAAAAATATAGTTCGGTATATCACGATATTGACATGATCCGGCGAATGAAAATCTAGAGAGTAGAGAAAATTATTACAGTCAAGGTTAGATTGTAGTAGTGTTGTCAAATTGTCGAATCAAACCCAAAACAAATCTCAAAAACGCTAGATCAGTTAGTAAAACGCCACTCTGGGTTCCATATCAAAGCAATTTCAGACTCTTGCAATGGAATCGTTCTCTCTACCTGTTCTCACTATAAATAAATCACAGAGAAGCCAAACTAACCGGTCTCTTGTCTTGTTCATTCTCTCTCTTTCACTCATTCTGGAATGCTTATCAAAGCTACAATAGAATTTCTGTGTAGAAAAAATGAATCTGAATCGAAATGCTGATGCTATGCTCAGTTTGGTTTGGAACTGAGTGTCGAGTGATCGACTTCAGCTATTCGTTTGTGTGTATTACGCTGAGAACAAAATACGGAATTTGGTAAGAACCTGCAGATTTCACTGATCAATACAAATTCTAAAAGGTTATTTTTTATATTCACAAAGAAAATGGCTTGCACGAAGTTCATTAAATTCAACAATGGCTTGAAAATGCCAGCTCTAGGTCTGGGCACCTGGCAAGTAAGTTCAATCTATCTATCGTTTCAAATACCTCTAGTATAAAGTTCTCTTTGGCTAAAGGTCTGGAATCTTGAGATATAATAAGATAATGCATTCATTTGTGAAACCTGTCTTATACTTCACTCCATTCATTATACTATTCCTTCTATTCATTATAATATTATTATTACACATCATCAACAGAGAATTTCTTTTAGTTTGTCTTGTCAATGATTCTGTATTTGAAAACAGGTTTCTATAGATGTTGAGTTATAATACTAAACTATTTGAGAGAAAGTTATAGAAAAAATAAAGACATTTTTGAAACCCTGTTACTTTAATCATAGAATTCGGTAGAGGAGAGTACACTAAAGGAATGCATAATTGGGAACTCCAATGACACGTCATAATATACAACATTGTAAGAAATATAACATTTAAGTAGTACAAGGCCTCTATTGTGTGAATTCTACAATCTACGTAAAATTCTTAATCGTTCTATGTAACTGTCCATTATCAATATGTTTAAAAATAACAAATATATTGATTTGTATAAAAGTAAAAGTACACATTATGACAATATCTACGAATGCATAATTAGGGAAGATAAGGACATGCCAGCATATACAACATTGTAAGCTTTGTATAACATTGTAAAAGGTCACTATTGGGTGTATCCAACGTACAATCTTTAATCGTCCTATGTACCGGTCTGTCATTAAAAAGTTTTAAAAAGTAACAAGTTTATTGATTTATACAAACGTACAAATACACATTAATAATGACGTTATTACTTAATACATAATTCCATGTTATAATTATGGCCGTTTATTTCCCCAATTTAAGGCTTCGGATGAAGAGGTCAAACTGGCGGTTAACCAAGCGCTCGAGGCCGGCTATCGTCACTTCGACACGGCGCCGGTCTACATGAACGAGAAGGCGATCGGCAGTGTGCTGAAGGAGTGGCTGGACTCGGGCAAGGTGACACGCGATGAGCTCTTCATCGTGACGAAGTTGCCGCCGACAGGTAAAACAATCAATCGACTTCAAAGATTACGGATTTAATTCATGCCTGTGCAGCCAACAGACCACACGAGGTGGAAGCGACGCTGAGGAACTCTTTGGCCGACTTGAATCTGGACTATGTGGATCTGTACCATATCCACACGCCCTTCACGATCTACTTTGCCGACGGCGACTTTAAGCGTGATGATGATGGTCATATTATGGTCGACACGAGCACCGATCATGCTGCCGTCTGGAAGGTGACTCCAATCCCGTTGTGTAGTTGAAAATTAAATTGCAAATTCATCTCCCTTTCTTTGGACAGGTAATGGAGGAAATGGTAGGCAAAGGCTTGACCAAGTCAATTGGCGTGTCCAATTTCAACAAAGCCCAAATCGAACGTTTGCTTAAGACCTGCACCATCCGCCCAGCTAACTTACAAGTGAGTACCACACTTTAGAAATGACCGAATGTTAATTGATGACCATTGGTTGAAATCGCTATCTCGTCGTAGATCGAGCACCACATCTACTTGCAGCAGCGGGAACTGGTGGACTTCTGCAAGGCCGCGGGAATCTCGGTTGTGGCCTACTCGCCACTTGGCTCCAAGGGCATTGCGACCCTGAATAAGATGGCCGGTGTGGAGCGTGAGTTGCCCGACCTGATGGACGTGGCCGAAGTGAAGGAAATAGCGAAGGCCCACGGTAAGACTCCAGCTCAGGTTTTGTTGCGCTGGATCCTGGACAACGGATTGGCTGCCATTCCAAAGAGTACCAATCCCACACGATTGAAGCAGAATCTGGACATCTTCGATTTCGAATTGACTGCTGATGAGATCCAGAAACTTCGTGACTTGGATGCCAATATTCGAGTTTGTGACTTTGCATTCTTTAAGGGGTTAGTATCGATGAACACGAGTAGAAGATCTCCAATAATCATTACTTTTTCCAGAGTTGAGAGGCATCCGGAGTTTCCGTTCACCCAGTAAGACCAACTACAACCATTATCGGACAGCGCATCGATTATATACTAGATGATAATACACATGGTATAATGGTATAATAATAATAAAACTTGCATTGTTGGTGAATGAATATTTGATCGTAAAAAAACATATTAAAAAAAAAATACAAATTCCAATTTTATTGATTATAGAGTTTATCATACACATGGTATAATATAATTATGAATTTACTCACTTTCAAATGAAATTTATTTCTTAAAAAATTGCATTGTTGTTGAATGTTTCATCGTGGAAAAATATTGTATTGTAGATTGTAGAATAAATTAGGATTTAAGGAAGTCACCGAAGTCTGAATCCTCTGGTACAAATGTTGTTGTTATAATTTTCATTTCCACTGCTTTCGGGTATCCCAAATTTTCGGTTTCCGAATTGGTCTTAACCAAATGGTCGATTTCCAAATTTGTCTTAATGGAATTCGAATTTAACTTCTCAGGTTTTACTTCCACTATTTCCTGCTTCATGTCGTTTTCATTAGTTTTCCCATCAAGAATTACCGCTGCATCGGAATTTTTCGTATTCACATGGATTTCGGCCCCCAAATTGTTGTCACTTTGGACTTGAACCAGAGTTTCATTGGATGATGGTACTTTTAGTATTTCAGATATAGTTTCGGCTCCATCAACAGTGCTATTGAATTGAAACGGAACGATTTAAATTATATACGTATATATTTGTAATAAAAATCGACTTTATTTTCATTATTAATAACAGATGTATTAGTAATATTAACGCATAATAAAATATATGTAGTGTACAAAACATTATATGCAATACGTTTATTATTTGCATTTTATAAATAAATCACAAGTTAATTTCAATTGTTTAAAAGAAAGCCAAACAAAATTAAGGAATGATTGTAGTTACTTGGACGTTATTATCTGGGACAATTCAAAACGGAATATTACAAAATACATTTTGAAAAGAATAGATTGTGAAAATATATTGGTAGATATAACCTTTAGTGGAATATAGTTTTCTCTTTAAAAATAATATGATGTATATTAAGATTGATTGCTGTAAAGTTAACTGTATTAATATTTTCCACAAATTCTCTTTTTAATTCATTTAAAACTAATTTTCTGCATTGGCGTTGGAGACGAAAACGTGAGAGAACCATAAATTACAAATATTTTCTATGGGACTTTAGACTTACATTAAACATTATAAAGCTTTTATAATTTCAATTTTCAATAAATTATACAAAAATATATGCATTTTCTAGTTTTGCAATCAATAAGATAACAATTCATTCGAGGTAGTTATTTAAAAATAAGTTATAGCAATTCGTTTCATTACAGATTTTAATTTTTATATTGAATGGAAAATATGTGAACTACTCAAGATTCGTTGTTTATTTAAACATTATTCAAAGTAATGTACGTTGGAGGAATGACGACGTTTACTGCGTATAAAAAAGGAACGAAAATATAAAAGAAACAGAACAGAAGGAAAAATAAATTAAAGAACAAATAAAAAAATGTTAAAAATTCATGTTAGTGTAATTTTAAATGTCAATTACTACGATGTTGCATTGTGTTAGCGATAGGCAATTCAATGGAAACATTTTCAAATCCAATAAGCAAGGATGTGATGTGAAGTGAACGACTCACGTTGTCCTGGTGTCGTCTTCAGAGTTTCGTCTGCAAGGTAAAAGAGTTGCATTACATGAATATGCAAATCTGATATGAGTGCCAAACTACCTTTGATCATCGTTAGAGCGCATCGCTACAGCAGCCACTTCAAATATGCCAATGAAGAAGCAAAGCATGAGTGGTCCGAAAATGGCACCCTGCCAGCCGAACCAATACATGCCGCCTGCAATGGCCAAGCCCGTTAAATAGGGGTGACCGCCACTAAAATAGAAATTCAATCACAACTCAATCGATTTATATTAAATAGATTCAAATTTCACCCTTTCATTTCGGCATAAATGGCTGCCTCAAAGTATGGTGGAACGAAGAACTGCAGCAGGAAAAGCAAGAGTCCTGCATAAAATCGATCCTGTGCTAGCCAAAGTTCCAATAGTGCGGGCAAAGCACACCAATAGCTTCCCAGAAATGGTGCTGCTGAGAGAATGGCCGCCAAAGCCGAGGGCAAAAAGACGATGCGAGCTCCGAAAACCGTGTGCACCAACCATGTGAACAGTCCGGTAAATATCGAGCATTTAAACATTGACATTAGTACACCCGATATTGAGTTCTCAAGAGCTTCGGCAATTTTGGAGCCCGAAGATGAGATGCCCATGTACTTTGTCACCTGGAGAGGAGCGTACTTCGTGTCGCTACTGGAGAGTAGGTAGAATAGTGCCGTGAAGAAAACAATCTAAAAAGAGGTTCGAATAGATCAATAATAGCAGGGCTAATTCTATAGCAAACATCATCAAACATCAAACATATACTTACCATATCCAATATAAACTCAATGCAAGCTTGTCCTCCAGAGAGGACCAATGATAGCATCTCACCCGTGAAGGACATTATCATCGAGAGATTCGTGCGTATGATGTGCCACAGTGAATCGGCCACTTCGAGTATTGTTTGCGTATTGCTCTGCGCCCAGCCGATGATACCCTGTTTTGCCACTAAAACTAGCTCTTTAAAATGTCCTTTATTAAAAACACATTGCCTTTGGTTAGCTCTTTACACATGCAATGCTTTGATGAAGGGATAGGGATGGGTGAAACTATATATATAGGTAGTGGTGTTATATACAAGTGATAATAATTTTCGTAAATCAAATTCAATTTTGTTCATTATCACCAGCAAATGATGTTAACCGTTACCTTGGTGGTTAATTATATACGATCGGAGAAATGGTTCCAACACCTTGAAACGACAAAAGTCTGATTGTTCCAAAATAAACAAATTATGATTTTATTTGCCACAGCTACCTATCTATCTGAGATAAATTCGGATGGAGACAATTAGTCGTGTTACTGCGATAGATTAAAGAAATGCAGGCTCATTGTGCAATGTGTACAATAAATTTCTTTCGTTTTTTGTTATTATATTAGACGGGGGACAGACACAAAATTGACCAAGAGACAAGGATCTCTAAGCTTACCTGGATTATCGACAATTTCCCCGAAGGTGCTTTTAAGAGCATCTGTGGGCACGCGCGGTCCATACGTGGAGTCCGACTTGTTAAAGTCTATCCAGTACTGTATGAGACGATCCCAGACATCTAAAATTTGATCCTTCAACTTGGTCGCATGCACAGGATCCGCTTCTGCTAACCAATCATCAATGTAAGTTTCAATTTTCCGGCGTCCATAGTGATGGGCATTGTCCAAGGCATCGTCAATGGACGATTGCATATTTGCTGGTAGGATGTCAATCAGTTCTGGGCGATCGGTGATGGTCTTATTGATAAGATCCTTGCCTAAATAAGCCACCTCAATGGTCTCCGAATAGATGTTGACACAAAAAAATACTCCCAAAAATATAATGATGAGTAGCATGAGAATGATCATGAGAATGGATGTGACTAAATCAACAGATGATTTGAGCGAGTTTCGTATGATGGTGTTGATTTTGTAGTTAAGTTCGAGCACACCAGGAAGACACAGAGGAAGCACGGCGGAATGATGCTCTAGAGCCCAGTCCTAAAAGTAGAAATAGTAAGTAAACGGATAATATGAAACATACTACATGATTAAAATACAATTACCTTTAAATTCGAGTATACACCATATATTTTGCCACATATAAAACTTGTGAAGCCCGTAACATTTCCCAGTGTGTACAGCAAATGGAGTATAATTGGGATGGCGGCCAGAATGAACATCCAAACATTGCGATACAAAAACGTTGCAACGCATGCATAGAAGAGCATCTTAAAATAATAGTCACTCAAATGTGAATCCTCTTCTTTGATATCGATTGTCTCCACCGAATCCAGAGTTTCGGTCAATGAGATGTCCTCTGTATCCGAAGGCATGGTTTGCTTGTTCTTATGAAGCTCACTAATCGACTTTTCGAAAGCACTTTTATCCATTAACTTTGCAAGCTTCTGTACGAATGTGCTCGTCTCCTCTGTATTGCGTAAATAATATAAAATCGAGACGCCTACGTAGAGCATGATCAGAAGAAATGCTGGTACTTGAAGTGCACCAAGGAAGCTACAGCCATAGCTGACTATCGCTATCCATAGAGACTGTCCAGCTATTACGAAATGCGAGGAAAGTTCCGGTTTCCACATGAAGTACACAGATGTTATGTATATCGCAAGTATTGCCAATAACTGGAAAATCATTAGAAGTGATATTATTGTCAAAGACCGATAATAGATCAACTTACCAGATATATATTTATATATCCAATTAATTGCACAAACATGGAATGCGAGAATATTATACACCTCCATAAGGCACACAAGAAGCCTTTGGGTGCATATAAAACGAGTAGTTTTACGCATGTGGCAATTCCTACGCCAGCTGTGATTATTTGCCAATGCTCGCGCAGCCAGTTGACCAGCATGCTGCCACAGTACTCGGTAGCCTCCAAGGGCGCCAGGCATATGGAGACAAACACATTCGAGTCACGGTCTTCCAAACGTTCGAACCAGCCATTCAGCAGTTGAGCCAGCTTCCGTTTAAAGGGGAACAGCATTGCGCCCATGAGGAAGGCCCAGAGCAGAGGACGCACAAAGGGCCCCAGGATGAAGCACACAGCTATGAATGCTCCGAGCCCGGCAGCTATGAGGAAATTATACATGGCCGCCCTGAAGCTCTCATGGTTCTGCGAGCGCATTCGCATCAGTTTGTTGAGTACGCTATCGAAAGAGCGATCTCGGCGTATGGAGTCGGAGCGGTTCATCGTAGCAGTTGGAGACGCGGGCAAGTGGACGGAGTACTGCAGTTCTTTCTTTTTTGTAATTTCTATGGGTTACAAGTGTGTTGTTGAGATCTACAAATTCACCATTCTGTAAAAGACAATAAACAATATGAATTATATGTAGATTTTATACATTTATTTATTGTTTTCTTTAGCAAGGCGCTCTTACTGACCCTGATCTGTTCCGAGTGTATCAAACTTTATTGAAAACATTTATTGAATCACTTTTAATTGATTCGTTATCGGTTTTCAACGTGCTTCGTAGATAAAAAAAGAGTTCAAATTCTGGTCCAACAAGATCAAGTCGAGTGACTAAACTTACCATGTGGCCTTTATCAAAGAAAACACTTCTAGCGGCAATGGCCACATTTATTGTAACTGGTTCCCGTTCCCACCCCCTCAAAAGGTTGCTCAAAAACAGAATCCAATGAAACCGAATTCAAAAATAAACAAATTAATTTGGAAAAGGTTCTATAAATAAAATTGAAAATCGAACTGAACGATGACGTAGTCTCGAACTCATATTTGGTATTCAAAAAGCCACACCTAATCCGGAGAACAGCCAAATAAACGTATCGTGAGCGAGAACCAAACGTTATTGTAAATGTAAATTGTTAGACGTTTGACTTACCAAATTTTTAATGAAATATCACATCTTATGAGGTCTCATGTGAAAATTATAGTTTTCTTTATGCTACGATGAACGACGACAGCACATTCAAGCGCTCAGTGGCAAATTCCGACTGACAAAACATCGAGACTGAAATAACTTGCGCAGAAGAAACTCTCTCTGGCTTCCATTCGGTTTCTATTGTTTATAACGGCTTGTTTTGTAAACAAATTGTTTTGTTTTGATTTTTACTTTCTTTATTTATCCAACTCTTGCATTCGAACAACTAATTTTGCATATACCGAATTGTCTAATTTGTTTCTTATTGTATATTTCCGTGCTATTGTCATTATATTGAATTAGATTATTTATTAAAACAGACACTATTTACTAAGGACTATATTGAACAGCTGCACGTCAAACAGCATATTTATTTATTTATTTCAGCACGGCAGGGCTGCAAATGCACTTCAAGTGTTTTAATTCACTTTTGAGCTGAACACAACGTCACTTCACTTTTTCAGAAAAAAAAATCATATTTTTAGGAGCAGATTTTTTGAAATTAGTATTAAAATCTTATCTGACTTAGTTCATTCAATCACTTCGCAACACTTCACTTTTCGTTCATTTGCACTTAATAAAAAATTTCTGAACGGTATCCCTGCACCAGACCATTTGGCGATATTACGTTATTTGCATTAGGAGGTGTTTCGAAAATCTGGAAGCTGTGTTGATAGGACACACGAATGAATTTTTCATGGAGAACTATAAGTTCCATTCTTCGCTTTTACTCCTTCCTATGAAATTAGGCTGTGAAAATATATTTTGTTCGCTCAAAAATTTCGAGGCGGCATCCCTGCTGAAGTTTCATAAATTTGTTGATGTCCCTGATATTCGGTAGTATACACAGTCATTGTGAATAGACCCAAATGTCAAGTTGGCGGCGTTCGTTTAAATTAAAATCGCCAAACCGAGGAAATTAAATTATTTATTTTGATTTGAGTAAAAAAGAAATATTAGCTAATGGATACCGAAGAAAAACTTCAACAACTTTTCAAGTTGAAGCCGCTGCAAGACAAAGTCATTGTTATGCGCAAGGAATATTCAAAGATTTGCAAGAAATATTATAAACAATCTTGCGAGCAAGAAATGCGCAACTTGGTTAGTAAAACAATTATCTGTGATATATTAAAATTTACAGACATTCTGCACATAGGTGAATGTGGAAATGGATATTGTGCAAACGGAACTAAAAATGCCAGACCCACAAAAGATCCCGCCGATGCCGGAGCCATTGCCACGCTCAAAAGTGAGTTTTATTTAACATTTAATCCTTAATATAAATTTATATATTAATCTACTTAAAGATGGATGAAACACTGCACGATCAATTGAACACCATTAAAGCTCTGGAATACCTTGATATGATATAGAAATAAGACTTTGGTTTAAGTGGGTTTTTCTGTATTGTTTTTTACTTTAGTTAAAGATTTGTAAACTAGTTCTATACATTCTAAGGAAGGTCTGAGCGTCTGCAAAAAACAAACATTTAAACAATACAGATATGAAATTTATTTGTTAATAACTTACATTAAAAATGGGAATTATCGGCTTTTTGTCGAACAAACTACCCTTGGTTCGAATTATTAGTATATAGTGTATATCGAGCTAAATGGTTAATTATAATATATATATTTTAATATACATATGAATTTTTGTATTTGAGCAAAGTTTACTTACATCCTGGATTACTTCATTGATACACACATCATATATATTTGCACTGGGAATAAAGATGTTGGAGGTTCTTGATAGAAAACTCTCCGTTTGCAACTGCAATGCAAAATCCGAACAAAATAGAAGTTTTTCTGAGGAATGAATAAAAGTGTTTAATTGTTGAAAATATTCTAGATTAATGATTGATTGCTACTTGCCACTTTTGATTAATTTTATAGTTGAATAGATGTAATACAGTAGTAGAACAGCAAATGTGAAATCAACGTATAGTATTCTCAGCCATGGTTGGTTCCGTGGGGTGGTCGAAAGCACAAGGGCAGCTAGCGATTTATAGACAATGTAGCAGAAAATAACACTGAACAATTTCCTTATTTTCGACTTTCGCTGCTGGTCGTAACCGAGGTTCACAAGCTCCACCTCGATGGAGTCGTCACTGAAGAATTTCGTCTGCATTTTGAGTTGTTTACTGTTGTCATCACGTCGGCCGATGCAGTGAAAGTAGTCCACATGTGTCTGTGCCATGTTATCCAACAAAAAGCGTTTTTCTTAGACAGAAAGACTATTATTTGAAATACATTGTAAGAAAAATAATAAATATATTCTATAATTGCATTGCAGCTATTCACAATAGCTGATTTGTAGACGTCAGTGAAGATAGCAACGAAAATTTCTACCAACGAATTTAGTTCTCAGAAAAAGCAGGGTGAATCAGACTAACAAAAAGTAGTATAAAAATGTTTTGATGGACTTTATTTTGTTAAAATTGTTGAAATGGTGAATACACCAAAGCCTTGCATCATTGAACATGCACTTTCGCCTTCTAACCTTAAAAATTTCTTTGCAAGTTAGCAACGAATTTTTCGGGAAAATTAAAAATAAAGCGCTATGACAACTTATACGTATTAAAGTTTTTCCGATTCTTGAATATCGGTAAAATCTCGCTAGATTATGTAGTTCTCATTTAATTAAATTCTATATAAAACCCCTCTTTGTACTGTAAATACAATATTCTGGTGGTCAAAATTGGTTTATTTCGGTTAATTAAATAAATTTCGATTTTCAATATATATTTTTTATTGCTAATTAGTACGTTGTTTATTAAAAATTTAACAAAATAAAGTTCATCAAAACATTTTTATACTACTTTTTGTGACTCTGATTCACCCTCCTTTTTCTGAGAACTAAATTCGTTGCTGGAAATTTTCGTTGTTATCTTTACGGACGTGATTTGTAGAAGATTTTGACAACTGTCAAATTATCGGCTTCTATTCCTTCCACCAGTTTACCACCACTCTTTGTTTTGTTTGGCAGAATGAGAGTGTGTTTGTGGGTTGTTTTTCGCATTTCTCTTTGTACTTGTCCGTTTTTTAGTCGCTGCGTGTGTCTCGTTGTTCTACGTGTTTTACATTTGCTCCGATGTTTTGCTAATTTTCTTCATTGCATAACCAAATTATATATTTCCAATTGTGTAAATATCGGTGGAAAGTCTCCGAATATATACTCCACAGTAATATTTAGGATTTATATGAACGCAGTTAACTATTCGTTTTAATGTAAGTATTCGCATATTCTCTTTTCCTGCCTGTTTGTTGAATTTGTGGACTCATGTTTATTTTTTATTTTCATTCATTCTACGTTTTTATATTTGCTTTGTTGTCTCCTTCGTGATTGTAAATCATCGCACATCATTGCAAATTCTTTGTGAATGCACCAATTGTAATAGATCCTTTATTATACTAGTGAGATTAATTTCTCTCCACATAAAATTGATTGATTGATTTCTTCTAATAATAACAAATTTTCTATTTTAATTTACTGTGGGTGGAAGTTTTATATACAGAACGATTACCTTTCGATGAAAACAAGTAATATCAGCAATTTGTTATTCGTAATCCATTACAATTTCACTCGTAGTACTTTTGCTAAAAATCTTTTACAATTAAATGCCGCTTCAATAAACTGCATGCAATACACACATCAAAGCAAAAACAAAACCGAAAAACATAGCATGCCGCACACACATGTACATACGTCGTCGGTCGGTCGGCTGTTGGTGTGTGTGCTGCTTGCTCGCTCGTTCGTTCGCTTCTTCGTTCATTCGGTTCAATTGAATTACAACAAAAAAAACGAAATTTTCCAATATGGCGGAGTGCGATGTATGACAAATGTTGTGGCCACTCGGATCGGAATCGGGAGAACGAACGAACAATCAAATGACAGCCAAGTGGTGTGAAGTGAATTTTTTCGGAATATATTTTCGCAAATTTCCACTGAAATAAACAAGCGAAAACTACTAAAAGTGTGAAAATGATTCAAATAAAGTGTCTTGATGTACGTGGCAATTGAATAATAAGTGTTTGAAGACGATTTATCGCGAAAAACTTAATTCAAAAAGTACGAAAACGTGAAAGGAAAGCAGAAAAAAAATCGGCTGCTCTTCTACTAGGAATAAAAATGTAATTTATCTGCTACCATCGATTTACTTAAATAAAAATGTGAAGTTCTAATATCTTTACACGAATATATATGTTTGGCGTGTGTTGACTGTAGCATTCCGAATTATGCCGCCGTGCCTTAATTGTGGCCATTTCATCTCCCTCCTTCTGTTCTTGTCATAACTTTCCATATACTTGTGACTGAATCTATTTAATTCGAAGAGTGCAGCTTTTAGCAAGTTTGCTTCGCATTCGCGTCTAAACGCGGCTGCTGGAGGAAGTTGAAGTTTTTGGCGTGAGCTTAGCCGGGGTCGCGACCGCGGTCAATCCGTCATGATGCCGCTCGCAGCCGGAATCTTGCTTGAGTTGTACGATTTCTGTCCTTTTTTTGTATTTAATTCAAAAAAATGTCTACGGTCTGCTGCGCGGTGGGAGGGAGGTAGTGTGCAGTGTCCACTTTTTGTTGCTTCTATGTGTCGCTAACATTTGGTGGATATGTTGTGTACCTATACTAGAGTCTTTCTTGACAAGCTTTGGAAACGCTTATGTTTGGATCTAATTTGCATCCCTTTGCTTGAACTTGTATTCGATTCAAGTCATATTAGAGTTATATTCTGCAATAATTTACACTTCTTAATGTAAATTATTTGTCATCTGCTGCTTGTTGGAGTTTTATTGAGAACTCGCGTTTTCCTTCCGATACCCCCCGCCTTTGGATTTGTTGTTGTTGTTGCATTGAGCTCGAACAATAGTAATAAAGTGGTGAGAATTTGTATGGTGAATAATTTGTGCGGCCGAGCTGAGGTGAAATTGCGGCGTGTGTGTATCTGTTATTTTGCTAATTGTTTTCGTTTTTATTCACATTTTTGTCATGAGATTTTGCAAAAATGCATAAAAAAAAGTAATTGATATTTTAGTTGATATTATTATATTTATTTAATTATATTGATCAGAAAACGTGGATAAATCATTTTATAATAGTTACAATAATTTCGTAACTCATTCTTCATTTTGTTAAATATTAAAAGCAATACTTTTTACAATGTCAAAATATCATATTATTTTGTAATAAAATCGTCTCATCAGCCAGCAAATTTTTCTTCTTAACCCTGGTTGCAAATCAAGCGTAAAATCTGAGAAGAGAAACCAATATCGATTACTTAAGACTACACATCGATGGCGATCAACATAATCCTAAGTACCTTCTTTGAACGCAAAAGTTCTGACTAAAACAAAATAATAACAACAACAAAAGCCCACACGTTCTCTACGCTCCGTACATATACAGGAATCCAAAGTAAATAAATGTATACTATATATATATTCTGATTGGGAATGAGTAGCTAGCTTGCACGAGCTTGTGCAGAGAAATTGTCGTCACTTGTTTATACTCTTTCGTCATCGGGCGAAGAATTTCGCATATAAAAATAATCATCGGAATCATGATAGCTTTCTTCTGATTATCGTAGTCGTTACCTAGTTTGACAATGATATGGGAAATAGGATAGCTAAAAAAAACCAGTCTTATCCTCGGATTGCGTTCATTCACCAACGACAACCGTTGAAACTATTTTGCATCCATATTCCTACTGCATTCGGTTCTCCCGGCATTTACTGTAGCTACATCGCATATCGTTGGTTTTGTTGTACTTTTCGTCTCGATCGTGTTTGGACACTGTGGTTGTTGCCTTCCTTGCCTTGTCCTCTCAAAAGTTCGTTGTGTTCTTGTCCTTATTTTGATTGTATTGTATTCAATATTTTTCCTTGTGATTATTTTTCGCTTGGCTTCACCTTTGAACATTCCTTCATTTCGTAAACATTGTAGTTTCTGCCTCTCTTATTCATTGAACTTGAAATACAGAAATCCAGTCCAGTTTTTGACGATACTTGCAAAAGTACACGGAACAATATTTTTTAGTTATTTGATTTAGTTTAGTTCTTAAATGCCATGCGTAAGATTTTGATTCAACACGAAATAATAATGACATTTACAACGAACTAACGCCGCTTATTTTTTTTGCTCTCTTGCGTTCTTTCTGTCTGACATTGATGAGTAATTTGTTGTATTTAATTTTAGTATTTGCGTATATAATTTTTGTCTTTTGCTTTCAAGTTTCATTCGCACGGGGGAATTGTTTTTGCGCATCACATGAATAAAATCTATGACGTCGACTAGTTTTACTTTAAAATATATTCGTTGAAATGTAATTAAACATGATTTCAATTTCACGAAAGTGGTTGTAAATTTCGATGACATAAGGCTTTTAATCGTCGGTTTTGTTTTCATCTTGAAATCCGTCGTCAACGTGACTAATTTTCTCTCAACCGAATTGACCTTTATTAGAAGAACAGTCAAAACTCTCGTGAAATATTTGTAGCGTTTCTTTAGAAACAACCTTATCGCGTTTATAAGCTCTTATCTTTCTAAATGGCTCATTTGGCATAGCACAACTCGAAAATATGTATATAAAATCTGTGAGTACAATCGAGTACGCTTATCAAGAATCATAAAGAACAACACATTCTGCAAAAAGTCCCGATATTAACTCTACTTGTCTGTGTTTTTTGCAACAATTGCTTCGTTTCGTTTCACTATGAAGTTATGCACGTTTTCTGCTGCAGTTCAAAGTGTGCAGACAAAATACAGCAGACATGGTAGTGCAATTTCCTCCAGACATCCCCGCAATCCATACCCGAAGTCAAACCCCATCTCGTCTCGAGGACGGTTAAACTGGTTTCTCACAATCGTTTGAATTCGAACTTTAAGAGCCATCAAAGAGCACAACGATCTTTTTGGTTGTGTTTTCGTTGTTTACTACTAGCCGACTCACATGCAGACGAACCAATCTACCGACTCAACACCTACACATCTACTCCGAAGACATATTTCGATGTGGCTGGAGATTTTGGTGTTTGTTTCATTCGCACGAAACGTTCAAATTCGTTCATTGACTGTTGTACTCGATTTCGTACGGTTCATTCTTATTATTATAATTATTTATTTGTTTTACTATTTTTGTGATTTAATTTGATACTTTTATATAGTCGAGCTTATTGAAGACATGTTCTTTCATGTCTCTATTTTCTTACTCATCCATGTATGCCTTCGGCTTCAATATCTACAGTAACAACAACGCGGCGAGCAAAACACGAGACCGACACATAAGTTGTATTAGTCATTTACGTAGATATCTTTTATATTGTTTGTAAACAAAACTTTCTTTTCGTTTTTATCTCAATACGTTGCGATTTTGTACGCAAAGCAAATGTCTTGTTCGTTTGTGTTAGGGGTTTTGAACCTTAGATTGCATTACCAATTTCTGGGGTTCACAGAGGGTATTGCTCTCGATGTTGACCTAGTTAGCTACCTTCGCAGGAAATACTACTTGGCGCGAAATCACATTTCCTCTTGCTGTATTAAAGTTGTATCAATATTACTAAGCATTTATCCTTCTCTTTTATTTCAGAGTTCAAATTCCGTAGCAACAAGTCCGTAGATTTGGGATAAACATGTTTTACAATAAAAATATAAAACATTTAATTTGAATTTAAAATTCAAAAATTTATTTTAGATTCATAGAAACTCCAATTGTTGTTTCTTCGAGCATTTTTCTACCAAAATTCTCGTGTACTCTCACTCTCGTAAAATAAAACTCCTCGCACGTGCGTGTGTTATTGTGATATACAAAAGGAAACAAAAACATTTAAATAAACATTTTACAGAGTAGAGTGCAAAATAAACAAACAGAGCCCGCATAAGAACACAAGCGAAACAAAATTGTCACAATGACAACAGATACCCGCCGTCGTGTGAAACTCTATGCACTCAATGCAGAGCGTCAATGGGACGATCGTGGCACAGGACATGTTTCATCCAATTACGTTGACAGATTAAAAGGTATATCTATCGATCAATCAATCGTTAATTGATTACATTTTTTAAGGCCGTTTTACATTGGTTTGTTTTATATTCCTCAGGCATATCCCTGCTCGTGCGTGCTGAATCGGATGGTTCGTTACTTTTGGAAAGTAAAATTCAACCGGATACCGCCTATCAAAAGCAACAGGATACTCTAATCGTTTGGTCGGAGGGAGATAATTTCGACTTGGCGTTGAGTTTTCAAGAAAAAGCCGGTTGTGATGAGATATGGGAAAAAATATGTCAAGTATGATCACTCAGTTAACTTTCTTTTATGAATTATAATCTTAATCATACGTATTATTATATTGATTAATAATCTTATTAATAACATTGTTTGTAGGTTCAAGGAAAAGATCCATCTGTCGAAATCACACAAGACATTGTCGAAGAATCGGAAGATGAACGCTTCGAGGATATGTCAGATACAGCACCGCCCATAGAACTGCCGCCGTGTGAACTAGCCCGCCTCGAAGATATCTCTGAGACAATTCAAAACTGTCTGACCACGCCACTGCGCAAAGAAAAGCTATCAATGGCTTTGGAATCGGAGAACTATATAAAGAAATTGTTGAATCTATTTCACGTTTGTGAAGATCTCGATAATACCGAGGGTTTGCACCATCTCTTCGAGATCTTTAAAAATATATTCTTGTTGAATAAAAACGCTCTCTTTGAGATTATGTTTGCGGAGGATACCATCTTCGATGTAGTTGGTTGCTTGGAGTATGATCCAAGTGCCACACAGCCGAAGAAACATCGTCAGTATTTAAAACAATGGGCTAAATTTCGCGAAGCTGTGCCGATTAAAAATCAGGATCTTCTCGCGAAAATTCATCAAACGTTCCGTGTACAATACATTCAGGATATCATTCTGCCGACCCCTTCGGTGTTTGTCGAGGATAACATGCTGAATACATTATCGAGTTTTATCTTTTTCAACAAAGTTGAAATTGTAACGCTCATCCAGGAGGATGAACGGTTTCTTGTGGACATGTTCACATTGCTGACCGATCCTCAAACTAGTGACGCCAAGCGTCGGGACATTGTTTTGTTTTTGAAAGAGTTTTGTAATTATGCCCAAAATCTACAACCACAAGGTAAGGACTCCTTTTACAAGACACTTACTTGTCTGGGCATCCTACAAGCACTGGAGATAACGCTCGTCATGAATGATCAGAAGACAAAGTCTGCATCGATTGATATATTGACAGCAATTGTAGAGTTCTCTCCATTGGTTGTGCGAAATTTTACATTGCAGCAGGTCAATCGAACTGAGGGGGTGAGTCAATATTGTTTTTGTCACCTTCGGATACATTATTAATGCAATTTATGTCTTCATATTTAGGATCGAATGCTTTTAAACATTGCCATTGAACAAATGTTGACGGATTCTGAACCAGAACTGGGCGTTGCAATGCAATTAATGAGCATTATAAAAATTCTCCTAGAGCCAGAGAATATGTTGACCGAGAAAGGCGACTTCTTAAACTTCTTCTATAAATACAGTGTACAGACTTTGATAGGTATATTATCATGAAATACTAAACGCATTAACGCATTCCTTCAAATATTAATTTGTAATATAATGTTGACAGCTCCACTTTTATTAAACACAATTGGCGATCGGCCCCAGAACGAGGATTACCAAACAGCACAACTGCTAGGCATTGTCCTGGAGATTCTCTCCTTCTGTATCGAGCATCATACGTATCACATTAAGAACTTCATAATACAAAAGGATCTCCTGAAGAGAATACTAGTGCTAATGAAGAGCACGCATACGTTCCTGGTACTTGGCGCCCTTAGGCTTTTAAGAAAAATTATTGCTCTTAAAGACGAGTTTTATAATAGGTAAATTTTAAAGATATTTGCGGTGTATGTAAACGATGTATAATTTTACTTTTCAATTGACAGGCATATAGTTAAGGGAAATTTATTTGCACCAGTTGTTGACGCCTTCATTAGAAATAATGGCAGATATAATTTACTCGAATCGGCCATTCTTGAACTTTTTGAGTTTGTGAAGCTCGAGGACATAAAATCATTGTGCGTCTATTTTGTTGAGAACTTCAGTAAAATATTTGATGAAATCGAGTATGTACAAACATTTAAATATCTGAAAAATCGGTACGACCAGTATCAGGATCGTATAAAGGATCGTGATAAGATTTCTCTTGATACGTATGTATTTATGAAATTGAGTCTAATAAACATGTTCCTATAGGATGTATTACGTTTTAATAATTTCAGGAATATTCCCATTATACGCGGTGGAGGTCGATTCCGTCGCGATCAGAGGCAGATGGAAGAGGAAGAAGAGATGTGGTTCAATGAGGAAGAAGACTTCACTGAGGAACTCGATACATATAACAGCGTAATGAAATGTATGTGAAACAGATGAGACTTGATCAGAATCGTAACGAAATTTACATTATTTATATATTATTTGTTTTGATTGCAGCTGTCACAGAAAAGAATGGTCCCCAACTTCAGCAAAAGTCACCGCCACAGAATTCTCAAGGTCTAATTTCCAATAGTAATCTGAATCAAACTACGACGGCATCAAGCACATTGTCCTCTACCGGAGTCAATGAGAATATTTGTAGTTCATCGGACATAGAAAATCAAGGCAACAACAGTTCGCTTGGAGCTACCATTACAATCCATCAGCATCCATTGCACAATTTCCAACAGCAACAACAAATCAATTTAAATACTACCCTTGCTGCAGCTGCCGTCGCGGCAGCAGCTGCTGGTGTCGCAACAACATCAAGTGCTGCTCAATTAGAAGCACAACAGCAGCAACTACAACAGGCAAGTTCAGTTGTCAATGCACAGCCTGAAATCGCTGAACTACAGCAACAGTTGGCTGCTGTTGAGCAACAAGAACACGTATTGTCATCTACATTAACGTCCGCCACATTGTCACCAACATCGTCGTCATCGTCCAATTCTTCATCATCATCGTCGTCATCGTCATTAAATGATTCCAATAATACACTTACAAGTGCGGCGGCGGTTTCAGTGGCAGCAGCTGCTGCTGCAGCCTCACAAATACTAACAACGATAGCAACTAGTGAGGCAGTAGCAGCAGTGGCCGCAGTTGCAGCGGCCGCAGTTGCCGCAACAGCAGCAGCTGCTGTGGAGAGCAACGGGGATTCCACATTGGCATTATCAAAGTCGACTGTGGCAGATGAGAAAGATTCGACATCTACAGGGGCGGCCGTAGTTAACGACGACAATTTATTGAAAAAGGTAACAAGTTGTTCAATTGAAAATAAAAACAAATAACTATGTTAAATGCTATGTGATTTGGAAATGTGTGCATTCGTTATTTGCAGGGTCTGGTGGACTATGAAAGTGATTCAAATGATGAAGAGGACGAAATTGAGGAAGATGAGGATACTCCGCATCAGAAGAAGCCACGCTTAGCATAGCAGACTACTGCATCTGAGAAACTCCAACTACAACATAATAACCATTATATGCAACATTGTCGTCTTCATTCTCCCATTCAAATAGTTCATAATATTAACAAAATAGCCACATCAATAACAAAAGCATCAACAACAACAACAACAAGTTTAACAAAAAAACAATATGCAAATACCAACAACAGACTAGAGATGTAAAATGTCAGTGATTACAATTACAATAAAGAGGTGAAAATACTAATATAACAACAAGAACTATCATAGTGAAGATTCTTAACCATTTTATTATTACATTTCTGATGAAAAGAACAAAGAAAGATAAAAATGCCGAAATACATACAGAGAGAAAACGGAAAACAATAAAATATAAGGAAATGAGCGAAACCATAGCAAGACACTTACTCCAACATAATACATAGATAAATGAGTATAACAACAATCCATTGTCATAAAATATAGTAGTAAAAAATAATAAAAATATGAAAGCGTTAACGAATTTTTCTATAAGAAATTCCAAAAATAAAAAAATTATAAAAACTCAGCAAGTAAAATTCTGAAAAAAATTTCACATTTGAGATAAGTTTTAAATTAATCATGAAACAATTCCAGCACACATACACCCATATAAATATATATACATAAGAGTCCACTTGTAATTACAAAAAATGATGAACATTTTCAAGATTTTGAAAATAAAATTGTAGTAAAATTATTTATTGCTAATTAAATAACATAAAAAGAGAAATCAATCTACTTGAATACGGTGTGTATTTCAATTAGTAGATTAACTTATTTTAAACATTTTAAAATGAAATAGCATAATCATAATTAACAAATATGTTTGCTATTGAAACCATGAAACGTTTTCAAAAACAATAATTCAAGTATTGTTTGTTGAAAATGATTGGTTTCGAAAGGTTTTTTAAATACAACACATCAAAATTCTATTTCCGTTAAAACTTATTTAAAGGTGAAATCATAGTTTGTTAGACTATTGAATTTAATTTACTCAGTTTTTTAATATGGCTTTTTGTGTCTGCGGACTATTTCAGTTACTTCTTTTATAGTCTCATTGTCACTGGATTGAACTCATTTCCCAATTATGTTTCGTTTTCTTGGTCGCTTGTAAATTTGGCAAGAAGAAAAATTCAACAGAAATTGAACAAGTTATTTAATGCATATTTTTGTAATATATGAATTGTTTAAAGAAAACTCAATTAAAATATGTTAAAATTAGAAATTTAATTAAAAATAATTAAAGTCGATACAAAAGATACAACAACCGTCGTCAAGAAATTTCATATATATATGTATATGTAATAATTATTAACCCTTTAATTTAAATTTTAAGTTTGATGTAATTTCCTTATAAATTAAAACTTTTATAAATTATCATTGCGACGGTGTTTCCCTTTTTCTCAGTATAAAAATCCAATGGTACGACAACAACAAATAGAGATACAACAACAACCAGGACACAGAGACGGACGGATACAAATTATAAAACAAAAAAAAAACAAACAAAAAGATATTCTTGAGTGAACAAAAAACATAAGTAAACAAATAAAAGGAAAACATTTAAATATGTTTATTTAATAATATCCATTTTATCTATTAATTACTATTATAACATGATAAGTTATAGTTTTACAAATTTTGAATCGCAGCTTCCTACGAATCCAACTTTATTTCTCTTTCTTTACTACATCGATTTTCTTCTCTCATCTCTTCCTCTTTCTCCCCTTCACTCTCTATATCTCACTCTATGTTTCACCCTAAAGTTAAACGACAACTTAAATAAGTGTTTTTCTTTTGTATTTTAATTATAATATATATAAAATAATAATAATATATATTACTATAAACAGTTTAAATTAAAGAATAAATTAATTCGTAGTTATTATTAGTTTTTAAACAAAAACACTGTGTTTTTTTTGGTTCTTATACAGATTTATTGTTATTGAGTTTCGCCGCAAAATATGTGTTTAGTTATTGGCATTTATTTTATTATATATATGTAATGTTTTTTCATTCAAAATTACAACAATACACTGATTCTGATGTGCGAGGAAAGTTTTTAAACCAGAAACATAGTTATGACACATTTAAGTCAACATCAGCTGAAATCACTTCTACTTTTTTATGAAAACGAAATATAATATACAAAAAAAAAAAAAAATAAATAAAAAAATACAACAACAAAATGCATATGAAGTAGAGTATTTACTTTAATGAATAAAGTTATAATTTAAACTTACATTATAAGTAAGAGTAAAATTACAATTAATGTTTGTTTAGAAAATAAACAGAACAAAACAAGTGAAATAAACACAAGAAATCATATAAAAGAAAAACATATAATAACGTTTGTTTGTTTTAATGTCCAGTGAAGAAGAAATAAAAACAAATAGTTATATAGTATATATTCCACTCGTAGTGAATGTGTTTAGGAAGTCACGTTATATTCGGATCACTCAAATTGAAATTGCTCCCATTATGATTTCTCATTCAGTGATTAGTTTAGATTTCAAGGACAATAAGTAATTCAAACCCCTAATGGGTGATAATTGTAGGCCATAGGTGTTGGCATTTGTAGGATTCCTGGAAGTTTGTAAGGCAACGCAGGCACGGCAGGAAATTAATATGAACCTGATTCCGATTTAATACGTCGCAATTCCCGAAAGTCTTATTAAAATAT
Source organism: Coelopa frigida (assembly GCA_017309665.1). Classification (NCBI taxonomy): domain Eukaryota; kingdom Metazoa; phylum Arthropoda; class Insecta; order Diptera; family Coelopidae; genus Coelopa; species Coelopa frigida. Next base: position 12,806,073 of record CM029561.1, on the reverse strand, counting down.
ACATGTGTATTGAAGCACGTTGCTGGGGGCGACGAACAGACGACCAGAGCGAGGCACAACAAACCAGTTGCGACTAATTCTAGACCTTATTTTATATCCCGTCGCTGTGTCGTCGACGTTTCGAAAGGATTAGAATAATTTCATTGAAATGTCTGGAGAGGATTCTTGGGTTTTCGACTCGTTGTTGTGCTTCCTGCATGGACCTGTTTGGAATGCACCGCTGCAGACTTTTATTGAGGAGAAATCAATTGGTGAGTAAATGCCTTTGGACGTGTGCAGGCGAAAAGGATTTAAAAGACATTGCATTGCATTGCACTCAGTATTTGATCCGAATTTACAAACGGACGAACACAATCCGGAGGTGGAAAAAATCCACGATGAGTACAAGAATTTGGTGGACTACATGTTGAGCAGCTTCTTGGAAGAAATGCAAATAACGCCGGAGCAATTCGAGCTGGCCTGCATGGAGGGCCGCCAGCACCAGGATGAGAATCCCTTCAGCCTGCATCAGGGTCTCTTTCAGCAGGTTGGTTCGGCCTCAGTTCAACTGGGCGATTGCGATTGAGATTAAATTGAATACTCGTATAGATTTGGGCAGCAAACGATATCAAAATCTTCGTGCGCATGATGACGCAACGCAATGTGGAGCTGCAGTTGCAGGCTCTCGATTTGATTGAGAAAAATCAATTGGCCCTCTTGCAGGAGGGCGAACTGATGGACAACGCCAGCCCAACGGCCACGGATGGAGGCGGCGATGTGAGGTATTTATTTCCTAGCATTGTTATCATATCATACAGCTTACTGCATAATATAACTGAAATACTAAAGCACAAAATACGCCGAAGTCGAAGAGATTATTGCCAAGTCTGTGGAGCGGGAACTCGATAGTCCGGACGCGGCCATCACGCCAGAGCACGAAGCCTCCGACTCAGATGTAGCCGATAAATTTCAACGGCTCAATCTATTCTTTGAGAAGAATCAAAAGGTCTGGTGGGACTCTAAGATTAAAGTTGTACAGTTATATGAATATTCGAACTGCAGGTCGATCCCGATGATGTCCACTCGCGTCAAGAGTATCTGCGGCAGCAACGCGACAAGATTTTGGAAATCAAAAAGAAGACGCGCGCCAAGCAACTGATGGAAACGGTCTCGCGTGGTCAGAGTTTCGAAGGCGGGACGTCATCTCCCGGCCGTCCATCGTCGGCCCTGGTCGCACAGCGGCTGCTCGAAAGCGGTGGGGAGCTGATCACGGGCGAGAAACCATCAGACATGGAATCCAATGCAGCGTTGCAGCTTCGCAAGACGCTCGCCCAGCGCCTGCGATCCGAGGTGGTTGAAAATCAATAAACCTTCGTAATCGAAATCATTCTCTTGGCAATTATGGTAAACACGAAATTAGTTTTTACCAATTTTATTTGCGTTATTCCCTTGTTATTGTGCGCGCGTGCAGTTTTTTCGGACACAATACGTGAAAAGATAGATTATATAAGCTTATAAAATATATATATATATATCATAAACGACTAGTTTAGTTTATAAGAAACAATATTTGGTTTGAATTTGTAAATGTTAAAAAAGAAAAACAATCATTAAAAGCGCTACTGCTTCTTCTGTTTTTTGGCAACTAAAAGCAAATTTTTGCGTTAACTATAATTTTATCGAACGCAAGCCAGGTGTGTGTCTCCATCGACATAAACAGGCTTAGACAGGTATGCGATCTCGCAAATAGGACATTATGGCATCGGTCCCCTTCTCGAGTACTTGATGGCGTGGCTGTCGGAATGGATTTCCAACAATATCCAAAGTGCTAATAATAATTACAATATCAATATTAATGAATCAAACCAACTAAATACTTCGTTGAGAGTGACTCACGTGATGTTCTTCAAATTGCCCAAAATTGGTGGCACTTGTTCAATGTTATTGTTGCGCAGATCCAAGGTGGCCAAGCGGCGCAGTGCACCAAGGCCTTGTGGACTGGCGTCTAGTTTTTGGATTTGGTTCTCGCGCGCCAGGAGGATCTCCAAGTTTTCCAACTCGTAAATGCATTGGGGCAAGCGGACAAACCTGTAAGAGAAGAACAAATCGTATTCTATGGAATACCGCAAGATGAAGGTCATTACCGATTATTGGAAATATTGAGCTCGCGCAGGGTGTTCAGCACTCCGAACTCCTTTGGCAAGTCCTCGAGATTGTTGCACGAGAGGTCGATTAGTGAGACACGAGTGAATTGCGATATAAATGCAGGAACCGAGGTGATGAGGTTTTTGGCAAAGACCAGCTCCGAAGCACAATGGCGCATATGTTGAAGACTGAAAAGAGAACATTTCAAAATAACATATAAGAAACTTTTAAATGCATGCAAAGAGCTCACCCATCTGGGAAGGTGGTGAGGCGATTTTTCGAGAAGTCCACAATATTGGCATTTTCGTCCTTGGCCACCTCGAACACATACTCTGGGACCTCGGTGAGGTTCTGCAACGTCACGGTCAGGCAATGGGTTTTCCGAAGCTTGAATCTGGACAAGAGGAAATCAAGTACTCGATGGATTACTATGCTTTCGATGGTTACTCACTTATCGGGGAAAATGGAGTCCTCTCCGATGAGGCCTGCTCCCGGCCGCGATGGCATGTTCAAACCGTCCCCGCCCATGTTCGCTTCACTGTTCGCTTGTGTTGTTGCGTTGGTGGCTTGCGAGCGGTCGCGCAAGGTTTTCAAAATACGTGCAGTCCCGCACTGCAAGACGTCGCGTCGGATGGATTTGATGGGGTTCCCCTCGACTTGCAGACTAACCAGATGCGCCAACGTGGAGAGCGAACAGGGCAAGCTGTTTATGGAGTTGTTCGATAGATCCAAACGTATGAGACCTTGCAGTAGGGCAATTTCATCGGGAAGTTTCACGATTTTATTGTCGCGCAAGTCGAGAATTTTCAAATGTGGCAACTTTGAGCATAAATTCGAAGGCACTCTCTGAATTAGAAAATGAAAGGCTTGAAAAATTCCTCCACAAGTTCGAGTTTGATTTTCATACAGCAATGTAGTTGTTGGCCATGTGCAGCTCCTGCAGATCCTCGCACCCGTCGAAGTCGGGCAACTCGACGATGTCGTTGTGCTGAGCATAGAGACACTGCAGCTTCCGCAGGCTGCCCATGTCCTCGGGCAGCTTGATCAGGTCATTGTGAACCAGATCGAGCTTTTGCAAAGCTGCCGTGAATATTCGACCATTTAAAATTGTGCCACCGAATGTTGAATTGAATTAAAACTTACAGCGTATATTAACAAGATCTGGCGGCAGCTCTTTAATGTGGTTATGAGAGAGAATAAGCTGGGTTAGACGCACTAGGAACCCAATACCACCCGGTAGCGATGTCAGGTTATTGTGGGATACGTCCTTCGAATGTTAAGCAATGTTGGTTAGTCGATAAAAATAAATGTATGTGAGGATGTGTGAGAGCAAATTGTGTTATTTCGGCGGAATTATAATAATATTGTTTAATATCAGATACTAATACTGGTTTAGTACCACGCACATTATCGTTTATAGAGTATTTAACTCCAAGACTAAGGACTCAAAACTAAAGTTGTTAATCTAAGATACTCACCAGGACATCCAACATGTGCAAATCACTGATGTCCGGATTCAATTCCTCGAACTTGTTGTGTGATAGATTCAGGTACCGCAAATCGGGCAGAGTGAAAAACTCAGAGGGCAGATCCTTCAGTTGATTGCGACTCAGGTTGACGCGTGTCAACTTCTCCAATTTGCCAACTTCCTTCGGGATACTCGTGAGCGCATTATCATGAAGCTGTTTCAATAAGAAAACTCGTCAATCGAAGCAATATGATAGCAACAGGGAGAGAAAGTAATAGGGAGAGAAGTAATAGAGAGAGAAAGTAATTCGTCCTACCGTTAGTGTAGTCAACGAATAGAGGTTTTCAATTTTCGGCGACAACGTGGTGAGAGAGTTTGAGCTTAAGTCCAAATTAGTAAGCGGCATTTGATTCCACCAAGCGTCCTCTTCCTTGGCCACCAACGAGTCCAAAGTGACCTCGACATCTTTGTCGCTCTGGTTTATGTCGTAAATCTGATCGGGCACTAAAAAGACAACCATCAAATTAAAGCCACCAATTAAAGCTGTTTTAAATAATTATTTTATCTTATGTTTTAAATAATGATTTAATCTTAATGGACTTCTAGGTGAACGTGAAATCTTTTCTAATTACAATCGCTTTTGATATTTAGATTTTTCAAGTTGGGATCCTCATTCTTCTGGTCGGCTTCACTTTCGCTCTCGAGCTCGCTGGCGGACGATGCCATGTAGTACTCGCGAATGTGGTAGTAACGCCGCTTTGGAAAGGGTCCGCACATGCAGAACGACGTGAGTTTTTTGCGCGTGTTCCTTGAGGAGGCAATTTTGAAGGATTTTCTTAGTTCAAGTGGTGAAAAATCGAAATTAATATCCGACACGATTCGTGTTGCAAGCTCTGGCTTCTTTCTGGAACTGTTGTAATATCGCGACTGAGCTCCCGATAGATCAGCTCGAAATCTTATAATCACGCCTCACATAATGGCTTAACTAATTTGCCCATTCAAGCGTTAAATTTAATTTCTTACAAATTTGTGGGAGTGGTCTAAAGTCAATGCCAAGTTCATTTAAATCTAAACAAGGTGCAACGTTGCAAGTTATTACATATAATTTCGTAATTTATAATTCAGTCTACATAGTTCTAATTCTAATTCTACATAGTTATTATTAGGAATTTCTCAAAATACTTGGGTCTCTGATGAATCTCTTCTACTTCCTAATTTGTTCGACAAGTGTTTCGATTTATTACTTTAGGATTACGAGAAAATATCACATGAACTCAACTGAATAGGAAACAATTTTACTGAACTTGAAACTACGTTGAGGAAGCAACTTTTCTACGAGTCGCAAACAAAACGCTAAAAATAGCCAATCGAGTCCGTATATGGCCGAAAAGCCGCAAGGACTACTGAGTCATCCATCCCAAACAAACAAACAAACGAAGCCGAAGTACGTAATGTGTCCAGTCAAGGAAAATGCAAATTGACCTTCAAGCAGTAGTTCGAGCACACATCGTTGCCTCCGCGAAACTCTACCACCCGCCCCACTTCAGGTGCGCTAACAAGTTTCGGCTCTTCTTGGACTACGACTGACGACTGAATACAAAAAAACACAATAGAATGGGGCAAATGACCTTTGGAAGAATGGAACCTAAGCGAATAAAGGAGGGCGGGCAGAGTGGAACTAACAAAACAGGTTACAGAACACTTTCCAGCACGATGACTCCTCCTACTTCTGAGTGACTGACTGTTTGTACAGGATTACCTGCTTCCAGCCTTAATCCTATTGACAATGATACACCGGATTTGGCAGAAGGTAGAAATAACTCACCTGAGGACAAGCCGCGACCAGATAAATTCAAGATGCCCGATTTGCGCGCCTGCTTGAGGAGGGCGGTGGACAACTCGTTGTTGTCCTCGGACTTGTCTCGTCGGTGGAACACCGGATTAAGATTCCTGAGCGTCGGCCGATTGGAGACACGTTTGGGCACGGGATTCTTGCTCATGTTGTAAATACTACAGTTCGAGTTATTGTCGTAACTGGATGCAACAAACTGCAGCGTAAATGGTTGTTGAGAACTTGAAGGGTTTTAGCAACGAAAACGAAAAAAACAAAAACGTAGTTTAAACAATTGATGAGAACTTTTCACTTAATCGACTCTAATTGATCGCGAAACCGAAACACGACTGCGAATATTCCGTTTGCTAAATTATTTAATTCGTTTGTTTCTTTTTCGGCAGCACTTTTTGTTTGTTTTATTATTTATTTATTGTTCGTTGTTTTTCAAGCCGTGTTTTTGTTGCTATTTTTCACCAGCATTTTCGCCATGGGGTAAAAAAAATTTCAGCTCACGTCCCCCACTGTGCGGCATCTGACAGCGACTGTCATGACACACAGCTGATTGCCCGTGGTGTGTTTCTCGGCTTAAGTCAACGGTTTGGGAAGCAGTGTGCTGCGCTTCTCAAACTGTTCTGCACTTGTTCAATTGTTCAAATTGAAAATAAGCGGAGGGAGGAATTTTTATTTCCGCCTTGGAAAGAAGAAGAAGAGATAAAAGGTACACGAATAAATATAAACTATTTGATATCGTTGCACGTGCTTTTTCGAGCCTGAACAATTGGAATAATTAGACCAGCCAATAAAAAGCGTTCAACTGCGTTCAATGATCGATCGATCATTCCTTGCCACCAATCAAGATCTACACAAATAGACGAAGACCTCTAATTGATGGTGATGTCGGTCGGTGGCTTTGCTTTGCTCTATCACTTGTTGCTAGGGATCATCAAATCTGTGTGCGACAGCCGCCGTGGGGCGCCTTCAATTGCCACAAATTGTTTTGATAATGAACTCCAAGAGAGGTTTCAGGTGTGCGCCGAGTGGAGTCAGCGGACGGTTAATTCTTTTGACCCTCAAATCCAATATACTACGTATTCTACTTTGTCCAAAATTTCTCACCTCATTCTCTATTCAATTTCTTCTCCACTTCCAGCTAGAGCATTAATTCAACAAGAATCAAAACCTCTTACAGTTTCCTCTCTGCTTCTGCGAATGAAAATAAGACGAGTACAAAGAAACATGCAAATAATTCAAGAAAATAATATTCAGAAATTCAGAGACAATACCGAGGTACATAATTCGAGAAACCGAGCCAAGGTGGCGGGATTATGGCTTATATGGGTCAAACAGGCGACATGTGAATACGAGAAGACGAGCAGCAGTCTTCCATGAGCTCACAATGGGAAGCCCTTAAAGTTCCGGATTATGACTTTACTTTCTTTTGACGTCACTTTGTTCAGCAGACTTCAGAAACACTTGCACTTAATATTAATAATTAAAAAAGAAACATCAAACTCTCTTGCGGAGAATCTGGGAGCCGATGGTGAACCTCTGCTTCACCTCAAAGTGGTGCATTTTAACCTCTATCATTCGTCGAGTGCCCCACTTTGCATTCCCGGTTAGAAATGGGTGCAAAACCCCCGAGAACGGGGAGCAGCAAAGAGCAAAAAATACAAAATATTAATAAATACGGTGGGGGTGGGCTCGACTCGGATATGGTTGTGGGTTGCAGGTGTGCAGGAGGAGGAGGAGGCTATTGATGTTGGTCATGGGGCCTTTTCACTTTTCAAAACGCCAATAGACACAAACAGAAACAGACACAAATAAAGACAAACTGCAGAAAGACAGAAACTCAGCCCTATGGACGTCGCGAATTAAGGCGGAAAATGTGTTCTAAGCTCATCAGTTGAGGTTTAGCTTCCAAGAGCAACGGTCGTTATTATTCAAAATATTCTTGTAGACGGTGTACAAATATCAAAAGCGATTGGGAATAATAATCGGATAGCGAGAAAGTATCGTACAAGGACATTACCGTTAGTTCCCGCCGACTCCTTCATAAATTCCGAAACAACACGAACATGTCCGACGGCGTCATCAAATCTTTCATACGCGATTTTTTTGCGGTTGGTTACTTATTAATTTAATAATTTCAAATGTTGTGTTATTTTTTTGTTGTTTTGCTAATAATTTAAATTTTTGAACTGTGAATTTTGCGACCGAATGAATTTGTTTTTGTGTTTCTGACAATTCGTCTGACTTATTTATAAATCAATAAAACGAGTTTTTAATGACATATAAAAAAGTGGAGCCAAAAGTTAATTTGAACAAATACAAAAATGAGAGACAGAAAACATTCAGTACAATAAATGAACCACAGCTAAAATAAAAAAAAATTGTGTCTTTGTTTGAATCCGTAATATGATAATTTTGCTAAAAATCTTTCTCAATGTATTTTTTGTTTATGGCAATAATTGAATTTATCAAAATTTGGATAATCACAATTTTAAATACTAACAATTATTGTTCTTTTAGTAAAATAATATAATACTATGAAGGAAGTCTGGTCAAAATTAATAACATAATAAAATATAAAATATAATAACTTATATATACGAACTTAGTTTATAAATTAAATATTAATAAAATATTCTATTTACGTTCGAGTTTTGTGGAAGACATTCATAAGGAAATTGTGTTTAAATAATCAATCCTATCTATATGTCTGTTGAATTATTTAGTGTCCTTTAAAAATGAAATTTACTAGTGTCATCCGTCGCTGATGAATCGATGAATAATATATATGTAAATACGACGCAGGACTCGCAGTTCTAATTACACCCGAACCCCAGGCTAGTCCTCGGTGAGACCGAGTGCATGTGTCGAACTGTGAGAAAGAACAAAGCTTTCTCATCGTTTCGTACAATAACAAAAAAAAAAATCGTCACATTCGTGTTGTTAAAAAAAGTGTGAACTCAAGCTTTCGAATATCCATCCATCCATTCGTTCGCCACGAAACGGCGGCATCGGGCGCTAGCTCGAGGTAATCCCAGAGTATTATCCGGCGCTTAGTCGTAGAAAGCCGTGCGTTCTTCGTGGATTCTTCTGGGGTGCTAATCTTTGAACATGGTATCGCTGTGGAATTTCGCGTTCGGCTTGTTCGGTGCTCTGGCCTTGTTGTTGTTGAGTTCGACCCTCCCGCTGGACAGCGATGCTCTGTTCAGATCGATATTCGCGTTATCATTCGCCGTGTTTACGCTCGCGAAAATATTTAAAACGAAAAACGTTTTTTCCAAGGTCGTCGTCGCAGGTCAAGCGAAGGCCATCAAAAAGGTTGGACGCCTTCAAAGTTTGTCGTTCATTTTCGAGCTCATTTGTTGTTCAAAGTCTATTTCGTCCATCTGAAATGCTTGTGTTTTTGTATCCAGGTCAAATACAATGCCACGGCCCACGATCCCCAAGCGGAGCGCATCGACGGCGGCGGGCGGTGCTACCCGAACTGTGCCTCGGACGTGTGGCTGCGCTCGTGCGAGCACGAAGTCATCCGGCCCATCGAGGGGCAGACGCGGGGCCGCATCCCCGAATGGCTGAACGGGAGCCTGCTGCGCAACGGACCCGGCAACTGGAAGGTCGGCGACATGACGTTCCAGCACCTGTTCGACTGCTCGGCCCTCCTGCATCGCTTCGCCATCAGGAGCGGTCACGTGACCTACCAGAATCGGTTCGTCCGCACGGAAACACTCAAGAAGAACCGGGCCGCCCAGCGCATTGTCGTGACCGAGTTCGGGACGGCGTCTGTTCCCGACCCCTGCCATTCGATATTCGACAAGTGAGTTGTGGTCGCTTCGAGGTTGATGGTTAAATTGTTGCTCCGTGTTTATGTTCACAGGGTGTCGGCGATTTTTCGGCCTGACAGCGGCTCGGACAATTCCATGATTTCCATTTATCCATTCGGCGATGAGTTCTACACGTTCACCGAGACGCCCATAATTCACAGGTGAGTTCCAGTCACTCTAAAACATTCGTTAGCATTGCTACTAAAACTTTATGCGACAGCGAATGCTAGGCAGATATATTTTGGAGTAATTTTAATTAGTTTTATTTTAAATTAATTTATTGTTTTATTTATATGTCAATGGAAAATGTTTTATTTAAATTTAAAAAAAAAATAAAAATTGATTAATTTAAAAAAAATTACCGAACTTGGGCTCGTCCGGGATTTGAACCCGGGACCTCCCGCACCCTAAGCGGAAATCATACCCCTAGACCAACGAGCCGGTTGTAATGTAAGAAGTTTCAAATGGCTTCTTATACAATCTTTCTCTGTTGATGGGAACACTTCATGTTACAGGTGTTGCCAGCCGTGCAATTTAAAAGACCATTCGATTAATTTGCTCGAATTATTTTTCTTTGCAGAATCAACCCACGCACACTGGCCACCGAAGGACGGATCTGCGTCACCGACTACGCTGGCGTCGTGAATCACACATCCCATCCGCACGTGATGCCGGACAAAACGGTCTACAACCTGGGCATGGGAACGACCAAGTCGGGTCCGGTCTACAATGTGATCTGTTTCCCGCACGGCGAGAACATGTTCGAGGACGCACATGTGGTGGGCTCCATACCATGTCGCTGGAAGCTGCATCCGGGATACATGCACACCTTTGGTAGACTCTACACAAAATATCCAAATCCAATCCTTAATGGAAGTCTTCTTCGTCGACTTTCTCAGGTGTCACAGAGAATTTCTTTATCATCGTCGAGCAGCCGTTTTCCGTCTCGTTTCCGGAGTTTGTGAAGGCCCAATTGTATGGTCAAAACCTCTCCGCCTGCCTCAAGTGGTTCGAGAACAAGAGCACGCTGTTCCACGTCATGGAGCGCAAGTCGGGGAAGGTCGTTCACACCTTCCGCTCGGAGAGTTTCTTCTATCTGCACATCGTCAACCAGTACGAGCAGGAGAATCACGTGGTCATCGACATCTGCTGCTACAAGGACCCCGAAATGATCAACTGCATGTACCTCGAGTCCATTGTGAACATGCAGTCGAATCCCAATTACGCGGCCATGTTCCGCGGTCGCCCCTTGCGTTTTGTCCTGCCCCTGGGTCAGTCCACGACGGAGCCTGGCAACAGCGACTGTCGACCAGTGCGGCGGAAATTGATGAAATCCTTCTCCTTGAGCGCCATCAGCTCGCGGCTGCAGCAACCGAAGTTGAAGCAGTCGGCATCTCAGTATGAGGACATCACCCACATGGCCACGAATGGACAGCAGCAGCAACATGTGTCCAAGGAGGCTGGTGACGACCCGCAAGCCAAATACGAGTCGATGGTCAATTTGGTTACCTTGGCGCACAGCAAGGCAGAGGCCTTCCAAATGCCGGATAAAAGTGTCCTCGTGCGGCCGGAGTTGCTCTGCGACGTGGGATGCGAGACTCCGCGAATCAACTACGACAACTACTTGGGTGAGTTGACTTCGTGAACGGGGTCAAAAAGAAACTCTCAGCCATTGACTCACTTTACTTTTAGGCAAAAACTATCGGTATTTCTACGCAATTAGTTCAGATGTCGACGCGGAAAATCCGGGAACTGTAAGTAGAAAGTTTTTGGAATAGTTCCGATGACTCCAATTGTCCCAATTGTCTTCCGCAGTTGATCAAGGTCGATGTGGTCACGAAGACAACCAAGAGTTGGTGCGAGCCCAATTGTTATCCCAGCGAACCGATATTCGTGCCCTCGCCCAACCCCAGCGGCGTCGACATGGACGAGGACGATGGCGTTGTCTTGGCCTCCATGGTCTGGGGCGGAATGAAGGACAACCACGTTGGGCTCCTGGTGCTGTGCGCAAGAACCTGGACCGAACTCGGTCGATGCGAGTTCCACACAAAAAGCCCGGTGCCGAAGTGTCTGCACGGATGGTTTGCGCCGAATGTCCTCTAGTCTACTTAAAGTTCTTTGTATTTTTGTAAATAAAACCACTGAAGTATAAATGAACACTTTGATCCGTTTATTGGATGATATAACTTATGGGACAAGATAATTAGAACTTCAAGCCAATGATGTTGCCGATGAATTCGTCCCACTTGCGTTGGAAGATGTGGTTGATTTTGCGTCTCTCTTCCGGCGTGAGGACAGAAAACCTTGCAAATATACAGGTCTCAAAAGGTAAAAAAAAAATTATTCCTAAAACACATACTTTAAGGAGTTGAGAGCGAACTGCTTCAGGACCCTCAGATCCGCCTCGGCCGGAGCGAAGGCCATGAAGGCGTAGTAGAAATCATAGCTCAGACCCTTGGCATTCCAGACGCCCGGATCATCGGCCGATATGATGACGGGGAAGTTCTCGGCTATGTAGAAGGCGGCCGGATGGTTCCGCAGATCCCAGACGAGCCCGAGCACCTGGTTCGATATCGGATTGACCTCGATGGCGATGTTGCGCTTCTTCACGGTCGCCCACAGCTGCGGGTGCTTGAACAGAGCGTAGCCGTGTCCAATGCGCTTCGTGTTCAGCAGAATCGCGTCCATCAGATTCCAGTCGGTGCGTCCGAACCATTCTTCGGGAGAGAAGCTGCTATTACTATGACTAGAACAATGGTAATTGTGCATTGGGGGGGATTCAGATACTTGTTTCTCCGGCATGGAAGAAGAAGTGGGCCGTGGTCGGCAGGTCCGAAAGTTCGTTGATGAACTTGTGCAGCGGGTCGCCGATGTCTTCCTGCCCGATCAAGTCGAACCCGATGACGAAGTTCGGTTTCGCCGCACTGCAGGACGAGAGAGAGACGGACATAAATAAGAGATCCGGATATCGAAGTCGTCATTCGCGATGGAGAACTCACTGCAGAAGCTTGAACTGCTTGATGCGGTCGGACATCTCGTCGACGGAGGCTTTATTCCGCTTCGCATAGATCACCTTCAGGCCCACGAAATCCGGATGGCGCTCCTTGAAGACCTCCACGATGCGCTCCAGTTCGGTGGCCACTTCGAGAGGATTGTAGGTCTGGTTGTTGTCGCCGTACAGCTGTCGAGGGAACACATGGACCCCGATTAATTACTTGCTCATGGAGGGTTGAATAGCTTACCGGCGACAGAGAGGTCCGGATCTCCGCATAGATGATGTTGTCCTCGCAGAACTCCTCCAGCATGCGCTTGTGGTAGGCCCGATAGGCCGGCATGTACTTGTAGAAGTTGTCGACGGTGTCGAAGATGTTCTCGAAGCGGCGCCACAGCTTCTGGCTCTGCGACAGCGTGGCTGGAAGTGAGCTGCGACTCTCAGTGGGAAAGCAGGGGGGAAGAAATCATGACGAACTTTACTCACATTCGGGGTGCATGGTGTACATGTTGATGTGCTTCTCCAGCTGCCGCTCGAACTGGCGGCGATCTTCGGCGTTCAGGCGCTCGGTGCAGATGTTCTTCACCTCGCCCTTGCACCGGCTGCAGTTCTGGTTGTAGGTGAAGATCAGCACGCCGCGGTCGTCGTGGCACATGTGCAGGTTGTAGAGTGTCGTCAGGTTGCTGATCACCCACTTCGAGGAGACGATGCCCGTGTTGTGGCCGTGCAGGAAGGCGCCCTTCGGCATCTTCTGGATGATGCGGAACACCTCGCTCTGGCGAATGTGCGGCTTCGCCTGGAAGAAGTGCATCGCCGGCGGATACATGTCGGGATTCTTGAGGCCCTCGGCCATCTCCTGTCGCTTCGCGTTCATCAGGATCGAGTTGGCCTTCTCCTCGCGCGACGACAGCCACACGTTGCCGCCGAGCGCCGTCGATCGCTCCGAGTCCATGATCTTCTCGCGCACCGCATCGTAAGCTAGGGCAGGGAAGAAACCCGATGGGAAGGTCGTGACAAGTCAGAGAGAGAGAGTGAACGAGAGAGGGAGAGACGGTCAATGAGAAAGAGAGAGTAAAAGTGGATAAAATACATTGCATGGATTATGCCGCATCTACGTTGATACGAATTGATTAAATGGCATCGCGTCCACAATCAATGGGGTGGCCATGGGCATGGACTGGGATGGGGTGGGTTGTTGCTTGTTTTATGCGCAATACTATATGCCATTAGGTGTTTCTTTATTAAAGCGACGACAGGTAGGGGAATGAGGGAGAAACCTTTCGGGGCCCAGCTGAAACCATAGGTGGGGGTTCGTCCATCAGACCCGGGAGAACTTACATAATTCAATGGCATTCACGACACAAAATATCAACGAAATGGAAACGAAAAACCAATGGATCCAGTTCATCATAACCGCATTCGACGAGAGATCCCTATATAGAACTAAATTTCCAACACTGAAATCTTTCACTATCACAACAACTTAAGTCCTTAAGAGAGTGGAGCAAACTTTGTTTTCACCGAAATTTCACCGGAATTCACCGCAAACGACACCGAGCTGCTGAACAAGTGCACTGCGACTAAGTGAACGAATCTCGGTTTCAGAATCAAAACCATTTCAGTTGAACTTCACCATACGACGAGGCAAATACGCACATGATCATCTAACCCCTGGCAATTGCCATCGAGCTCATCCACTGGCGATGCAACCAGCATCATGGGAGACCGAGGGAGACAGACAGAGCGGGATTGAGAGAGCAATTGACCGAGCGACCGACCGACTGATCGAGTGGAAGATCATCTTTATGGGGCACTCAATGTCAGCTCATCCAAGTTGTTGCATTCGACACCCGTCTCGTCCCACTCGGTTTGCTCCACTTCCACAGATATCATGACCGAGTATGTCCGATTAAATGATAATCTCGCTTTTCTGTATCAAGTTCAAAACGTCATCATCGCCATCACCATTGCGACCTCAGTCGGTAGCATTATCACCCATTATGAGAAACACAAGCTGTCATGACTTAAGGGTTGTAGGATCGGTTGAATTTAAAAAAGGGGGGTTTTGTAACCGACGATCGATCGAGATGGGTTTGTGAAGAAGTTCAGTAATATCAGATAATTGATAGAACCTCGTTCGAAGTCAAACATTAGCCAAATCTCCTTTGCCATCAAATAGTAAATTGTAGATATTAGCATGAAAACATCACAAAAACATATGGACACGTAGTAATAGCGAGTGAAAGGTTTCGCAGGAAGGTTCACCAGAAGTCAACAAACCATGTCTAATGCGGGCTCGACTCAAAGAACTACAAATTAATAAGAATGCACAATAGAACTCGGGGAGATGTTGGGGGTACCAAATAGTTTTTTGTTGTTGTTATTTCTGGACAAATAGCGGAGGGAATTAACAACTCCCGAAAATCTATTCACGGAGTCAACGGAGCGAAACCGGCCAAATTACGCCAAAAACTATGAGTTTACGATTTTAGTCACGTTCACGGTGCAAAAACTCAAGAAGAACCTCGAAGAACTTTAATTTCAAATTATGAGCAATTTTCCTAACTTGGCTAAATTGGGCGTTCAGTTGGGTTGTAAGAGAAGGAGAGGCCAAGGAAGGGTGAGAGAGAGAGAGTGAGTGAGCGCGGGAGGAGCTGAGAGAGAGAGATTACTAGAGATGGGTGGATGTGATAAACCCGTAATTATCATGTGAAGCCGAGAGTAGTTTGAGACGTTCCTCCGCGCCTAGTGCAAATAACGGCCATAATAACACCAACACCACCAACAACAACAACAATAATAACGACACCTCTCCATAGGTCCCGGCTCTGATTTAAAGGTGTTGTCATTGAGTGCCGCCCGCCAGTGAGTTGCTGCTGGCCAGTGTCGACGCGGCTCTGGTGGAAGTCAGTCATTCATTCAAGCAATCAGTCAGTCGAAAGCAGTCGCCTGCAAAGATCGCAACCCAAGGGAGCCCGTTGAGATCGAAATAGAAGAAGAGGAAGAAGAACAAACGAACGAACGAGATTCGGACAAGTGAACTGAACTGTACGTGTGTTTGTGTTAGTGTTCGCCGGTGCGTGTGTGTTTGCGGCGATTATTTCGGATCCAATCATTTATAAATTAGCACTCACCCACCCAATTCTTGTTGTTGTTGTTGTACTGTGCCTGTTACTGTGGTGTTAAATATTGACCATCAAATTATTGTTGTTGTTCTGTGTGAAGTTATTAATTGTGTTGATTTTGGCCACAATCAAGGTGTTTTCATTAGCCTGAGTTCGGTGCATTCTTTCCTTTAGCTAAAAAGCTGGATTTCAGACATGTGTGTGTGTGCATATGAGTTGACCCGGCCTATAGATGGGTGTGTGTGTAGAAAACGTGACACGCGGGAGTCGCTGCCAATTTGTCGAAATCGCCATCGTTCTATTTGCTCAACCTTGATTATTGATCGCTCGCTCTTCCTCCCACCCTTGGTGAAGTCTCCAGCGACCATGGGCCGGGGACAATCATGAGACAGTGTGTTGTTTGTGCTTTCCGGCCGCTGCGGAAACTCCCGTTACGCCATTTTGAAAATATTCCCCAACAATCGGTGGACGCCATTTAATTTGGTGTTTAGCGTGAATTTGCTAGAATTCGCAATCAAATTAATTGCCATAGCACAGAAAAACGAGAGAGAGCGAGTTCGTGAGAGAGATTGATCACAATATTTTATTGGATTCCATCGACCGAATTGGTTTTGTTTATTTGTTTAATTGTTTAGACCCAACATCGATTGACGTCACAGTGCGAACGTGCAAATTGCATCGAGCGATGGAGTGAATGAAAGGGACAGCATCAACCATATAGTTCATATAAAGTTTTGTTAGATCGGTATATTGAGTGAGGTGGAAGGAATTGCATAAAGGCGTGGGAAACAAACAATTGTGCCTTCAACAACAACTTGCTAAAAACCAAAATAGAAAACGAAAACAAAATATTGTGATTATTGCCAATAATACTGGGAAATCACTTTGATTCATCTCATTCTGAAATAACCCACTAGAAATCAACAGGGTTATCACTTTAATTGCATATTTCAAATGCATTGCGCCTTCAATAACAACAACAACAAAAACACGCTAAAAACCAAGATAGAGAAGGAAAACACAACAGTGCGATCATTGCCAATTACACTGGAAAATTACTTTTAATTACTTTCCAACTCATCCTGAAAAACCCCTAGAAATCAACAGGTTTTTCACTTAAGATGTATTTTTTCTGATTACAGTCGTACCATCCCCCCAACGGGAATGATTCACCTCACTTCACGATGATGTCTCCAATCCAAACAGCGACCATCGTGGTGATGGTGCTGCACCTGGCCGGCCCAACAAGTGCAGGACATTTCCTAAGTACGAACAATGACCATAGAATCGAAGGCGAAGGAGGTGAATGACGTCGGTGTCTCCTTCTTTGCAGCGTACGAGGAGGCGCGCAAGGCGGTGATTCAGGCCGAGGACCTGCTGACCACCGGCGGACGGATCCACCTCAGCGCCAAGGAGGAGAAGGTCGAAGAGCGCCTGCTGCGCCACAAGCTCGACGAGTTGGCGCGCGGCTTCCGCAACCCAGACGTGAATGCGGCCGGCATGCACTTCTTCAAGGCGAAGGAGTTAATCGAGCGCAGCAGGGTCTTCAAGTTCCTGCGCCGGATGCCGAAGGGCGGCCTGCTGCACGTCCACAACTCGGCCAGCGTCAGCTCCGAGTGGGTGGTGCGCAACATCTCGTACATGCCGGGCCTGCTGCGCTGCACCAATCGCGACGGCGTCAGCGTGCTCTCCTTCCGGTGCACGCCCAAGGACCACGGCTGCCAGACGCAGTACGTGCGCGTCAGCGAGGAGCGCCGACGCTCGGTCAGCGCCGCCGCCTACGATCGCAGCTTCGAGAAGCTGATCAACCTGCACACGCCCATACCGGAATGTAGGTGGAAGCACTTCTCTCGTTTGGACCCACTCTGATCTCATTCTTCCTTCTCTCTCTCTTTCGGCAGTTGAGTACCCGTCGATCGGCAGTGTGTGGACCAAGTTCCAGAACATGTTCGCCACCATGTGGGACGTGCTGCGCTACCTGCCCGCCTACCGCGCCTACCACTGGCAGATGCTGGAGGAGATGTACGACGACAACATCATGTACGCCGAGCTGCGCATGGACTTCAAGGAGGTCGGTCTTAGTTCGCATTTAAATTCGCTTTTAATTTAATCAAAATCCCCCCCCACCCCCAGTTGTACGACATTAGCGGACGGACATTTTCGGCGGAGCGCAGCGTCAAGGAGCTGTTGGCCATCATCGATGAGTTCCGTCGCCAACACCCCGGCTTCATCGGTGTCAAGGTGATCTTCTCCACGCATCGCGATGTCGACCGCAGCAGGGTGCGCGAGCAGTTCGACAAATTCAAGAAGCTTCAGTGAGTCCAACACCGATTCCTTTATCAACGCCATCTTCTCACTGTCGTCGTCTCGTTTCAGCCTCGCCTACCCGAGCTTCATCGTGGGCTTCGATCTGGTGGGGCAGGAGGACAAGGGGAAGCCGCTGTACACGTTCCTCGAGGCTCTGGTCGGACTGCCGAAGACAGCGCGCTTCTTCTTCCACGCCGGTGAAACCAGTGAGATCCATGACTCCAGTGCTCAAAGTTATATTGTTAATCTATTGTTAACCTTGTGCAGATTGGTATGGGGCGTCCACGGACTTCAACCTGCTCGATGCGATTCTGCTGAACACGACGCGCATCGGCCATGGCTACGCGCTGATGAAGCACCCGGTGCTGTGGAACGCCGTCAAGACGCGCGACATCGCCGTCGAAGTGAGTCCGATCTCGAATCAGGTGCTGCACTTGGTTTGGGATCTACGCAACCACCCGGGCGGCTTCTTCATGTCGCAGAATATCCCCATGGTGATTTGCAACGACGACCCGGGCTACTGGAATGCCAAGGGTCTGTCCTACGACTTCTACTATGCTCTCATGAGTCTGGCGCCCAACCATGGGGGCCTCAAGATCCTCAAGAATTTGGTCTGGAGCTCGATACGGTACTCGGTCCTCAGCGAGCTGGAACGGAGGGTGGCATTCGCAACGCTGGAACGAGCTTGGGATCATTTCTTGGACGATGTTATGCAGGGATTAGTTTTCTAAGTGAGCGCGTGCAGTTCCTTAGCGATAGTTGTTGTCCTTTGTACCAAAGATTGATCGAGGAATTATTATTATTGTCATTGGAATGGCGCCTATTTTTACACGAAAAATGCAACTCAATTTATTTATTACAAATACAACAGAGATTTTATAACAAAATACGTTTATATTAGCGAATTTATTTATGCTTCTGAACAAAGACACGGCAGCTCTCGTCGATTTGTGAATATGCACAACGGAATCCGCCGATACCGGTACTCTGAAAGATATTCAAAAGATTAAAATCGAACCCAACTCCTATCTATCGTAGGTTAAACCTACAA
Source organism: Coelopa frigida (assembly GCA_017309665.1). NCBI lineage: Eukaryota > Metazoa > Arthropoda > Insecta > Diptera > Coelopidae > Coelopa > Coelopa frigida. The sequence continues at coordinate 12,787,342 of CM029561.1, read as the reverse complement.
AATAAGGATCATCTATGATTTCGTCGTCTTTAGCGCCCAATGTAGCTGCCCAGGAGCTCAATCTTTGCCTTCTTCTCTGCATCCACCTGGTCGCTCAATGCCCTCAACTCATCCATGTTGCACTCATCCATGCCGCAAATGTAGTCGAAGCGTTTGAAATCATCCAGTGAGATCTAGGCGATAGAATGGTTATGGTAGGTTCAGCTATGCAAGGTAGGTCCGGGTTCACCTCGCGTCCCACATGCTGCGTGCTCAGTCCGTTCTCAGCCAGGACCCGAATGCAACGCTCCTCCGGCGCATATCCCACGTTCCAGGACCGGAGCCCAGCGCTGTCCACTTCCCACGGCAAGTTGTTCTCGTCGATGTAATGCTTCATTACGCTCTCCGCCATGGGCGACCGACACGTATTACCTGCGAAAGTGCAAATCGTTAGTACGAAATACTTGATGATGCGATTATTTCTCCCACTAACCGATGCAGACAAATAGAATTTGCATGTCGTACTAGTCGAGTGATTGCGAGAATACTGATGCCGATTAGTCAACATCCACCTGGGGAATTGAATTGAACAAAACAATGGGTGGGAAGGAACCAAAACAGAAAGCGAGATGAAAACAAATGAGAGAAAACACGTTGTGTTGTTTTTCGAACACGAGAATCATTGGCAATTCGGAGTATATTTAGCTATATATTGAGCATTTCACGTGATTACCACACAAACATTAGTGCACCGTATACAAGTATACATGGATTATTTGCATCTTTAACTAGAATCATTTGTTGCAATAGACTATAATCTCACTAAGTAACAAATCAGACTAAAATTCGATTAAAAACCAAAAGTGATAGACGAACAGACGACGACTTAGACTTTATTGGCCATGGCTTGCTTGAGGAAGGCTTCGCAGGCGACAACGCATTGCTGGTAGGCCTTCTCGAATCCTGCTTCGCCGCGTTGCTGCAATGAGGAAACCAAAACAAAACAAAACAGAAAATCAATAAGTCAAGTAATGCATGGCCATGAGAACATGAGTGGGAAAGTAATCGCTCTCACATAGTAGGGATCCTCGATGATGCGGTCGTCCTTCTCCAGCCCGAAGTTGCCGAGCATCAGCAACTTGGCCTTGCTCTGCTTGGGCGCGAAGTTCCGCAGGTCAGTCATGTTCTCCTCGTCCATGCCGAACACGTAGTCGAAGTCGTCGAAGTCCTTGGAGCGGATCTGGCGGGCCCGATTCGTGTAGTTCAGGCCGTGCTTCCGCATCACGCTGAGGGCTCGGCCGTCGGGCGGGTTCCCGCGGTGCCAGTTGCCGATGGCGGCGCTGTCCACCTCCCACTCGGCGCCGCAGCCGGCCTTGTTGATGGTGTCCTGCATCACCGCCTCCGCGATGGGCGAGCGACAAATGTTGCCTGCAGCCGCCGTCCGTTGGGGCGTCGAATGTGGATCCATCGTCGAATTGCGGTGTGTATTTGATATTTCCCCGACAGTTTTCCAGTGGGGGGAGAACGAGAAAGAAATCAGTTATTTTTAACTAATTGGCACGATTTTTGCTATTATTTTTTTATTCTTTTACCTAAACACACCATCAGAATCTTCTTGGGCATCTTTCTCTTTTCGAATTTCGCTGCGATTTGGTGCAAAAATCGATGTTTTTCCAAGTTTTTTATTTTGTTTTGTGCTTCGGCTGACATTTCTTCCGTTCGCCCAGTTCGATATCGTTCTGTTATGGGGCTCTGTCAACGTAAAGAGTTACGACGCCGTCGCAGTGGGGTTGCCACAAGTTGGAGCAGTGGCGGTGGATGCCGACGAACAAGTGGTGAAAAACATTGCCTAGTTTCAGGCACTCACTGTATCACGTAAATGAAACAACAATTTCTAATCATAACATTATTATGTTAATCATAACATTATGTTGTTATGAAAGAAATTATATATGTACATGTTTATTTAAAATATGCACATTCTTTTCATTCAATAAAACATTTTAATTTTCCAAAAATAAGTAATAAATATTACCCAACTGATAAACCATTTAAAAAACTTAAGTTTACACATTTTTTTAACTGGACCTAAACAGAATCCAATACGGAATCTCGAATGGAATCAGCTGTTTATGGAAAAGGCGTCGTCGTTACGTCAAAATAACAGGCAGCGCTTACGTTTTAACATAGCGAGCTATTCCCACGGCGCATGTCTGCAAAATAACAGTGGAGGGCTCATGCATTGAAACGACAACGAGTTTATTAAATATTTATATAAAAATGTATACTGTAATAATTTTGAACTGAATCCCTTGAGTATTTTCGATATTGAATCTTTTTGGAAAGGGAATATTTTAGTTTGGAATCTTTTGTGGTAATAAATATTGCTGAGATTCACAAAAAATTAGCATAAGGTGCAGCCTCAGCCTCGAAATACTGTAATTTCCGAAAATGCAAACAATCTGCACAGAATATCACAAATTACAAAGCGAATTCTTCAAAAAAAATAAAAACTACTCGCGATTCGAAAGGAACAACAGAAATGGTGGGAGTGGTGGTTGAGGGACGGGCGGGGTGTTGTTGTTGTTGGTGGAGGGGATGTGTGTAACTACAACAACAACAAATGACAAACACACCTTCTTGCTCACGTACCCAACAATCAATTATAAATATTTACAGTACTTTGGTTCCGCCGCTGCCTCTTCATCTGCTGCCTCTCACGTCTACATCCTCCACCTGTCTCTGTTTTTTTCTTATCCTCGACTTTTTTCCTTATCGCCATCTCTCTCACCACCACCTTCGCTTTCGTTTCTCTGCGACTTCGGCTTTAGTCGTGGCGCATCGTCGTGTTCGAGGGCGGGGGAGAAGCTTATCTCGAACTCTGATATCGTCATCGAGATTGGAGCGCGAGAGCAGGAAAGCGCTCCAGTTGCCGATAAGGACAGCAACATGTAGTCGCGCCGACGTCTCCACGTAGTGTCCATTCGTCTGTTTGTCTGTCCAACTATTTATCGGACTGTTTATTTGTTTGTGGACTCGGGGGTTGAGTTCGGATTTCATTGAGCGAAACTTTACCTTGGGACTGAGCATGAGGATCGTAGGAGGATGCTTGACCAGGAAATAAAACCGAAATGAAATGCACGAATCCCTTACAATGTTCTGGAGGAGAGGGGGGAAGGATTCTGAGAACTCCTTGTAGTCTCTGTGGTCTACGTGGCTTTCTCGGCACACGATGAGTGCGATGACTACACGATGTGCTCTCAACGCTCACATCGTTGTCGATACTGACAATCGAAGGATTGATTGCAACGGTCTCCTCGTCGTCTTCTTCTTTTAGTCGATATGAGTGGTGCATTTTCTCAGAACAACAACTACAAGAACAACGATAGCAACATCCTCAAGATTGGAGATGATCCACTCACATCCAGAAATTGGCAATTTATCGGCAATCATATCGACAACTGACGATCACAAAAATTGCATGATTTCTCCGATTAGGGAATCTTCCCTTCTCTCCTTCGTGTTGATCCCATCTTGCTCTTTCTGTTATCAATTTCATAAATAGCGTTGGGTGGAGAAGAAATCCTGGACATTCTGGTTATTCTTGAATCCTTCCTTCTCTTGCTCTCTTCCATTATTATTGTCATTTATTAATCTCCTTCAATTCTATTTTTTTCTCCCATGGACACTCCTTTCAGTAGATTTTTCTCTTTTTTTTTTTTTCTCTATTTTAACTCATTTATTCCTTTTCTCTTTATTTATTACTAGGAAATACCCGCTGCTTCCCAGCGGCTATTTCCCCCAGAATGACCGCTGCTTCGCAGCGGATAAACCCCGTGCAAATAAAATTACATTCGAATCAATACATTTCCTTAAAATCATATTAAATAGAATAACATGGATATTTTTTTCCAATAATAATAATGATATGATATTGATAAATAATAGTTATAGTTTTGAATATTGAGAACAACACTCCCAATATGAGAAAAGGCACAGCATTTATTTATTTTTCTCTTTTTTAGTTCTTAGTTGATATTTCATCAGGGATATGGTTCAGCGACTAAAACGGAAACGTAAAGGCCTCTCAGGACGTTTTAAGATTTCCATGAAAAATTATGAAATTTTCGAAAATTTAGAGGTCGTCACGAATTAACGTCCTTTTCGCGAAATAGCGCGTATTTACGGAGATATGAAGCATTTAAGATTTTCATGAAAATTTGCCTGAATTCTGAAAATTTAGAGGTCGTCACGAATTAACGTCCTTTTCGCGAAATAGCGCGTATTTACGGAGATATGAAGCATTTAAGATTTTCATGAAAATTTGCCTGAATTCTGAAATTTTCGAAAATTTAGAGGTCGTCACGAATTAACGTCCTTTTCGCGAAATAGCGCGTATTTACGGAGATATGATGCATTTAAGATTTTCATGAAAATTTGCCTGAATTCTAAAATTTTCGAAAATTTAGAGGTCGTCACGAATTAACGTCCTTTTCCCGAAATAGCGCATATTTACGGAGATATGAAGCATTTAAGATTTGCATGAAAATTTGCCTGAATTATGAAATTTTCGTAAATTTAGAGGTCGTCACGAATTAACGTCCTTTTCCCGAAATAGCGCATATTTACGGAGATATGAAGCAATTAAGATTTTCATGAAAATTTGCCTGAATTATGAAATTTTCGAAAATTTAGAGGTCGTCACGAATTAACGTCCATTTTGCGAAATAGCGCGTATTTACGGAGATATGAAGCATTTAAGATTTTCATGAAAATTTGCCTGAATTATGAAATTTTCGAAAATTTAGATGTCGTCACGAATTAACGTCCTTTTCCCGAAATAGCGCGTATTTACGGAGATATGAAGAATTTAAGATTTTCATGAAAATTTGCCTGAATTATGAAATTTTAGACAATTTAGAGGTCGTCACGAATTAACGTTCTTTTCGCGAAATAACGCGTATTAACGGAGATATGAAGGATTAAAGATTTACCTAAGGTGTATTTACGGAGATATCAAGGATTGCACTACAATTGTTTTGCATTTTTGTTATGCATTGATCTGTAGAAATGATTAGACTAAATCTTCCTTGTCTCCGTCATGTAGTAGCATGTCCACAGAAATATTTGAATTAAATATATCGAAATGTCAGTTAAGTCAAAAAATAAATTTGTCAAATATAAATTGTTGAACCAATAAAAATTTTAGGAAATTCATGAAATTTTAATTCGAAATTTCTGGTTAGATTTAGCCAATAGGAATCGCATCATACTTTTCGTAGTGTTGAGAGAGAATATGAAATATGGAATTTTTTCTCACGCAAAAAATAACAATAAAAAACCATGACAAAGAAATATGAGAGAGAGAGAATTTTGTATGGAAAACTCTCATTTAATTTGAATTAAATCCCTCAATGGTTAATGTTAAATTTATATAGCCTATGTCCTATTCTGATATGGTGGCTAATCAGTAAAAATATAAAAATGGAAACATTCTTAGCGGTTTAGCTGATTTTTGTATTCGAACATACAACTTTCTTCTTTTATATATTAGTATAGATATAGATAAAGAGTATAGAAATAGATATAGAAGTATAGATATATTTTTTTCTTTTTTCCTTGGCACTCTGTTTTCATGCCTTCCGGTATATTTTCGCTTCTTTTTCACTTTTTCTAATATCTTTCTGTATTCATCTCCTCTTTGGCTTACAATTCGTCTTATTTTCTTTTACTCCGGAACAAATTGTAACACCAACAATTTTATACTTAATCATGGAAAACTATAGTTTTTATCATCTATATTTTCATTATATTCTCTCCTTGACTTTCAAATTCTCTTTTTTCAATTCCATTCTACTTTTTTTATCTTCTACCTCTTTTCTTATAAAACTTTTTATCCTCCACATTCTTCTCTATCCTTTTAACCTTATTCTCCTTTAACACACAAATATTTAACAATTGCCTCCGTCGTTCCTCGTTTTAATTAAAACCCAAAGCGAACTCAAATCCTCTCCTCCTCCCCTCTTCTCCTCTTGCAAGTTGGTGTCACTCAACGGACCACGCCCCATCCCATCTTTACACAAGCCCGAGTCCTGTCCACCAGCACATCCTGGATTCCCTTTTCTCGCCCTCGACCAGCGTCCGAACGACCGAACGCAGAATGAGCTGATGAACTCTGCGTCTGTCCCACGCCAGCAGATGAAGAGCGATGTGGGATCGAGTTGAGGCGGGGCGGAAGATGGCAATAAAAGGTGAAACTTTAATGAGAAGGTAAAATGAGCGAGAATGACCTCAGCTGTGCAGCATCAGGGTCAGGGGGGTGAGGGGAACGAGCATCACAGCGATTTCACGCTGACACCGATGGCGACTTTGGGGTGGCTAGAGTAAATTTTCGTTTGCACAGCGGAGAGGGCGGTCGGGCCATTAATTGAAATGCAACGCGGTGTAAAGTTGGAGATAAGACAAAAGTCGGGGACCACGGACAGGTGGAGGATGATAGGGAGATGAACATATGACAGAATGAGGGGACGTGGTGCAGAGGGAAAGAAGGAAAGCTGTGACCATCATATTGTGACATGGCACTGACAACGAATGAAGGGGAGAGGGGCGAAGAACGGACCCACGGAGAGGGTGGATGAAAAGAACACAGAGAGAGGAAGGATGAAAAGAAAACAGAGAGAGGGAGGATGAAAAGAACATCGAGAGAGGGGAGATGAAAAGAACACCGAGACAGGGACGATCAAACGAACACCTTTGGATCGACACTTGTCGAGTAAACGGAAATTCGTATCATTTTCTAGACATTTTCGGGCATAATTTGGACTCATTATAATCTAGGAACCCATAAACATGCCGATGATATCTGGAATTCAAATGGATATCCCGCACTCACTTCTGATAAAAGGTTTCTACACTTTTTCCATGGATAAGTAGGCTCTATCGATGTCGACCTTTCGCTTTCCAAACGCGACAAAGGTGTATACCAAGCATGACAGAGAGGGAGAGGGATTGAGAGAGAGTGAGAGAGGGATTGAGGTAGAGACAAGGCGTCAATAGCTGCGACGATCCTCGACTTCCCAATGAATGTCGCTCGTCCGTTGAAAATATCCGTGAGTGATGGCTCTATTTGTGTATTCAATGCGTGTAAACGTTTATGACCATAATAACAACAACAACAGTCAGGGTGTCTTCTTCTTCTTCATCATCGTCATCGTCTTCGTTTTCTATGACATTTTAAAACCCTTTAAAATTCTCGTCTGCAAGTGACATTTGATTTGAGGTCTCGATTTCCATTCGCTCGTCATCGTTTCGTGGAGCGCGAGTTTCATCTGAGCGAGAGGCACGAAGAGAGCAATCCGTCCGTCTGTCTGTCTGTCTGTCTGTCTTACCGTCAATATGTCCGTCAATCTATCCGTCTTTCCATCAATATGTACTACGTCTGTCACGCCGCCAGTCTTTGTCTCCAAACTTCTTTGTCCGCCTGTCTGTTGCTTTGTTCGTTTCTCTCTTTACCTTTATCTCTCCTATCACCATTGCCTTGCATATTTCTTGACTCTTTCTGTCTCTCTGTCTCTCTGTCTGTATGTTTGTCTGCCTTTCTGTTTGTTCTCCCTCTTGTTTTTGTTTTCATATGTCTGCCGTTCTATCTGTTTGTCTGAATATATGCACGTTGTCTGTATGTCGTTCGTCGTTTGGATTGTCATTCTTCTGCATGTCTGTTGTTCATATTCACTATCTGTCTGTCAAATTGTACGTCCGTCGGTCTGTCCGTCTGGCTGTTGGCAACGTTCGCCTTTTTAATCACTTAAAAATCCGTTGTTGTTTTTGTCGTCTCTATGCACCTTTTGTCAGTTGAGATTTTTCAAAAACTATTTTGGTTTTTTTGTTTTATTCCATTTAAGTTCATTCGCGAGGCCGCCATTTTGCAGACGCCATTTTTAGAGGTTGCTCTCTCCGCCAACATGGGACAAGGGTTGAGAATAGTCGAAGGGGATCCTGCAGGAGGTGAGAACACATTTAAATATTCCAAATAAAACAACAGAAATGTAGAAAATAAATAAAAATGTATTTTAATATATTCTGCTTTTTTCTTTAAGTACGTGAAATTATATTTTTTTTAACTTATGTAAAAATAGCTTGAAGAAGAAAAAGATGAGACCATCTCCTGGCTTATGGACAGCCATTTTGTTGTTGGACTTGGTGCTGTTGTTGTGGTGCTACGGAGAGACTTCCTTCAGGGAGCTGCACGTCTCCTCTCGACTTGATCTGAATAATTAAATGTGGGAAGAAGGATATAAACAACAACAACAGTACTGTCGAACATCCTTAACAACAACACCGTCTCCCATTCATAACAACAACAACACCGACAACCATCCATAACCAAAACAACAACGTTGAGATGCTCCACCAACTAAAAAACAACAATGACGTCGACATCGTCGAATGAAATTGTTGCTGTCTGTCGAAAATGTGTATTGTTTACACTGCAACAACAACAATAGGATCCACAGCCACCCCCACATTCCACGAGATATACTACGAAGCGCCGCGCACGTAGATAAAATATCTGTATCTGACAAAATGCCGGCAAAATAAAAACATTGAAGAGACAAATGACGACATCAACAACAACAATATGAGATATCAACAGTCAACGAGATGAGCATCGGCAACATAGGCAGGCATAGGATTGTTGGTTTGACGTCAACATGTTTCTGCAACATGTAGCCAGAGGAACATGTTAGCAACAGATGTTTCAATCGTTGCTCGAGATATTCGACAATCGGACACATTTCGTTGAAATCATTATTCAATGAAATTTAGTTGTGAACGTCCTGATCACCAATCAATGATCGACTCATTTTCTCATTAATTTTTTTTGATTTTTGTTATTTTTTTGCATATTATAGTTGATGCAACTATTGGATTCCATTCAATTTAACTTGAATTCTAATATTTATAAAAAAAAAATAATAATAATAAAAAATGTGTCGCCAAAGCGAGGATTTCTCTCTTTCAAATTTAAAAGAATACCTGATTTAACGGAAAAGTTGGGCGTGCAAAATGTTAGCAACATTTGTCGTCCACCTCCCACTGTAGCTAACATGGAGCTGTTGTTGTAAGCTGCCTTCTGTTACAGCTGCATCTCTGTTTGTGGCTGCAGTGGACGTTGTTATCGGCTTCTGTTGATGCGAATGTTGTTGCTGTTAAGTGCACTCCTCGCTGGCCACATGTTCCGCAGCTCGCTGTTGTCGTCGTGTGGCTAGGTGTCTGTCCGCCTGTCTGTCTCTCTGTCCGTCCGCCTGTCTCTCTGTCCGTCCCCGCTCCGTCTGTTGGTGTGCATTCCACTGCTGCGCCTGGGTTTATGTGCGTTAGTGCATGCGAGTGTGTGAAATTTATCTTTCGGCTTAAAATGTGTTGAGCGCTCGCTCGCTCCTTCGTTCTTTCGCCGAGTCCGCTGTCGATGGGACGGACGGACGAACGGACAGACAGACGGTAGTTCGGCCGCTCGCTTGTTCGTTCGCTCGTCGGTCGGTCGGTGGTCGGTTCGGCTCGACTCGGTTCGGTTTGGGTCGGTTGGCAGCGCGTTCAAAACAAGTTTTTAAAGTAGTTTACTTTGAGACGGCGTCGTCGATGGTCGCATTCGCCGCTGGTGTTTCTACCTGACTCCCACAACAACAACAACTATCGTTACTACTATTACAACAACAACAGCATCAGTCGCCACTGAAAACGAAAAAAAAAAAAATAAGAATCAAAAAAGAAAATAGAATCAAATGAGAAGGAGGAAAATTCCAAGCAGGTAGAATTTATACGAAAACAACTGACGACGACGCGATTCGAACGTGAACGGTCCCCGGTATTGTATCCGAGAGATTGTTTTGTATCTGAAAAATAGTTGTGGAGTCGAAATTTCGCGTGCCGATATCTCGAAAGTCGCAAACGCCGTGTATCCGACTCGGAATTCGAAACGGTGGCCGACGCCGAAGCTCGAGTGGAAGTTGAATTTGAATCTGAATCCGAAGCCGTGTCTGTATCTCGGCCGTGTGTGTCGCGGATGTGTCTGTGTGGTTGTATCTAAACAAGTTTATAAGCATTCGGCCAAGTGTCGCGGCGAAACGAGGTGAGACGCGGATTTCTTCATCGTTGCCGTCGTCGTCGTTGTCGTGGAATTCAATTTCACTGCTTTGACGCATCGCCCCCGCCCCCTCCGGTGGCCCAGTGATCGGTTCGTTTAAAGTTCAATGGGAAGCGTTTGAGGTATCTCGCAGATACGTTCGTTGCCGCCGAACCCGAGGATTACTCATCATCGATCGATCGATCGATCCATCCACCGAGAGCAGTTCAGTGTTTCCACTTCTTTTTCTTCTTCCTCGCGATAGGCATTTTGCGGTCTTCGCTTCGTCTTCTTCATCTTCTTCTCGATCGGTTCGTCTGGCGATCTTTTCTAACGTGCGCGCGTATCTCTTAGATACAACTACAACAACCATCACTTCTATTGGATTAACCTACAACAATTCGAACAACAACAACAACAATACAAGTTATTATAATAACAACAACAACGCTGTCCCTCCACTTGTCCGGCCGCATCGCATCCAGGTGAGTCTCGAATTCATTCGTGTTCATGCGTGAGAGCGTCAAGGCGTCCGTGTGTGTGTGTGTGTGTGTGCGCGCTAGGGTTTTCCCTCAGAAAGTCAACACTTGTCCGCCGCACCCTGCTGATACCTGCGCTCGCTCCCCCCCTCTGCCCTCGCTACCTACCGAAGACGTAGCAGAAACCTGTCGAAGATGTTTTTGACGACGGTATTTTTGACGAATTCCAAAAACACGCTTCGTCGCTCTCGCCTCGTCCTCCCCGGTTCCCATGGATGCATCGCACGGACGGACGGACGGCCGTCGAATTCACGTCCTCGAATCCATGGGCCGTCCTCAATGCGGGTCGACGCATCCTGCAGATATCGCGGTGCGATTTTAATTGCTTGAAGTGAAAACCGTGAGAAACCATGTTTTTTGGGGGAGAATGAGAGACAGAGAGAGGAAGGGAGAAGGATTCGTCTTGGACTAGGACTGTATTTTCTTCATTTATCTGGGTAACTCCAACCTAAGGACGAAGGACATCTAGGTTTCTCGGCAACTTTCCTCAAATAAAGAAGGAAGTTCGATAGGAATCTTCTGAATCGAAGAGAAAGAGATCGCATTGTGGAATATTTTTTTGGAAAGACTTCAAGAAATTCCCCCACAACTTGGGACCAATATCAATTGCAGCCACGCCCTGTCGTCCCTCGTCCTTTGTTCCTTTTCGACATCATAAATTGCGGCGTCTCGCCTGAAAGTCTGCAACGCCTTTTCTCCTTTGTTCTTCCTCTACCTCCCCCCCCCGCCTTTGGCAACGATTCAATGGGCGAGAAACAAGTTGAAAATCGTGTGCCAAATGTATTCGGTAAATTCTAAATTGCAGGCGACTAAGGGTTAAGGATATTCGTTTCTTATTTTCCTTCGTGTTCTGCGCGTTCTTCTCATGCCGTGGTGTTGTTGTGGCAGATGTTGTTGTTGTAGGGACAGGTCAGTTTACGCGATGCTTTGCCTAGAGGAAACCATCTCAACAACAAAAACAATAACAACAACAACGAACACAACAACCAGGAAAGAAGAAGAAAACTACCTGCTCTCTACCTGAAGATCGAAGGAGCGGGAGTCGAATTGAATGCGGGCAGCCCTGAAAATTAAGCCGAAGACGAGATCGATACGATCCATAAGAAGAAGAAGCAACCAACTGGATTTTATTTCTTGCTGCTCTTTCATCTCATAATTCTCTCCCTTCTCTACTATTATTTCACTCTCTTCACCGCTCTCATTTCTCTTCATTTATTTATATTAAACTCTTTCCTTTTCATTCAGAGGGTTTTCTCTCATTTTGTGAAATAAATATTGTGGTATTATTTTTTCTTTAATTGGCCAAAGTGAGCTGAGTTTATTTTCTCTCTATTCAAGCGTTTTTTGGTAATTTTTGAAAATAAATTTTTTTATTTTTTAATGAAAATATATTCTTTTATTTTTAATTCCATTAATTTTCCTCTTCGGAAGCTGCCTCGTTTTTTTTTTTGTTTCTTCTTCGCAATCGCCTTGTTGTTGTCATTTCTGCTCACCGTAATTGTTGTTGTCCGGCTACCACCGAAGCCCGATTGAAGCGGGGACTAAAGAAAAACCTCGTTGGCCGGCGATCGCAGTGACGTCTGTTCTTGGACTTTTGTTCTATTTTTATCTCGCTCTCACTGCGCTCCAACGTTCCCTCGTCCCCTCTCGCTCTCCCTCCCCCACTCGACTCCATAGCCACATTCCCTCTGACCACCGCTTCCTCTTCATTCGGCGGCTTCTCGTTCTTCTTCATTAGGTTATTCTCTCTTTTGTTCCTTCTCCCCACGGTGCGAGCCTTTTTTTTGTGTGACGCAGACCACTAAGTAGAAGCCGGTTCCAGTCGTTCCCTCTCACTCTTTCTTTCTTGCTCACTCTCTCTCGGTCACTATTTCTCGGTCTCTCCCTCTCTCTCAGTCTACCTTTCTCTGTCTCTCTTTTTATGTCTTCTTGATTCGACTTGAATTCGATCTGAGAGCACGAGGCTTGAGTCGGATTTGATCGTTCTGCTGCTGCTGGTTTTTGTCTCGTCTTTCTCCCTCTCTCATCTTCTCTCTCCCTCCCTCTCTCAATTCTCTCACCCTCCCGCTCTCCCACCGTTAAAGTTTCTTTCGTTTTCAACCGTCGTCGTTGTCGTGAAGAATTTAAATTGTTTTTGTTATTTAAGTATGTTGTTTTTGTTCTACCGATGTTCTTCTCTGTTGTTGTAATGATGATGATCGTTCTCTTTGTTGTTGTTGGGGTACATGGCCTTATTTACCTAGATTTCTGCGATCGATGCCTCAATCTCTCATCACCATCATCATCATCTGCATTTTCCCTTTTAGTTTTTTCTCCATTTGGCGTTCGGTTTTTACGGATTCTCTGGATTCTCTCAATTAAAATTACATTTTTCAATTAAACTGAAATTTTGCCTCTTCATTTGCCAAAATAAATATTTTTAATATTTTACTAATTCTGTTTATGAAAACCATAATGAAGTTTTTAATTTTTGGATTGATATTGGATGTTTTCTGTGTTGTCGCGCTTCCATTGTTTCCGTCTTTCATTCATATTTTTATTTATTCATATTTTTATTTATGAAATTACTTTTTTTTCCTTACCTTTTTATTTTTTTTGTTTATATTCAAATTTTTCCATTTATAAAACTGTTTTTTATACTCTTTCTTCTATATTCACATATTTTTTCCCTTTGAACTATTTGTGCCAAATTTAAATAAGTGATTGTGTAACGTTTTTTCAAAACATATTTTATTTAGATGTCTAAGAATGTTGAGGTTTTTTTAAATTTTATTCATATTCAAAATATCCTCCTGATCCTGACCTTCGCAAATCTCTCACCATTCACACGAAAATAAACGAGACGAAGGCGTTGGAGGGGGGGAAGAACTAGCAGTGCTGCCGGATTGTAATTATTCGCAGTCGCGAGGGCTCCACCTGCTGCTGCAAAGCGTATGGAGGGGGCGGGGCATGAGGGGGGCGTGTTTGCAGCAGGTGCCGCCAGCTGCGTCGAGAGTCGGTGCACGAGTTATGGAGACTAATTATTGGCAAAGTCAGATGCCGGCAGGACCAGCGGAAAGCGACTGCGACAGAAAGAGAGAGAGAGAGAGAGAGAAACAGAGAGAGCAACAGATACTGGGAGAAAGATATAGAGCAGCAGTGACCGCGCGTCGTTGGCAACACTTGCGCTTATTTCTCTTTTATCCCTCGTCTTCCTGTCCTTTGATGGGAGAGAGTTTGCTTTTTATCTCTTGCCCGATGCTACTGCTTTTTCCCCATTATTCTTTACGTTTTCCTGCGTTTTTTTTCTTCATAAATTCTGTATAATCATCTGAAACTTTCCCGATTATCACTGTTTGCTGTCCAACTGCGTTTTCTACTACTTTTTTGCCACTCCGCTTACATTGAAAGCATTCAAGTCGCGTGCGGAGGAATTTTAATCGCTTCGCTGCAATGATTACCATTAATACATCGTGATGATTACCATTAACTCTTCATGATCATTGCCATTAATACATCGTGATGATTACCATCAACTCTTCATGATCAATGCCATTAATACTCCATGATGATTTCATTTTCTCCTTATTATATCCTTGATGGCGATTTCGTCGTCATATGTATTGTTGTTGTTATTGTGGATGATACTCTCGCCAGTGTTGCCAATTAGCGGGTAATTAGTGCGAGGCGCTAATTGACAATTGTTTGTCGTTGTTGTCATTGTTGTTGTTGTCGATAATGGTCTCAGTTGTTGTTGATGTTTCCGTACTAGATTCCAATGTTATGATTTTTTCCATGTTATTTTTAACCCACATTTGATTGGGGAAATATTCAGAAGAATATTCAAAAATTATTTGTATTTGAAATGAGAAAAGCAGGACGAGAAGAGAGAAGTGAAGGCTAATGGTATGCAACTTGTTGATTCACGCGCGAAAAATGCTGCGAAAGGAGACAACAAAATAATGGGTATTTATGTATGTATAGTTGAGCAACATGTATAACATGTAACATGTATAACATGTAACATGTATAACATGTACATGTATAGTATCTGCTGGTCCGCACCCATGCGATACAACAAAAATCAAAATAACAACAATAACACCAACAATCGAGTAGCAACAGCATTGGTAGCAAGCAACATTGTTGTTGTTGTTGTTACTTCGGTTAACTAAAATAACGTGTTGCTGGCTTTGGTCTCTCTCACTCCATCTCTCTCTCTCTCATGCTCCCCCTTTACGTTTCTCTCTCTCTGTCGTTCTCCTCTCTGGATTTGGATCCAAGAATTTTTACTTAGTCACAGCAACAACAGCAACAACCACAATCGGCCAGGTCGTTTGCGGTTATTGGCAAAAGGCAACAATAACAACAGCAATAACAATAACAACAAATGAGAATTTAAAATGAAAAAAAAAAAACAAAAACAATAACAACTTCAACAATGTCGAGAGCCAACTGTAAACAGCAGCAACAACAAAGTTTCCTTTTTTTTTAAATACAATCGAAAAAAACTCACAACAAGAGAAAAAGTCAACAATGTGCAGATTGAATGGATAAATCTGCTGGACACTCAGATACAAAGATACTTTGCAAAGCGTCGAGATACAGTGAGCTGCTGAGAGTTACTCAAAGATACAATGAGCAATAGCTGGGGATTTATTATTAAATTACGATAAGATACGATACGCACAAGGTTGTGAAAGATACTCGTGCCTGGGAGAACAAAGACGCGCATTCTAATAGATACCAGCAGACATTCAGGAGATACTTGAGGCATATCTGTAGATTAATGGAAATATATTGAAGATAAATATGCTTATTTTCAAGGATTCCTCTAAGTCCTAATTATCCATAATTATCTTAATTATATTTTGAATTCGAGAGATGTAAGTTGATCCAAGAGATACTCCATCTCACAACCTTCAAACGCAAACTTTCAATTAAAGTGCAGACAAAAATTATATCCGAAGTTCACGTTCGTACCATGGCGTTGCCAACTTATTTGACACCTGACACTTTTTTTGCGGTTCCGCCGAAACGTTGAATTTCAAACAGGAAAAAAAACTGAAGTAAAATTAAAAAATGTAAAATTCGCATTTTTTTTATTAATATTACCTCAATGTATTTATTGTTGTTATGGTGGCAGTTGTTGTTGTCATTGGTGTTTGGCGAAAAAAAAACACTGGAAAAAATTGAAATGTTTGTAGTTTTGGGTAAAGTCATAAACAGACACGTGTTTCAAAGATAAGGCATTTGAATGATTCGCACGGATAGCTGAATCCATAGATAAACGGATGGACAGATAGATGGACGGACGAACAGATGGACAGATGGGATGAACTGTCAGATGCATTGATGAACAGACCGATGGGTGGATGCTCGACTGCCTCCGACAACTGACGGACGTCTGACAGCGACCGAATTCGGGCCGCACGTCTGCGAGACGCGATGCGATGGATTCGATGCAACGACGTGTGTTGGAGCGAGATGCCAGACGAGCTGATGAAAATGCATGTCAGCAGTGAATCTTCCAATTGATGCCTACGTCCAACGTTTCTCCATATGTCTGCCCATCCATCGCTTCTCCACATGGTCGTCCATCTCTCTATCCATTCGACCGCCTGTGTGTCCATCCGATCCCGCCTCTGTGTCCTCCTTATGTCTGTCCCTCGGTCTATCCAACCATCCATCCATCCGTCTATCTGTCTTTCATTCTTTCTGTTCGTTCAAATGTCCATCCGTATGCGAAATGCACAGAATGAGGCGTGAAAAGTAAATTCAACAGGTTGCGGCTGAGTCGTTGTTGACTCGTCTCGGTTTCGACTGAGAAAGTCGTGATTCTCGAGACGAAACCCAATTCCGAGATTCTAATTCTGTCCACGATGGCGCGGGGTCGGTGGAGACGGTCAGGGGCCTCCTTTCAGCCGAGGCCGCTGCGGATTGGGATCGTAGAAAGTCTCGAAGCCGAGGATTAGCACCGTTTTTCGGTTTCCTCGGCCTCACCGTGTCCTCGTTGCGAGAGACATGTGGATAGAACATAAAATAATAATGTACAAACAAATTTACATAAATAATATTAAAAAATAATGTACATAAAGTACATTGTCCGAAAAAATTTTTCAAAAATATGTACTCAAAATAAACAAATATTAAATTTAATTTTTTTAAATAAACAAATTATTTCTTTTGTATAACAGGAATTGAAAACAATTGAAAAGATTGAAAAATCAACTTAGAACCTATTAAAAACTCAAATTCTCTTCTTTGTTTTGATTCCTTTAGCTTTTCATTGAATGAAAGTTTCAAGGAAAAACTCGAACTAAACTATGTAAAATGGATCTCTATGATTTTTGTTGTTGCATTTCATTTTCGCTTTGACACATGCCATGATTTTGACACCGAAGAAAATTGGAATATTATGTTAAGAGTCTCTCTATTGTTATCTCCCTTGCACTCGAGCACCCTGTCGGCCACTCACTTTTTCCCTTTGTCTTGGACTTTTCTGCTCTTGACAAGATTTTCCAGTTGCTTTTGCTTTTGTTTTTGTTATTACATATTTTTGTTGTTGTTGACTTGGCTCTTGTGAACAATGTCAAATTGTAGCTCGAAATAAAGTCTCCTTTTGTGTTTCCTTCTCTCTTTCTCTTTTCTCCTTCTCTCTCTCACTCATTGGCAGTGCATTTAATTCTTCAACCATTGAGTTGTTGTTATTGTGGTCGAGATTTTTCCCACTGCTCCATCGTGTTACGTCACGTCTCGTCATGTCGTCAAGTAATTGCGATTGTAATGCAAACTAACGTAACGTAACGTAAAGCGATGTATGTAATTGAGGTTAAAACAATTTCGCGTGACGTCACGTCTCGGCCGTTGACTGTCAACCGGCGTGAAGAGCTGTTGTTGTTGTTGTTGCTCAACCATGACAGCTGATGCGCCCGACAGAACACCCACAGCCCACCGCCACCACCCACCGATCCACGCCCCCGCCTTCCACAGCATCCACTTCTTCACTGTTGCCACACAGGTGGCAACCCTGGCGGCCTGAAAATCGCATTCATTCCAAGTCAAAAGAGAAACAAAACAACAACAACAACAAAAAAAAACAATTGCGAAACGCGGTCAGCATCGTTCGAGATAATTGTTGTTGTTGTTCTCTAGATATGCTACAAGTAATAACAACAACAAAAATAACAAAAACAACTTCAGCATCTACAACACCATTTATGGTGGTAACAACAACAACAACAACAACGTTAAATGCAACGCCATGCAAATCGAAGTCTCGAAATTCGCGCCATTTTCTTATCCGGCGATACGAGATTTTCTCACATTTTTCACTTCACTTCTTGCTCTTTTTTTGCAAAACTACTTTTGCCACCTTCTTTTTTTTTGTTTTTGCATTTTTTTCTCTCGGAATTTTTGGAATATTTTTGTCCATTTTGAGACTTTTGAAACCTGTCATTTTCCCTCCGTCCTCACTTCTCTCCTGACAAACCTTGGCCAACTGATAGTTCACCGTAGAGGTAGAGACAGAGACAGAAACCGAAAGAGACCGACAGAGACCCATGCAATTTTTTCAATCAAAATTTGTACCAGTTTTTCCAGTCATGCTTCAACAATGACAACAATAAAATGCTACTAAAATACAACAATAACAGTATAAACAAGTTTGATAAAAATAAAAAAACACGGAAAACCAAATATAATAACAATAACAAAATTCTCGGAAAAATCAACATATTTTTCTCACAATGAGATGGAACGAGAAAACAATAATAATAACAACAACAAAAACTAAAATAACAACAATAATAATAACAACAAACATTGCAACATACTAAACTATATGAAAATTTGTTGCTATAGAACAATAAGAAACTAAAAGGATTACAAAAATGATGAAAAATGAGAGGATAAGAAAACAGGATAAAAAATTTAATTTAAGGAAAAGAGGATAGAAAAAGGAGATCAAGAAAAAGAATATATGTAGTAAAAGAAGGAATAGAAAAAAGAAGTATGAAAGTAAAGACTGAAAAGGAGAGTAGGAAAAATTAATGAAAAAATATGATGAAATATCGTGGGCACACTGAGTGAAAACGACAGGTGCAGCGACGGCCGACGAGATATAGGGTGGCCAGATGTGGGCGGTGCGGAGGGCGAACGTAGGGGGACGGAGCGGGCTGACCAGAGGAAAACCAACGACGCCGTCGTTTCCTCCGGCTCAGACGACATCTCGCAATCCCGGTATGTGGCAACGCTGACATGTGGCAACTCTGACATGCGACTTGATTGATCATCACGTGCACAGAAGTGGCCACATGAGTGCGACGCGGCCATCGAGTGTTGCCAGAGATTTGCGAACACGAACTGGTGGCGAAGGGAAAGAAGACGAGAAAGAGTAGAGACGAGAAGGAGAACAGAGGAGAAATCTTAAAAATGTGTCAGATGAAAGAACGACATGAATGAATGGAAAATGTGTCAGAGTCAGAGACGAAAAGGAGAAAAAACAGGAGAATTTCAAGAAGGAAAGCAGAACAAAAGGAGAAAAGGAAAATTACCAAAAATGCGGTGGAGCCAGAGGAAAGTGGAAGCGATAAGAGAGGGAGAGAGATGGAAGAGAGAGAGAGAGAGAGAGAGAGAAATGAGAGGGGGAGAGAGATGGGATGGAAAAGAAGAAAATCCATGAAATTGAAAAGAACTGTAAAATCGACATTTGAACACCAGACAAATGGATAGACAGACGGAGAGACGGACGGATAGATAGATTGAGAGACGGATAGATAGACTGAGAGACCGAGAGATAGAACGAAAGACATGTAGACGGCCGAAATACGGATGAACGGCGGTGAGAAGTTCCCACAACGAAATCAATAAATTCCAGCGGAAAACACTTTGTCACGTCAACGTCGCCATCAGATTCCACAGATGCCCCCCGATCCCTTAGATTCCGCCATATCCCTCAGATCCCCCCAAATTTCCTCAGATGTCTCCAGATTCCCTCCCTCCTCATTCACCAGTGGATCGATCGCCCATGGGACCTCTCATGGAACGCATCGCTGAGAGACGATCGCTGGTCGTTCTCCAATAGTTTCCCGATGCTTGCAGGGAGTTTCTCTGGATGGCAACGGGATCCCTTCTGCCCCACCCTCCGTCTCACTCACCACTCCCCATAGCCACACTCCTCTCCAATCTTTGCGTTCTGTCGTCGAAACCACAAATTTTGTCCCTCTCGATCTCTCGACCCTCGATGAAACCACGATACTATTATTATTGTTGTTTTTGTCGTTCACTACAATAGTGAATTGACAATATTTCCGTCATTCAGAGATTTTAATTACAGATAGCGTCGACGGCAGAGGGAAGGGTGGGGGGCGTGGCATGACGGACGAATCCATCGATTGATCGAGCGAGCGATTGTTTTGTCAACGATTTTTCGCGAATGCAAGTCATTAGTCATTGTTTTTGTTGTTGTTTTTGTTATAGTCGTCGTCATTGTGGATGTTATATTAATTGTTGTTATACTCATTGTTGTTGTATTAATTGTTGTTCTTGTGATAGTGGTTGTCATTGGCATTTTTCCCATCTGGCAGCATTGTTGCTCTTACCGCTGTTGGCCAGCAATTAAGGCAAAAGTCGAACGAAAAAAAAAACAAAAATAATCTCATGGCAAAAAGTCATTGCCAAGCTCTCCGAAAGCCATTAATTTCTTGCAATATTTTTTTATATTTTTTTGTTATTTAATTTTTAACGTTTTTCAATTTATTAAAATATCACCAACGAACACAAAGTCATAAGAAAAAGAAAAAATCGTACGATTCGAGGAAAAGACTGACGATTCGAGGAAACTTCTGCCCGATTGTTGGCATTGAAATTATTTTTGGCCAAAGGAGGTTACTCTGGGGGGCGTGGGAAGCCATTTCAGGGATGCCAGTGGTTTCGCAAAGAAAAAATAGTATGAAATTTCTTAGTTGTATTAAGAATTTCCTTGGAATATCATAGTTATAATCATGATATTCCAAGGAAATTCAACTAAGGAAAATAGTACATACATATTTTAATTATTTTGAAAAGGTAGTTTGAGAAAGGAGCGATGGCATTTATTTCGATTTAAAATATATTCTGAAATAGCCAAAGCATTTTCCTTAATTACAAATTTCGCCTAAAACCAAAAAACATCTAAATAGCTTTACAAAAAAATCTTATAAATAAATCGTATAAAAAATGTTGCAAAAAATCTAATCGAACGAGGAGTCCAACCCCAATTAGATTATTTGAAAGGGAGTAAAAAGCGCACTCGCAATGAGATTGAAAAAGTAGTGACTCCAGCCACCTGTTCCTGCTCCTCTCTCGCCGTCATTCGGCGTTCTCCAGAGGTCGATGCCGCCGTTTCCGATGAAACCACGAGGCGAGCCGAGACCAGCGGTGGAGTTCCCCCCACTGAGAGGTTGAAGTGGGCACGAGGGCGTGGCCGAAAAACGCGCTCCACGTCAGATGCAGAAACTTTTCGCATTCGCTGCACATGACTGCGCTCAAGGGGACGTCGGCCGAGTGGCGGAGGAGGCGGGAGGAAGAGGAGACGAGGATGTAGAATGCAATTAAAAAGTAGAGAAGAAGGAGTTTTCGAAATAGGAGGAGGAACAAATGCATAATGCAACAGGAGGCAGGAGCGAACATGAAGGGGGCGAAATCGCGACGTTGGGAGGAATGCGGGGGACAGGACACGAGGGGGGTTTCTTAATTTTTGCGAAACTCATAAACTTTTAAGCTCACAGTGGTTCCGAAGTTGGGAATGTTATTATTTTTGGCTATTGTTCGGATGTGAGTTTCTGACGTAAAATCCACCTGAGCATCGCAATCCAGTGGAAGTTGAATACGAGGGAATAACAACAACAAAAACAATAACAACAAAAAAATAACAGCTTCTGAAACAACAACAACAAATTCTACACAAAACCCTTTACAATAGGACCAAAGGAATTGAACAGAGTTAAAAATGCCTCAAATAAAATCAATTACAAAAGTTTTAACAACACAACACAAAAGCGTATTAAAATTAAAACAGTACTAGGAATGAAGGAGCGAAAACGCAGCAGTGGAGCAAAACCGCCAGCGAACCGCGACGCCAGGAGATCACGGAAGGGGCGTGGCAGACGCAGCAGCCCCGTGGCGCCAGAGGCCAGAATCAGGAAGAGCGATCTCAGGGTTTCAGGTTTGGCGAATGAGGGGAGCTGGCCCTTGGTTGAAGGAGTTTCGCACTGTAAGCACTGGAGAGGATGGAGTGGATGGAGCTGAAGACAGACTCCGGGGGCAGAGGGCGGAGGAAATGGAAATCCGACGTTTGGTTCTCGTGCCTTTTTCGCACCCTTGACTGCGTCGGACGCCGCAAAAAGGGGAAGGGAGATGGTTGCTTAGCATGCAAGGTGGGGATGAGGGGGAAATGAAATAAAATATACGGACGAGACAGCATAGGAAATGAGGAGAAGGGTGTGGGATCGAGACTGAAGAGGACTAAAGGGGATAGGATAAAAGTAGAAAAAATATATGGACAAGATCAGAAAGGAGTAGAAGGGCAGTAAAATAGGAGTAGAAGGGTAGTAAAATAGAAAAAGTATGACCATAGAATGGAAGTAAAAAATAGAGTACAATATAATATAGTGGATTATAAAAAGCAACAGAAATGAATAGGGGAAAGAAAAGGTTAGTCTGCGAGAAAATCGTATTAGAAAATCAACGCAAAGGCAAATCAAAAAAGTACTAGTCATATGAAAAGGTAGTGTATTACAGTATATTAGTGGTGTTTTCATGACTTCACGGCTTGCTGGTGTCGAGAACTTCGTGAGACAGAGAAGGGAAGTGATACGGAAAATAAAGACTGAAACTTTACGGTTTGTGAGCTTCCGACTCATGTGGCGATTACGAACAGTTTATTTTTCTTTCAGTGACTTTTTTTTTAATCCGATTCGCAGCGTGATTTTCATCACTTCATGTTGTTGTTGATGGTGGTCTTGGTCTTGGTTGTTTTAGTTGTTGTTCATGGTGTTCTTGGTGTTGTTCTCCACTGTGACAAATATGTTATTTTAAAGTACCGCTATTTGAAGTCCCGCTACCCCCCTCCCTTTGTTCTAATCCATCCACATTCGACACTCTAATCTTTGGTTGCAGCTGTCTATCGATGATTCTCTCATTTTCTATCTTGCTGTTTTTAATTTCGTCTCTCTCTCTCGGTATCCTCCACACTTCCATTGAGTCGAGTCAATTCGGGTTTAACCTCAATTGCTTTTCGGAAAATAGAAATCGCATTCGAATGCCGATTTGTACGAAATCTTCCGGAAAAACAAGTGGTGGAGGGTGAGAGGGAGAGTGAGGTAGAGTAAGGAAGAGATAGATATAGAGAGAGAATGACAGTTATTGAGCGCATGCGCGACACATTGAAGGCATCTGTCATAATGCGTAACACATGGCCTAGTGGCGAGGGGAATGAGGCCAACCGAGGGTTTCGTGCCCATCCCGAAAATTGGGTTCAAACGCAGGCAGCTGCCATCGATTGCAGAAAGGAGGAGTGGGAGACGTGAAAACACTACATAGAGGTAATGAGAGAGAGAGAGGGAGAAAGAGAGAGAGAGGTTGCAATCGATCGATAACAAGGAAGTGACAACTCGAGGCCGCCTGCGACAAACCCTAGAATCCGAAATAGTCCGCGACTATGTACGAACACGTGTCATCTGCCACGAGCTGGACTCGGCTCAGCTTCGGAATGGGATCGGATCGGCTTCGGCCGCACCCACACTCAAGGCTCTCCCCGAAGGCCCTCCGGACCTCGCCTAGAGGATGAAGTGAACGTGATCCTGCATTGGATGTAGGGCATGAATAGACATGGAGGCAATTTATTTCACACGAGTTCCTGCGAGGCGACGACGGCAACTCTTGTTCTCAACGCCACCCTCTCTCTCTCTCTCTCTCATACCCTCTTTCTGTCCCACCCTCGCACTCTGTTCCCTTTACTGACTCCCTTTCTTCCACTTTGTTTTCGCTTCCGGTCTGACCCGAACCGAGCCTCAATTAAAACTCCCGCATCTGGTCACCCTTCGATGGTCCGGCGGAAAAATTTCGAAGGAAATTGATTTTTCAAAAAAATACTCACAGATATAGTGAAAGGGAAAGGGGGAGATAGAGGAAGGAAAAAATCCAGAATAACCGCCAACTGGAAGCCGTAGCTCAGGCAGAAAGAGGAAAAATAATTATTTTGAAATTACGCCAGGGGGAGACGGCGAAGAATGCAACAACAACATAAAAGCCCACGATCGAAATAACATGCACAGTGGAATCCATTCAAGTAGCCGTCGCTCTATTGGAACAGATATCGGTCGGCTCGTTTGAGGTTCTGCATCACGTGGCACTCGCCATCAGAAGCAGGTGCGACCGCGTCGGTGAACCGGGAACGGAAGCCGCCATCGAGCCGTGGGAAGGGGAGAAATCCAACGTTTAAAATATAATTTAAATCGATATTTCGACATTTTTAAGGAGTCCAAAATAGTGGTTATTTTAAAATTTTTGATTTAAACGTTCACACCTTAAATATTGCTAAATTGTACTTTAAGTATAGAGAACTGATACTGGCAGATATCAATAAAAATTTAGATAGATTAAACATTTCATGATGCATAACAATTATTTTCTGATCGTTATTTTTTTCGATAAAATATATCGATCAAATTTTAATCGTTCCTTTTTCGATCACAAATTTTGTTCAATTTTTGGTCTTTATTCTTTCGATCAAATATATCTTTAAAAGTTGGATCGTTTAATTGGATCGTCTAATAACTTCATACGCCTCTTCCACGAACCTTAGCGACCTCCGGCGTGGAACCTCTGAACCAGGCGACGAAACATCGGATCGACCAAACGTCATCGACCGACAAAATGAAACCGACCCGACAAAACGAAACCAACTTCTTGTCAGAATAGGTTTCGTTTACGTTCGGTCGGCCGGTGTCGCTGTGAAAATCAACGCGCTTAAATTAACATAAAACCCATCGTAAAAGCGGCGACTCCGACTGTGGACCACGGTTCAACGCCCTTGGTGGCGAAGCCTACGAAATTTCAAAATTAACCTACTTCAAGACGAGACTCACACGCGAGCCTACGAAATGATTTTTGGTTTAATTTTTTCCTATTCACTTTTTCCCACGTTCTTCTAATTAAGTCCAGCTCGACAACAATAACAAGATGAAGAATTATAACAACAACAGAAGTTTATTATTAACATATTTCCATTGAATAATTATCATCGCCAACGCTGTTGAGATTGAAATATTAAAATTTTGCCTCATGGGCATCGCGGATTCAGCGAAAGTTGGCAACGCGAGAGGGTTTCTTATATTAATTTTATAGCAAAAAGTTTCTATATTGGGAATGTGTTTATTTTTGTTAAATATTTCTAAATGCTTCTGCTATTATTCCTTCGTCGTTCGTTCCATCAGACTGAGTTTCTATAATTGTTTTTACCTATAAATTTACAATTTCTTCCAATTTTCATCCCCTCATTTCGAACTTTTCTCTATTTCTCCGAACTTCTTCATGATCTCCATCCCTATCAAGTTCGTCCCTTCCCTCGAATCAGACCCAACAACCTCCTGCTTTCACTGCGATCTTCACCTTCTCTCATGACGATTCCATCGTCCCTCTCAACCCCCACACCACCTTTCACCACGATCCGACGACTTTTCCTCGTTAAACTACTTAATTTTCCAAGTACTTAATTTTCGTCTACCAACCTGTCTCCGCCGACGACGTCTTACTAGGGGGCCTCTGTCTCGCTCGCTCCCATTTCTCTTCCATAAATTCCTCGCCTTTTTCCTCGCTGGTAGCTAATTTGAAATTAATCAACTCAGTTGCTCTCGAATTAGCATGCTTTTTGGGCGCCCTCTGGGAAAGACAGATAGATAGAGAGAGAGTGAGAGTGGCGGCAGGGAGGGGGAGTGAGTGAGTGGGGCACCTCGAGTGACCAGCCGACATATGCACGTCGTTGGCAACGCGTGATAAGCCATTGTCTCGTGTGATCCGGTCCGTCTCCGGGTCGGATGGGCCGAGTTCCGCTTGGCTGCGTCGCCATCTGGGGCCGTGGTTAAGCGGACCAAATGGAAATTAAATTGTGTGAAAATTTCATTAGTGTTTCCTCCTTCGCTTTTTCTCCTTCTCCGCACTCTCCTTTCTCTCCCCCTCTCGCTTTTCCACCTCTTTCACTCTGTCATTGTAAGAGTTGGTTTGGGTTTCTCTGGCGAGGAATAAATTTTGTGTTAATTCCTTGTTGTTGTAGTCAATGTTATTGCTTTTGTTTTCAATGTTGTTGTTTTTATTTTTGTTGTCATTGTTAGTCTCATGGTAATGGACATCATGCCGTGGACATAACAACAACAATAATAACAACAACCGGCGACAGTTTCCTCGAGGTCTCCGGTTCACACGGCCAGTTGGCCAACTGTGGCCTTTACTTTCCCTCCTCATCTCGATGCCCGGGGTTTGGTCTGCCCTCCTCCCTTGGCTTGATTTTCTCTTCCCTTCTCTCTCTCCTGGTCTGGTTTTCCTTCCTTCCTTCGTTCATTCAAAGATGCAAGCATTGTGCCTGATGATGGATGTTTCTATGTCTATGGGTTAATCTTGCTCTCAATTTCGCTTTCGGCCTCGATCTATGGACGGGGATCGTGTAAAACCGCCGAAACCGAGACCCATCCGAAATCCCTCCGATCCACCTCCGTTTTCTCCCGGTGTAACTGAGGGCGTGGAGACCCTCGGGGAGCCCCGTCATCATCGTTGTTGGGAAAGTCTGGTCGTAATTAAAAACAACCTTGACTCACCTCTGGCTTCGGACCGCGGAGAAACCTTTCTACGTGTTTTCTTTTCGAGGTCTGATTGTTGTGATTTTGCAACAACTGAAACAACCGGGGGGAGGTGGATAAAAACAGAGAGAGGGAGATGGGGGTCTCAGGAGATGTTTCCACCTTGCAACCCGAGGGTTCGCTTCGGACCTTTTTGTTATGGGTTTTTAATTAAAGTTTTCAAACACTTTCACTAAATCAAAGACGCTGCCTCGAGGTTTCCCTGAATCGCAGGTGAAGATTACGAAGACCAACTCCTAAAATCGAACTTATATAATATTGGATATTTGATAATTATGATTTCACACGTTCAACTCGTTTGAGAATTCTCGCCTCGGTAGTCGGAGGTTCTTCTTTGGGGTTTTCAGTAGCCCAAAGGTGTTTTAATTACTTCTTAATTATTTTTTAGGTATCACAATTATGTTTTTTCGATAACAACTCACAGGTTTTATGGGATTGTCTAGACTTTTTGAAGATTTCGGGGAAGTCGGCTCTAAAAACTTGTCGTTTTCTCTCTCGGTTTTCCCTCTCACTCTTTCTCTGTTTTTCCCCCTCGCTCTCCCTCTCTCTTTCCCTTATAGGCGGAAAGCCATCAATGGCGGCTTTTTATTTGTCTCACTTTAACCTCATTTCTGGGGAAAAATATTATAGCTTTTTTACGTCTTGGCTTTGAAAACTCTATTCAGAAATAATAAACATAAGAATAACAAAAATAAAAAAATCTGGCCAAGAGGAAAGGGAGAGGCGGAAGAAGAAGAAGAGGGCCTGTAAATTGTCACGCTAATGGGAAGCGTTAATAGAGTTACGTCTTCCCCGCGGGCCTCCAAAAACTTCTCCGGGCATCGTCATTTCGGTGACAAGAGATAAGAGTAAGAGAGAAGGTGTACGAGAGAGAGAGAAGGAGGAGTATAATAAAGAGGATCAAGAAGAAGGGAGGAAGGTGGAAGTTGTAGAAGAGTTAAACAGAAAATAGGTTTTTAAGCGGTTTGAGAAGCGTGTTTTGAAAACATTTCATTTGTTTTAATTGGCAGACAATTGTGAAAAAATATCAATGACGATAACAACAATGAAAACGAGTATAATAACTACAACAATTACTATAAACAATACTATGATTCCCCTCTAAAGATTTTATACCTCCTTCCCTCATCCTCAAGTTATCTCCTTAAGAAGTTCTTCAGATGGAGCGCTGAACCGACAAAATAAATAGAATTAGAGGTAGATAAATATAAGGAGAGATGTACAAATAGAAGAAGAAATAGAAAAATAGAACTAGAGGTAGACACATAGAAGAAAAGATAGGCAAATAGAATACGAGATAGATAAATAGAAGGAGAGACAAACAAATAGAGCAAGAGATAGACAAATAAAAGGAGAGATAGACACATAGAACGAGAGGTGGTCAAATAGAGAGATGGACAGAAAATATAAGAATAGCTAAAGAAATCACTTTTAAAAGCCACAAAAAATTAAAAACCATAGTCGTATAAAGAGCGAGAGAGAAACTCCGTGGTAAATGCTCGGCCATTAGCTCTAATAACGGTGATTTTGTTTGGTCCCGGGCTTGACAAGCACATGATTTCATGTGCCCAGCGCTTCAACGTCGACGAAATCACAAAAGATTTCAGACGAATTGAAATAAGAGCACACAATGGAACGAGACGGAAGAATGATCGAGGGACGGGGTGGAGGGCGCAACTTCGAATAACAACAAAATCCCCAAACAAGGGGAGGGATGGGGATGGGTTTGTAATGGTGGAAAATAATAAATGACGAGCACAATTACTTAGACATTACCCATGGTGAGGGGGGCTGAGGTGGGGCCGGGGCCATGGAGAGGCTTCCGACGTGAGCGCGACGCGTTCCCGCAACGGAACGATGGGGTTTTTATGGACCCCGTTTTTGCTCCCTCCATTAACGGGGTTTAGTGTTCCTCTTCCTTCAGTTTTTTCTGTAGTTTTTTCTTCGAAAAAGCGTTTTTTTTTTGCTGTAGTGTACTTTTTTATTACTTATTTTTCATCCAACTCGATGAAACGGAGCTCAAATGATCACTAATGAAGTGCAAAATGAAGTTATTACCATTTTTGTGATTGTCGATGGCGACGGCAGAAGTCAGAAGATGAAGTCGCCGTTGTTGTTGTTGTTAATATTGTTGTTCTTTTATCTCTTTAGTGGGGTCATTAGTTCCTCTTCAACCACTCAAGCTTCATCGCTCCCACTCTTTTTGCATCGACCAATCTAATTTTATACCCCACTCCTTTTTTTTATCTCCCACTCTTACTTCATTTTCCATTTGTTCACTTCCCACTCTTATTTGCCCTTTCGCTCTTTCTTTATTTTTCGCATTCTTCGTTTCTCTCATCTCAGTTCTTTCTCCCAACTCAACTCATCTCTCTTACTCATCTCAGCCAGTGTTTATGTGTAGACTTGGTCTTGTTTTTTCCACCTCCGCCTCCACCAGACGCCCACCCGTCTCAGACATCGGGTCGACGTCTATGCAAACGACCTCAACACGCCCGAAGAGCACGCGCCTCGCCTCGTTTCCTATTTCCGAAGCTCTGATCCACGAAGCACGCCTCGATCCATTCGATTCAGTGCCCGGTCCCAGGTGTCGAAATTCATCGTTTCCGCCGATCTACGATGGTGTGGATGTTACGTCTTCGTTTGGGCCAATTTCAAACTTGTCTGCTTTCGTGCTCTTCTGGGCCAAATTTGAATTAATCTGATCTGATTCGTGCTCGTTTTGGTCATTTTAGATCTCGTCGATCGAATTTGGCCTCGTTGCTGGAAGATCTTATTTTACTTCTGGTTCCTCTTTTTGATAGTGGTTTCATCGTATTTATCAATATCACGAGAAGATTTTTGGAAATATATTTTTCTTACAATTCACTTTAGTAATCTTAAATATTGAATCGATATATGATTACATGATCGATGGACGAATGGACGAATTAATTCTATGTATTTAATTATCTGGTTGATTTTTCCTGATGGTTGCTGAAATAAATTAATTTTTAATAATATCTATTACTAAATTCCACTAAATTAAGAAATTGCTCTAATGTCTTGTTATTCAATACCTTCGACTTTGTTGCCGTCCTTTCAACCCTTACAAAACCCTTCTTCCACCTAATTTGCCAAAACCAAGTGGTCGATGAGGAAGAAGACATGGTGGGCGTGATGAAGGAGGAGGAAGTCGTGATGATGGAAGAGGAGAAGGAAGAGGACAAGTGTTGTTCCAATTTCAACCGCACAATTGCGCGTGAAAATTGGCCCATTTACACGCTTCCTAGTCAACGTCTTTGTCGACCCCGTTCCCTTTGTGTTCCTTCGGTCTTGTTCCATACTTTCCTCCCCAACATCTTCGACCACTCCTCGGTTTTGCTGCTCTGCTTCCCTTGTCATTCTCGATGTCTTCATCTTCAGCTTCTTCTTTGTCTTCGCTGTAGACATCGCATAAGAACAATTTCATCTCTTGCTGTCATTTCGTCGTCCACATTTTCCTCTGTTCTTCATCCATCAGACGATCCGGCGGGAAGTCTCTCAATTTGTCTGTCTGCCTCTCTGTTTGTTTGTACGTCTATCTCTCCATTCGTCCGTCAGTTTCTCAATTCGGCCGTCTGTCCCCCAGTTCATCCGTTTGTCTCTCGTCGTCGACCACTTCATCACGTGTCGAGCACACGCCGTTCTTTGCTGAGCGGCGACTCCGAGCAGCAGCCACTGGTTCCTCACGTCCTCCTCCCCATCATCCTCTTCTCCAACCTCCTTCCCATCTTCTTTCTGTCCATGTCCCCTCCTTCGTCATCGGTTTGTTTGGAACCGCTTTAGTTTCGATTTCATTTGAGCGGAAGTGAAGCATGCGGCGGATCGCAATTGCTTAGAATGGGAGTTGATTGCTTCGTCTGGTCTTGTTGCGGGTGACCAGATTGTTGCCGGGATGATAACAACACGAACAATAATAACAACAATAATAACAAAAACACTAACAACAACTATAACTATAACCTGATTCTACGGCAGCAACAATTGTCGCTGGAGTCAGAAGCCGACCACATGGAGAACTTTACCGAAACCCTTCTAATGATTGTTTTCACACTCTTTCCTTTACAGATTTCTTCACCTTCAACGGTCTCTGTCGTCATCATCGTTGCCTTCATCATCATCATCAGCAGCAGTGGTTGTTACAACAACAGCAACAACTAGTGGTAAGTCTTTTCTAAGTCCTTTAAGAGTTTTCATGCTCCATTTGGCTTCCAAAGCTCATTTGTCGCTTTGACCTACAATAACAATAACAACAAATGCACAACAACAACGACAATAGGGAGATTAAGAATAAGAACAACAACAGCTATTGCGACGACAATAACAATAACAACAACGAAGTTAACACCAAACACGATGCACAGTGACCACAATCAGTTAATACCGTCTTCACCTACAACTTAGAGACCAAAGAGCAGGAAACAGCAACAACAACAACACCTAATACCATAAGGTCGACTGAGACGTGTCCAAAGAGCACGCTCAGTCGTTAACTAACTATTTAGTTGGTAACACTTTTCATCGTGCTGACGATGGCGAATCGTTTGAAATGAAATTAATTGAACTTTGAGGTTAAGTAAAGTGATACTTGGAGGAAAATCAATAGTGAATACAACAACAGCTAGAATAACAAAGACAAGTACAACAACAAAACGTCAGTAAAAAGAGAAAAGCAATGAGTTTAGAAAATTAGTACAAATAGCACGTTGCATCAGAAGGGAACCCGGGAACCAGCTGAGGGTAAACAAGTGTTTTCTCTTCTCATACAAACAATACAATCCATACAAATATGATCATGCATCAACCCCAGATGTGGTCTCCCGAAGCCCTCGACTCCGTTCGGATCCGACCGTACGGAGTCCGGTGTCTCATTAATCAAAATAGAAACTTTCTCCGACCACATCCGATGATGTGTGTGTGGGGGCCCTTTGAAGCTCTCGCACCGATCTCCACGCGGTTTCCATTTCTCGCCCTCATCCATCACAACCGCTCAATGGGATCAATGCCAACAGCATTCCTGGCCATCAGCGATATTAATGTGATTCTCATTATATCCAATGTCAGTCAAAGGCATGAATGATCTCAACATAGATAGATAGCAGTGACAGATATTGGTGTTTCAAATTATGTTATTTCCTTCGACGACGAACGTGGACATCCATCGATCACCACTGCTAAATGGCATTTATCACAAGCTAATGGACAATTATCGCAGTCTGCGATTGGAGTCGATCATGGTCAGCGCCCAGGTGGTCGGCTCTGGCGATCAATGTCACTGGCATCCATCACAGGCGGCTCGATCAGATCAGACGATCATCAATTAACACCGGCGATCAATTTACATCTTGTTGGATCTCTATTGGATTCCTATGGAAACACTTCCTATTTACCATATGTTGTTTGCATTGGTTGAAGTCATCATAACTTGTATTTGATATGGGTAGCGATCGCTGGAGGAAGTGAAACACAAAATAAATAAGTGAAAATATGTTTCTCAAATAGTTCGAATATCATGATTAATAAAAGACTAAGCGATATCAAATTTTGCTTCCCCTCGACTTTCTGTGTTTTGTCAGTTGGGATTCCGATTTTCCAGGGACCTCCCGCTGTCTATCTGTGATTGTATTTCTGTCGTTCAGAAATCTCGACATTAGTTGGTTTTTGGTCCTGACAGAGCAAAGCTCAGGGCTCTGTCGGGCGGCTGTCGAGTCGAGTCCTATCCGTCTGTCTATCTGTCCATCGGTCCACTTGTTCGCCCCCTGACTCCCCGTTTAAGTGAATTTGCGACTGTATGACGTTCGGTTCGTTCGCTCCGCTGGTTGTTAATTTATTTAGTTGACACTTGACTGGCGTCCGAGTGCAAATATTTGTTCAAAGTTGATTTATTATTGAAGCGAATTCGAAATCGCCGGAAATGGAAGTGGCAGCGGAAGCGGGGAGTGGTTGCGGATGAAATCCATCGGGGCGGAGGGTGGAGGGCGACGTCGCCACTCATTAAGAGCAATGAAAACAACGTCGATCGCCATCGCTGAATAATCCCTTGAAACAATACAAATTTATCGTTTCTTAATTGAAAAAACAATTGTTTTAAATGAAAAATTTCAACTGACTGATTGATTCGGATATAGGTTGAAAAGGATAAAAAGGGAGGAACAGGGATGAAAGAGTGAAAGAGGGAGATGAAAAATGAGAAGGGAGTTTTTGAGTGGTTTTGAAATCGAAAGTTCGACCGAATGTTTTGAAGAAAGGAAAACTTTCAGGGGAAACAATGAATTCAAACGACGATAAAGAGTGAAGTTTTCTAAATTGTTCAGAGATTGTGATTTTCAGAAATAATATAGAAAAAACAAATTAAATAAAAGCAAATAAATCTCTGTGAAGTGTGGAAGGAAAACTTTCACTTCATTAAACGAGAAAAGAGAAAAACTTGTTAAAGGTTAAATTATGGCAACAACTACAAGACCAACAACAACCACAACAACGACAATAGCATACTCGATATAAAAGCATATGAGAGAGAGAAAAAATCTTATAAAAAATTGCAAAAATAATTGCGTCGCATTTGAGGAAGAAAAACAACAACAAAAGCAGAAAGTCTTTCACTTCGATTTGCTTGATTTATCATAAACACACACATACAGCCAAAGACAGTGATGAATGCAGTGTATGTGTGTGTGTGAGTCAGTGAGAAGGGAAGTCACAGATACCCGCGTGTTCAATTGCTGCCAAGTATCTACAAGATACATCGCGTATCTACGTGATGATAAAACGCTTTTTATGCAATTGTCGAGTTGGTTGATTGTCATTGTTTTTGTTATTGGTAATGGTCGCCATGGAAAGTTGAGTCCACGCGGTCAGATGCACTTGTCCGCAGGCTATCCATCCATCCAACTATCTAACTGTCCGTCTATCTGTCTGTCTCTGCACATGTCAGTTTCTCTGTCTGTCTGTCCCTCCATATGTTGTTGATCGTTGGTCTTGGAAAGCTTCCATGGCCATGAGGAAATCTCGCGAATGCGTTTTCCATTCAGCGAAACCGCTCGAGACTTTCTTCACCGGCATCTGCTGTCTCTCTCTATCTCTCTCTCTCTCCGTCTCCTTTTCTCTCCCTCTCTCTTCCACTCCTGTGGCCTGTCTCTTTCCTTCACTGAACTGTGGCCGCCCTCTGCGGTTGCGATCGCATCGAATGATTTTCTGCTCAAATGACAGCTGACTTCGCCTTGCCTTTGGCTCCTTGGTTCTCCCATCCCCTCTCCCCCCATCACCACGAGGGTTCCCTTGTTGTGTGGAGGGGGTGTGGTGGAGTGCTGGGGGTGGAGGTGGGGGAAAGTGCGTTCGGTTTGCGGCTCTCGTGGAACCTTCGCCAACGCCCAGTGGCTCGATGTGGGTCACAAATTGCTGTGCGGCGGCTGTTCGATTATGTTGCTATTGTTGTTGGGAGAAATTCGACCCAATCCCAACGATCGAAGACAACAACAACAACAATAACAACAACCAGAGATATAAAAGCAACAGCAACAATTCGTTGTAAAACGCAATCCAAACATGACTTCGCATCGTCAGCAACATTGATTTTGACTCCAAGACAATTTTCTTCTCTTGTTGTTATGGTTGGTGAATTGTTTGTTGTTTTCGTTGTTGTTGTTGTTATTGTTGCTGTCGTTGTTGTTGTTATCATTGTTGGCAACTGATATGATGATGTTGTTGTTTTGAACTTTTTGGGTCGCCTCGAAACTCGTTTCGTCGCCTGCTGCTGAAAATTGCAGTTCAAGAAACTCTTTCATTTCGTATCATTTCATTTCTTTTTATTTCTTTTTGTTTCTTTTTTAATTTATTTTCATTACGTTTCATTCCATTTCGTTCCATGGAATGCGTTTTTATGGGCGTCTCTTCTTCTTCTTCTTCTTCACCATTCTCGTTGCATTGTTGGCAACAACTTGTTTTTGTTGTTGTTACGGCTGGTTGTTGGTGTCAACGGTTGGTGGTAACTTCTTGTTGTTGCTGTTGTTTTTTTTATGGGTAATTTGTTGTTTGTTCGAAACTTGTTGTTAAATGTAATTTGCTATCGTTGTTATTGTTGTTGGGGGCAACACGTTATTGTTGTTGTGTGTATGTTATTATTGTTGTTATTTCAGTTGTTGTTGGTCTCTTGAATGCGGTCGCCACGGACACGTGTCGTCTTGTTCTTCTCCTTCTTCTTCGTTGTGCCCCACCCCTCTCTGCTTTAGACTTTGATGTTTTATTCATGTCCATCGTGAGGGATTTTTTTGCCATCGCTGTTGTTGTTTTTTTTTCTCCCTTCAACTATTGTCTGATTTTGCAAAAATTTCTTTTTCCCTCTTTCCTTCTTATGTTGGACCCATTTTTAATGTTAAATTTAGTTTTGGGAACGAGATTTAATTCGATCTTAACTCCAAAAATATTTCGGTCGCCAGTCACGGTAGAAGAAGAAGAGACACTAAAGAGGGTTTTTGCTTTCTTGACGCCGCTGTTGTTGTTGCCTTGCTTTTGCCCATTTGACCCACTGTCGTGAGAAACATTAAATCATTTTGAAAAGAGGGTTTTGTATTTTGGTGTACATATATTTTTTAAATTCATTTTCGAAAAATTTGTATTAAATAATGATAATTTAATTAATGGTCAAAATAATTTGTTTGTTTTTAGTTAGTTGTATATTATTATTTTGAATATTTTTTATATATTTTTTTAAAATATTTTTTTAAATTATTTTTTATTTTATTCTTTTTAAAATGCAAAGATTTTAATCATTATAGAAGTTTTGCGTATTTCTCTCATCTCTCATTAGTTTCGCATTCTACTTGTTCTTTGCTTCACTTCTAAACGTTCCTTCGATACTAATTTTTGGCTATTTTCTAAATATATTGAATAGGATAAATCTTGAAAAAATGGCTTCACTAACATTTTTTTGTTGCTGATCACCGTGAAATTGATCGCTGAAAGTCATTCACCACACGTTGTTGTCTCATTTCCTGCCCTTATTTTCTCTCGCTGTCTCTCTTTAGTGGATCGTGTTCATTTTCATTTTCAATGAACTTCAACCATTGAACAATCTCCACAACAACAAGAAAACATTGACTAAATTGAACGGTTGATCGCGTGCCGCCGCGGATTCAACACGCGATCGCCCGATCGGATCGGAAGCATTATCTTTGAAAGTCGATCGATCCGACGTTAAAGTTGTAGTGGTTTTATTGTTGTTGTTATGTTTCATTCACTAATTTTCCATCTCTCCAATTATGTTGCTCGCGATCGTTGCTATGATTGTGCTTATTGTTATTGTTGTTGTAATTGTAATTCTCTAACGATCCACACCTGCGTCTCGAATTGAATTTCGAGGTTTTCGCTCCGCTCCATCGACCCACGACCCATTCGAAAGTTCGACCGCCGTCTTTTATCCACATTCACAACGGCCGACGAGGAAACGATCGCGATCGTAATTAAATTCGGTTTCGAGACTGTTTCGGAGGGGGTTCGTCAGGAACTCTGGGTTCCATTAGAAGTCATTTCATTAGGTTTTTTGAATGAAACTGAGGTAACTTCGACTGGGCGGACCCGGAAACTCCGACCATCTGCCTTCATCGATCCATTTGAGTCTGTCAGGATGTTTTTCAATACCGAGTTCTTCCTCATGTGTCACGATATCCGCTGGCTTTCAATTCTTTATCAAATATGTCACGATCACGACTTTCAATTTACCATCAAAATGTCGTTTTACCTTTATGCAGCCAGACCCCATCCGCCTTCATAACTCTTTCCCTTTTCCCTTTGGTATTCTATCTAAGTGGGCGAGCTAGAAAAAGAATATGTAAAAAGTAGAAGATAAGAAATGAAAGAAGTAGACAAGAAATGCATTTGACGACGAGCAAAAACTTTTTACCATACCGAAATTTCGACGCCCTCTCCATATCTGTCTCCACAACAACCCCCCAAAACCCTCTCTACTCCAACGTCACCAACAGGAGCTCCATCGCCACAGCAACACACTATGACGGTGGTTGCATGTGGCACTGTATTAGTCATTGGTTGGTGAGGTAGAAGGGAGAAGAAGGGCGATGGAGGTCGTAGGGAAGGGACCAGGAAGGCGTAGAGGGAAGCAGGAAACAGAGGGAGGCAGATGGGGTGAGGCAGAAGGCGTGGCCGTAGGCACTGCATGCAGCACTTGAACTCAAATGGATTTTCTCGAGCACGAAACCTGCGGGAAAATCTGGAAAATATTAGCTTTTGGGGATTGGGTTTTTTCATTGAAATTCCCACACTGTCCATTTTCAACTTCTCCTCTCATCTCCCTGGTTCTCCCTTGGATCTATCGAACGAACGATTTGCCGCTTGATCGATAAGTGGACGGAAAAAATTTATTACGTTTGTAAAAATTTAAAAGGGAGGAAATCCCGAGCTGGCCAACAATGCTTTGGCGAAAAAAATGGAGAAGTGATTTTCCTGTTTTTTTTTCAGTACAGGAGGGAATTCATGGAATTCCGAACACAAAGGAGAGAGATTGTTGAAAGAGGATTCAGAGAGGTGAGAAGGGAGAGAGGGGGGGACAAAGTATGAGCTGCATATGTTTTATTGGATTTCTGAAGGATTAATTTCGGGAGAATGTGGGATCGGAATGGATGGGTTGGGGTAAAGTTTTGTAAAAGACAGAAAAAATGCTATTCAGGTGGAGAAAGAGAGAGAGAGAAAGAGATCCCAAAGCACGGCAAACAATTTCCATACTGCGAAATTGAGTCAACTTCCAACAAGATAATCGAGGAGCGGATTAAAAAAGTAAAGGGGGAGACAAATATGAGCTCGAAGCGAATGAAACTAAGGGCTTGAAGTTGTCTGGCAGTCGGGAACAGAACCATAGAACCATCGATGAGCCAAGCGAATACGATCGGCAGACCCTTATCAGGTTCCCCCCGTCCGCCCAACCGAACTGTGGCGACAACTGTTTGACTTTTGATAAACTCCGCGTCGAATTTGAAAGCAATATAATTCATGGGAATCGAATGAAAACATTTTCTAATCTTCAACACGTTCACGTCCCAATTACACTATTTGACCCACTTCCTCCTGCGAGGGATCGCACGAACCCAAACAAATAAATAAATAGCTTTGGGCACGTCTTTATGACAAAGTTGCTGCTGTACTTAGGTTGTTGTTGTTATTGTCGTTGCAATAGTTGTTCGGTTCATTCTGAGAAACTTTAAATCGAATGAGCCTTTGAGCATTCCATCTCTCTCTCTCTCGTTCCCTATCCCTCTCTGTCACTCTTCCTTCTGGCTGAACTCTTCACAAATCACTTTCGTCAACTTCTCTCCACGCCTTGCATTCCAATGAGCTCGG
This sequence comes from Coelopa frigida, assembly GCA_017309665.1. Lineage (NCBI taxonomy): Eukaryota > Metazoa > Arthropoda > Insecta > Diptera > Coelopidae > Coelopa > Coelopa frigida. The sequence goes on along the minus strand of CM029561.1, from coordinate 12,749,462 downwards.
ATTCCATGTTCCATGTGGTTCCATTTTAATTGCTGCTCTCGATGACGGCCATAAAACGAGAGGGTGTTGTCGATCACGTTGTTGTTGTTGTCCATGATGTTGTTATTGTCCACGATGTTGACGTTGTCGATGTTGTTGGCGTTGATGTTGTCGTCACGAGTTCGTTGTCGCTTGATGGCAACAGATTTCACCGAAACCCACAATCGATCGATCGCTCGCTCGATTCGCCGAACTGCGTCGTGCAGTGCGTGGAGCGGCGACGGAGGATCGACTGTGACGTGACGTCACGTCACGTGAAGAATGCGTCGGACGTGATTCGGTTGAGCGACAGATACCGAGTAACAGGCGGCGGTGCCAAGGATCGAAGTCGATGGAAAATCAAATTCGCTCTCGTTCTCATCGGATGAATCGAATGAAGTCGAAAGAAGTGAAGACGACAGATGTCGAATGAAATCGAATGAATTCAAACGAAATCGAAAGAAGACGAACGAAGTCGAAGGAAGTCTAATGAACTCGAAGAAGCAAAGTGTGTGAGTGTGCGAGAAAGACAGAACGATTGCTGCGTTTCCGTTTCCGCGGGATTCCCTGAACTTGAAGTCGGAAACGCGTGGCTCCGTTTTTCGCGCCCACTGTCGATTGCGGCTCCACAGAAGGCGTTGGTGTTGTGTTTGCTGCAGTTGCTATTGTCAATGGCGCCGGCACTCATTAAGCTTTTAAGGCAACAACAAAAGCAACAATAACAGTAGCAACATCAACAGCAATTACAAAGCACAACAATAATAAAACGAACGAATGGCAAATTAGGCAGCAACACATATAAAAACAAACGAAAATAGCAAACAACAATTATTATGATAATGAAAACCACAACAACGATCACAATTATTACTTTTGTTTTCTTTTTATATTTCGTGCAGTTTTTAAATGCATGTCATGTGCAACAATCCGGCAACAGCAACAACAACGATAATAATATAACAACAAAAATGAATGCAACAACAAGAATTCCCGAGAAGATAATGAAATGACAAATGTGTGGGAAAGAGACGGAAAGCGAGAGTGAGTGGGGCGAAGGCGCATTTGGTGCAATGTTGCCAGACTGTGGGAAACATCATTCGGAAATGTTGCAGCCACAAGAGGCGGAAACATTTGGAAGTTATAAACAAAGAGAGAGGAAGTGAAGCGTGTGAAAAAATATTGTTTATGTGTGAGAGAGAGAGAGAGAGAGAAATACGGAAGTTTGGATCTCTTGGAGGTGTTGATGGAGATCTTTGGATTGTCGATGTTGAAGATGTTGGTATTGTTGATGAAGATGTTCGTATTGATGATGAAATTGTTGATGGTATTTTTATTTATTGTTGTTATTTTATTTGTTGTTATTTTTATTGTGTTTCTTTTTTTCTCTCACGATTGTTTCGCTGCAGTTGTTGCATGTTTTCAACACAATTTTAATGTATCCCATACGAACACAAATTAAACTTTAAATAAATGCAATAATAACAATTTATAAACAGGAACAGAATATCAACAAAAACAATATAAAAACAGCAACAAAATATCAACAGTTCGCTTCCGGCGAGAGTGAGAGAACCGATTGTAAACAAACAGCTATGAATTCCTGTTGAGCCATAAATTTCTTCTCAATGACAGAGTGAATTGTTCTTCGGATGGCTGACTTCTCAATCTGAGTCATTGGACAAGTTCCAGACGAACTTCTCAGTCATTTTCACCCACCATTCATTGCCCTAAATAAACCAAAATCCTTTCAGAAACAACACAACTTCATCGCATGGACATCGAAATCTTTGTGAACAACAACCTATTGTTGGATACATGTTGCAGTCTGTTCATCGCTTCCCCCCTCGACCACATGATTGCCTTCAATGTCCATTGGCTATTGACGAAGCCATTTGTCGAAACAACAGATGCTTCTGTCAAAGGTCGCCACCAAGTGATTGGTCGACTTGCAAAATGACCACCGACCATCCTCATTAGGCTTCCGATCCTTGTCCAATGCGAGGCCCCTCCTCCGTCTCCCCTCTTTGTCTTTCGTCCCTTCTCCCGCCCTCCGAAGTCTGCCTTCTCTCGGTCTTGTGGCTGTCCATCATCTGCTCGAGTTCTTGGATAATTTATTCATGGCATGTGAAGCCATCATTCTCGTTGTTGTCTCTCTCGTCTTCTGCATTGTGCGAGTGGTTGTCATTGTTCTTGTTGTTGGTGTTACAATTATTACTGTTGTTACTATTGTTGTTGTTTTTATCGTTGTTGTTCTCAATGTGGCTGTTGTTGCTCGAACAATTAATCGTCGTCATGCAGTGCATCCGCCTAATGTCGAGATCACGACAAGAGTCCGACATGACGAGCGGACGAAGGACGGGTTTGGGAGGTGGAGCCCTTGGAATTGGGAGAGAGGTGGTTTGGCGTTGGATCCTCGGAAATTATGCAGTGTTTATTTTATGGGTGTTTCAACCGCTTCTTCTCCTTTCACTTTCAGATTGAAAGTTCAGATTGACCAAATTGATGTAAGTCTTGAAATTATATTATTATTTTATTATTTTTTTTTAAATTGTATTATTTAAGTATAATTTTAATTTTACTAATTTTTGATTTTTGAATTTTAAATTTTGATTTTTGAATTTTGAAATTTTATTTTTTAATTTTGAATTGTGAATTATAATTTTTTGAATTTTATAATTTTGAATTTGAAATTTTGAATTTTCTAATTGAAAACATTTTTTTTATAATTTTTATTATATTATATATTATATTTTATTATTTTTTTAAATATTGTTTTACCACACATTTCTTTTCATAATATTTTGAATATTTATTCAATACGAATTTAAAACAATATTTATTCTCAAAAATTTCGATTTTTGATAACGAACTCCTGAATTGTCTTCATCGACATCAACGTTTCTCCAGCTGTCGCCGTCACGTTGCTTCACCACAATTAGTCAATCAACGTGATCATCACCGGCAGCAACAACGGCGTCCACGTCATGTTCGCGAGGTGTCGTGATCAGCGTCCAACGTGATCGTCGGGCATCATAATTCAAATGAGCAGTCTTTTCAAAAGCGATCATCTTCAAACACTTAGATCATATCCATATATTTGATCATGGTTCTCTTTACACTTTTATGTCGTTTTTATCATCGTTTTCATCACTCTTTTCAATTGTTGTGGAAATTTCTTCGTCACCTTGATCAACTGCACTCACAATCCTCCATAATACAATCTCCTGTCATCCCTTTCAACATCTTTATCATCCCCATAAAGCTCATTAGCGTCGGCGTGATCATCTTCCTCGTCATTAACTTCGTCGCGGTCGTCGAGTGCAGTCGACGGTCACGTGACGCTGGTATACGTCGCAGAGTTTGCGCTCCACGGTAATGGGTCCGCAAATGGCCTCCGCGTTGCCCTCAGGGACGTCCGCCACACCCCTTTCCCACAACCCCACGTCGTCCAACCTCAGCCCTCGCCACTTGCTTCCTCGATGCGATTCACTTGCCACTTGGTTCCACTTGATGGCGCAATAACTCGAGCATCCGAGAGGAGCGAGTCGAGACTCGGATTGCCGCGAGCACGCATCCGATTGCAACAGTAACAACAAGAGCATAATAATGAAAACAACAAAAATATCAGAACCCACAACAACAATAAGAGTATCGTCAATAACAAGAACAACGACTGATACAACAGCTCAGACAACAAGTGTCACAACAATAATAAAAACAAAAGCAACATTTGTGGTAATCCCTTCCCTTGTTTCAGCAATATCTTCTTCCGTCTGGTTCTCCCTTCGTCCATTACACCCTCTCCTCCCTTGTCTCCCTCACTCTCCCCCACATCCCACCGCAATCTCTCTCTCTTCTCTATGATTTTCGCTTGTTTAATTTTACCTTTTTAATTAGACTATTTATCGACTGCCGTGGTCATCGTGGGGTTTGCGAATTGTTTAACAACAGTCGGTTGAAGTCGCCTCTTCCCTTGACCACAGACCCACTCCCGCACAGTGGGTCCAATCGATGTAAAATCAACTAGTCATTTTAATAAATAAAATTCCATACACACCATAAAATTCACGGAAATATTTACTCATGTGCAATTCTGAAAGAAATTTCCTGATTAACAAATGGTATAATTTTTATTGCATTTACAAATAAAAATGTGAAATTTATGAGATCAATTTGCTCACTCGGGAGATATTTTGTTTATTAATTCAATGACAAAATTAACATTTCAAGGTCCCCAGGGGCAGGCGGGGGTTTGACGACTGGCGTGTGTAGAAATAATTAAATTATTGCATCCCCAATTAGGATCGACTTAATTACGCGAGGGAACTGAATGCAGTCCAGGGGAAGTTCCACTTAACGACAAATTATTCGCTTTAAGAGACAATCGATTAAGATGATTAAATTAGTGAGGGGAGGTAGGGAAGGAAGCAAGAATTATACATGCATATAAATATGATCAAGAGATGAGTATCTTGGGAATTTTTAAGGTATGGGCATTAATTGAATTTAATAGATTTAATGGTAATTTAATAGTTTCATTGATAGTTTAATACCGAGATAATAATAATTATATTGCAAGATAATTATAATAATTATAATCATAAAATTTCGAGATAATAAAAAAATTTATTAGGATAATATTAATGATATTTCAAGTTAATAATAATAATATTTTGGGATATATATAGTAATATTAAAAAAATTTTATGAGACCCAAATGATATCCTAATTTTCCTCCACCGATATTCAACTCTCTCTCGCTCTCACACTAATTCTTCCCATTGCTTTCACTGTTTCACTATCTGTCTGTCCGTCTCTTCGTATGTCTGTCTGTCTCGCGGTCGGTCGGTCTTGACATCGATTAGAGTCACATTATTTTCAATTATCGCCGGATTCCTTTTCTGCTGGTGCATCGCTTGTTGTTGTAGTAAACTCTGTTCTTGTTGTTGTTGTTGTAGTAAACACTCCCATTGTTGTTGCAGTAAACTCTGACGTCGTTATTTTTGTCGTTGCCTTAGAAAATCCTGCTGTTCTTTTGTTGTTGGTTTTTGTATTTTCTCGATGGTGATTTTCATGAAAAACATCATCAACAGCATCCAAGAGGAAACGAGAACAACAAACACAACAACTTATTATACGATGACAGCGTGGTGCATCGACTGTAGTAAACATTGACAACAACAACAACAACTATAGACAACAACAACAACACCAGCAGCAAATAGTAATTTTCTCATTTTATAAATTTTTGCCGAAAGTAGGTCAAAAGGTGAATTTGACAAAGAACGTCAAATTGGTGTTGTTTTTGTTAGTGTTTTCTCTCCCTCTCTCTAACTCTTAGTGTAATTGTTGTAGTTATTGTCATTACCTGTTGTTGTTCTTGTGTTTTTTGCGGTTTCATCTTCTTCCATTGTTCGTTAATTGAATGAAATTTTGTGAAAATGCATTTTCCGTGATTCCCACAATGTCAATAAGTACAACAACAAAAACACTGAGACGAAACAACAATATTCCGTAAGAACCAAAAGTGCAATAACTCTAAAACAACAACTTCAAAACAACAACCACAAAACTATAGTTACAACAATTACATCACTTTGATTCTTTCCTCTCTCAATTTCCTGGGTTTTCCTCGTTTGCGAGATGCTTGTGTTGCCAATAAACAAATGAGCGTTGCCACCTTTCCATCTGACGCTTTCTCGCTTCGCACTTTATCTCTTTGCATTGCTCTTCAATCCTTTGCCTGGCTCTTTATCTCTCCGTTTGATGTTCGTCCCTCTCTTCTGACGGTTCACGTCCGCTTGTGTTTCATTAACTTTCTTACATAAGTTTACGTCGTGTTCGCCATGAACTTGAACTTGAGCGACCGCACTGCGGCCACCCCCAGTTTCGACGCCACCCACGCGACCTGACAACACGTGACCTTCCATCGGTTTCGCCTCCTCCATCCTCCGACTGCCCATCGTCCTCCCCTCATCCATCCGTGTTTGGACGTTTTCCATACGGCGCCCAAGCATGAAATGTTTTCATGTTGTTGTGGAGGAAGTCGTTGTTGTTGTTGGGGTATTTGGTTTTATTGTAATTGTTGTTTTTATGATTGTTGTTGTTGTGGTTCTCGTTGTAGTTGATACCACAAATACAGCAACAAATACAAAAATTACAGAAGCATCGTTGCGTGACGTCGAAACAATTAAAAGCAACACATGCTATCCTCACCTCTCGATTCCCCCCTCACCCTACCCTACCCCACCTCCACTCCATCCCCCTTCCCCCCACCAGCTTCGACTCTCGGCTATTTAAATCAGGCAGTGCTTTTTTTCTCTTCTCTTCTTTTCATTTATTTTAATTTATTTTTCCATAACGAACAAAAGTAAATTATTGTTTTTTAGTAAATTTCAATGGAATTTCAAATGAATGAAGCGTTGGGGTTTTCATCGTATGGTTTCCACACATTGTTGTATTATTTTGGTTTTTATTGTAATTGTTGTTTTCATTGTCATTGTTGCTTTAAATTTTTATTGTTGCTTTATTTTTATTGTTGTAGTTGATTTTCGTTGGTTTTATTTGCATTGTGGGAGTTGCTATAAATCGAATTGAGTCGGCTTTTCTGCGGCTTCTGCTATTTCCAGTTATTGTGAAATTTACTTTTCAATACAGATATTTTTAGAAATTAGAAATCTTTTTAATACAATTGAATTAGCTTTAATTTGCCCCAAGGTCAAAGCCGCAGAAAAGAATTGTAGAATTTTTTTAATTCAAAACGTTTGATTTAAATGACTGAAGAGATCTGGTGGATATCTTGCAGAAGAGATCTACAAAGATGATACGAATGAGCCTTTGTTTGGATTTCGTTTTTCACCTTGTACTTCATTCTAATTAAAGTTCTGAATTGAAATAATAAAACATTGCTTTTCTTTCCGAATTTTGTACCGTCGTTTCCATTATTATAACTCAGAACAAAAGACGTGGAAACTTTCATTTGAATTCGATGCGACTCCGGTATAAAACGAGTCGAGTCAGTCGTTCACAAAGTTAGCCAAACTATGAAGGACCCTTGAAGATCCCGCTGTTCCCGCCCCTCCAATGTCTCCTCCTTTGACTCTAACTACACCTCCAATTCCGCTTTCCTCGCCCTCTTTCGCAGTCGACTTCCTTCTCTTCCGTTCTCTCTGTGATGTTCTCCATTCACCTTCGTTAGTCGTCGTAAGCTTTCCATTCAATGGAAGCCAGTTAATAAAGGACTACAACAACAACAACTGTGAAAGCAATGACAACAACAATATGTGAATAAGGGCGTGGCAGCTGCAACGTGTCGACTCTGAATTCGTTAGTTGGCTGGGTTTTGTTGTTGTAGTTGTAGTTGATTCAACTGCCGCCGCCTAATTGAGTGTTGGAAGGTGGCGTTGGAATTGACAATTTCATAACAACAAAAAAAGCAACAAGAACAGCAAGGAAACAATAACAACAAGAACAACTATGATAACAACAACAACTTTCAACTACTACACAAACGCGAACGTAAACAGCCTTCTCTCCAACGACAGATCCAGAGCTGGGTTGGTTTCCGCTTCCGGTCTGATTGCAATGATGGCGCTCACAGGACATTCACCTCGGGATGTTGACGGCGACGATGTGGACGAAGTCGATGTCGACAACAGCTGCTGCTGCTCAGACGACTCTGAATGTGGAAGGGCTTGAATTTAAATAATTACGCCGTGGTATGTGTGCAAGCGAACGTTTGTTCAGTGTGAGTGAGGGTTCGAAGGTGTGTGTGTGTGTGAAGGCTTATGGATGTGAGAGTATGCACCGGAATCTCTTCATCGCGTTTTCCGCATCATCGACTGCAGCGGGGTCGTGAGAAACTGATGCGTGAAAATCTTTGGAAAAACGCCAGCTTAGGCAGTTTAGCGGAAGGACTCAAACACACTCACGTCAATGTAAAAGATGGAGAAAGAAAGAAAGAAAGACAGACAGAGAGAGAGAGAGAGAGATAGAGATACAGAGAAAAGGAGACGGATGCTTCGTTTCCGGTGCGACGCACACTTGACTTCAATGCGAGGCTTTCATTGCGATTTCCTAAACTCATTCGCACAATCACACCCATTCCCACACTAACACGCTGGAATCACTCACACATACAAGCACCACTGCGCCGATGTAATCTGAGTGCACACATGACAAAGGAGTGGGAAGGATAGAGGAAAAGAGAAAGACAACTGCAGGTTGTCGGTGTTCGCGATTCGTTGTTGTTCTTCTAGTATTTGTTGTTTTTCAGTTCGTGGTTGTTACTGTTGTTGTTCTTGTTAAAATTTTTATTGTTGTTGTTGTTTGCACTCTGTGCCAAAATTTCCTGAATTAAAAGATGTCAAAAGATTTCTGAGATGGTGTGTGTGTTTTTACCGTTGACTTTCAGGCAGTCGCCAAAAGTTTCCAAAGTAAATGCCAACAATAAAAACAACAACAACAACAGCAGTAATAACAAAAGTTGCTCAAAAACTGGTTGAAGATGGAAAAATAGATAAAAAAAGGAAAGAGCGAGAGAGTGAAAGCCACTAAGAGCCACTAGAAAAAATAACAAATGAGCGATTTATGTGCAATTAATTGCAAGTAATTGACGATAAAACCCCTTGTAATTGAATGTAATCATTAATAATGATAAGCTGAAATTATATTAATTAATCTTAAATGAGTGAAAGAGAAACTTTGAAAGTAATTGCTGGGTAATGCAAGGTACTTGCGAATATTTACAGTATTTTCAGTATATTCAGTATTGAATCCCATTTTCCCCCATTAAATTCAAGGTCTCAGTTTTCACATTTCAACAATTCTGAATTTTATGGTCGCCACGTGATGCCGAAGAGAAAAATAGAAAAGCATTTGGGGGGAATGTAAAAAATTGAGGAGGAAGAAGATTGGTTCAGAAATTGTGCATTGACAGCGAAAATTTCTGGCTGGCCAATGAATTTGCAAACAACAACAATAATGGTATCAACAACAACAACAACAATAGCAACCACAACAACATCTGCAACGATTGCAGATCCTGTTGCCAGCTGGAAAAAAATACGTTTGCCAAAAAGGCACACAAAGAAACTTTACACACACGACCAGACAGGAAGGAAGCAATAGGAAGAGTTAGAGCGAGAGATAGAGTAGGGGAGAGAGGGAGAGAAAGAGAAAAGGGATAGACATACATAGAGACATTCTCCGAATAATGACAAAGGACGAAGGCAAACAAACCAACCGAACGAACGAAGTCCTTGCTTAGCATAAATCGATAAAAATTTCTTCTTTTCCGGTGGGCGTCACCCCTCCTCCCATCTCCTTCTTCATTTGTCTGTGTTCCGTCGTCTGTCCGTCTCGCAGCCGGTGGGCGTCTGGTCGATTGTCTGTCCGTCGGAGTCAGGCTGGAGGTCTGTTTGGATGTCTGTCTGTCTGTCTCTCTGTTAGTGTGATTCTCTTTTGCACTCTTTCTTTCTCCCAACATTTCTGCCTCGTTGTTGAGGGGGAGTCAGGGAGAGAGAGGCGTTTAGAGAATGAAAGATAAACAGAGCAAGAGAGGAAGTGAGAGAGAGATAGTGAACATGTGTGAATGGGATTTTTGGCCTCAATTGAATGCTTGGTCTTCTACTCGTTGCTAGCTTAAGTGGCTTTAATGATGACAACAACTATGGAAACAACAACGAAAGCACCAACATCAAGTGGAACGAGGATGCAGAGCGAAGATCAAGGACTTGATGTCGCAACATTAGCGAAGCATCCTTTTAGGCGCTTAGCGTCGGAGTAGACGGAAATCAACTGCGACAGAATATATTCAGATTAATTACATTGAAAGGGGAAAGAGGGAAAACGAGAGAATTCGGAGAGATGGAGAGAGAGCTCTGAGATAAATATATCTTCAGTAAATAAAATTCCCCTTTATAAGAGCTCTTGAGGCTCTCGATGAAGGGAAGTGAGAAAAAATGAAAGACGGGGGAAAGGGATGAATATATTATTGAATAAATACAGATAGAGACAAGAACACAAACACGAGAGCAACCAGTGAATGCAACGCATGGCTGATCCTTCGAAAGGACCTTCCATTTGCTTTGCCACATGAGACACGTTGGTTGGGAATTTCCTGCTGGTTCGGTAATTGTTTATTTTTGTGGTTGTTGTTTGCGTGGTTGTGGTTTTTGTTGATGTTGTTGTTGTTTGTATTATTCTTGTTCTTTGTGTATTTGTTGTTGCTGCTATTTGGGTCCCTTGCGTTATGGATGATAAATTGCTCATTCGCCTAAATGTATGCAATTATTTACGCATGCATCTGCGCGATTCCAAAGCAATTACTGCCACTTGAATGGATTGCGAAATTTCCAACGCGACAAATTTGTCACTAATTGTGATGGCGGAACGGAACGGAATGGAATCGAATCGAGTGGAGTCGATGAGAATGGAATGGAGTGATTGAGAATGGAATGCAGTAAATGATAACGGAATGAAATAGAGCGAACGGGAACATAACGGAAGGGAAAGGCGGACCATGGTCCTGCAGGCGGAGCAGGAACGGACAGTTTGGTAGCCCATAGAAAGGAAGCGCAGTCGTCGCTGAGAACACAATAAACTTCAAAATGGACGACTGTGGCTGGCGACGCTCGGCAGACTCGTATTTCATGCCAGCAACATCGAAATCCATTGCAATATAACCACAAAAACCACAGCAACAACCACAATAACTTCAACAATAACAACAACCACACATAACAACAACAATAACTTCAACAATAACAACAACCACACATAACAACCACAATAACTTCAACAACAACGAAAACTACCACAAATAGAGAAATTTATATTTGGATGCCGTCGCCATGAGTACCAAAAACACAATGGGATAGAGAAAGCGCACGGGATGAAAGAGCTAAATAACAATGAAAGGAGTGAAAAGGAGGGAAAGAGAGAGAGAGAGAGAGAGAGGAGGATACCGAAAAAGGATGGAGATATACCGAAAAAGGAGAGCGAGATATGCCGAAAAAAAGAGAGAGAACGATATTGTTGAACGGCAATAAATCACGTGGCAACGCACGCAGTTCCGTCGCTCGCAGCTCGATCCCATTGTCATCCCGTGCAATGGCGTGTTAAGTGGCGCCGAACCACTTGGGAAATCCCCCCTAAACCTCTCTGGACCTCTCCCCTTCGCGACTAACCCCCCTTGACCACGGGGTTGTCATCGCAACCACATGACAGAAGCATATTTTATAGAGCCTCAGGGTTTCCCCGAATTGTTTTAATTTAAAACAAAGCTTGTTTTCTTTTAAAGCTTTTTTCAGTCAAACCTTTCCCTCAGGAGTTTCTGGTATTTTTATAAAATAAATTTCAGGACAACAACGAAGGAGATTTCGCTAGAATTTCCAGTTTGAATAAACTCGCACAAACTCAGGCCACATTGACCGCTTCCGATGTCCGCCCGCCGACCGGAAGTCGGCTCATAAGTAAATTACAGGCCCGACTTCCGTTCGGTCGGACCAGGGTGATGATATTTTCCCCCTGCCACGCCCAGTGATTCGCACAACTTCCCCCCTTCAATGCCCTGCAGGAAATAGGGGAAGGAAGGTAGAGGGAAGGAAATAGAAATTTAGTGAGCATTTGTCCGGAGGGTGTTTTGGCATGTTTTTATCAGCGATGATCCCGAAAGGGTTGCACAACACTCCACAACCCCTCTCTTCGCCCATTTGGCAGGCATTCGGGAGGATGCCCTCGGGTCAGACGCCGTGCCGTGCCGCACACCCTCGGCCTCCTTCTTCATCCATCTCGTCAGTCCTTTCACTTGGCCCGAGGGCTCGTTTCCCTCTTGCAAACGAGCAAAAATTGTTCACAATTTTCCTCTCAATCGGTTGCACGGTGATGATGATATCACGATAATGATGACGTTGTCAATACCATGATGATGATGACGTTGTCAGTACCATATTGATGATGATGTCGATACCATCGAAATGCGAATGCTTCCTGCACGTGAGTTCTCTGATCGAAGCCCCGTCTCGCCATGCCACGCCTTTCCTTCCAACCGCCTTCCATCCTTCCGTTTGTCGGTGATGTTTTATGTGTATGTGCGTGCGTGTGTGTCATTGGGGTGTGGAGGATGCTACTTTGTGCACACAGACGAGTGAGTTTTGGTCGGCAGTTGAGTTCTTGTTGCTGTTGTTGTTGTTGGTTTTGTTGTTGTTAACTTGTCAACATTGCAATTCCACAAAACATGTTAAAGACATTATTTCTACAACAACAAAAACAATAAGCAAATATCAACAACAATAACAACTACGATATCAGAAAACAATAAAAACATGTGCATCGAGCAATGAGGAAAATTCAAGAGATAAAACAACAAATTTAGGAAATTTGTATTTGTAGAAATCCAACTACAAAAACAGCTGCAACAAAAACAACCCCCACTACAACAACACTGGCAAATTTCAATTCAATTAGATTTCGTAAATATTTCGTCCTTCCGCCAGGCATATGTGGTAAAATTATTGCAAGTCAAACGATGGTCTTTGGAGCAATTATTGGCGCAAATACCCGAGGCATGGGCCAAAGGTCTGACAGCTCAAATACGTGACAACTACTTGAACAGATATGTATTTCCCTAAATAGGTTTGATTGATGAACATTTGAAGAAATGAGTTAATAAACCAAATGCTATTAAACGATTACTTTTGAGTAATTATAAGGTAGAGATGGTCACGATTCGTACAATGGGAGAAACAGTTTTCAATTGCTGTTGGAGGGTACTAAATAAAATAACGTCTGTGAGGAGTAATTATGGCTTGTAATCCGCGTACAGCAGAAGTATTTGGTTGAAAATGAACTCTGTCGCCCTGCCACGGTCTGTCGGCCAAACGAATAGAAAACCACAGTCACACGGAAATAATTTCGCCGTCTCCTCGTCCTGCTCCCTCTGCTCATTTTCACTATTATTTTATTGTTTCATTTAATTTTTCTTTGTGGTCGCTGGTGGCTTCGTAGAAAACCACAAAATGTGAAAAAATAACCCGCTGAAGCCGCAGAATAAAGCCATTGTGAAGATGGGAAGAGGGACGAGTGCTAGTGAGAGCGAAGAACAAAGAACAAAGAACAAAGGCAAGGAAGGATATTCGTTAAGAGCGACCGGAAGTGGACAGGCGAATGCATTAAAACATGGCTGACCACCAGAGGCAGAATTTTCGAACACTCCGCATTCACACCGCAGACGTTCTGAAAGAACGAGAGAGATTGAAAAGAGGGAGAGAGGAAAAAGAAAAGGAAAAAGGGATCCCCAAAATCCCTTCCAAATTCCTCCGAGCACCGCATGGAGCCATCCATTTTCTGGCTCGGACTCGAATCACATAATTTGTAATCCTCTCGTGAAGGACCCTCGTTTTCATCCTCAACCATCTTCGTCTTCACCCCAAAACCCATGTCGTTGATTCGAAAAATCTGTCAATTGAAGTTTTCGATGGAACAAAACAAGAACGAGTGCCACGTGGCCACAGTTGCTGTCATAAAAGTATGGGGTCCGAATCTCCCTGATCCATTGTGCGAACTATTGGGTGGAAGGGGCGTGGCCTGGGAACTACACTTGTGTTTGACATTTGCCAAGTGGGCCCGCAACGACGACGAGGGATCCCTGAATACAAAGAGTTGGAGGAGCTTCGCATAAATACCTGATATGTTATTATTGAACCACAAAATTTTCAATAATTTATAATTCATTTATTAATTACACAATTCAAATTTTTTCATATTTGTACAGTCATCTGTTATGTAATTGCATATGTTGAATCTTTTTATTATTATTTTTTGTTCTTCAATTTAATTGTATTTTAATACTTTTATTAAATTAATGACTTTTATTGTAATCAAAGTTTTATATTTTTTTTCCCTTCGCTGCCATCAAATTTGTTCGCATTGGCAATTTTCTTATGGGTAATTTTATTATATATTTTAGTGCTGATTGTTTTGTTCGCAAACATGAACCAGATTTTATTTAATTGAAAAAAATTGTCATATTTTTTTATTTCACCGTGACCTTATTTTGTCTTTCTTGAGTCTACATTTTCGTTATATTTCCTCAGGTTTTAATAACTTGGCTTCAGGTTTTAATTTGATATTTAATTATAATTTATTTATTAATGCTTAATTTAATTAATTTATATTTAATTTAATTAATTGATGTTTTTAATTTTTATTTTTTGATATTACATAATCTTACTCCGATCTACTTTCTGGATCTGGAAAGTACCTCCCAATACTCAAAACTACATGCAAGTACTCCCATTACTACTGGGAATGCTTTGAAATAACCCACCAAGTAGACGAGATGCACGTTTGAACTCATAATTACCCAACCATCACTCGCCATTACTCTCAATTACCCGCAGTTAACTTCGTCTTCAGAGCACCGGTCGTGAACGGGGCGTGGCACGGGGGGCGGAAGAGCGATGTTGTTACGTTTGTGGAAACTATTTCGGGCACGCGGCCAATTTCGGATTCCGGACGCGGCCTGAGACAAGAATGTTGACAATGCATTTTTGTTGTTGTCGCCTTTGTGCCATCCTCGTCGACGGTGTTGGCGGCGTCGTTGTGGTTGTCGTCATTGTGGTTGTCGTCATCGTCGTCGTTGTGGTTGATGTCACAATAGTTCTTTGCAGTTGTGGCTTCCTATTGGTATGCAAATTGCACGCCGCACTCATAAATCGAGGACCGCGTTGACGTCGTCGTCGTTGTTGCCGAGAGTCATTGCCGTGTCTGCGGCAACATTGTCTTTGGCTCTGACTTCGTTGACTTAGTGTTTTTCTTGTTGTTGTTGGTGGGTGTTGTTGTTAGTGGTGTTGGTGTTGTTGGTGTTGTTGGTGTTGTTGGTGTTGTTAGTGGTGATGTTGGTGTTGTTGGTGTTGTTAGTGGTGATGTTGGTGAAGTTTGCGTTGTTGGCATTCTTCATTGACTTGTTCTTCGGTCTCGAAGAAGAACCACAATTGCCTAATGCAACCAACTCAACAACAATATCAACAACAATGACAACAACGTTGATAACAACAATGCCAACAACAATGACAACAACAATGACAACAAAAATGCTAAGAAAAATATCAACAACAATGTTGTTTGCTAACGATGTTGCTGATATTATTGTTGTTATCGTTGTGGTAATCATAGTAGTAGTTGTTGTGATTGCAGTTGTTGTTGTTTTTCTTGATGATCTTTTAGTTGTTATTGCATTTGTTGTTTTTGTTGTTGTTCCTGTTACCACAGTCACAACCGCCACCGCATTCGCCGCTGTCGTTGGCCATTTGTTTGCGGCCTCAACTACCCAGACTAATTGTGTATGCCTTTGCGTGTTTCGTCTTCTCCTTGTTGTTGTTATTGTTGCTTTTAATGTTTTACTGGTTTTTGTTACCAACACAAACAACAAGAACAAGAACAACAACAACAAGGACTTCTCTCTGATCGTGCCGAGCCGCCGGTCGACGAGTTGGAGTTTGAAATTGAAAACCGTCGAATGCACGTGACTTGGTTGTTGAATGACCTCCTCTCGCCTTTGTTTCTTCTCTCTCTCACTCTTCTCCTCTTTATTCCGTGATAATGTGAAATTCGCTAGGACCGCACTCAGCCCTTTCTCCCTCTATTGACCTCTTCTCTTTCCCACCCTCAGCGGACACGTTTTGCTCGTCTTCTCCAATTCGCTGACTCGCCACTTGATTCGCTTGAGCTACTTTTCCTCGTTCCCCATTTTTCTCTTTCTCTAAAATTAGGGTTTATTGGAAAATAATTTAGAAATTAACGTCTCTTTTTTTTTCAGTTTCGGAAGGCGTGGCAGCAAGATGAGTTTCTGAGAAGTTCGCAGTCCTTGGAGGGTTTTTTGTTTTCTACTAAAAAAGGTGAGTTTTTCTTGTCGTTTGATTATTTATCGATGGGTTTGTAGAAGTTGTTGTTGGCGACGTAATGAAACTAATATCAACAAAAATTCAAACATATTAAATAAGAATTCGATCTTTCATGATACATTTTTTGTTTTGAGAAGAAAAGTTTTTTTTAATATATGATGAATAAACAAAAAAGTCAATGAACTTCACTCGTTTCTGCTTCATCACCCTGTATCGAGCGGAACCCGAGGGACTCTCACACACACATAGACTCATCACACGCACACACCGCCCATTCTCTACGTTCTAATTATGCGCCTTCGCCTGGCGTCTTCGGCGGAAGCCACGAGTTTCGTTTCTACTGCAGATTCGTGTTTTCCGCCCCCAACAAGAGGAACAATAAAAGCAACAAAAATAACAACAAGAACGACAACCTCATCGAGTGGATCAACAGAGAGAGAGCAAAAAAACAACAACAACAAACATATCCTTAGCTACCTGTGCGGAAAACAACAACACAAACAGCAACAATGTCAAAGTTTTGGCCGCTCCGGCACCCGCCTCTTTTTGCCTCCAGATCAACTTTGTATTATCTAATTTCGCAATTTTTGTTGTTGTTATTGTTGGGAAATGCAAAGTTGTTATAGGAAAAATTCATAGTTGTTGTTGTTGCTGGCGTTTGTTTTGAGTTATTGTTGTTGGAATTTCATTTAATTTTCTCATGAATTTTTCACGAAATTTCATCCCACTGTGAGGACTTTCCACGATAGAGTTGAAAGCGAGAGAGAAGCAACTTTGACAGTTCGGAAGAGAGAGAGATAGAGAGATGGAAGAAAGAGAATGACAGAGAGAAATAAATAGAGATAAATAAAAATGAAAGAGAGAGAGCGCTTCGACTCGTTCAAGTTCACTCGAGCGCGTGAAAAGCTTATTCTCCAAAAGCTATATGGATATCTTCGTTGCACGCTTTTAGACAGCTTTGACTTTTGCTTGCCTGAATTGAGTGAAAGCTTTCGGTAAAGCTTTCTTCGACACCGAACGTGAGGCGTATGAGTAACTTCAGGAAACGGTGGAAGATGATAAAAATACAAATAAAAATATTATATTTACAAAATTTAACAGTTTCCATATTTATTAGAAGATTATCAAAATAAAAATACCATAAAATTTAATAAAAATTATTTTATCATATATGCATTCAAAAATCTGTAGATTTTTGACAAAAACAGTCTGATTTTAAAATTTTTGAGAGGAGCGAATAATAAAAAATTAAGTGTACCATACATTTTTAATTTCAATATAAGTCAAAATATTTTGTTGTAGTAAAAAATTTGTTTTTTTCCAAAAGATGTTAAATGTTAAAATAAACAAGAAAAAAAATAATTGTCCCATCTCGACTTAAGTTTTTTTTGTCAAAAGTCCACAAAAAATTATGAATTGGAACCAACAGAAATAATGACAACCTCTAAAGCCTAACTGTTGGCCAATTATTTCAAACACTGAATTATGTCTTAAATGTGTGAAATTTTTGTAATTTCAAAAAACGTGGCAACACCTCCAGTTGTCCTGCTTACAAAGTTCTCCCGCATGTGGCGAGCTTCGACCGTCTTTAATTAGTTCGTTCTCTTAACTCCCATTAATCCCATTCCTTTCCCTCTCGCTGTCTCATTCTCTTTCATTCGTTTTCTCGCTCACTCTCGCCGAGCTATGGCCACTGTTATGTAATTTATGATAGTCCTCACCCTCGCCCCAGCCCTCGGTCACCGATGGATCCCTTTTAGAAACAGTTTACATTCCAAATCCTCCCCACACTCACTCCCTTCATCTCTCTCTCTGTCTCACTCTGTTGTTGCGAAGCTCTCCAGGCGCTTTGACTCAAAAGCTCTTTCGCTCTCTGTCGGTCGCCTCCTGAGCTTTGCTTCCTGCCCCGACTTCCAGTGGTTGGAAGTTGCTTCGCGTCCACGCGTAGCCTGCATCGGAATTCAGTTTCCGCGAGACACGACACGCCAGCGGTTCGAGCCACGCGAGCGGCCGCAGTGGAGCAACGCGTTGAAGAAAAGTAAAACGAGTGCCATCTCTCTCTCGCTCTCGCTCTCTGTCGCTCTCTCACTATACTCCTCACTGTGTTCTCTCGTTTCAATTTTGTGCGCGTGCGACAAGGAGTCGTTTTGTGGGCCAGGAGAGGCGGCCGGGTTGGGCAGATGTGGAGGGCTCCTGGCGGCGACGGGGGAGGAGGAGGAGGAACGCGCGTGTTCGCAGGACACACACTTTCACACCCACAGTGACAACAACAATCTCGGCCCACCTCCGGCTTACGACCTACACTTGGACCAACTTCAAGCAAGCCTTCGAAACCCATCTCCTCCATTCCATCTCCAAATCCCTCAGCCACTCGATCTCCCCGCACTCCTCTGACGCAACAACAAAGCCCAAATTTGCCTTCGCTCCTTTCGCCCCCCACTCCCAATCCTGCGCCTTCCAGTGAACTCTAAGTTTTTCGTCCTTTTGGCAATCGTTTTGCTGCTGTCCGAATTTCGCCGCGCTTCGATTTCGATTTCGCTTTCGATTTTTTCTTTTTTTGCTCCATGCGTTGCGACGACAACGAAACGTCGGACAGATGGACGGACGGACAGGAGGAGGACGAACCATTGTGTGTATGTGTTGTGAAGTGCGAGCAACGACAATGGAACGTGAACAGAGAGTGAGAAAGAGAATGAACGGAGAGAGCAACAACCAAGAAGGGAGAGAGCTATAGAGAGAGAGGCGAGAGAGAGTAGGAGGAACGAGGGAGTGTTTATGTGTGGGTGCGGAGGGGACGGTGGGCGGTGAGACGAACGGTCGGCTCAAATTTCGATGAATTACCAAGAGAACCGTCATGAATTTCTTATAAATTAACAAAATGTGAGGCGAAAAAACGAACAAAAATAAACGTGAATGCCAAAGAAATGATGAAATGAAAAGTGAATGAAATGAAAATGAAAACAAGTGCAAAATGTGAACACCGACCAGAGGGACACGGAGACGATGAGAAGAACGACAACAGCCGCAATTAAATGACGGTCTCATGAATTAAAAATCGCGAGATATCTCCACGAACCGCGTTCTCGACGGAGGATCCTTCGTGGGAAATCGAGGAAAATCTCGGTTAACGAATGGACGAATGGATGACATGAAAGGAACCTGGGGAACAAATGGAATTACGTGGAGCTCAAAGGAAGCTCACGTTAAGAATTGAGGCCGGGGAATTTAAATGGCAAATGAACATTCCGCGATTCAATCGAGCGTCATTCATTGCGCGGAATTCTCGAGCGAACTTTATCGAAATAGGTGGCGATATCAACCCACAGTTTCATGAATTCCGTTTTATATTCTGTAGACCACTTTGTGTGAGCGACTTCTCCATGTCGCTCATACGCCCATTGTCATCTACCAACACCTCTCCATTTCTCATCCAAATATACGCCTCTGGCAGCCCCGACGTACGTGAGGTCGCATCGGAACCTTGAAATAATTAAATTGACTTTTAATCGAATTCCGAATTTAATCGAACACCGGAAAATTGAATTCGAAATGTAATTTAATTCCAAGGTTCTGGTTTAAACACACTTTAACGAAGAGAAAACTTTCCAGAGTTGTTGAAAGAAGAACTCGAAGAACTGTGTAAGTGCCGAAGAAGAAGCAGCAGACATTTGTTTTGCCTCGAGTTTCCATCTCGACTGCAATCAAGCACGAGGACTTCATCAGCGAATCAGAAGCTCATAAAGAGAACATTTAATTGCAATTACTTTGTGTGTGTCTCTCGCTTACTGAGAGCTTCACATCTGTCTCATTCTACTCGCCTTCCCTGTTCCTGCCCCCTCTCCAATTTGCGAACCTCCCGCAGGATTACAATTAATTAGTCGTGGCCATCTTCATGCGACAGCGACGTATGCGTGGAGATCTAATTAGCCTTGTTGCCGGCTGATCCTTGGCTCGAGTGCAGGCCCGGTTCAATTAAGATGGTGTAATGAGCCGATGTCTCCGCACTCGACTGCCAGGACGCCGACGCCTTCCCTCAGCCCAGGATCGTCTCGTTCCAATTACAAACGCATCTCTCGCCACCCCGAATACAGTGTGTGGGTGTGCGATGTGCGAAGGATATTCGGGCCGATCAACAATTAAAAGTTCGTACTCCGGGCAGAGTGGAAACTACTTGAAGAGTTCTTAAAGTTCCTCCTTTGTTGAGCGTTTATTTACAGTGAAAAACTCAAGGACATTCGACCACGCGAGTGCCGACCCCGACGCACACAAACACATGCACAAAGATATAACACAAACAATTGAACAAAGGCCTCTCGAACAAATACAATCACAATTACACGCATCCCCATTCAATGTTGTGTGTTTGTGTGACGAACACTCGACGATGAATTGTTTTGATGATATTTACTGTCACCAACAACAAAGTTTCATCGAACGTAACAACAACAACAGCAATACTGTAATCCAGACAATAAGAGCAACAAAACAATTGCAAGAACAACAAATACAACAAAAAGGACATCAACAAAACGAACAACAACAAAAGTAACAAGAAGAGCGAGAAAATACCGTCGAAATTTCTTAAAACTACTTCAAGTGCCCGTCGTTTGTATGAGTGTGGGTGCTCTGTACATGTGTGGGTATACTGTACATGTGTGTATGTGAGTGCACTCCGATTAAATAAGAAATATGTTGTGCTCCTTTTCGTTGTAATTGCGGCCAACATCCGTCGGAACAAAAGGAGAGAAATCCTTCGGACAAAGAATGACTGAAAGAAAAAATTAATGGTCGAATTTAATGGCCTTTATGGCGACAATTGGGCAACGATTTTTAGGCACGTTATATTCGGAGCATCTGTGAATCATTTGGATGGTCTTGGCTTTTCTTGTCATTTTGTGTCTATGGTCTAATCCTTGTGTCAAGCTTTTGTACTTGTCTCTGGAGTACCAGGGCGTATAAGAAACACCTTTGGTAAAGAATTCTTAAAACTTTGGTAAAATAAATCCTTAAACCATTGGTAAAGAATCCTGAAACCATTGGCAAAATGAATTCTTAAACTTTTTTTAACAAATTCTTAAAATTTTGGTAAAATGAATCCTTAAACCTTTGGTAAAGATTCCTTAAAGATTTGTTGACTATTTATTTCACTCCCCCCTTGACGACTGTCGTTTCAAGGCCATTCAAGGACCTCCATTCAAGGCAACTCAAGCACGTCTGTCGATGCCTTGGATGCTGTCTAGAGGTCAAAGGTCAATCGAAGGAGCCCGGGGGAAATGATCTATTTTTAAGCTGTCCACATACACACCCACACCCGTCCGACCAAAGGTGTGGTATCACGTGATGAAATTTTCGAACCGCGTCGTGGTTGTCGAATCGTCGAATTAGGGTTTTTCAAATCTGGAAAGGAGGGGTGAATGGAAAGGAGAGATAGAGAGAGAAGGATATAAAGAGAGATGGGGAAGAGACTGTGGAGGGATGAGACCGAGAGGGGATGAGATAGACATAGAGTGTGAGAAAGTGGCCCAGCACAAGTTTTTCGTTGTAATGGTCCATTCTTTTGGCTTCTTCTCACCGTTCTGTGTCCTCTTTCGGATGTTGTTGTTCCACACTGTTGTTGGTGTTCCACAATGTCTTCTTGCGATCTTGTATTCATTGCTGTTGCTATTGTTGTTACAACAATTAGAAGCAATAAAACAGCAACATTCGAGCATCTCCTTTTATCCGCTTATTCTGAACCCAACAGCAATTGTTGTCAATGCGATACTCGCTGTTGCATCCTCCATCCACCGAGTGGATGGGGCCTTGGGGATCCTTTCCATCTCTTTCCCACGCTTCTCCTCCTTCTTTCGGAACTAGAAACCAACGACGGCGATGCTTCAACTTCTGTATCGCGTTGCGTGTGGCCCTCGGGCGCTGCTCGTCGGGTTCTGGAGAACTGATCCAAAGTGCGCGATGCAATCGTCCTTAACGAGATCTGAGGAGGAAGAGGACTTACCGTGGAGGATGAGGACTAAGCAGAAGACCAGAAGGGCTTGAGGAAGGTCTGGACTGGATGAAGGTGGGGGAATGCGAAGGAGGTGGGCCTCGGGGTTTGTTCAGCCGTTTCTAGGAAGTGATAAGCAAATACGTGTGGCGTGTTGACAGTGCTGATGCAGAGGGGGGAGAGCGAGAAAGATAGCGATATAGAAGGAGCAAGAAAGATAAAAGGGGAGGGAGAAACATAGCGATAGAGGAAAAAAAATACATCGAGGAAAGAGTGATAGTGTGGAAGATAGAGAGGAAGAGTGCGTATGAAGGGGATCGCGAGTAGTTGTAATGAATTTTTAATGGCTCTCAAGGACGAAAGAGGGACAGAGAAAATGGAAACGACAGGAGTGACGACAACAAGGAAGGGGAAAGGCGAGGAAAGAAGAGGAAGAAGTTCACAATCAGTGTCTGCATTTTTCAAAGTACTGAGAAGAGTGAGAAAAAAAAAGAAGAGGAGACAAAAGAAGAGGAGAGAGTGAAAAGAAGTTAACACAATCAGTGTCTGCATTTCTCCACAAACGGAGAGTAGCAAAGGAATTATTTCCGATTAAAAAAAAGTATAGAATCGGACACACAATGGACACAATCGGGACAATGTCATAGACTGGCCATAGATGAAGCAGATGACGTGGATTAGCGTTCGCATATGCGTCCGGAGGGAGCAAAGCAATATTTCACCTGAGAGAAATTCAATATTTTCCCTCAAAATGTGTCCCAACGAGTCCTGCGGCGCGATTTTCCCCTTCAGTGCCTTCAGTTGCGAATCGCTTTGCGCATCCGAATCGCATTCAATCAACATTTTTCTCTGTCCCTGGAGCGACGGGAGGGGCGTTTTGGTCCTGTCGAACACATCGCAATGCGGGCCACATACGACGGCTGACAGTTGGCTTCTGTCGCGTTACCGATGCCGGAAGCACCAGCCACGCCCACCCGCCGCGATGCCACCGCCTCTGGTGGACACAGCAACAAAGAGCACAACAAGTTTTGAAAAATATTCAAATTTCAATTCGTGCCGTGTGCGATGGAAATGGAATTCTGAGGAGAGAGAGAGAGAGAGAGAGAGAAATATAAAGATAGAGAGCGAAAAAAGACGAACGCAATATAATAAATAGCTATTCAAATATCCTCGCAGGCTCCGAGGGCGAGCTTATCTGTCTTTGAATTTTAATAGCTTTCTCGCTCTCGTCCTGTCGCTCTCTGCACCCCCGATGGGTCTCTCTTTCCCGGTCCGTCCTGCTCTTGGCTCCTGGCTGTGCGACAACTTATGCAATATATCTCTCTCTCTCTCGTTCGTGCCAATTTCTGTCCACAAACGAACGATGATAAGATGATGATTTCTGCGTCTTTTTTCAATTCGTCCTTTTTTGTATAATTTAAATTCCCACTCTAGTTCAGCATTTGCATTTTTGTGACTTTCAAGTCGACCTCAGGACCAAGGAAAACTTTCTTGTCGCCTGTGGCGAGAGACTTCAAACCTGAGCTAAGCCGAACTTGAGTGCTAATTTTCAGCTCCAGAGGTTTCTTTAGAATTCTCTCAAACTTCATATTCTAATGTAGGATCCACAGTCGTTTTCTACTAAATTTTACATCGTGTTCTTCTCATTTTCTCTCTATATACCTCATTCAAAAGAGATCCTTTCGATCTCTCTCATCCTTTTCAATAGTGTTTCTAGCTCCTCTCTCAATTTCTCTATACTTCATTTCAAAACCAGTTTGATCCACTTGAAATAGATTTTAATTTAGTTTTAATATTGTTGGAACCGTTTTCGTAGATTATCTCGTTTCTGAAATCAATTTTGCACTCTCAATCCCAGGAGCCGAAACGATTAAAGCGAAATCCATCACAAGTATAAATGCAATAAATTGATGGCCGCCAATAACACTTAAAATTATTGGCAACACACACCTCTACACGCCATCATACACAACCACAAACGGTCTCTCCCTTTCTATCTCTCTCTCTCTGTCTTTCACCCACAACAATATGTTCTCTCTCACACTAATATAAACTCGCACACCCATTCACCTTCCCTATATTTATTGTCTATCGAAAGGGTCAATTGAGGCCGAAATAGGATGGTTGGAAGGAGAGGGAAGAGAGTTGTGAGCAGAGAGAAGAGAGTGGGGAGGCAAGAGAAGAGAGTAGGAAGAGATAGAGAGAGAAGTGAAACAGAGCAAATAAATCAAAGCAAACATTTGTCCGAATTTACGAGCGGGAGGCGGGATGGGGCGGGACTCTAAAGTGCCTCTTCTTCATTAATTAACGTCGCGCAGCAGCTTGTTGTGTGCGAATGTGTTTGTCCGGTCGAGTAAGTGTGTGGGTGAGAGTCCGTCTGTGGTTGGGATGATCTCGTCCTCGTGAGTGAGTGAGTGTGTGTGTGTGTGAGTTAGTCACATGAGCATGCATGGTCACGTGGAGTTTCGGATTTTTCACAGAACTTTTTCGAACCGAAAAAATAAAAGAAAATAATATAAAAACCGTGGAGAACGAATTCGTTTCCGGGAATTACATAAATCGCATATTTAGGGGGATTGGAAAATATTGTGAAATTTAAAATATAGAGAATATTTCTTTAGAAATTGATTTTTTATATTTCCCTCATGATGCTATTTTTAACTCTACGGTTCCTTAGGATCCCTCAAGGATTCTCCGAAGTCCTGTGGTTGTTTGCGATTTATCGGAAACTCATTGAATATTCTTTCTCTCTCGAAGACCTTCTGCCTCCATACATTGACGTTAATGAAAAATTCAATCACCCGTTTTTCGCAGCACTTACCACCCACACCATCAGACAAACACGCACACACACAACCCTCACCCACTCATCCATACTTCACACATGCGAGTGCTCATCTCGCATTCGAACAAAGTCGTGTAAAGGGTGTGGAGAAGAAGGAAAAAGGGAAAGGATGCCAGTGGAAGGATGCGGGGTGTGAAGCGTTTCCTCCACTCGACTCGTATTGCTGTTCAGTGTTGCCGACAGCATCCGTGATAACTACACTAACAACAACAACAACAACTACTACTGCTGCATCCGAGCGGAGATGGCGATGTAGTTGTTGCTCAGAATTTGAGTCGCTTTTCACTTTCAACTTGATTGGAGGAAACACACTCTCGGTGTAGATGTGAGTGTGTGTGTGGGAGTATCACGTGTGCCTGTGTGTGTTTTCCATGCGTAGATTTCTTTGTTGTTATTGTTTACAAGCAAAAAACGGTGTTGAGGTTGTGTTTCCTTTTTTTCTATTGCCGATCAAACGGCAGCAACTATCACAACAACAAAACTATAGACTTTGGGGGCGTGTCAGGCATATTTTTTCCACACTTCTTAGTTTTCTTTTTTCCACTCTTCCCATTTCTTTCTTCTTCTCTCTGCTCCTCCTGTTTCCTCCATTTGGACCATGGTATCTTTGTTTGTGCTCCAGTTTCTCTCTGATGACATTTTTCTGTAGTTGTGGTTCTTGATGGAGTTGTTGTTGGAGTTCTTGTTATTAATGTATTGTCTTTTTTTCCAGTGTTTGTTGGTAGTTGTTGTTGTTGTTGTCATTGCTACGGTTGTTATTGTAATTTCAGTTGTCTCATTCATTGTTGCGAACGAGAACAGGAACCGGAACAATCGGTCCATTTGTTGCAGTTGTTGTTGAATACAATCAATTTTTTTTGTTGCTGTTTCTATTATTGTTTTTGTTGTTTCTATTATTCTTTTTGTTGTTGTTTGTTTTGTTATTTTAGTTGTTATAATCGAAAAGCGGAAAATAGAACATACCGAAGGGAAGCGAGAGTAACAGGAAGGAGTATGATCCAATGTTCAAGAGCAGTCAACGAGCGATTGAGCAGAGAGTTGAGGAGAGGTTTGATTTTTTGAATGATAGCATGAGAAACCGGCTCCAATGTGGAGTGAGAAATATTGAGGGAGTCAAGGAGAGATGAGGGAGAAAATATATTCTATTTGGTGGTCATTTGAATACGAAGTTATGTTTTTGAATTTGTAATTTTAATTGCAAAAACAATAAGTTCCAAAAGCCTCTTCAGGATATAATATAAAAACCAAAAACCAAAAAAACAAATATCAAAAACAATTACCAATAAATGCAATGATTATCAATTGATTTAGCCAAAATCTGATATACATACATACATCTACATGAATGAATATAATCCATTCATAGAGAATCGACCGTCAGAGGATTTTTCAATTTCAATTGAAGCAATGCGATCAATAGCATGTGCCAACTACAAGGGCTGCAGTAGCAACAACAACAACACTATGAAACATTAATTCGCTCAGTATGTAAAAATCCGTGATTATCCTTTGAGTGGCTCGAGCGGAGCCGCCGACGAACTGATGTCAGACGTCAGTGAAAGCGGCTTAAAACAGCAAGTGCAATAACAAAAAACAATCATCAGTGAAATGATAAATCATCATTGACGATACAACTGCAACAACAACAATTAGAAGCCGTTAAGGAGCTTTAAGTCGTGCAAGTGGAAAGGATTTCGTGAACTTTTTCCTTCTCACTCGTCTCGTCTTCACAATCTTTCTGTCCCTCTCTCTCACTCTCTTTCTGTCTCCTCACTTTCTTTCTGCCTCTCTTTGGTTCTCTCTTTCTTTGGCCTTTTGTTGCTAGGCTTCTTTCTTTATTTAATACACGACCGGTTTGAAGGCAAGAGTCGCCAGGACGATGACGGGCGTCGAGGGGAGAGGAAACGAAAGCGTTGCGGAGGAAAAATCAATGAAAAAGTTTCGTATTCCTCCCCCCGGACGGTTGGGCGGAAACAGGAGACTAAAAATTAATTTTCCTCAGCGGGAAAGAGGCAAGAGAAGAATCAAGAGGAAGTAAAAGAACTGAAATGTGAATTCGTGGGGAGGATTTGAAAAGCTGAAACCTCAATACATTATTTCGGACGACGAATTTATGACGACCTTGAGATGTCAACGCGTCCCCGTGTGACAGTTACTGTTATGCGAAACGTGACTCGACCCTGCCTCCGTCTCCGCCGGCGAAGAACCTTCCACATAATTTTCACCTTGAGCATCTTTCGTCGAAAATAGAGGCTGGTTTTGGTTCGAGGAAATCACCTGTGCACTCATACAGAAACACGCACACACACACACTCGTAGACAACACCAGGACCTCGACACCGAAATCACTCCCGAGCCTCTGGTCGATTTTATTGACATTCGTGTTGACGCGATTCCCGCTGCCGCAGCGACACTTACACAAGGACATCCACACACACACACTCCCATACGACCACTTATACACACACGCAAAGTCACCACGCATTCACACACACACAAGCGAACTTCAACTAGCTTTAGATTTATGCCCGATTTCCTTCGTCTTTGTTTCTCTGCTTGCTTGCGTGTGTCCGTCCGTCCGCCTGTACGTATGTGTTTGCGTATGTGTGGTTGTGTTGTGGGCGGTAGCGGAGGCGTGGCCGTCTCTCGCATGTGACAAGTTCATTTGCGTCAACAAAATGGTCGCCTCCGACACTCCTCGCAGCTGTTAATACGAATTATCCGAGGACGAGGAAGAAACGGAAACGCGTTCATCGATCTTTTCGAACTATGGAGTGGGTGAAGTGGAGACGAGGGAGCTTCCGGGGTACCTTGACCTCGTCCACACATCATGCCTTCAAGCTTCACCAGCAGTCAACCCCCCTCCAAGTTCTTTCAGAACCCGGATTTGTTTCGTTTTTGGTCGTTCATTTCGATTACGATGGCCATGAATAGTTGCTCTTGTTGTTGTTGGTTCTGCTCTTTTGGACGATTTGATTACATTGCAACAACACTAACGACGACAACAGCAACAGAAACAACAACTGGAATACCAGCTATGTGAACAACGATTTGAACAGCAATAACAACCGCCAATTGAAATGCGATTGGGTGGAGCAAAATTCACTGATCTGTGAAGTTGAAAGGATCAATGTTGTTTTTGTTGTTGTATGCTGTGCTTAAGTTCTTATTGGAGTTATTGTGGTCATCGTAGTTGTTTTTATACTTGGTGTTGTTAGCTGTCCTCCATCGAATGCGACGAGATTCTGGAGAGCCCTCTGATTCGTGGGCGTTGATGAGCGTATTTTCTAGCCTGAGCCTAGTTTGGCGAGAGCTTAAAGCTTCTCCGAGCTTCACGAGGATCTCGGAAGGAAATTAAGGATGAAATACGTTCCTGCAAGCTTCGCTAGTTTCAGATCAAATTCGCTCCCCACGAACCTAGAAGTGCAAATCAATTCGCCTAGGTTAAATCCCGTTTTCTGTCGACCGGAGATTGAAGGCTTTGCATTCGCAATCCGTGAAAGTGACACATGGTGACAGGCCAGAGCTCGTGGTGAGTTCAGACGTGGTAGGTGAGTGAGCGAAATGGACGGCAGAGGGAGGGACGCAGAAGGCTCCGGTCTCACCAAAACATTTCGAATTCTGTCAATCATCTGTCAATCGAATCAAGTCCAAACACCGTGCGACTCAAGGCGATGATGATGGTTTATTTTAGGCATCGTGCTGATGACGTTGTGGACGAGCGATCTCTGGATAATAATGACGTTGTCGAAGGTTGTTTCCGAATTCGATGGTACTGATTATGACCAAAAATTATGATGAGTTCGTCCAAGGTTTCGACCAGTCAATCAAATAAAATAGAGAAAATCGTAAATTAATGGAAAAACAATCGAATAAACAACAAAACAAAAAATAAAAATAGCCTAAACTGAGAATCGAAAAAATTTAGACGAAAAAAAGTATAATAAACAATTGATAGTAACAAAAATAGCCAGCGAAATCTAAAATCCTACAGCCATGAAAAATTAGATTTCGTTCACAAACCAAAGCGATGAATGAACAAATATTATTAGTTAATGTTTTTATTGTAAAGTTGACTACAAGTTTCCCATGTGAGCGATCTACGTGTGTATTCGTGTATCAGATTTTACACACTTGGATCCAGATGTGAAAAGGGCGAGCGTTAAAAATTGCCAAGGTTTAAAAATACCAACAAAAAGTGATGAACGAAAAAACATCATTAATAATGTTAAATAAAATAATTGAAAATTAATATTAAAAAATATCCACATCAATTAATAAGCTCTTAAGTTATACAAAATTTTCCAAATCTCACCAATTCAGAGTTCGATTTTAGAATTTATAATCAATATTTTTTGTTTTGATCTAAGAAATTGGTTGGGGTAGAGAGCAAAAGAGAGCGAGAGTTCAAAATAGAGCAGTCGGGGGTCGGAGAAGAGGATTTCACGAAAGATCCTGAATGAAACAAAATTAAGGCGTTTCCTGTCGAGTTTCGTCAAAACTTTTCAAAATTTATAGCTTCAGCCAGATGTTGCAGTAACAACAAAT
Organism: Coelopa frigida; assembly: GCA_017309665.1. NCBI lineage: Eukaryota > Metazoa > Arthropoda > Insecta > Diptera > Coelopidae > Coelopa > Coelopa frigida. The sequence continues at coordinate 12,720,163 of CM029561.1, read as the reverse complement.
GTTTATATTGACAACAACAATAAGAACAAACGGGAACAACGGCTGGAAAATAATCAACAAAATTTAAAAGCTGAAAAATTCGGATCCTCAGACATGTGTGTGTGTGTGTATGTATGTGATTCTCCACAAAATACTTGTGTCCTTCGAGCCAAATTATTGCGACGACGAAGCGGACGAAGACGTAGAGAACAAAATGGCGAAAATATGCCGTTTGGCATGAAGCCAGGAAAACGAGGAAGGGAGAAAGAGCGAGAGGGAGAGAGACAGAAAATGAACAGAAAATAGGAGCAATAGATGAGGAAGTAAAGGAAGGGGGAAATTGCATGTTTGTGCGAAAAATTACAGCACATCAGTGATGAAAATAGGAGGGTGATGAAGAAGAAGAAGAGGGCATGCAATAGTATTCAAATTAAAAATAAAAATAACAACATGAAGAGACTGATAAAGAAGAAGACGAGGAGGACAACGAACCAGCGAAGTGAGATGAAAAATTGTGCCGAAAAATTGCTGATGAATTTCTAATGAGACGACAACAAAAATAATTTTTTATTGTATGCAGAAGAGAAAAAATATGTGGAGCAAACTAAAAAAGAAGCAACAATAACAAGAACAACATTGTCAACAACAATAACAGAGTCAACAACAATAACATTGACACTTGAGAAATGTATAAAACAACAATGGCGACAGCCACAACAACAACAACCAAAACTACAAAAACATTCACTGTCGCATATATGTATGTATGTGGATGTTTACACACAGAGGGCAGGCCTGGTACAACATGCACGCCATGAATCCATCATCCGAGACGAGGAGTGAACCAGAAACAGACATAGGCAGAGACAGAGAAAGAGAGACAGAGAGAGAGAGAGAGAAACACAGAGTGCGGACAAGGGATAGAGCGAGAAGGACACTTAAGGATGCATGAGGACCCTCCAGATGCTCGCCCCAAGGACCTTTTCAGATGCTTTCCTCAGAGGCTTTTATGCATGGGAATTTGCTAACATTTTTTTGTGTAAAGAAAACAACTTTAAGTTTAACTACCATGGGTATAATAACAACTATAACTACGACAACTATATCAACAATAATTTTCACAACAACTAAGAATGGCAATTTAAAAAATGAAACAAACATTTGTGAAATTATTGAATTCCTTGCTTCGACACAGGAATCACCGTATGAGTACTCGAAATTCTTTTGACTATTGATTCTCGCGAAGAGAGAGAAGGAATAAGAAATGGACAATGGCAGTTATATAAGAAGGAGATAGAGAAGGAGGGAATGAGAAGGAAGTTGAAGGAAGTCAGCGGAAGCTGAATGAAAAAAATTACTTTTTCCGCTTTTTTCTTTTCCTCTTATGCACAGACGGATTCATTTAAATTATTTCTTTCGAAATAAACGGAGCGAAGTTTAATAATTTAAAATTGAAGATGTCCTTTTAGTCTATATGGATAGTATGTAAACCTTAACGGATTTTCTACCGGGAGACTCGGGCAAAGAGTCCTTGTTTCCCTGTCCGATGGGACACACGCGAATTGTGTTCGAACCAGGCCAGCAACGATTCTCCACCTATGCATTCACACATACATTCAGTCATATATGGGCCATGCTGATGTATGTAGTTCAATCTATGTATGTGCATTTCCAATTTAATATACATGGTACATATTTACACCCATGCAGAAGGAGGTCAGGGGCCCATGTTTGGCTCCGAGGACTTCGATCTGTCGACATTTACAATCGAAGTTTTTGCATTTCGCACATGACATCCGTGGGAGGTGAAAGTATTCATTGTTGTTGTTCGTGAAGATGTCAGGGACAACAACACAATATTCATTCAGACAGCGCTTCTCGCTACTAGCAAACGTCAAAACTGTTCCCACGCCCTCAAGTATGCAATGGAATTTCGTTCTGTCTCTTCTCTGCCTTCGCTTCTCGCTAACTTATTGAATTCCGCTCCTAGAGAAGAGGAGAGTGATTGGGAATGTTAGAAACGAGATCTTGAAGGACATAAAAGGATCAGATGTGGAATTTTTCAATATCAAATGTAGTTTGAATTTAATTGTGAGTTAAAGAGTGACATCGAATCCGTCCGTTCATAATGCATTTCTTTCGAAAACACAATCTGTTTGCTTTTCATAATCCCTCTCATTACTGAAAAGAAAGTCAAAACCTCTTAGTCTTTATTTCAGTCGTCATTACATTTATTGTCCATCTCTCTCTTCTCTCCTCTTGGCAAACGAGAACAACAAAACGAAATTCTACTCTGAGAACGATATTTCGAAATCCTACTCTGTTTTGTTCGACGCTGAACGAACAACGAGAAATAGAGGAGGAGGAGGAGGAGGAGGAGGAAAACTTGAAAATAAATGGTTGCGAAGCTTAAAATTCTCCTCTCTCCCTCCATCCGTCACTCTATTTGTACTTCCATTATTTTGTTGTTCTACATTTCACTCGTATTATTTTTTGAAATTTTCTACTCTCTCGCTCAGACAAATAAATAAAAATCCATTTCTTGCGCAAAAACTGCAGCTCAAATATTTATCCTCGACTCCAACGTCCGCTTCAAGGCAGCCACGCCTCCACCTCCGTCGCCCCCTCCCAGGATACTTGTGCGAAATGAAACGCAGCTGGAAGAGCGATTGTGCAGTTCAGGGTGGTTGGGAGGAGACGATGGAGAAACAGTGGGGATCGAAGTATTGAGCGAACAATTAAAAGGCAAACGGAAATGGATCCGGCCCCTAGAACAGGACGACGGGGAAGACGAGGCTGGCGGTCCTCAGCGAGACAGAAACGAAGCCATGAGAGAGAAATTTATTTGAGAGAATACATTTGCTAAGTATTTAGCAGAGCAGCTGCTGGCTCTGGAGATGCAGATGCATTTCCCCAGCTGTGGCTTTGGTAGACATATTTCGAAAACAATACTCATTGCAGGCTCATACCTTAAAATCCATATTAATTGGCTTCTTTCTGGATGCTTCTTGAGGCTTCTGGTCCCATTCGATCTCTGTATATATCCATTCAAGAGACAAAGGAAACTTCATCCTTCCATCCTTCATCTCTTTCCTCGTCGCCCATGTCCGTAATCATAATCAAATTGTAATCTGGATCAATATTCGATGCCGATAATTTGAGGAATTCGTGTCGGAGACCTCGAGCCTTTGATGTGCAAGTGCTGCATTGATTTCCGCAATTTCGAATCAGAAACAATGCAATGAAATCTCCGACAATATCCTTCTCTCTCTCTCTGCTTCTCTTTAGTTCACACTGACCACAGTTCGAGAGTTTACTGTCGTTGATTGACCAACGTATTAACAGGGCTTCCGAGTCGCTTTGAGACAGAACCACATTGGGATGTTGAGAAGAATCTGAAATCAGTTCAAAAGGATTGAAATGCAAGGATAATAGAGCGAAACCGAGAAACAGGTATTGATGTGGCTTCGAAAAATAATCCGAATTTCGAGACACTTAATGAGCGGGCACAAGTGATTGAGGGGGGTGGGGATGAAGATTGATCGATTTTGCATAAATTCGACATGCAGATCGAGCTGTGCAAAATCAAAAACTGAAAAGTACTTGAATGAATTTATGTGCCAGCAGCCTGCGGCAGGCGGAGCGTGTGATTTGTGTCAATTTTGCGAAATATTTTCGGTGGATGCGAGAAATTCGTATGCTGAACAGATTAAAAATATTGGATCACATATTAGACCCGATGCAGAATGTGGATTCGCTTCCCTCCTCTATCTCCGCGCATTTTGCCAACATTTTCATTCTCTCACATTCACTCTCGTGCGGAAGAGTGAGCGAAAGGAATGCGTGTGCATTGCTCGCGATGCCAACAATTAATTTTGATTAAACGATATTTTTTTTTTTTCATTTTTTTCTTTGCGAAAATTTCATGAATGCAAATAGTGGAAAATTAGGTCGCTTGTCGAGTTTCATTTTTTTTTTTTGCATTTCGATCACAGTCGAGGGTTGGAATCGGATTCTGAAACAATTGTGGATATTAAAATTCCATGACAATAACGCGAAATTCCATTCACAGCGAGCGAACGGAAACTCGAAACATATCAAACGACAAGTAGAAGTTGTAGAAAGTCTACAAAAACTAACAAAATGTAGTAGAATTAATTAAAATAATAAAAGCACGGCGAAAAAGGCTTTCGAAAAGCTTCGGAAAATAAACGCACAAAACAAACGCGAAATACATAGAAGAAGAATCATCAAATTAACCTTAGAAGTTTAAGAGATTAGGAGAATTATCATATCACAGAGATCGATTGATCAATGACCATGTTCGGCTGTATCTACCAATTATGGGACTGGTGAGTGTATAGTGCTGCCAACAACAAAAACACCAACCCACCACGCAAACACATAAAAACACAATTTTATTCACACAAACCAGACAATTAAAAAACATGTTATAAAACAAGTCTCTCTTGTTCTTCCTGTGTTGAGCAAATTAAGGCGAAAACAACAAAAATCGAGGCAATAATCGTAAAACAAGAAAAAATTGTCGCTCGTTGTGATGCAACATCCATCGCACGTCCGCCGTTGCAGCATCAGGCGCCGTCAGCAACATGCCCGAGGCTATGCAGCAATAATATACATCTTAATGATTGTCAGCTCCCTCTTTCCCTCGGCCTGTCTGTCCATCCATTCGACTGGCCATCCGTCTGTCCGTATATTGATCGGATGCCCTGGGCATCCGCTCCATCCCGCCATCCGACCAGCGACGTGTGTCGTTTGAGCCGGCCCCTCTGTCAATTAGCGGCAATTAACTCCGTGCGTCCGTCCGGTCGCCGCAACATCGACCGCGGCAGCCCTCGATGAATTGGGGCAAACCAGCTGCTGAGGCGACACATCAAAGCTTTCAGCGAGTTGCCGTGATTAGCGCCATCGCCAACAACAACAATCGAACCCACAACAACCCACCGTCTGACTTAACGACTGATTTAACGACCATTCGCCCTCGGCACTAATCACACACTCTCTCTTTCTCTCTCTCCGCCAGGTTGGAGGCGCCTCCGCTCTTCACGCCGGGCGCCATGGACCCCAAGAAGCTGCAGCATCTGCAGCAACAACAGCAGCAGCAGCAGAAGAAGATTCCGCTCGCGTACCAGACGAACATCAACGACTACCGCACGACGACGCACTCCCCGGGGCTGCAGCAGCAGCACAACTACCACATGCAGGCGCTGCTCGGCGGGGTCGGCGGCTACCAGCAGAGCCCGACGACGACGAACTCCTCTAGCGGCGGCCCGCTGACGCCCATCGACATCCAGCCGCAGGCGACGAAGCTGCTGCTGAAGCACCACATGGGCGCCGGAGGAGGCGGCGGCGGCACCTCGAGCAGCTCCCACAGCTCGCCGTACCACCAGCAGTACGGTGGCGTCGGTGCCGAGCAGTTGTACGCGTCGCCGCCGGAGCGAACGTACCTGACGGCGACGGCGGGCCGTTTGTCGGCGGGCCTGCAGCAGCAGCAGCAGTCGCCGCACAACCCCTCGTCCGCCCTGCAGTCGCAGTACCAGCAGCTGCAGCAGGCCAAGATGCACGCCCAGCTGCAGACGCAGAGCGAGGCAGTGCAGCAGCAGCAGCGCACGTTCGCGATGCGCCAGCAGATCAACCCGCCCATCCCCCAGGGCCACTACCACATGAGTCAGTCCTCGAGCATGATGTCCGCGGTGACGCTGCAGCAGCAGCAACAACAGCAGAGTCCGGTGGCGCATCAGCGGGCGCCGCCGTCGACTTTGAACCTGAGCAGTCAGTTCCAGCCGGCCGCCGGCCCGATGAAGGTCGGGCAGTCGAAGCCCCAGCAACAGCAGCAACAGCATCCACAACAACACTACCACCAGCAGCAGCAGGAGCAGAATATCTACGCGCAGCAGCAGCAACAGTTGCAGCTCCAACTCCAGCTGCAACACCAGCAACAACTGCAGCAGCAGCAACAACAACAGCAGCAACACCAGCGCCTCAAGTCCGATCAGCAGACGCCGGGCAGCGAGCAGAGCCCCGTCTACATCCAGCAGAACCATCCGGGCCACGTGGTCAACCAGGCCTGCCAGACCCAGATCTCTGCGGTGAAGCCGGGCGCCGGGGCGGCGACATCAACGTCGACGACAACGACGACGTCGGTGCCGAAGACGCCCAACTCGGAAGACTCCTCGGGCCGCAGCCCCGCGCACGCTCCGCTCGACCGCAAGAAGAGCGCCGGCTCGATCCAGGCGCTCAAGTCGCCGATGACGAAGCGGCCGCCCACGTCGGCCGTCACCACCGCCGGCTGGCTGTACAAGCAGGGCTCCGACGGGCTGAAGGTGTGGCGCAAGCGCTGGTTCGTTCTCGCCGAGTACTGCCTCTACTACTACAAGGGCCCCGAGGAGGAGAAGCTGCTCGGCTCGATCCTGCTGCCCTCGTACCGGGTGAGCGCCTGCCTACCCGAGGACAAGATCTACCGCAAGTTCGCGTTCAAGTGCGAGCACCAGAACATGCGCACCTACTGGCTGGCCGCCGAGAGCGGCGAGTCGATGGTGCAGTGGGTGCGCGCCCTCACCGCGGCCGCCATGATGCAGGCGCCGAGCAGCGGCGGCGACTCCGACCAGGCCTCGCAGCCCAGCGTCTCCTCCTCGCTGAACCAGAGCGGCGAGAACAGCGACTCTGGCATCCACACGCTGCAGTCGCAGCAGTCGAAGATGAGCCTCAGCCAGGGGCTCGTGACGCCCGCCTCCGACAGCGCCAACGCCAACGCTGCGTCCGCATCGAGCAGCAACAGCGGCGCTGGCGGCGGCGCCCAACCGCTGTACGCAAACGCGCCGCCGAAGCCGCGCCGCATCAACGACGGCGGCTACTCGTCGCCCAGTCCCGAGCACTCGATCGACAACGAACGCAGCCGTCAGTCCTCGCAGCAGCAGCAGACCACTAGTCGACGCAGCGGCGTCATGTCGCCGACGCTGCAGCAGCAGTTGCAGCAACAGCAGCAGTACCAGCAGCAGCTGCGCTCCCAGCAGCAGCAACAACAGCAGCAGCAGGCGCAACAGCACCACGCCATCTACGACACACGCACCGGCAACGTCACCTCGACGCTGCGCCTGCAGCAGCAGCAGCAGCAACAACAACTGGACAACCTCGACTCGCAGTTCCAGCAACAGCTGCAACTGGCGGCCGAGGAGTACGTGAAGTCGCCGGCTTCGGCGCAGAACTATCTGGACATGGAGGAGCAGATCATGCGGCTGCAGCAGCAACAGCAGCAGCGCGGCGGCGGCGGCGCAACCGACGCAGACATCTACGGCGAGCGCGAGCTGCACATGCAGAAGCTCATCCAGCAGCGCTACTCGCAGCCCTCGGCCGAGCGGCGGACGCCCGACGCCTACGGGCGATCGAAGAATCGCGTCTTCTCCGACTACGAAGACATCTACAACCTGACCCAGAGCGCCATGGCTCAGGGGGCGCCTCTGATGCAGGACGCCATCGCCGCCGCAGCAGCAGCTGCAGCGAGCTATCGCCGGCCCCTGAGTCCGCCCAGCTACGAGAGCAACAAACACGTGCCATCGATGCCATCCAGATACACGCCGAACCATCTCGAGGTGAGTGTTCTCTGATCAGAAAGAGCGTTAATGCGTTTTGATAGGGGACCATTAGAGTAGTTCGAAGGGTCTTTTGACTCTCAGCAGGAGGATCATTCTACTCTTTCACTGTGAAAATCACAAACGAAAGGACATCAAAGCTACTTTCAGTAATTTAAGGGAGACAATCACTTGCTTTTGAAGCACAAACCGACAGACTCAGATTCCACAAGCTTATTTCATCGCAGAGAACGCTTCTGCCATCTCTACTCGGCAATTGGTAGAGAGCCTTTGAAGGGAAAATTGTCAGACTTGGCAGCCCGTGGTAGCAGGAAAATCCCCACAGTACTCCAGACATTCACATGTGGACGCCAAGACACAGGAGTCGTTCCACTTCCCATTTGATTCCATGTGGTTTTTCACTGCCGAGAAGAGTGGGTTGCCGTGGAGAGAGCGAAGGAAATGTAGGAAGTCGGAAGCTGATCGGACTTAAGGGAGGAGAGGATGGCTAGGATTCGAAAGATCCCTGCGGACGAGTGATTTTGGAACGACTGACGAAGCAACGAAACAGTGACCGACGTCTAATTGAAAATGCAAAAACCGACTGCAATCGACCGCCGCAGTCGACTTGTCCAACTGCCGGTGAAAGACAGTCGGCTGGGTTGATAGACGGACGGTGGATAAATGGACAGTGGATAGACATTGGGATGTCTGTTCGTTCGTCCGTCCGTCACAGCAGGACTGCGTAACCCAGTTTTCGACTCGGTTATTACTTGCTGCACATGGTGCATTCGACCGGATGTCTGCAGCAGCAAACTTTTATTCTATCTTTAAAATCTCTTCAACTTCGCTCGTCGACCGCCCACTTTTACAGCTTCTTCCGAGAGTAGAAGACGAAGAGTAGGAATGAAGTCTTTACTGCCATTTCCACTGTCACTTTTAGTACCTCTTTCGCAGAATCCCAGTAGTAGCTCGCACTTTTACGCCTTATTTGTGCTCTGCTACTCCTTGTGCTCGTATTTCTTCCCAGCTTTATTGACCACTATGGGTGCTGCACTATATTTCTCGGATAATTTCTCTGAACATTATTCCTATAACTTTACCCACTGTCTTTGACATTCTCTCACCAATTTTACTATTTCTTTTTACTGTCGTTAACTTTCTGCATATTTCTAACATTTTATCTTTTCACTATTCCCTGCTCCTTTTCTGCTACCAGTTATTCTAGTAGTTTCCTACGGTTTCTGCTTCGATTTCCTCGTACACCACTTTCTGTGGCGTTTCTCGTCCTACTCCTAAATACTCTCTACGGACTCAAACCGCCAGTCGTTGTACAACAACAAGAAAAACGGTAGCAGTTGCCACAATCGCTGCATCTGAGTTTCGGTTCGTGCGATTCGTCGGGCTTCATCCTTTTTCGTCCTGCTCCTTTAATACTTAATTTGACGTGCTTCTGTGCTAGTTTTTCATTCCGACAGCCTCCACGTCGACTCCATTCCGAGTGTTGTGGTTGCACACACCTCCCTTTCTTCGTCGTCGTCTCCCTCTTCAACATCCAGCTGGCTAACAGACATACGGTATCGTCCCACCTCCTCCTAATTGCCGTGCGGGAAGGCGAAACGACTCGCGCTCTTTTGGCGGTTCGCGGGTTGGAGGGGCGTCGGTCGTGAGGCAGGTCGGTCGTGCTGGCTGGGGAGCCTCGAAAGTTACGGTCTCGCGTCGCTTAAGTTTGATGTTCATGCGGTCGTTTTATGGGTCAGAGCAGGACGTTTGCGTGCTTGGGTTTGAGAACTCGACGTCGACGCCGACGTGAACCATGATGGGGATGAGGACGAGAAAAAGAACGGGGACGAGAACGAAGACAAGAAGAACGGATGAAGTGGCTCCTTAAGGTGGCTCGTCGAGACCGTGTAAACGGCAAAGTCGTGAAAATTGGGAAATTGGGGCAAGAGGATCCTTCGCACATTCAGCCCGCGGGTGGAGTGAGTTCAAATGTTCGCAAAGTACTTACGACTGACATCTGTGACAGGCGGAGGAGACATGGAAAAGGCCTGAAGAAGTGTTATCAGATTCCTTCGAAGGCTCCTTTGATGGCCCAACTCGCCTCAAAAGATGTTCCTATTTTAACTAATGAACTTCCTCCTTTAACTAATGAACTTCTCCTCTCTCTCTCTCCATACAGACCTCCGTGGAGACGACGCCTGGAGCCGGCAGCAGCCTCAACCTGCGCTCGCGCTCCTCAACCGGGGCCATCGTCCGACCCCACTCGGCCGACTTCCTCGAGTACGAGGCCCGCGCGGAGGCGGCCAACGGCGCCGGCGCTTTGTTGACGAACGCCGTCAAGCCGGACGCCGTGCGAGCGCCACGACCCAAGAGCAGCCTCGACATCAACCGCACGCCCGACAGCTTCTACTACTCGGAGGCCAGCTACGCGGAGAAGATGCGCAAGAGCGCCCTCTACCTGCAGCACCCGCAGCCCGCGGCCGCTCAGCCGCAGCAGCCGAGCGCCGGCCTCCGCGGCGCCGGCGACATCTACAGCCCCGGCAGCGTGAACACGATCGGCTACGAGAACCCCTACGAGCGCGTCTACAAGCGCAGCGAGCTGCTCGCCGAGACGCAGGGCGGTGCCTCGAGCATGCCGCGCATGAGTCGTTCCTTGGGCGGCGCTTCCGGTTCTGCTGCCGCGGCCGCCCACGCCCGCTCCGCCTCGTCGCATCCGCATCATCACCTCGCCGCACAGCAGCAGCAGCAGCAACAGCAACAACAGTACTTTGCGTCGCCCGCTGCCGCTGCGCAGACACCGCAGCAGCATCTTCAGCAGAACGAGCAGTTCCTGCGCTCGGCAAGCGCTCGGCTGCCGAAGCGCGGCGCCTTCGACGACGAGTACGTCGTCGGTGGCAGCGCGGTCGCGATGGCGGCCTCGCCGACGGTGGCTTCGGCTACCGCTGCGGCGTCTGCGTCGGCCAACTCGCACCTGGAGGGCGAGCGCAAGCGCGAGGAGTCGATGAAGCGGCTGCTCGAGTGGAAGCAGCGGATGCTGCAGTCGCCGCTGACGCGGAAGGGCGTGCAGCAGACGGCAGCGGGCGGGCCCGGCAGCAACATGACGGCGATGTCGAAGCTCGGCAGCAACCCCAACATCCTGCTGGCCTCGACGACGGTGGCCAGTGGTGCCCATCGCGTTCCCATCGGCAGCGGCGGTGCAGGCTCGGCCGGCCACGCCCTGGTGGGCGGTGTCGGCGGCATCCAGCGCAGCCGCTCGGAGTCGCAGACGAACGGCATCGGCTACAACAGCTACTCCTCGGACGACGAAGGTGAGTCCCAGAAATCGCTCGCTACCACATCAATCCACTTGTTTGTGTCTAAATCGATCTCTCGGCCTGAATTCGAGCCTCCTCATATCCTTCTTGTCTTTCGCTTCATCCTTCACTCTCTCTCTCTGTCTCTCTCTTCTGTTGTGCATCGCCGTTAACCACGAGTATGTTTGTTGTTGCTTGCCTCTCTTCCTCACACTCTCACTATCTCGATCTATCCCCTTATATATCTCTGTACTTAGCTTTAAGACTTCTCCTCTGTTACTCGCAGCTTATCTTACTATACATCTGTCTGTCTCTTACTTTTAGTATACTTGATGCATCCCATAGACTTAATTTGTATTAGCTTTTCTTTTCTATCTCCCTCACACTTTGCATGCTTTGGTTCTGAGAGTAGTAGGCATTAAGCTCTGAATGCGCTGATTTCCAATTGTCCTGGAAGATCCTTCCAATTAACGGTGTGGGGATTGTGAGTATCCGGCTTCCTCCCAAGCTCTGGGTTTGAGTCTGTTATTCTACTCATCGAGTTTATTTCGTTTCGGTTTTTATCCTTGCTGATAATCTTACAGAACTTTACCGAAAACTTCGTTCCCGAAGTCATCCAAAATTCCACGACCATTATTCACTAATTTGGTCTTCATGGAATTGTAATCAAACCATATCACGATCTCACGGACACACGAGTTCTATACACGAATCATATCTGAAAATCAAACCGAAATTAGAATAATAAAGTCGATGGTATTCCAAATATCATATATCAAAATACGAAATTATAATTACTTCATTGGGTTAGACAAACTTGCATACACCATGGCACTGTAAGAGCTTCCAAAATGCTTTAGACCTACCCTCATCCTCGCTGTATTGGTTCGAGCCGTGTAGTTTGTATGTACTGTAGTTTGTTGTTGTTGTTTTTAGTTGAGTAGAAATATTGAGTAGTTTTTAAATTATTAATAATGACTTGATTTTAATTTGTAATATTTAGCTATATTTTTCGTTATTTTTATTTGTTACATACGATATTTTTTGTTCAAGTATTGAAAATAATATACATAAGTACAAGAGTAAACGAAAGTCTTCAATGAGAAACCTTCCTGCCGAGCGTGTCGTCGAAATGAACTCGAATTCCAAATGGAAAATGGTTCGAAACAAACTTGAAGTATTACTAAAATTTGGTGGAAGCAAAGAAACATCCAATTAGTTCGTAAATTATGAAAATTGTTGAAAATGTGGAAAACAGAACAACGCGAAAATTTTCAACTCGAAGCCAAACCGAGATGTTGGTTTCTCGTTATGTTTTCGGAACGAAATTATTCGAAAATTAAAGTCAGAACTTCAAATGGCTTTTAACAACAATAACAATAATAACCAAGAAAAGATTAATGTTGCAAAAATAGAGATCAAATGAAACAAATATATGACGAGTAAGGGAGAAAGCAAATCGCTGAGAGCAAAAGCAGTAGAAACCCCAATTCAAAAGTAAAAACAGTTGCATGTCTGAATACACTTCATTGCGAAGCTCCAACACCCACACAAGTACCACCACCACTCGCACACACACATCAGCACATGCAGTGCCGACGGTGTCGTTGCACCAAACCATGGAGAGGCGCGCATTCGGTTCCGAAGAGTTCCGACGAGGTTTCCTCCAGAAGCAGCAGGAAATTGCGTCCTTCCTTCTCCCACCGCCGCCTCTGTCTCTGCCGCTGCCTCCTACTCGCCGCCAAAGGAGGCGTAAACGTAACTTAATTTAGGTCAAAATATGTACCTTTTACCTGCGCACTCACACACACAGACACTCATCTCCATCCCCCTCCATCTCCCCCACACACGATAGGTTTGTTTGTATTCTGTTGAAACGTTCATTTATGTTCATCTCTTGTTTATGGTTTGTGTTTTTGATTTTGATTTCGGTTATACTATATTTTTGTTATGTATCGGTTTTGGTTCGGGTTTTAGGGTATTAGTTACATATTCTCCTGTTGATGTTGGATTCCTGTAATTCCTCATTGATGTTGTCGTTGTTGTTGTTGTTGGTATCGTCATCCATTAGAGCGTAGTAGGCAACACCGCCCCCCACTCCACCCACCCACCACTCACTCACTCACTCCCCCAACCCCGCCCTGCCGAGTAGAAGGAACGGCTCTCACTCTCTGTAACTGGGTTTCATGGTTCTTCCTGACGTAGCTAACTTTTTCAACTAAAACGAAAAATTCAATTTAATCAAATTCATAATAAAAATTTAATTCATTTTAAAAACTATACAACGATTTTCTCTAGGAAATTCGCACTAAATCATTAAAATAAATTTCACAATATTTATTTAGTTCTTTTGTTGAAGAAAAATTCATTTTTGTTTTTCTTTTTTTATATGTATATGTAATTGTGTACAAATTATTCCCCCCACATACACACACATTCGTAACGAAAATGTAAAAACTATATGTACAAAAACCAATCGAATTAAAATCGAAATCCCGAAAACGAAAAAACCGAAAAATCACCAGATGGAACCGAGGTGAAACCGCCGGCAGGAAGGTCAACAGCAACAACAACAACTACTACTGGTGGCGCTGCGGGCACCAACACCAACAAGTCTATTGCGGCGGCTGGTAGTAGTGGTGGTAGTGGTAGTAACTACATGAAAGCAACAACAATTGCAATTGTCGAAACACCCGACAAACAAAAACAGAAACAGAAACAAAACCAAACCCAAATGCAAATGCACAAACAAAAAGAATCCCAAAACCAATATCCCATCGATAATAATCATTCGTACAACAACAATGACAACAACAAAACGGCTACAATTGTAAATTTGACTGCAATTGAAAATGAAAGCATAACAACAACAACAGCAACAACAGACACGACTACCATGACTTCGATACGGACAACAATCGAAGACAATCAAATACCATTTGAAAATCCCATTCCAACAACAACGCCGAAACCAATGAAACCCATATTAAAAACGCCAGAGGCGAAAAAGCAGCTTCAGGAGCTAGTGAGCCCCATCGCAAAAACAACAACAGAAGTGAGTGCCACTCCTACATTAATGGAGTCGACCGGGGGCGGAACTCTGAGGAAGAAGTCGAAAAATTTGCACTTGAACGTTACGGCCTTGCAGCGAGAGAGGGAAAGGGAGAAGGACCAAGAGGATGAGGGACCCAGTGCTCTAGCAGATCTCAGCCAGGAGGTGCCCATCCTGCCCAAGAAGCCCGCCCCCAAGTCGCCCCAGATCACGAACTACGTGCCCGTCTACACGACGAAGGTCCTGACGGGGGGCGAGCGCTCGCGGATCAAGAACTACGAGAACGTGGACATCGAGGCAGTGGAGCGGGAGGATCCGCTCCCAGCCGTTGTCGTCGCACCGCGGATCGAGGAGGCTCCGAAGGTGCGGCCCATCCTCAAGTCGATCCTGAAGCAGGAGCCCGAGATCAAACGTGAGGCCGTCATCATGTGCAAGGAGGAGACGCCCATGCTGATGAGTCTGCAGGCCTTCAAGGCGGCCCAGGAGGCGAGCCAGCTGCAGCAGAAGAAGATGCAGCAGGAGGACGACGATGATGAGAACGCGATTTCTCGCGAGGAGGAGAATGAGGCGAATGAGGACGCCATGGAAGTGGAAACGGACACGGATACGGCGTGCGAAGAGTACACCGACGACGACCTGGACGAGGCTTTGGACGAGGCTCTGGCCGAGGAGGAGGAGGAGGAGGCGGCGACGACCCCAATGGCCAAAGGTGCCAAACCGAGGCTTCCCCACCTGCGAATCCACCCCGTGGACGAGGAGCAGCTGCTCGACGAGAGCGCCCAGATCTATCAGAACGAGCCGGGCCTCGGCGGCGCCTCCTCCCAGGGCGGCGGGCACGACGAGAGCCACTACCTGCCAATGACGCCGAAGAAGCTCGACGGCTCCATCAGCGGCAGCCTCACGCTGGTCAGCCTCAACGACAGCACCGCCGAGGAGGAGAATCCCTACGTGGAGATGTCGAAGGGGCTGCACGACGACGAGTCGCGCTCCAACTACGAGACCGTCTGCATCGGAGCCGTCTCGGCGCTGCTCCAGACGACATCGACGACGACGACGAAGGCCAAGCAGCTGCACATCCAGATGGAGCCGGTCTACATGGAGCTCTGCCAGGGTAAGCCGGTGGTGGCGGCAACAGAAACAACGACCATTAGCACTGGAGGAGCAGC
Organism: Coelopa frigida; assembly: GCA_017309665.1. NCBI lineage: Eukaryota > Metazoa > Arthropoda > Insecta > Diptera > Coelopidae > Coelopa > Coelopa frigida. The sequence goes on along the minus strand of CM029561.1, from coordinate 12,705,081 downwards.
AGCCACGCCCACCAGCCCCGCCCCCGAGGACGTGCACAGCTCGTCCGGCCGGTCGACGCTGAAGAAGACGGCGAAGAAGGGCGCCTCGGACACGCTGCAGAAGAAGAAGGCGAAAAAATCGTCGAACGAGCGTCTGCAGAGCAAGCGCAAGGATCTGCCCGACATCCTGAAGCAGTCGCAGAGCACCCTGGCGATGAACTCGGACAGCTCCGACGACGCCGACGACGAGTCCTCGAAGCACATCGACCCGAAGAAGATGCGCTCGCGATCGCGCTTCAGCCTCTCGGACACCTTCCGGCCGGCCTCGTACTACTTGGGCGCGACGACGCCGCTGGCCAATTGCGCCGAGAGCTCGGACAGCGAAATCGTGTCACCGCCGCCGATCCCCTCGTCGCCGCCGCCCATGGACGAGCTGAACACGGAGGAGATCTTCTCCTCGGAGCACTACGACACGGTCAAGCGGCGCGACAGCAGCAGCGCCACCCCCAAGCTCAATCTCTCCTTCGAGCAGATCCCCGCGCCCAAGATCCACTCGAGCAACTCCTCGCTGAACATCCAAGTGAAGCCGCAGTCCTCGGACGCGGTTCAGCTGAAGAGCAGCCGCCTCTCGCTGCCCGATCAGTTCGCCAAGCTGCGCAGCTCCGGCCGCTTCAAGTCGCCCTCGGCGGCGGCGTCGGCTTCTCAAGGGCTTCTCAAGAACCACGAGCGCACGCTGTCCGACTCGAACTACAGTTTCCAGACGGACAACAGCTCGAACGCCTCCTCGGACTTCGACCTCTACAACAAGCTGAAGCAGAACTCGCCCTCGTTCGTCGCCAGCCCCATGCGGTACACGTCGAACAGCTCGCTGGCCCAGAAGCCGAGTCCCGTCGTGGGACAAGGATTCGCGGCGACCGGCGGCGGCGACAGCAGCGAGACGGACTCGGTCGAGTTCCGGCACCGCCAGGGCTCCGACTCGGAGCTGGAGCGGCACCGGTCGCGCCGGCCGCTCTCCGAGGAGTCGATCAGCGAGATCGAGTCGATGAGCGAGCGCTTCGAGGAGACGCTGACCTCGACCGAGCTGGACACGTACCTCAGCCAGCTGCGAACGAGCGACCTCTATCTTTACCAGAACACGGCGACCCTGGACGGCGGCGTCGGCGGGTTGCTGAGCGAGGCGGCTGCCGAGGCGGGCGCCGGCATCCTGACGAACCTGATCAAGCCACCGGAGATCTTCCGCGGCGAGGACGACAACGAGCACTTCTACGGCAACATCCACTTCGTGTCGTCGACGGACTCGCTGCAGCAACTGGGCCAGGTCGACCAGCCGAAGGAGTCGCGCGCGCTGGACGAGGGCGAGGAGGAGCTGCTGGGCTCGGCCTACGACCTGGCGACGCGCGCGACGCCGCTGCACAGCCGCAACAACAGCAACATCTCGGAGCAGTCGGCGCCCTACTACTACTCGGAGCTGACGAGCAGCCGGGAGCGGATGGCGCAGACCACGCCCACAGCCACCGCCCCGATGACGCTGAACAACCTGCGCGACGTCCACGCGCAGAGCAGCAGCAGCAATATCGCCCACATCAACAACCCGATCAAGCTGCACGGCCTCAACTCGGCGACCATGGACATGCTGACCGAGAAGGATCAGGCCATCGACAGCAAGAACCTGTACAAGGTGAAGACGAACATCGAGAAGCTCAGCTATAGCTCGGGCAAGAACCTCAAGGCCGGCGAACCTTTCAGCCAGGCGTCGACGTCGTCGTCGGCGTTCCACTTGCAGCAGGTGCAGAGTCCGCAACTGAAACTGAGCAACTTCCAGACCAACCTGCAACAGACACGAGTCCAGCAACAACACAAATCACCCCCACAACAACAGCAACACCACTCATCCCAACACCTCCCGCCTCCACCAACACAACTAGAACAACACCACCACCAACAACAACAGTTAATAATGAAGAACACGAACGTTCAGGTCGGCAACTCGGGGTCTGAGGTCAGAGCTGTGACCTGTGGTGATGGAGGTAGTGGTAGTGGAGAGCGCAGAGGAGCCAAAACATCGAAGTCCGGACGAAATGTGAGCAAACTCTCAGCTGCAGGCAGCAGCGCCGTTGCCGCAGGTCCCGGGGAGCTGCTGTGGGAGGAGGACACGCTGTGGCGCGAGAGTCTGCGTCGGGTGTCGCAGCGTCACGCGCGCTCCCTGGACGACTTGGACCGCATCGTCGCCAGCCCGGTGAGGGGTGCAACGGGGGCCACAGCGTCGTCGTCGGCATCGTCATCAACGACGACGCGAGGTGCTCGGTTGTCGCGCGATGTCACCTACGTCAACGACAACGTTGCGCCGCATCTGCCGAGCGGCCTCAAGCCCAGGATGAGCGAGCCGCACGTGCGCTTCGGGCCGGTCCGAGTCGTCGACGATGACGACGAGGTCGAGGAGATCGAAAACCACGAGGACGAGGGCGCCCATGATCGGTTGAAGGAGGATCGAATGAAGGATGATCGAATGAACGATGATCGAATGAACGAGGATCGGTTGAACGAGGTTCGAATGAACGAGGATCGAATGAACGAGAACGACGTCTACGTGCAGCTGAGCGAGGCGTTGGCGACGGCGCCAGACGCGGACACGGGGTGCGACGTCTACGAAGTTCTGCGCGAGGACAGCGTGGGCTCGGGGTTCTCGCAGAAATCGGGCTCCGACATGGACCGCGAGACGCTGCGCCAGTGGGACTCGATGTCCAGTGGGCTGATGAAGAACCCCGGCGGCGGACTCGGCGATCACGGCCAGGGAGGTCCATCGACCAGTGTGAAGAGCATCGTCCAACAGTTGAACGCGCACTGCGACGCCAACGGCAATCCTGGCGGCGAGGCAGCCCTGGTCACGACGGGCTACCCGGAGTCCGGGCCGAACAACAACAACAACAACCTGTGATGGTTGTCGCAGTCGATGTGACTCCTAAATGCGATAACTCTTAAATGACGTGAATCTCGATGATTGCTTCTTGTTGAGACTTCATTTAGTCGATATCGCCTGCATATAGATATTAGTTGTTTTGTTGTAACATGTTGTTGTAGAATGATTGTTGCGGATTTAAAGATCAGATCTGTTGTAGTTGTTGTATGTGTGTTCCTTACAATTTAACAGTGTTTGTTTGTATCAAAATTCCGAATTCACTTGACTTCATCATGAACACAAACTCACCTGAATATACAAATATACACACCTTAAATATATATATACATACAGACATCTCATGTATGTATATGCAAACACATACAAAGACACACACACTCACACTCATATATGTATATCTACTCACGCATACGTAAAGCAATTTGGAATTTTATTTGTTTTGTTTGTTTGTTCATTTTTTTATTGTTGTTGTTTTTGTTGTTGTTACTGTAACTGTAATATTTCAATGGTAAGAAAAATATAAACTTCACTCACTTATTTTATTTAATTTTCTATTCCATACACTATTACTCTATCCTCTCCTTTTTTCTCTCTCTCTCTCACTTTAATATTCATTCTTCGTCTCCTATGCATTTCATTAAATTTTCATTTTAGTTGAAATTGTTTACAATATATTTCGGAAAAGTCAATTGCCGAGAATGTGTGAGCAATTTGGATAATATTTATCCAAATTTTAAGAGCGCCAACATTGTACAATTTAAGGAAAATTCCTTAAATTCCTACATTCTAACAGAATTCTACATTTGTAACAGAAGAATGCACTTCAAAAAATATCAATGAATTGCGTACAAAAAAAAGTTTATTTATTGCCAATAATTTCAGTTTTACAATAATTCGATTAATTAACAAAAAATAATTTTTTTATTTTTATATTTTTCATTCTTCGATCATGGGTTGAAAGTAAGATAATTTTAATTTCAATAACCGATTGCTTTAACTAGTATCTGATATTTTACTATAAACTGATATTTGTCCTCATCATATCCTGATCCTGACTAAATCTTTGTAAATTTTCTATTTCAATTGATAGTTTTTACTACCGTCGATATGAAAACTCACACGTTCTCCTCAAATTGAAGATATTCTCCTGCCATTAACACGTCCTCTGCTCTTCACTGATTCTTCTCTCTCTAAATCATTCTCACTCTCTCCATGAAACAAAATAGTAAAATAAAAGTTTTGGTCAAATTAAAAGTCACGAACAAATTTCATTGAAATTATGCGCTAAAATTACAATGTTAAAATGAAAATGTCTCATTTCCTTTTCCGCTTTCGTTCCGCAACTTGCAGCCTCCATCTCGGTGCGCAACGTCCGGAATCTGCCGAAGAGCAACCTAACGGTGAAGCCCGACCCCACGGACCCCTTCCCGCAGCAGACCCTCGAGAACTACGATCAGATGAGCAAGCTGGCGAACTCCTACTACGGCTCGGCGCACGACACCAAGTACGCGAAGACCACTGCGCTCGGCGACAAGGGCGGCTACTTCGGTAGCAACGGCGCCGTGCTGCCCTCCTCGACGCCCCTGCACCCGGGCAGCGCGAACGGCGGCCACGACTACTTCGGCGGCGGCCTGAATAACGGCCTCGGCGGCTGCATTTACGATATCCACCAGGGAGGCGGCTACCAACAGCCCCAGGCGTATCCGATGCGCCGCGTCGGCAGCCGGGCGGAAATCGATATGCTGGAACGTGAGACCAGCACGCAAATGCGGGTGAGTGGGGTCGGGTCAGGGGTTGATTTCAGGCCATTGTTATCGGGAATCGCTCGGTGTTTTTACATCGACCTCCATTCGTTTTGTCTTAATTATCTCGCCAACTATTATTTTATTTATTTATTATATTTCATTTTAATTGAATGCACTTATGATCCACGATTGAATGTTTTCAATTTTAATTAAATTGCGAAACAAATGTAAATATTTTCTTTGCGACGTCAGTGTGTTAATTTGCAATGATATTTTTTCGTTAAATTTATTCTGAATCAATTTAGGTATCGGTGTTATGTTCAGCTAATTGATTATTGCTATTATGGTTTTTATAAATTTGCATTTTTTTGTTCTTTATGTTCGATTTTGTTGTTCTGTTATGTTGTCCATTCACCTCGTTCGCGGCACTCAGAACCTGGACGTATCGGCCGGCGACCTCCTGAGCCGCACCCACGAGGAGCTGGTGCTGCTGCTGATCCAGCTGCGGCGGCAGAACAGCAACACGGCGCGCGCCATCGAGCAGTGCTGCACCGACATCCACGAAGTTCAGGTTGGGCCTCAGGTTCTTGTTGTTTCTCCATCGGTGGCGGGTCCTTTTTCACTCTCGGGCACTAACACGAACCGCTCTCTCTTTGTTTGAGAGGTTGGCTCGCACTTTCCTCACTTTTCTAACCCACGGTGCTGGTGCTCACTTTCCCACTTCTCTTTTCTTTTCACCACGAGGTCATACTAACTTTGACTCCCTCCCCGCACAGAACCGTCTCCGCACCGCCGAGGGCCTGACGCGCGCCGAGAGCATCCAGCGCCTCGACTACCTGAAGCAGCACCTGCTCGACCTCGAGCGCCAGTACGAGAAGAGCAAGCCGCTGGTGAATCTGGTCGACAACATGGTGAAGCTGGGCTCCCTCTATCGCACCAACGACGTAAACGGGCGCCAACAGCAGCAACAGATGCAATTGCAACAGCAGCAACAGCGGGCCGAGGGCCTGGATTTTGATCGGCTGGAATTCAACCAGCGCATCCAGGAGCAGCGAATGCTGCAGGAGGAGCAGAAGCAGTGGGACCGCCTCAGCCCCAACCAGACTGAGCTGCAGGTGAGTTGTCCACCACTCTCTTCTTCCTTTCTCTTTATGAGCTTTTTCCTCACACATTGGTTGGTTTTGTTCCTCCCCCAGGAGAAGGTCCAGCAGCTGTACTACCTGGATCAGCTGCTGCAAGAGGAGTCGGGCACGCTGCAGAGTCTGCAGCGCGACAAGGAGGACCTGGAACGCGCCCTGGGCGGCATCCGCGCCCGCATCCAGGACACCAACGCCCAGCCCTTGGCCCTGGAGGCCGCCAAGAAGCAGCAGCACATGCTCGAGCGCGAGCTGTCGCGCGTCCACCAGTTGCTGGCGGAGAATTCCAAGGTAGACGAGGTGCCTAGTAGAAGTTTTGTCGTCTGTTTTTATTATTGTATTCCTGCCCCTGCCGTGTGGCGGATCAGGGGAATTGCATTACTGTCGCATGTCGAGAAAAACGCTTCTGTCTCTAATCATAACTCTACTACTACAAGCATATCCATAAATGAATGTTATTCCAATACTAACTCAATTATGTGTATTCCAACTCAAAATAGTCTGCTTTGCGGAATATCCTCCAGTTGATCTACAGCATGATATTTTACTATAGTCTTTTTTCTCGAATATCACTTCAACTTCTATGCAACGAAAAAATCCTCCTTAAGGATCGATTTTCTATATCTCTCTCAACTCTAGTTAACGTATAATAAATTGTATGTTTATAAATTAAAAATAGCATGATTTCTAAAAGACTTTTACAGAAAGAAACCTTCTGGAAGTTATTTTCATAATTTCAAATCATCCTACAAAATTAATGTTATAGAATACCATAAAATAAACTATCGAAAGTTAAATATGTACTTTTACTCACTATCAAATGTAATTATTTAATTATATTGAAAACTGCTATCGATTTAGTAAAAAATACCAGTCTCAGTGATTTCAATTTTAAGATACTAATAGGTTACTCAGAGTAGAAGAAGGATCACTATGCAAATAATAACGACAGGTTAATGCTAATGGCAACAGTAATACAATTGCTACGATTAATACAATCCGATAATACAGACGCCTAGCTTCGCACTAGAAACATTAACAATAGAATCATCATCAATATCGCGGCCAGCATCATGATCACCGCCATGATCCACATCATGAGATCGATCATCGCGATCATGATCTCTGCCGTTGGCAATAGAGCCGGCTTCTATTAAAAAAAAGCATGCCTCTTGCACACACACACTCTCTCACACATCCACCACATTCGTATCACTAACCCCCCTTTGCATCCATCCCCCCATGCAGAAACTGGAGCAGACGGTGGCCGGAAACGCGCGTCTCGAGCAGGAGCTGCTCGTGCTGCGCCAGAAGTTGCAGATTTCGCGAGGCTCGCGCGACTCCCAGGGTCTGTTCGTGAGCGACACCTACACCAACAACACAACGGCCATGCTCGAGTCCGAGCTGAAGCGCGTCCAGACGCTGGTCGGCGACATGCAGCGGCAGCGACAGGAGCTGAGCGCCGCCGTGCGCCAGCTGACGGAGAACTCGACGCGTCTCTATCAGGAGATCGGCAACAAGGACCGCCAGGGGGCCAACGGCACCGCCAACGGCCACATCAAGAAGCGCTCGAACTCGACCTGCTGGATCGAGACGGACCTGGACTCGTTGCAACAGGTCGACCGCACCCTGAGCGACTCCACGCTCAACCTGTCGACGCCGCTCTACGTGGACACCAGCTCCAATGCCGCCAACGGCTCCAACGGCCACCAGATGAACAGCGCCACCTCCAGCAAGTACAGCGACTACAACACGGGCGGCGAGAGCCTCCTGAATGAGCCGCAACCCCGGAGGGAGCGCTCGCAGTACCGCTACCAGGACTCCAGCGACAACCTGGAGACGAGCGGCGTTGACAGCGACGGCTTCCTCGAGACGAATCCCTTCGCGGGGCTCTCCAGCCAGGAGAAGCAGGAGATCAAGACGGTGCGCATCGTGAAGCGCGAGTCGGAGCGACGGCAGCGCGATCGCGAGCGCAGCGGGCTGAGCAACTCGACGCAGAATCTCGACCAGGTGCTCGAGGAGGACCAGCAGCTGGCGATGCTGCAGGCCGGCGGCTACCAGGCGACCAGCAACGGCTACGCGGCGGACGCCGACTACCAGACGAACGGCGGCCGCTCGAAGTCGCTGCCGCGGCCCTCGTACACGGAGACGCCGAAGTCGCGTCACCACCACAAGCACAGCCACCGGCAGAGCTTCAACGGCGGCCAGCAGCAGAACGGCCGCTACTCGGGATCCGTGCCGGGCTCGGCCAACGGGGCGGCGGCGAAGTACGGCGACTACTACGCCGACAAGAACAGCAACTACTCGTCGCTGCCGGGGGCCCATCACGGCCAGGGCCTGACCAACGGGGCCGCCGCCAAGGAGCACCTGAATCCGCTGGCCAACGCCTATTTCGCAAAGCACCTCCAGCAGCAGCAGCACTCGATGGGCCGGAACTCGGCGGCGCTGCGGCTGAAGACGGACTCGATGCTGAGTCTGAACAAGAGCATCGCGGACCTGAGTCCGGGGCCGATCTTCCAGAGCGAGGCGGCGCGCGCGATCATCAGCGAGCTGTCGGCGGGCAGCGCCTCCGAGGACACCGAGAAGGCGGCCGAGAAGGTGCCGGCCCAGCACAAGCACCGGCGTGCGGTGCCGCGCGAGAAGCGCCGCCACTACACGGCGCCGAACAACGTGAACGTGAAGGCGATGGAGAACGTGCAGGCGGAGAACGACATGAATCGAAACGTAAGTGCCTCGTAGTGCTGCCAGACGCGTGCGAAGCGACGTCGCTTTCGTTGTCGTCGTTGGCACCGATGTCGTCCTCGTCGTCGACATCGCAGCTGTTGTTGCCGTCCTCACAGCCCCCACCTTCCCCCCATTTCCGATCTCATGTCTCTCTCACTCGAACATCGTCTTCTTCTCGTTGAATGTTTGTTGTAAATAACTTCTTAATGTTGCCAGATCGCACACAACTGTTCAAACACCTCGACTTTCATTGCAACATCGGCGCAGTTGGCGACAACTGCGCGTCATTCATTTCGTTGTCATTGATGTCGATGTGTTGTTGTTGTTTCGTTCACTCTCTCTCTAACAACGACAACAACATCCCGAGAACGTTGCCACATCCATTCGAAAATTCCAGCCGGCGACGTTCGAAACTTTCTCGAAAACAAAACGAAACTTTGGAACTCGTCACAACGCATCCACTTGCACGGTTGCCAGATGGCGAAGAACTTGGCCAGATTGTGAAGAGCTTCGTGCTTATTTCAACCTGTGTTTTAACTTGCTCTTTCTTTCTCTCCCCTGTGAAGAACACCAACTGGCGAGCACGCGACGACCTGGACATGGAGGTCGCTCTGCGTCCGCGGATGAACGCGCCGGACGTGGTCCGGTCGGCCCTGGGCCGCGGCGAGAAGATCTCGGAGAACACCATCGACAACCTCCTACTGGCGCCGAATAAGATCGTCATCCCCGAGCGCTATATACCGGAGAAGGTGAGTGGTTGCATGGTCAGCTGTGAGTTCTGGAGTATCACGAATATGCAACGCACATATTTTCAGGCACCTGAGCTGTCGCCGGAGGAGAAGAAGCGCCGCCAGGAGAAGGTGGAGTCCATCAAGAAAATGCTGGCAGAGACGCCCATCAGTGCGGCGAATGTAAGTAGCGAATTAATTAATCACAGCTGGTTGAAATAGATCACAATTGTTGAACTGAACTGAACCTCCTAAAATCATACTTTTATTTACCACACCCCTCTTTCAGGACGCCGTCAGCCTGCCGCCGAGCAAGGCGAACGCCGAGAAAAAGCAGCGCGAGCACCTGCTGCAGCTAAACCAAATCCTGGCCCAGCAGGTGATGCAGATGAGCAAAATCGTGGCCGGTAAGTGACAGCCGCCTCTCGCCCTGCCGCACCGACCCCTCAGCAGCCGGGGGTAGTTGCGGCCTCTACCGAATGCATTCTCTCATGTTTCAAATATCAATTTTGGTTAACCTTCATTTTACGTTTTCAACAACAATATCCAAGCGCTCTAATTAAAGCGTGCAAGTTCTATGTTTTCTCTAACTCTACATTGTTTTATTTACACGTTCGTTTCGTTCAAGTTCTATGTGTTCTCCATGTTTTCCGTTCATTTGTTACTAATTTACTTACATACTTATCTTACATACGTATCTTATGAATGATGATACTACGTTTTGCGTTCACTTTACGTCCATGTCTTATTGTCATTTTAATGTGGTTATTTTTCCGTGTGAAACATCTTTCATCTCCTTCTGTTCCGCTCTCTGTCTCTTTCTCTTCTAACTTGACAAGTCTTTATCTACGCTCTCTAATCTAAACTTTTCTTTTACTTCTAATTTTCTAGATGATAATTGAATATGCAATAAGTAAATAAACAAACTTTCGGCCATTTTCAAAAACAAAAGAAATGAAATATATTCAATCACATCCATCCAACTCATCGTGTTTTCATCCCATCGAGTGATAAGAAACTCATTGATCATTCACCACAATTCATTGCCTTTGAATCATCATGATCATCAGCACTCTCCTGAATCTCACTCTACATCAAACACCTCTCAATGACACTTTTTTCCATTTCACATACAAATTCATTACCCATACTCTACATACCTCGTTAAATATTATCCACCCTTTTCCATTTATCGTTTTCCTCTTCATCAGTAAAAGTCATCAGACATTCAATCGCTCATCGAATCATCCATTCAAAATGCACCAAACATTCGACATGTCAAAATTGTTCAGATTATTGTTTTTCAGTGTATACTTTTAGTCGTTTCAATAAATGTTTTAAGTATTTTTACAATAACCTACTGTCGCAACTTGTTTCAGTGTTTTCGGTATAGTTTACGTCTGGGTTTTTCTTTCTATTTTCGAGTTTATGTTGCATATCTTAGGGCCCAAGAAATAAAACCATAGAAAACCTGAACGACGAAATCGTTCATCTCGGAGAATCTCAACCATAGTTCCATCAATCTTTCATTTCATATTAATAGTGGTAGTAAATATTTATAGATCTTTGTTTTACTATTTAAATCGATTTTGTTGCATACTCATAGGCGATCTAAGAATAGTTTAGTTGCCTAGAAATTGACACACATTTAAACATTATTCTCATTTAAAAAAAATTCATATTTGAAACCAAAGAAATGCTTGATATCCAATTATTATTTGTTAATTAACAAGCTTGATCTCATTAAATTTTTATTTTGAATGCGTTTTGATTTTTTTGTTTGTTTATTTTTGATGCATTCTTTTAGGTAACCCTAGCCCATCTAATCCCAAGTAGTCGGCCGTGTGCATCTTTGTGTTGAACCGTTGTGTTGTTCTTGTTGTTTATTATTATTTTTGTTGTTTTTGGTTTCGTACAACTCCCAACCATTTATCGTCGCAATTTTAATTGAAAGAATTTAAAGAAAATGTTGAGACATTTGCCAATGTGCCTCGAACTATGCCATCGTTTCTCTCTCAACCGAAATATTCATACATTGCAACAACAACAAATAAACTATGTATCACAACAACAACAACTACTATTACTCCAACATGACAAACAACGCATGAAACAAAAAAATCCACATTTTGCTCTTGTCTGAAAATACAATACAAAACCACTAAAACTACAATTACAACAATAAATAAGAACAAACAACGATAATTATAATTAAGTCCAACAACAACAACTACAAGAAATGTATTTAAATCAAAGGTTTGTACAATTTTAATTTCAAATATTGTATTTTTACGTAAAACAAAACAACAAAAAACTAACAGCATTTTTGTGATTTTTATTTCTAAGTTCGATCGTAAGCTAGTTCGCTCTATCTCTCTGTCTCTTTCTATTGCTACGTAAATATCTGTCTTTTTCCAATTTTAGCTGTAATCATCGATAAGCCATACGTTGCGCCTAAAAATAGGCAATAATCTTTTCGATTTTTTTGTTATTAGTCGTTGAAATTTGACGTTGATCGGCTTATTTTTTAGTGTATACATTTTAAAAGTTTTCTTTCGAATTTTGTTTCCGCTTTTAATTTCTGCCCCCGAAATTCATGCAAATTCATCATCAAACATTTTGCCAGTTCACCGATTTCAGCCAACGTCACCGCTAGCACCGCACTCCACTTGCCTCCCACCTGTGGCCAAGCACCCTGTTACCTAGCAGCACCCTGTAACCTAGCAGCACCCTGTAACCTAGCAGCACCCTGCAAGCGACACAAGCACTTTTCCAAATTTTGGGGGTTGCGGAACGACCAGGGAGGGAAATCCTATCACTTCTTCAACGAACTGATTCATTACGACCTCAATGTTAGATCCGAGATCATGCCAAAGGGTGTCAAAAAATCGTCCTCTCATTTCAAATCCCAGAACCTAAATCTGTTTGGTGAACCCTCCAGAAAATAATGGACTATCGAAATTGGCAACAAATATAAAGCATGAGCTTCGGGCTCCCCACAAACATCCCACACCGCCACCACCTTCCGTCCCTTTCTGTCCCACAAAGCCTGCTGAAGAAGCAAAACGCAAAACGCACTCAGTTGCAAAGCAAAGCCTGCCAGCGAAAGCTCTCGCCACACAGACCCACAGAAACAGTCATGAACCAAAGTACACTGTAAGAAACAAAGGTAACCGAGGCCACTCAGGTACAGACAGCCAAAGCAAGTGTTTGTTGTAACTTTTTACTAACATCTCAAACGACAATATAACAATAAGAACCAATAAATCCTCACTATTCTGATCGAAGAGGGGACAAAAGCACAATTTTTGATATAACACCAAATGTGTGGGGAATAAGTTTTAATAATTTTGTATTTTTCGAAAACTCTACACACAGAAAAAGCCATGTCGAAGGTCAACAAAATGAAGAACCAGCCGGCGCGCAATGGCGACGATGACGAGGATGACGACTACGGCGACGAGGACGAGGAACAAGAGGAAGAGCGTCGCTCGGAGTCGCCAGCAGAACCACTGCCGATTTTTCAACAACGAGACAACTTTTTTACCTAAACTAATGGATCAACAACATCAACAACAGCAACTACAACAAAATCATTAGTAGAAGAACATCCACAACAAAACAATTAAAGTCCAAAAGCATTTATTTACGGAGAAATTTTTGACTTTTACTGTTAACTATTCGATACCAAAAAGTAGTCGAAAATAAAAAGTAGTAGAAACCGAAAACCAGATACCAAAAAGTAGCAGAGATCGAGGGCCAAGAAGTAGAAGGCAAGCTACAAAAATCAAAATATTAAAACCATCGAACAGATGTCAGAATTATTGTACAACTGTAATGAGGAGAATTTCAAATAATTATATGTATATTGAGAAAAAAATGTTTTAGAAATTATACAAGCTTAATTGACTGAAAAACAGCTGAAGACTATTTTAGACAAATTTGCTGTAATTGCAGGAAACCTTCAAAAAGTGATTTCACGACATGTTAACTAGATTCGAGTATTGAATGGATGAAGTTATTTGTTATGATAACTATCAGGAATAATTCCTTAAAAGCCTTCCATTGTTACGGAGAACCTTTAAAAGGTTATTTGAAATATTCAACGACATTTAGAACCTTGAACTTTGAGTAAATTCTTTTAAGAACCTATTGATATACTAAAATAAGGTTGAGAACATGTCTAATAGCATTTGGAATCAAATATTCACATATCAATGTATAATATTATGATAAGAAATCTTACTATACATACACATACATATATAATCTAAAGTTCTGAACTATAAAAGACACACCAACAAATATATATTACTGTTGAATAATGAAAAAGTAAAATAAAATAACTGTAAAAGAAATATTCGAACAGAAATGGTTACAAAATCAACAATCCAATATCTCATATTATAATTTATAATCAGTTCTAGGCACAGTGGTCCGAATGAGCACAGCCACTGGCAAATTTGACTTGAAAATTGTGTCAATACACGTCTCGTAGAAAAAAAGGAACAATGCAACTAAATAAACACGAAACAATAATTTGAAAGACTTGAACAATAATCGTTTCCGACGTATACAAATTTTGCCCCGCCCCCTTCTCATTTGTAAAACAATTCAACAATAACAGACTGAAGGCGAACTTTTCTTGTAAAACAAAATACCAATAAAACCATTTAAACTCGATCATTACTATTGCGAAATTCAAATTGAAAGGAACTTTTAATCAAAATTCCACACCATGAATATTGATCAAACGTGCATGCATAGGTGTCTATGATATATAGGAATATTCACTCAAGAGTTGATAAGAGATTAAATTACTTATACAAGCACCGACAAAACTTTCACATAATTCGCCCCAGGGGTAAATGGTAGGAAAAGACGTAAAGCAAAGGAAAAAAAATCATATAGCAATTCAACAAGTACCTAGACGTAAATTAAACAAACAACAATGGCAACATAAGAATTAACATTAACATTAAAATGAGTCAAATTACTGATTAAGAAATCATACATACAAATAATTTTAAATTTTAACATATATTTTAGTTGTACAAATTTAAGTTACAAACATGCAAACAAGCAAACGGTCATGCACTTTTATTTGAGTCAATTAGAGAATCAATTCTTTTAAATAACAAAAACAATTTAAGAAATATGAATATACATATATACCACATAATGTAGAAGATGAAGGCAATTGAAACTTTTAAAGTTAAAATGTTCAACGAGTTGTTTATGAATACGAAATTTAGAGAAGTTACAATAACGGAGGAGATATTATCAAGAATTAAATAATTAATTGATATGTTAACGATAACAAACTAAATATTCAGAAGAAGAATATCGAATGGAAACGAACGTCAATAAATGTTTATCATTGTACAAAATTAATTATATTTATTATTTACTATTAAATTATATTTTAAATATTTAAAACAAATCTTTTCAGAGTTCGAAAAAGTTATATTTCAGTAGAATTATTATAAGAACATTTTTGTTCAAATTTAATTTATAAATATTACAATAAACTTTTAAATTATAGTGTATAAATGTCATTTGCAAAAAATTGATTTTGAAAATTAAGCCTAGGTGCTAGAAACAATATTAAATCATTACAATAACATTAATCTATACAATATTGTAGTCCAATTTTCATAAACGCAAACGAATATAATTGAAATGACATAATCTATTAAGTTGGACAATTATATAAAACCTATTGCGGAAAACCATGCAAATATATTATAATATCTCATCCTTCTGAGAAAAATTCACCTGCAAAGCACAACAGAACACAATCAACTCTAACTGCAACACTGCATCTGTCACTTTATGTTTACTGTATTTGTTCCACTGTTTCAAATATATACTATACATAAAAATATGCAAATACATGATATCATGGTAGTAGGAAAGAATATCAGCAAGAAAAACGTCAAATGAAATGCGTTGAATTTAAATATTTATTGTAAATTATTATGAAGACATATGAAATATCAAATACATATATTATATTATAAAGATATACATAAAAAATATATATAAATAAATATATATAATGAAAATATTATAAATATTCATTATAAGTTATGAGAAACAATTGCAAAGTTATCAATAAAGAAACTATTGAAAATTACATTCATGTTTTTTATTACCACATAGGTCAACTCAGCATCGATCGATATAAACAGGTAAATTTACCGATTTAAAGCTTGTGTTTTTGCTCCATTTTCTGGACAAAGAATTAATTGGTCGTAAAGCCGCGAATGTGTAAAAATATATTCAAAACCATAAAACTCGCCAATAAAGGCGATAATTATCTGCTTTGCAAACAAATGGTGCACCTCGAGCGGAATAAGGAAATGAGGCAACTCACGGCAGCCGTGTTGATAAAGATGACAACAACAACAATAAGAATAATACAAATTACAAGAGAAGTCCCAGTGAGAGCGATAACAAAGCAACAAAATAAAGTCACATTCAAGATCAATGTTAGTCAGCGTCGAGGGACCGAAGGCAAGGATTGCATTTCAATTGGCTCGGAAGAGAGAAAAACGTGCAAAATGTGTGCGGCGGCGACAGTCGTCATGTGCGTATTCACCACAGGCTGGCTGGTTGGCTGACTAATCGCAAAACCCAACAACCTCGCCGAGATAACAACAGACGAAACGAAACGTGCCTCCTGCCAACAGCAGCACGCAACAGCAACAACAACGACTCGCACCTCGCACGCAGCTGAAATTTAAATCAGTCTCGTTGTCAATGCGAAAAGTTATCAAGTCGACAATGAGAATGAAAACCTAAACAAAGACCTTGTGTATCAGGAAAATTAAAAGCAAAAACTAAGTAAAACTTTGAGAACTTTGCAGTCTGCGAGGCCGAAATTTCACCGTGACTTTGGCGAAACTTTCTGCTCTCCCTGCTTATTGGGGTTCGCCTTCTATGCTTGCGAGCTGAGACGCAGTATGCGAAAATCCATTTGAATAATTCGTGACTCCTTGAGTGATTTAAGAATCGCTTTCTTCGGCTTAAGATAAGGCATTATGGGTCCCTAGTATCGGCCGGCGATCGAAAGAGTCCACTTAAAATTCACCCACAACGAAACGTGTTCTCGCAGAACCCGCTGACATGCCGGAATTATTGTTATTGTGCAAAATCAAAAATAAAATGTGGGTCAAACCCATCAAGATAAGGCCTAATTATGTGCTGATCTTGGACCAGTTTGGATTGGGCTCCGCTCGACACCGCTTGAAGTCGTCACCCCCACCGAATAACACGATCAGAGTGTGATAGGAAAGTGAAAAGAAACCAAAATCAATTAAAATTTTAGAATGATTTTTTATAGCGAACTTTCGCTTCAAATACGAACATTTTCGATAAATCTCTGAGAGGAAGCGTAGAGAACTCTCTCGAAGCTTCACGAACTTCAAACTATAAATCTTATCTTTACGTCAAATCTTTAGTTTATCAATGAACTTAAAATGCCTTCAACGCAAGAAGATGAACCGCAGTGTGTGCGTGTATGTGTGTGTGCGCCACACCCCTAGAATCTTCGGAAACCCGTTCGTACGACTTTCATTTCCGTCATATGTGCTCGGATCGAAAGACTGCAGTCGCGAACCTTCTCTGCTTGCTCAGGAACAAGTTCGTTACTTAAGTCTTTCGTTTGGATGTCTGACCGGATCATTTCAAGAGAAACATTAATCAATCATTGTGACTACCATGCAAATAAATTCCCCTGTCCAGAATCTCTAGGAAATCACGCCCTAGTGCTAATTCCAGATTCTAACGTCAAATCAATTCGCAGAGGCGGCGTGACGATCGGCGGGGGAAACAGCTGATAAGCAGACCCGAAAAAACATAAACACTCTCTCAACCGCAGACAGCGAAGATGACTCTGCAGACAACTCTTGATTCATTCATGGGAAGCCAAATTAACCAATCAATGCTGCGCTGTCACGGTGGAAACGCCGCACACGCTGAGATTGTTGGCGATGATTATAGAGTTGTTGCTGTTGTTGTTGTAGTTATAGTTGCTGATGAAGTGTGGCTGTTGTAATTACTATACTGCGGTGTTATACAAATAGCATTTCCAATAACACCCAGCGCTGATTACACATTCAAAATAAAAGCCACAGCGAGTGAAACAAAACAACACAAACACAAAGGCAGCCTCAACAGGTTATCGCCAAAATAAAAATGAGACGATGCGAGGCGAGGGGGGAGGAGGAGAGCGCCAAGAGTAAAACTGAAAATTCAAGATTATAAAATTATTGGAGAAAACATGGGCCAGCGGGGAGGGGGAGACGATAACGCGTTTCTGCTATTAACTCGCCTTCGTCATAGTCATCGCCGGGAGATCAGCTCGGATGTGATGAGATGAGCTGAGCTGAGATGGGAGGTTCACCATTTAATTTTCAGTTCGATTCGAGCGTCTTGAAAGTGAACACGCTCGATCCGTCCGTCGGAGTCGGGAGAAAATAGTTAAGAAAAGGGGAGCGCGGAAGAAGAAGAAGAAGGCGGCGGCTTAAATAGCATTGACATTGTTTTTGTAAACAAACAAAGACCAACCTGCGCTTGCGACATGTGTTGGCATTTGAAATTGGTAAGCGATCAACCGACCCCTGTGACGCGAATCACTCGCGATTCTTCGCATTTATCTCCCTCTCACCCCCACTCTCACTCTCTCTCACTCTCTACGTGTCTTTCTCTTTAGTTCGTGGTCGCCTTGATCTCGACGCGAATCGCCGAGGGTCGGCCTCAGCTGGAACATGCGTAAGTTTCTCAATGCGATTCTCCACGCTCTTGCTCTCTATTCATTTCCCTCTCTATATATCTCCCCTCCCCCCTTTCTCTCTCTCTCTCTCTCTCTCTCTCTGTCTCTCGTTCCAGCTTCAACATGGACACGGATCTGATGGCAGAGGATTCGAATGTGCGCGCGTCATTCGAGCGACCTTCGGTGAGTTCGAATGCGGACAACTACGCCACCCTCCGCCGCCCGACCGGCTTCAACGACCTTTCGCCAGGCTACGCGCCCAACCAGCTGGCGGACGAGCCGACGGGAGCCTACCAGCCGCACTGGGTGCTGGTCGACAGCGCGGAGCCGCAACACGATGGCTATCACTACGGCGAGAACCTGCAGCATCATCACCACCATCATCGGGGCGGACATCGACACGGAGGCTCCCGGCACGGCGGCCCACGGCACAACGATTCCGACGAGGAGGACTCGTCCGGCCCACACAGAGGCGGCCACCACTCCACAGAGGCGCACGGACACCGCGGCCACCCGTTCGGTGGGCCTCGCTTCCATGGCGGCCCTCCGCCCATGGGACCTCCTCCAAGGGGCTTCGGTCCACCTCCTAGAGTAGGCCCTCCTCACCGAGGCCCTCCGTCGAGGGGCTTCGGCGGCCCGCCTCCAAGAGGTCCTCCGCCCAGGGGTTCCATGTTCGGCGGCCCTCCGCCCAACAGAGGCCCGCCTCCCTTCAGCAGTCCTTCGGTCAACGGATCCCCCGCTCCTGCGCCCTCCGGTGGATGGCCAGACCCTGCTTTCGGCAATCCACAGACCTGGCAGACTTCACCAAGTGACCACACGACCGTCTGGTATGCGGGCGAACCTGACCCGAACCCATCCACAGGCTCGTCGACTCCTCGAGTGGTGCCGCCGTCGCCGCGAACTACGCCGAGGTCAGTTCCGGAGGTTCCTCGGCCATCGTCGACGCCGACGACACAAGCTCCAGATCGAAACCCGACCACGACGGAGTCCGACGAGCCCGTCTACGACATCGATATCCGTTTTGGCAGTAAATAAATGATTACAAAACAAAAACACAGTGGGTTCTTCTTGGCCGGATTAGTAAATGTCCTCTAGACGGATCAGGAGATGGTATTGTGGACATGAAGCTGGGAATGTGGAGACGAAGCTGAAATTGTTGACATGATGCTGGGAATGTGGAGACGAAGCTGAAATTGTTGACATGATGCTGGGATTGTGGACACACAGCTGTCGCTATATAGTTGTATACTCCATCGGTTCACCCATCTGAGAGATCAATAGACAGACCAAGAGACGACTCGAGAGAGAGACAGGCAGACAGACAGAGCGAGAGGTTATTTTGGGGTTCAAAGACGAGTTCAGTTGATTGAGCGTCCAGTTAGAAAGCAAAAATATATAAATGAACTTGATTATAATTCCATATTTCGAACACGGCGTTCCACAATTATCTCTCGACAGACACCAGTCGTGACCACGAACAAAAAATACAACAACGATGACTACTACGTAGTTGAAGTAGAGGAAACATTGAAAAACTACGGGAGCCCTGGTCTAGAGATAGTGCTTCTTACTACTTGTTGTGCGAAAATAAATAAGTTGCATTACATATTTTATTTACCGATAGATAAGAGTAT
Source organism: Coelopa frigida (assembly GCA_017309665.1). Taxonomy (NCBI): domain Eukaryota; kingdom Metazoa; phylum Arthropoda; class Insecta; order Diptera; family Coelopidae; genus Coelopa; species Coelopa frigida. The sequence goes on along the minus strand of CM029561.1, from coordinate 12,685,439 downwards.
TGAAAGATGCTGTCAGCGTTATCTACAAAATAAGGAGTAAGAATCTCAAGTACAGAGGCAGAGATAGAGTAGGATTGAGTAAATAATTAATTAATTAATGAATGAGTGAGTGAAGACTGTGAGTGATAGCGAGGGAAACCAATTCTTAACCTGACCTGCACACGCAACCATGACAGGCAGGGGAAGGGAAAGAGAGCGAAGGATCGCTGGATTAAGAGCAGGGATTTAAAAGTAGCGGTCAACGACCCCGACTCGGTGGCAGCGTAAATAACGGCGAATGACGGAAATAATTCTTCTGATTCGGATGCTAATGAAAGCCGAGATGCAGATCGAGCCAGGCAGATGCATCGAGGCGAATCAGAGCCCAAGCCCAAGTATCAGGTTCCAGTGGAGGGAACGAGTTCGCCGAGCAGACGAGGGAAACCGGACGGTAGGAGTTGCCACTGAGGATAAATAACAGAACACATGACAAGATCACAACAGAAGAAGGAACGAAAGATTTTTGTCTCGTTCTAGAAGCGGGGAAAGGAAGGGAACAAATGAACACGAAACAATTTCTGATAAGCGACTCGAATTATGCAAAAACAAGTCAATAAAACCGGAGAGATAATAAAATTTGGCAATAAAAGAGGAGAAGGGAAGCGCGATCGCCGTGGGAAGCAGAGGTAGACGAAGATGAGGCGACCGCGGAGGAGAAAAGAAAGAAAGAAAGTGCGAAAACACTTCGTATACGAAGCCCTAGTGCGAGTTCGGGCCCGGCCAAGCGAGGTTCTGGCCGAGCTGTCACCACGGCTCAGCACGACTGGCGAGGGGATCTCGGCGAGAACACTGCAGAGACATCTAGCGGTGACGACGCCGACCACGCAATAACAACCCACATAACGAAATTCAGGAAGAATTCGCGGCGTGTATAAAAGCTTTGGCGAAGCCTCGGCGATCGTCATTCGACTTCGAAAGCGCGTTGTTTCAAGATGGGTAAGGACCGAATAGTAGAACAAGAGAAGTATAGAAGTCTTGGTTTTCGAAAACAACATAATTTATTTCAAAAATAGTGAACTGAGTTGTGGTAGAATGAGACAAGAGATTGTGTGTAAATCGAGTGGAAGCGAGAGAAAACACGGCTAATGAACTCTGTGAAAAAGTGCAGTTGAATGAAAAACAACAACTACTACTACATATTGTGGCCAACAACCTTTCGGGCCCAAAACAACCACAGGTCCCACAACAACAATGGGCAGAGTGCAACATTGAATATTAAATGATTCGTGAATGGTTTTGGTTTCGGTTCGTTCATGGAGCCGTTTGAAATGTTTGGGCGCGAAGTGTTTTAAATTCCAACTGCGTTCGGCTTGAAATGTGCCTCGCTTTTTTTGGCGGCGTCAATGCTTGTCGGCCATAAAACACCGCCGACAGCGACAACAATAACAAAAACAAAAATGACGACAAGAGTAACATTTCGAAACAAACAAAAACCCACAAATGTTTACTAAACTCATTTTGATTGTTCTCTATATAAACAATCATCATGCGTAAAATCAAAATGTAAATGTAAACTTTCATAAATATTGAAACAATCAATGCGGTTGGTTTAAAAATAGTTTTCAAAAAATGCAAATAAATCTAAAAATATGAATACTTCAATATTTCAATCAACAAAAATGAAAATAATTGATCTAAATCAACCGTCATGAGAAATCAAAATTTTTGAATGATTTTTGGTTTAACAAATATGTTTGCACTCGAATATTTCATTCATAGAATTCATTGAATGATTGCGTGGTTTCTGATATCGAGCTCCACCGATGTTGGATTAGCTTAGGCCTTGGGTTTTGAGGGCCTAAGAAGTTTCTGAAGGGACTCAAAATGTCTGAACATGAGATTTCTTCTCGACTAATTGAAACAATCAATGCGGTTGGTTTAAAAATAGTTTACAAAAAAATCTAAAAATATGAATACTTCAATATTTCCATCAACAAAGATCAAAATCGAAATAGATCCAAATCAACCGACATAAATATCCAAATTTGAGAAAATTGTTGTTTTAACAAATGTGTTTGCACTAAAATATTTCATTCATAGAATTCATTGAAAGATTTCGGGGTTTCTGACAATGTTCTCTATCGATTTTGGATTAGTTGGGTTATGGGGACATCGGAAGGGTCTAAGGGCTTCAAAATATCTGACTATGAGATCTCAGTCCTCGACTCTAATCCTTCTCTTTCTTCTCTAAATCTCACAACTATAGAAAAATTTATTCTGCTGCCACTGACGGCGTTGCTCGCCCTGGCAGCCACCGCCGCGGGAGCCTCAGAGCAGGAGGCTCGCATCGTGTGCTACTTCAGCAACTGGGCCGTCTACCGGCCAGGCCTCGGGCGCTACGGCATCGAGGACGTGCCCGCCGACCTCTGCACCCACCTGATCTACTCGTTCATCGGCGTGGACGACAGCACCTGGGAGGTGCTCGTGATCGATCCCGAGCTGGACGTCGAGCAGAACGGCTTCCGCACGTTCACCCAACTGAAGCGAAAGCACCCGCACCTGAAGCTCCAGGTGGCGGTGGGCGGCTGGGCCGAGGGTGGCTCGAAGTACTCGAAGATGGCTGCGGTGCGCGAGCGCCGACAGAGCTTCATCCGCAGCGTCGTGGACTTCATGAAGAAGTACGACTTCGACGGCTTCGACCTGGACTGGGAGTATCCGGGGGCGACGGACCGCGGCGGCGCCTTCAGCGACAAGGACAAGTTCCTCTACTTCGTGCAGGAGCTGCGCAGGGCCTTCGATCGCGAGGGCCGCGGCTGGGAGATCACGATGGCCGTGCCGGTGGCCAAGTTCCGCCTACAGGAGGGTTACCACGTGCCCGAGCTATGCGAGTGAGTCGACCACGACCGACCTCTTCTCTTCTTCCTTTATCAGCACCCCGATCTTCCACAGGGCTCTAGACGCCATCCACGCCATGACCTACGACCTGCGCGGCAACTGGGCCGGATTCGCCGACGTCCACAGCCCGCTGTACAAGCGCAAGCACGATCAGTACGCCTACGAGCGTCTCAATGTGGTACGTGTCGGCTCCCTCTCTCTCTCTCTCTCTTTTTTCATCACTCACAAGTCTCTTCTTTCTTGCAGAACGACGGTCTGGCTTTGTGGGAGGAGATGGGCTGCCCGGCCAACAAGCTGGTGGTCGGCATCCCCTTCTACGGACGCACCTTCACGCTGAGCAACTCGAACAAAAACTACAACATGGGCACCTACATCAACAAGGAGGCAGGCGGCGGTGCGCCCGGGCCATACACGAACGCCAGCGGCTTCCTGGCTTACTACGAGATATGCACCGAGCTGCAAGACAAGGCCAACGGCTGGACCATTGAGTGGGACGAGGCGGGCAAGGTGCCCTACACCTACAAGGGCAACCAGTGGGTGGGCTACGAGAACGAGGCCTCGGTACAGATCAAGATGGACTTCATCAAGCAGAAGGGTTACGCGGGCGCCATGACCTGGGCCATCGACATGGATGACTTCCACGGGCTGTGCGGCCGAGAGAACGCCCTGATGAAGATCCTCTACGAGAACATGCACGACTACCGCGTGCCGGAACCGACCCGCGAGACGACGCCAAGGGTAAGCGAGGTGTCTGGGCGCCAGGGATGATGGGCCGCAGTTGGTGGCTCTCGTCAAGTCTCCTGCCGACCTCTGATTTCGTTGCGATCTCAATGCAAGAGCTAATAAATTGCTTCATCCCTCTACAGCCGGAATGGGCGAAACCGCCGTCGACCCCACCGAACCCAGACGAGGGCAGCCTGCCGCCAAGGCCAACGACGACCACAACGAAACGGCCAAAACCCAAGCCACAGACGACCACGACGTCGACGACGACGACGAAGCGGCCAAAACCCAATCCACAGACGACAACAACGAAGCGTCCGACGGCCGCCACTAGGGTGAGTTGAGAGATTTTCGGACGAGTCAAGAGGATTTGAGGGGATTTGCTCAAGGCTCAAGAGACCAGAGCAAACATGTGGGCGGCACGAGGAAATTGTGAGAGAAAGAGAGAGAAAGTGATAGGAAACCCCTGGGAGCGAACCCGAATCGAAATCGAGAAATTGAATTTTCAGAGATTAAACGAGCTGAGGAAGGGCGACGAATCGAGTGGGATAACTGCGAACATATGATATGAAATTCGCACTCGCTCGGATTCGCCGATGCTCTCTCGATGTGTGCCAAGAAAAACACACGAGAGCCCCTCGCCCTCGAGGGTAGCGGGGTCGTATTTATAGTTGGCCTGCATTCGTGATAATCAGCTAGGTAAAAATAGAACGAGAGCCAATCCAACCGACCGAGCAGCGGTCGAGAGAATACGAACGGAACCTCAAAAATGCGATATCACCAAGAAACGCAAAAACACTCAAGATCTGAGATCTAAGAAGATAATCAATGAGCGGGGAAATCACCGATCTCGCGACTTTCGGGCCAGGGAACTCAAACTCTGACCTTGGCAGTGAACCCAGGGTGACGATCGGCAGACGGACGGACGGTCGGACGGACGGATAGTCGGAATGAAATTCTTTTCACACTCAAATCCGCCTTCTCTTTGCAGCCCCCGAAGCGCCCGAAGCCGGCGCCGACCACGCAGGCCCCACCATCGCGGCCACCGACCACGGAGGAACCCCGACCGATGCCCGACGAACCCTCCGCGATGACAACCGAGACCACCATGACCCATGAGATCGATTGCACCAACCGGGACTACGTGCCACACGCCGACTGCAGAAAGGTTCGTTCGCGAGTGAGCGAGATAACAACAACGGAATCCATACAATTAACGTATCTTTTCAGTATTATCGCTGCGTTCACGGGGAGCCGGTGGAGTTCGAGTGCAAGGAGGGAACCGCCTTCCACACGATCCTGAACGTCTGCGACTGGATCGAGAACAGCGATCGCTACTATTGCACGCGGCTCAAGAAGCGGACGAGCGACAACGACACGAAGTAAAGGTCGGGTCACGTGCTCATCATCCTATCACATACACTTTGGCATCTCATCTGGGACAACAAGTATTTCCTTTGTCACAAACACATCCTTCGTCACAAACACACCCTTTGTCATAAGCACATCAATCGAAGGATCTTAAATAAAACGGACGCATTTTAAATTATTTTACATTAAAATCTTGAGTATCATTGGGGCTGGTTGTGGGAAAGGGCGGGTAGCCTTGTATGAGAAGGTCATAGAAGCTGAAGCCCCAGCCATTCTGCCATTCCACTTGGTCTCTATTTTGGGCACCCTTCTCGAGATTCCTAGCAAATTCCTTCGTAATCCCCGACTGTGGCGAATAAATCGCGGTGATCTTGTGATAAGCATAAATATCCCTCATAATCTCAGTCGAGTTTAACAGACCGAAACTAATGGCGATGATTGATAGCACCGGACGCCCGTTCATTTTTTAGAAAATCTTTTCGAAATCTCTGAAATGATACAGAGACTCTATACAAGATTTTCGGTGGCTTCCTCACTAGTACCACTTTTTATCACGAATAGTTACGATCTAAGTGAAAATAATGAAAACATATAAAAATCCCAAGGTCAACACATTATCGACTATCTACAATTGTAGCTATTTTGCAATGAGTAGAAATCTTATTTTATAAACATTTTCGTTGTTAGCGTGAGTTTGAGGTTGACATTATTTAATTTCAGTATCCTAAAGAAAATATATTAATGCCTTGGATTAGATTAGACGTATGAGTAATTTTCCCTGAATTTAATATACAAATTTATAACAATTTTTTTTGGATCATAGGATCCTATGCGTTCTTATTGATTATAGATAATTGAGTAGTTAGATAATTGATACGGATTGTTTGTAAAAACAAACGATTTTTTTTAAATTTATTGGTGAAAAGGTAGAAGAATAAAAGTAAAATGCAAGACGAATAAATAAAGCACATTTAGTAAGCACTTAATTGCTTTTAACATTCCATATAAACATTTTTTGTTTCGAAAATGTGGCATCCTAACTATGAATATCTCTGTCATATTGAAAACATACTCGATGCCTCGTTGAACATTATTTTCGCAAATTTATTAAAGTTGCGAGACATAATTTGCGAAATGTTTCTCGGCCTCGATTACATAAAGATTAGTTGTTGTCAACATAAACGGTTGCTGCGTTACGGCGGCCATCACAGGCAGCATAAACGATCACGCCGATCTTACTAATTATTCGCTCAACCTCCCAACGCCCCTCATCCCCTCTCAGTCTGACTATTTTTCGGATAAATTGTCCGCCAGACGACAATTGTTCTGTGACAGCCAACACAACAACCTCTGCAACAGCAACAGCTGTCGGCTGCATTGTGATCGAAAATACGAAAATTGTTGGACGTTTATGCGACGGCCGAGTGGAATACGAGCGAATTGAATCAATCGAGGCATCAACAAAACGCTCCGAAGTTCCAACCAACCACCTCACCGCCCACGGCCCTCGTCAATCTCTTCGCCTGGTTGATTGAATTTCTCGCCGACGTTTTCGAACATTTTTCGAAATAATTCTTTATTACTTTAGAATACACGTTGTGCTGGTGGATCGACTGGTGGTCGATGGGTGGCACGTATCGTCGCCGCTTGGTGGCCAGGCCAGCGACCACGCATGCTTCGTCGCTGCAACAAATGAGTAGTTGAGTTTTGGCCTTCTCCGCGCGGCAGGTCTTCGGAGCGACTTCTCGAGAACGTCGGGAGAGCGGAGTGTCTAAAATTAAAATTGTAAAAAACGCTTCGTTGTCGTTGTCGTGGTTCGCGTCGCCAACATTTCGACTGCGGGTAAGTGATCGGAACAGCAGCAGCAGTTTTACGTGGCTTAAGTAGTGGTTACAGAAAATTTGAAAAAATTATCAACCACACAAATTTTCCAAAATATAAATTTGTATTTAAGAAGACAAAAGTTTTTAAAGCTTTATTAAAAATTGAGTGGCTGAGGAAATATTAAATATCAGATTTATGAAAATATTTTAAAGAGAAAGGATAATATAGGAAAAATTTTGAGAACTATATCAGCCTCCTAACGTGAAATGCATGAGATCCCAGCCACAAAATGACAACCCACCCGACCAAGAACGACAAACGAACACTCGAGTGAAATTCGCATAGAAAGCACTCAAAATTCAACGCAGCAACAACAACAACATTAAAATCATCTTCAAACTATGAATATTTTTATTTATTCATGTTCGACTCGTATGAAAAGTCAAACAATTTTCGCGGTCACAAGGTAAAATTTTTGGATCTCCTGGTTGTGTTACGAATTGGTTTTGGACCGGGAGAGATCGACTCGTATAACGTATAATCGTCGTTCGCACGAAATTTATTTAAAACAAATTATTTTAAAAAATATATGTATATATATTTCTAAAAAAAATATAAATAAATAATAATTAAAATAATAATTGAAAACCATTTTTAAATTAACATGAAAACATTAATAAATTTTATAGAAAATAATGCGATAATAATTTTCGGGACATAATGAAGAAAAATGATTAAAAAAATAATAATATAAAAATTTAAATTGCAAATCGAGTGTTAAACGAAATTTTCTGTTGGAGACAATCGTTCGCGATTTTCCCAGCGATCGTTCGAGGGACACAAAGGATTACCCGAGCGCGATCGTTGGTCGAAATTCGAGAGAACGCCGCGAAGTGCTTTTTTCTTACAGTGTACTCACAGTGCTTTTTCAATATAATTTATTTTTTTACAGTGCATTCCGCAACGAAAAATAAAAGAATATTTTATTTTAATGCAGCATACGAGAGTTTAAATTGATTTTAATTTTTAAAAAATAAATTGAAAAATTAATAATCCTAACACTAGAAAAATATATGAAGTGAATTAACTACTAACACACACACATACGCACTGACACCCACCCATACATATACAAGCATAGCTGGAACAGGAGAGGAAGCGGAAGTCGAAACGGAGCCTACAACGTTATGGGGCGTTTAACTGTTTGGGTCCTGCTGGGACTAACGTTATTCGCCGTCTGCTCGAATGGTATGTCATACACCGTAAAAAAAAATACCGTGCATGGAAAATATTCCCAAGAAATAACGACTTTCGCTGTCAGAAGAGGAATTCATGAAATTTCCATCGACTTCTCACAGTGTACCTGGTGAATAATTATTATATAATAGCTGAGTAGGTCGGTCGACAATTCTTTGCCGCCCAACGGACGCTCGCTCGAACTTTCAATTAAAATATTCGGAAATTATGTGAACAAGTTATTATGCAATTTCCCCCGCCGTTTCTCGAGTATGTGGCGGGGGAAATGAGAACCTTTCATCAGGCGGCGACAGACATCGGCTCGCTGTGCTTCGCCACCGTTCTCGGCGAGGAAAGAAGTCCGAATGTTGCTTCTTCGAGCACCAGCGACAAAAATTATAAAATAAAAAAATATAGAAAATACCAAATTTTTTACGAAATTTAAAAATCGAAAAAAAATGAAAAATAAAAGACTCGGCGAAAGAAAGCGCAGAGTCGTCGACGTGGTTGTGACACTTGCGACGTTTTGCAGAAGATCGCAGCCGCAAATCTTCTCTCTCACTCGCACACTCTGCTGTCGCTCTCTCCTGCTCTTTTTGGCGTTTTAAATTTAGACATTTTTAAAATTTGTTCCCTCCGCTTTTTGTTTTACAAAAATTATCGCAAACGCAACAAAGAACATTCGTATATAACGACAACAATATAAACGACGAAAGCAACAATAACAATATCAAGGAGAGTAACAAGAACAACATGACCACAAATTTTGAAAAGTTCTTCATAGTGTTGCTAAATAAATATTGAAATATAAATAAATGGAAGCAACAATAATACGGAGAATAATAACAACAACAACAACAACGATAAAACCCACTACAAATAACGAACAACAATATATAAATTTTAATTTCAAGAGAAAACTCATGGCATTTCGTTCAGTGTGTTTTTATTTTTGGTGCGTTAGCAAATTTATGTTACGTTCACTCATTAGCCTCAGGGTTTCTTTCTCAGCACGTCCACGATCCCCATCTTGATCGATATCTGCGAAAATATTTCATTAGATCGGGACAGAATTATAGCATAGAAATATCATATTTATAAATCAAATTTATATTGGTCATGACCCTATAAATACATTTACTTAAAATTGTTCACAGTAAAACGAACTTAGTCACAGCTCCATTGAGAAACTATCACTCCTTAGATTGAAATTTGCTCCTTAGTCTTTCACCGATAATTTTATTTAACCAGATATCATCATATTTCATATACTTCTCCTAAACTTCTCATATGATGTAATTCTACATAAAATGTTCATACCTGCCTGGTACATGAACATGAGTTCCAAAAGATCGATATTTCAAGAAATCTGTGCACTGATTTAAGGTATAATTTTAATTCTGGTTTCAATCTTCATAGTTGAATAGTTTGAAAAACAAATTAGAGAGCAAAGTGCATATTAACTAAGACATATAAAACTGACTCAATACCCATTACTAATTTTGCTCGAATAGAAACGTTGTTTACAGAACGATCTATGATCGATGATCAATAAAAATTATTATTATTATGAAGGCACTAAAAGTGATCGGAACGACGTCGGTCGAGGTCATGTTCCAAAATGAGCTGTCGAAGGCCTTGGACAAAATTATACACTGAGCGAAATAGGCGTGTGATTCAATCTGTGAAAGCAGACTGGAGGTAATGAATGATCAGCTGTTGTGAATGAATTATTCACCGAGGAAAGAGAGGTGGATGAAAGGAAATTAGTTGTATTAAATTGGTCCTGACAACAGACACACACACTAGCCACCACATCGATACAATAGACTGACGTCGTACTCAATAAATAATTTTGAAAAATTAAAAATTTTAAACTGACCCTCAAATGCCCAATTCATATAAGCTACACAGCTTGTGGCCTCAAGCAGAAGCAACAACAAAATTTGAATAAGATAAAGCAACAAAAGACAAATATGACACAGGCCAAAAACTGAAAGAGACCGAGAATAGAAGAGGCAGAGGGGGAGGGATGGAGAGGTGGAAAATGTGTGGGAAGAGTGGGCATGTAGCCAAGAAGTTAAAATTGCCAAAAAATACATTCATAAAATAATAGAAGAAATATGAAAAAGCAACCACTTTCACCGAAAACTCATAGTTAATAATAAAGAAGTTGAAACTGAAAAAGGATTCGCTTTTATCAAAATATTTCCACGGTACATTAAATGCACTTGTTTTCGGTTCTAACAAAAACAACAACAATCAGAGCAAATAAATACAAATGAAATACAGTGAAGATTATTAATAAATTTATTGAATAAATAAAGTGAAAACCGAGAGACAACGCAAATGCGACGGAAGCAACTGATGACACAGAGGGAGAGAGAAGGCGAGCGAGAGGGAGATAAAGAGAGCGATAGAAAAGAAAAATAATTGCATAACAGAAGCAAAATATTTTAAATAAATATGTAGTATTGTCGAACATGTGTTCGTATATGTGTTCGTCTTGTACGCGTCCGTGTAGTTGTCGATAGCTTCATGTGTGTGTTTTCTCGTTCTTTCGTGTGCTTGTAGATGTGTTGGCCAGTGCAGGTTCCGACGTTGGACCCAGCGAATCGGAATGTCGTCCGTACATCGAGAAGGCTATAAACGAACTGAAGACCGGTGAACCCAGTGAAAAAGGTGAGTTCCGATGGACCCTTCTGGGCATACTGGGACCGGATGGGGACTGACCACAAAGAGTATCAATCCAATGGTTTATATAGAACTCGGTTATTATCAATGGCATGCTAGATAGAAAGTCCTATTTTCAATATATTTTGTATTGTCCTATTTATTTCCACGTAGGCTAAACATCAGAAGTATTCTAAATTTCGAATGAATAGTAACCCAAAATGTATTGGTATATAACTATATTATAGTCCGTTATAGAAAGAATGGAATATACATATATATAATTATAATAGAATACAGTATAGAATAATAATATAGAATAACTCTAATAATTCAAAGAAATCTTGCCTTTATCAGTGGCTACTTTACTTCATATTTAGTTGTTTTACAATATTCATACCAGTTTATTTCATAAGAATAATACTATAGTCCGTTATAGAAAGAATAATTTGCTATTCTATTATAATTAATTAATTATAATTTAAGAAAGTTCATTTCCCATGGTCTTAGTATAAATAATCTAAATATAAGACGGCATCGACCCAAATAATATTAATTTGTTCTCATATTGAGAGTTCACTTCAATTGTTCAAAATTCCAATCATTCTGTAGACATTGTAATGTATTATTAAGCTCTAAAATTGTTTTTACGAATAACTAAGTATAGAATAGAAAGTTGAACAAAGAACAAAACATGACTTTCCAGTTCGAGGAGGACGAACAATTGCGACAGCGATATCGTGTTACACACATCTGTCACAACCGGAAGCAGACACTTGCCCATTTAGTGGTAAATCGAACCGAGGCCGATGGATAGGTAGATGGATAGACAGACAGATAGGTAGGCCACGTACTTGGAGTCCGTCCAAATCGACACTTAGACAGAACATACGAGAGAGCTCACGTCCAGGGCTCCACCGTGGAGCTGTCAGAGACGTCAATAATATTTCGAAACGCCATTGCTAATAACCGAATGTATGGGCGCCGAGAACAAATGGCGGCTAATGTAGGTCGACTCGACTCCAAGAGCCTCGATCATGTGGGGCGAGATGTGGAACCTCGATGGAAGAGTCCCACCAACTCTGATTTCCCACCAACAATGATTTTCTTGTCTCCTCTCTCACAGATGCAAGTGTCCCTAGTCCCGAAACGACTTCCGGCGAGGACACAACGAACCTAGACGACGACTCCGGCGAGGAGCAGATGCAACATGATCAGCCTGTCGATGCCGCCGCCGATGATGCAGCTGCCCACGAGGAGGCCGACGACGATGGCGATCACTTGGAGACCGTTGAGGTCGCTGATGCAGACTCGTTGGAGATGCCAGCCGCACCCGCTTCGGCGGAGGACGCGACCTCGGCCGAGGAAGCTGAAGCTGAAGAGAAGCCAGTCCGCGTGGACGTCGACGGCGATGGCATTCCAAATGAGGAGGACAGCGACATCGACGGCGACGTGATCCCCAACGAACAGGACGAGGACATCGATGGCGACGGCATCCTGAACATCCACGACACGGACATGGATGGCGACGTCATACCGAACGTGAAGGACCCCGACATGGACGGCGACGGAGTGCCGAACGAGAGCGACAAGGACCTCGACGGCGATGGCGTCCTGAATGTGGACGACAACGATCTGGACGGCGACGGCATCCCGAACGACCAGGACGACGATATGGACGGAGATGGTATTCCAAATGATCAGGACGACGACATGGACGGCGATGGCATCCCCAATTCCGAGGACGATGACATCGACGGCGATGGCATCCCCAATTCCGAGGACGATGACATCGACGGCGATGGCATCCCCAATTCCGAGGACGATGACATCGATGGCGATGGCATCCCCAATTCCGAGGACGATGACATCGATGGCGATGGCATCCCCAATACCGAGGATGATGACATCGATGGCGATGGCATCCCCAATCACGAGGATGATGATATCGACGGCGATGGCATCCCAAACTCCGAGGACGATGACATCGATGGCGATGGCATCCCTAATTCCGAGGACGATGACATCGATGGCGATGGCATTCCCAACGTGGATGACGATGACATCGATGGCGATGGCATTCCCAACGTGGATGACGATGACATCGACGGTGACGGCATCCCCAACGTGGACGACGAAGACATGGATGGCGACGGTGTGCCCGATCAGCAGGACGCGGACATGGATGGCGACGGCATCGAGGACCGCGAGGACAGCGACATCGACGGCGACGGCATCGTCAATCCCAACGATGAGGACATCGACGGCGACGGCGTGTCCAACGTCGATGACCGCGATATGGACGGCGATGGCGTGCTCGACCATCAGGACGACGATATCGACAGCGATGGCATCCCCAATGAGACCGACGACGACCTCGACGGCGACGGCATCCCCAACGAGCACGACGAGGACGACGTGTCCCGACTCGCCCGGCTGGCCGAGGAGGCCGCGGCCGAAGAAGCTGCTGCCACTGCTGAAGCCGAAGCCGAAGAGAGCGCTGAACAGGCCGTGGAGGAAGAGGAGGTGGTGAAGAGGGCCAAGCGCGAAGTGGGAGAGGCACCAGCCTCTGTAGAAGACGAACAGGAGGCCAAGGAGGAGAGCGCCGAGGAGCCCGAGGAGGCCAAGTCCGGCGACATCGACGGTGATGGCATCCCCGACCACGAGGACGACGACAAGGACGGCGACGGCGTGCCCGACCACCAGGACGACGACATCGATGGCGACGGCATCCCGAACGAGCAGGACGCCGACAAGGATGGCGATGGCATCCCCAATCACGAGGACGATGACGTCGATGGCGACGGCATCCCCAACGAGCAGGACGAGGACACCGTTGCCGAACCCGAAGCCGGAGCCGTGGAGTCCGAGGAGGACACCAAGCCGGAGGACGAGCTCCTGTGGGTGAGTGCGAGAGGCGAATCAGCGACAAGTTCTCTTTTCTAAATTTTCTCTTGTAGGAGGGCGAAATCCCGGCGAATCTTCGCAACCGTCAGCACATCACCGAGTTGCTCCAGCTGGACGAAGAGTTCTCGGCCAAGGAGAAGGCCGTCGACCGCGTCGCCGAGATCGTGCTGCGCGACATCAAGCGCATCTACGAGAACGCCATCAAGCCGCTGGAGACCCTCTACAAGTACCGCGACCTGAGCAACCGCCACTACGGCGACCCCGAGATCTTCTCCAAGCCGCTGGTGCTCTTCATGGGCCCCTGGTCGGGCGGCAAGTCCTCGATCATCAACTACCTGACCGACAACGAGTACACGGCCAATTCGTTGAGGACCGGTAAGTGGGGTGGGCCTTGAGTCTCTGGAATGAAATTCACTCATCATTGTCCACAGGTGCCGAACCCTCGCCGGCCTACTTCAACATCCTGATGTGGGGCAACGAGACCGAGGTGCTGGACGGCACCCAGCTGGCCGCCGACTACACCTTCTCCGGCCTGCAGAAGTTCGGCGAAGGCCTCGAGGACCGTCTGCGCGGCCTGAAGATGCCCAGCAAGCTGCTCGAGAAGGTGAGTCTCGGACTGATCCCATTGACGTCAGCCGTCGCCGCCGCGTCGGAGGCTGACAAATGGCATCCTCCAAAGATATTTTTTAAGTGTACAATTTTCGAAATCTGCACGTCACACGCCGAGGTCGGCAGGGTGGGGAGAAAATTGTGGCCTATTTTTAGTTGCCGAAAATTAGCAGTGAGAGAAAAAATGTCCTAAAAATAAAGTTACAGCTGCAATTGTAAATAATTCGCGAAAATAACTGACCGCAAACGGGGGGCGAGGAAGAAGAAGGGGAGTGGGTCGTGAAATGTCGCGTCTGCCCACGGTGACAGCTGCTGTGGCTCATCTCGTGGAAATGTGTGGCGAAAATGCGGTCCTTCCTCCGTTCCGAGTGAGCTGAGCATGAGCTGTCGGTGTGTTCGTCTGTTAAATGCGGCAACTACAACAACAATTCGGACCATTATCGCTGCTCTCGCAATAATTAGCAGGGGCGACGCGACGGCCCCAGCAACATGGCGACATGGGGCCGTGACCAAAGGCGGGGGGAACTCGGAACCGGGGCGCATATTAATTTCACTGCCAAAAGGTGTTCGCGATCTAATTCTGGCGATGTTGTCTCCCTTCCATTCTACTATCCCCCCTCCGTCGCCCTCCCCTGAAGTCCTTTCACTCTAATTGCGTTGATCTTCTCCTTTGCACAGGTCAACATCGTTGAGATTCCCGGCATTCTGGAGGTCCGCAAGCAGGTCTCCCGCCTCTTCCCCTTCAACGACGCCTGCCAGTGGTTCATCGATCGCGCCGACATCATCTTCCTCGTCTACGACCCGGCCAAACTCGACGTCGGCCCCGAAACCGAGGCGATCCTCGATCAGCTGAAGGGCCGCGAGTACCAGACACGCATCGTCCTGAACAAGGCCGACACCGTCAAGCCCGAGGAGCTGCTGCGCGTCCAGAGCGCCCTCATCTGGAACATCTCGCCGCTGATGTCGTCGGCCCAGCCGCCGTTGATGTACACGACCTCGCTGTGGTCGCACCCCTACCAGGAGGGCGCGCCCGCCCGCCTGCTGCTCGCCCAGGAGCGCGCCTTCCTGCGCGATCTGCGCACCGCCGTGGACCGAAGGATCGAGCATAAGATCGCCAGTGCGCGTCGTTTCGCTGTGAGTAGAGCCCCCCAAAAGTCCCATTGGTTCACTACCAATATTTTGATCTTCTCTTCCCCCAGGTGCGCGTCCGCAACCACGCCAAGATGGTCGACTGCTACCTGAACACCTACTACAACCACAAGACGCTCTTCGGCAACAAGAAGCGCATCGCCGACACGATCATCGAGCACCCCCAGAACTACCACATCTACGAGGGCCTCTCGACGCTGACCAACATTTCGCGCTACGACCTGCCCGACCCCGAGGTCTATCGCGACTTCTTCCGCCTGAACCCGCTGTACGAGTTCAAGAAGCTCTCCGAGACGTGCACCTATTTCCGCGGCTGCCCCATCGCCAAGCTGGACGTGGCCATTGCTTACGATTTACCCGAGTTGGCTGGCAAATACAAGAAAATGGCCGAGACAGCTTTGGCCGGCATCGAGGGGGCCGCGACCGGTGGTGCCGTCGGTGCTGGGTCGGATCAGGCCGGGCACGGGGGACAGGGACAGAAGAACAAGAGTTGAGTTGGGAGAGAGCAACGCGACAACTGTTCTTTGTTTTTGTTTCTTCTGCGAACAATAGATCGACATATATTTAATTAGGAAAACAGAGCTAGAGAGAGAGAGGGATCCACACAATAGACAAGGAGAGATAGAGCTTTAAATATCGTATGAAATAACCAAACCGAATTTCGAGAACGTGTTCCCATTGGTTTCACACACACACACATTTAATTAGTCATTAAACAAAAGCTTAATTAAACATTTTAAGAACACAACTAAACGGCAGGAAGAACCACCAATTTAGATTTATCTGAGCGAGAGAGAGATAGCGATGCACAATTATGATAATAACACTAAAAACTTAATAACAAAAAATATTGAGAGAAATAACGCTCCATTGAGTCGTGGCCTCCCGCCGACGTCGACTCACGAATTTCAATCCCGGTTCGACTTAGAAATTTCGTTATAACCATTTTCTATTTTCTATTCTTTGATAATTTCTAAACCATATTCAAAAACACTCTTCGATTAATTTAATATCCGACGATTCAGAAGCCGATTTTTCAAGTATCCTTGATTACAAATAATTTGCTATCATAGTAACAACTTTTATTGCAAGCATTTATTTTATTTGAACATTTTCATGTAACATTTGTATTCAATTCGTGGCCAAACCGTAATATGTTCGTCTTGTTGAGAAATGTTTCATTTTGTTTCGTAGAAAAATTCTGCACTTTATGTAAATTTATGTTGTTTTTTATATATACACGAATATAATCTATATATATAAATATATTTATGAGACCTTTGCACAACTTCAATGTGAAGCCACATTATTTTGTGCAAAGCCAATCCCAAACGTAGACCATAAGTTTTGAACACAGACAGAAGACAGCGAAGACGTTTAAACTACCAAGTAAATATAGCTAGCGACATCGAAATGCATTGCAATCCAACAACCTGTAAGATAACATCAATGCAATTGTGTAAAATTCAACAGCAAAATCCATGCGATAATTTAATAAATAAATTAAAAACACCAGCGGCTTCTTTCACTAAGTTAGACAATAAACAAAACAATGTAATTGAGCGTAAAATGGTTTGTACAAAAAATCATCAAATGTCACTGGAACCCTGAGCCCTGGTCTTCAGATCTGCTTCCATCGTCTCTGTAGCTTGTTCGTCATTAGCCTGCATTCTCTTATCGTAATCCTCTTGCGAGAGTAGGCTGGCCTTGATCATATCGCTTTTCTCCAAACTGAATTGCACAATCGCCAAGAATCCCTCACCTTCGATGGTGCTCGCCAAGCGTTGTGGGTTCTCGATAACTTCCGAATTTATTTCCACCAGTTTGCCGCGGAGGCAGGCTGGAATTTTGTACGATTTACCATCGTTTGTCGTGAGAATGGCCAAAGTTGTCTCCGGAGAGAGAACCATGCCGCCCTTTTTGCCCTTGCCTTTCACCACGTTCTTGCTGCGGTCGAGGTTGCCGATATCGAAGTTGATGCCGCTAACGCCGCTGGCCACCGCCGGATGCTCCGGAGCGAGACAAATCAAACAGAGTCGATTTGAATGGTAGAGTACTTTGTAGGGCTCTGGACCATCGGTACCCGCCTTGATGTAGTAGTAGCGAGTGTAGAAGCGATCCACTACGGACGGATAGTTCTCCACAAACTCGTCTGTTATGGGCGAGACTTGTTTGCCGAAAATGGTTTGCTCCTCGTGCTTGAAGTAAAAGGGCTCCAGGGGGTCGGCGGCGATGACCTCCATGTTGGTGGATCCTGAAGTAGTTTTTGATTTAGGGATTTGCCTGCTTGGCAGAAGCCTCCGCGTAGATTTGCTCCTTGTAGCGTTCCTGACGATCTCGTGCCTTTGCGCGATTGGCCGCGGATCTGGCGACGCGCTCGGCTTTCAAACACTTCACCAGAGCGTTATCGATGGAGTTGCAGATGCCGATGAATTTGCCGAATGTATTCTGACCAAGGGACGAGAGCGGGTTGTTTTGATTACACAACGGATCACGGATTATTATTGGGGAAAACTCACGTTCTCGTGACAGCTCTTGAGATCTTCGATCAGTTTGTTGCAATCGGGAGTGTGCAAGTGCGGTGCTAGATCCGTATGCATCTTACAGGCACCCCAAAAGTCTCCCGCAATTAATTTCAAGAAGTTTTAGAATAAAAAACCTCAGCTGGAATTCTGCAAAATTGTTTTCTCGCAAACGTCAAACTGTCAGAGTTCAAGCAAACGT
Source organism: Coelopa frigida (assembly GCA_017309665.1). NCBI lineage: Eukaryota > Metazoa > Arthropoda > Insecta > Diptera > Coelopidae > Coelopa > Coelopa frigida. The sequence goes on along the minus strand of CM029561.1, from coordinate 12,667,349 downwards.
CAAAAACATGTGGTGTTCAATGCCCACCAAATAGAGTTGCCAACCATTTGTGCAGTTTGTATAGAAATCCTCCAGAAATGTGTTGCTGTCATCAAACTGTCATTCGCATCAACGCCCCATGTGCGTTGTTGTTATTAAAGTTTGTATCAGGGTAGCTGCGTCGAAATTTTTGAGCATGTTTAAAAATGGGAAAGTGAAGTGATTTGATTGATAAACTTTAGATCACAGATTACCAGATATGAAACTAGAAATGCCGCTTGTATGTGGTTGTTAAAATGGTTTGATGGTGTGTGTGAAAAACATGAAATAGCGACAGCGGATTTTTTTGGAACCTACATTTGTCGTCGAAAAGCGCCAGCGGAATTTTTCGGAACCTACATTTTGCGCTTCATTATTCACCAAAGTTCACCTCCGCTGTCTGAAATTGCATCTCTTGTTCTTCTTGAGAAAGAATGTGAAAATTTAAAATTTTTGAAATCCTCCCTCCCTTACTTATTAGAGCCTCAAGGCAATATACGCAATCTAGGCTATGCCCAAAAGCTATAGTTCAATTTTCAATCAATTTGGATTTCCCAAATCAACATAATCACAAATTACATTTCTGTAATTTTTCCAAATTTTTGATGTTTGGTAAATCTAATTGAGATGAAAAACAGCTGATTTGTTTTACCAAAAGTTGACTTTTAGCGATGCCACTTCGTTACAAACAATTCACCTCAAAATGTTTCGGATTAGAGATTGAATAAAATTTGCACTTACAAATGAGATATATATTTCAAATCACAAAAACAAATAGAAACTATTGGCCTTACAGCACACGAAGGGTAATAATTTGTGTTGTGCGTTTGTAATGTTTTACACCAATGAAAGATAGTCTAATGCCGAAAGACAGTCTAATGCCGCATCCGAACGTCTGGGGTGAGAGTTTTTTCATTGCAAGTAATACTAGCATTTCTCGCCGAGATGTGGAGGCCGTAAAGAAGAATTGATGTTCCCGAAACGGGAAGTGAACCCGACACTGTCGACTCGAAAGCAATGCGTTTAGCCACCGATGATACCTCCACGTATTTTAAAGCATTTCATATCTGAGAATCTGTGACTTGCACACTATTAGTGTGGCAGAGAAAGTGAACCAAATTCCAAAAAATGTACTAATATACCCACATTTATCAACAAAAGATATGGCATTGCACTATATTTGATGTTTAAGAGGTGAACTCACGTACACAATCTGTGTATTCACCAATCGCATAAAAAAGAGATTTTTTTTGACGTTTAGCCTCAAATGTCAGAAGTTTCATATCTGGTAATCTGTGCTTTAGATATTTGGTGATCACAGCTTTCACAGTCTAATTTCATAAAAAGGAACGAAATTTCGAATATACATTTCGCATCTTCCTTCCCCAGCAGTTTCAAGCGCGTTCTGAAAAAGTGGAGTAAGGTAGTTTTCGACTGAAACACTTCGATTGAAGAGCATTCGGCAACCCTGGTTTGAATTGCAACACGTGCAGCGTGCAAACAACAATAATAATATTAGTTAATTACTCGCATTTGATTAATTTAATTTGTGATTTGCAAACATGTCTGCTAGCAAGAAGAAGAACCCCAACGCCATGGAGGAAGACCAAAACCAGAGCGACTCTGAATCTTCCAGCGACTCTGAGGACGACGGACCCCATCCGGAAGCCTACACCGGGAACGAGGTGAGCGCAGCTCCATTTTCCACTTGTTCGCATTTGTTTATTTGAACCATATTTGTGCAGGAGGTGCAAGTTGACTTCGAGGGCCGCAGCCCAATAGATCCCGATTGCCATGGAATTTCACAGTTGCTCTCGCGACTCTTCCTGAAGGCGCACATCAATTGCATGCAGATGGCGGACCTGATCATTGGTAAAAACACAAACGCAGGCAGTCGAGAAAAGTCTTCATTACCTATTTTTCGACTCTAGCGCAAAACTTCGTGGGCAGCGTCATCTGCCAGTCGGAGCCGGACGGCGTCGAGAGTGACGCGGACGACGACATGTGCGAGGACGGCACGATTTTCGGCATCACGACCGTGCTGAACATCACCGCCAAGAAGGATACCGCCTGTGTGGAACAGTTGCGCTCGTACATCGTGCAACGCGCCGAGAAACACGCAACCGACGCAGCCCTCATCCACTTCCGCGACGTGCTGGGCAACGATGCGCGCCCGGTGGGTTTCCTCATCAACGAGCGCTTCATCAACATTCCCGCTCAGATTTCGGTCCCTCTGTTGGAGAACCTGCACAGGGAAATCCAGGCTGCGAAGCAGAAGAAGATGAAATTCGACTTTGTCTACTTCCTGATGATCGTCAAATTCTTCCGCAAGGAGGCGCGCAAGGGAAAACCAGCCGAGGACACGTACACCAACGCCGAGGAGGAACTGATTGCTCAGCAGGCAGTGAATTCGTTCGAGTACTCGGTGGCCGATGAGTGCGACATGGGCATGTCGGGCGATTGGCTGGAAGGCGATGCGACGCTGACGCCCTACCGCAAGGTGTTGCTCTTCGACGCCAAGAACCTTCCGCAAATGATCGACGACATTCAGAAGTTCATAACTGGAAATATATAATTTGTTGACAAATTTCGTTTTCGGTATATGGAAGGCTAATTGCAAAAAAGAGACTAGGAGGAAGTCTTCACAAACTCCTTGTAAAATGTATAAATATAAATTTGGAATAATCTGTAGGGTGCATGATTCCTACTTAAAACCACCATTTTACATATAGATTTATATTGATTTGTATTAAAATACAAAATAAATTTAATATCGCAAAGTGAACCACATCGATTTGGTTTTGTCCCACTGTCTGTTCGAACATGCACATCTCCCATGAGTTCGATCCAGGTGTCACTCGGCGAACAGCTGATTTTGACAACATCATCGCACGCCGGCTGCATCAGCTGGACTGGACGTGCAAAAACGAATGATTTTCCAGAGCGGCTTTCGGGAAACGATTGATTACTCACAGCAAGTTGTGGAAAATTGAGAGCAACAACAACACCATAACAAAAGATTACTAATCTGTGGCAATAGTCGGACGGACCGACCGAGTGATAACAAAAACGCGGACAAGGCAAAAACAAACACGATTCTCTCGCCCTCTCTTGCCTCTGGAAGCCTTCCATTCAATCGATTACTCACGCGTAGCCCGTCGCAGTTGCAGTCAGTCAACCGCCGCGGTTTCCTATAAATCCGCCGAAAACTGTGCGCCAGCCACTCAGTCAGTCAGTTGGCCCTGCGCTTGCATTTTATCCTACTGCCTGCCTGCCTCCAGCCGATCGCTGGGAGAGTGAGAAATATAGTGAGAGAGTGAGCTTTGGAAGTCCCTCGTTCAGTTGTTCCGTGACCGGCGTTCGCTCCGTTCGCCTCGCTTCCAGTGAGAGATTTTATTATTGTTGTGGTTTGTTGTATTTGGGGCCCGACACCTTTCGCTCCGCTCTGCATTAGAAATTCGCCGAGTGTTTGACATCAGAGTTAGTGGAGCAGCCAAGCGGTTCAGTCAACATGGGACTCGATAGTGGTTTGACCAAGTAAGTTCTTTTTAATATATTCCTGTGAGTGTGTTTCCGTGTATTGAGTTTAATGGCTTGTTTTTGTCGCTTTAAGTTGAATTTGGCCAAAGCACTCGGTAAAGGATCGTTGAACCAACCTTTCGCTGTATCATTCGGCTTCTTTGTTACCTGCGAACACAGGAGACGAAATTCAGAAGTTTTAGGTTATGTCGTGGACCAAAGAGTCTGACAGTGGGGAACAGTTGATTCGTTGTTGTTCAACACTGTAACAATCTCCGACTGCAATTATCGTCGTCGTCGTCTTATTGTGGTGTCGTAATGCACTGGGGTTTCCGTAGGAATGGATAAATTGTTATTCCCCTTAAAATAGACGATATGTCAAGAAGAGGTAATTTTTTGCGAGAGCCAAAACTAGAAATATAAATGATTTAATGCATACTCAATATTTCATCAGTCTTCGAAGTGATCGAAGTTGGGATTATGTGAATCGGGTCTTCCAACGACGATAACGAGCCATCTGTAGCGATAACAGTATCAAATGCATCATAAGTAATCCATAGACATATTGGTTCGGGTAATGCGTGGTTGGTTTATATAATAATGGGCGTCTGTCACAATCGTCGTAGAACAATATTAACAGAATGATAACAATGTTGTATTTCTTATTTTCCATCTACTTTGTTCGTTCGTCTTTGTTTCGCATGACATGGATTTTATTACAAACGTTAAATAACACAACAGAGATTAAAGCTATCAGCAGCTGTTGTTAGTATGATTTGTGACTGATAAAGAACGGCGACAGCACAAATACACTTCATCAGATATCAAATATTGGAGATTGAGATTAGTGGCCTACATGGTTACTACCACTTCAATTGCCCGCTATTTCTATAAATACAATGGTTTTTTCCCGGAAGCTCTAAATCAATCAGCGACCAATAATAAACTTCGTTCGCACTGCAGTTGCTCATACGACCGAGTAACCGCATTCAATTGAACCCGCCTCCTAATAAAAAAAGACAAACAACTACCGGTCGTCGTTCGCTCAAATGGCAATTGATGAATATGCACCCAATGTCAAGTTCAATTGCGAACGTTGTCGCGCAATTAGAATTCTCGTGAATGCGAAAACGCCAGCGCCGCAATCGTCCCCGTCCCCTGCACCGACATCCGCACTTTTTATCGCCGCGATAAATGGTTATTATTCATAGAATTGGTTGTTTGTTTGTTTCTTTGTCTGTCGTGTATCGGCATCGTGCATTCACAACAACAAGTCTGGGAAGCAGCAGCTGCGATAACAATATTTCAGCTTTGATATTAATTTTCTATATTCGTTACTCTTTCTCAGGCTGATGCCATGCACCGTGCAACTGGCCAAGATTATACAAAAATCCGGCTGCGATGTCCTCTGCATCATCGGTCGTCAGACGCCCGCCGAGCTGGTCGAGCAGTTCAATGAGTTTCGCTCCTTCGACAAGGCTTTCGATAGCGTCGTATCCTGCTTCAAATCGCCCAAGCTGAATATGCCCGTGGTGTACTCGCCTCTGCCCGAGCTGAGCGACTACCATGACGTCCGCTGCTATCAACAGGCGGCCGCCAAGTCCCTGCAGCGCGCCATCAAGGTGAGCACAATGTTTGCTATCCGAAATTTACACTATAAACTAATCCGATGTTGGTTTTCTTCTTTTGTAGGCGGGGTTCAAAGCTCCTCTGTTGCTGGTGCCCGAATGCAAGAAATTCCAGAACGCCGAACTGTGCACCGTGCTGGGAGCACTCGAGGAACTCTATGTGGTAAGAGATTCCCAATAATTTGTCTATTGAGTCGAGTTCAAATTGTTTCATTTGCAGCCAATTCAACAGCGTGAAGATCTGCCCGAGAAGCGTCAACGCGTCTCGAATCTTTCCGTGATGATGGCCAACCCCAAGGCGGAAGAGATCTTCAAGGAAGCCCTTATTTTGGAGTCCGGCCGCTTTGTGGCTCGCGATATTGGTAAGACAAATATTTACTTGCAGAAAGAACTCCCTTCTTATTAGAACGAACACGAATTAAAATGAATCCTAAAACTATGCACTAGTTTTTGAGAGAGTTGCTTACACTTGTTTTCTCCTGATTTCAGGCGTCGGCGACCCCGAACGCATGGCCCCACCACGAGTCGAGGAATACATCGCCAAGCTCTTCCCCTCGCTCAAGGTGAACGTGATCAGCGACATCGATGTGCTGGAAAAGGAGTATCCCCTCTTCGCCGCTGTAAACCGGGCTGCCAGTCACGTGAAGCGCCACCAGGGACGCATCATTTTCCTGGAGTACAACCCACCGAAGCCTGCTCGCAAGACGCTGATGTTGGTCGGCAAGGGTGTCACCTACGACACCGGCGGCGCCGACATCAAGGCCGGCGGCATCATGGCCGGCATGTCGCGCGACAAGTGCGGCGCTGCAGCCGTCGCCGGTTTCATGCAGGTGAGATGCGCGTGGCATGCACTCGAAGTGGATGGCAGCATTTTAATTGAATCGTCTCTCACTAGATTGTCCACGAGCAACAGCCCAGCGACGTGCACGTCATTGCGGCCCTTTGCCTGGTGCGCAACTCCGTTGGCGAGGAATGCTATGTCGCCGACGAGGTGATCACTTCACGCGCCGGCGTGCGTGTGCGCGTGGGCAACACCGATGCCGAGGGCCGCATGTGCATGGCCGACGCCTTGTGCCGCATGAAGGAAATCGCCGTGGAGAAGAACTTGCCCGACCCCCATCTCTTCACCATCGCCACCCTGACGGGCCACGCCTGCCTGGCCGCCGGCGAAGGTTACTCCATCATCATGGACAACAGCGTGGCGCGCGCCGTGAACCATGCGAGCCAGCTGCAGTCGATCGGCACCTCTTTCGGCGAGCCCTTCGAAGTCTCCGTCCTGCGTCACGGCGACTTCGAATTCAACGAGGGCACAGTGATCGGCGAGGACATTGTGCAGTGCAACAATGCGGCCTCCTCGCGCACCCCTCGCGGACATCAAGTAAGACTCCATAATACTATCTAAAGCGGACAATTGGTGTATTTGTATGGTTTTCTCGCTAGGTGCCCGCTGCCTTCCTTATTCAAACCACCGGACTGGACAAGCACGGCCTGGAGTCGGATCGTCCTCTGAAGTACACCCACTTGGACATCGCCGCCAGTGCCGGCGAGTACCCCAAGATGCCCACTGCCGCCCCCATCGTGGCCTTGGCCAAGACGCACCTGTAATCGCTTCGCCGTTGCGCTCGCGCTCTACCAGTTCAGTTATTTTCAGTACTTATGTCTTCATATATAATCGCAAATAATGCCGTGATTTCGGACGAACGATAATGTTGTCGCCGAATGTAAAACTACGTAATAAAATCACATTTTTATAAAATTGTTAACCTGAATCGTGACGTGCGAATCATTCTCAACCGGTGGAGTTGTGAATCAGATTAGGAATGGACATTAGATCCACGAGCAACCCGTCCTAGAAACCCTTCTCACTGGACATGAATGGAATCGTGATCAGGTTCGGCGCCTAGTTCAAGTTGAAGGTTAACTCGCAAACCTTCACGGGCAGAAACGGAGAAACTCCTTCGCCAACCAACACTCCCACACCCCAGAAACAGGGCACAGCTGACCCCACTGTCGCGTGTCAGCCCTCGTCGCCCGCTGCCTGACCAGCGTCGATCGCCAATTGACAGTCCATTCAAGTCCGCTCCGTTCCTACGCGGAGCCAACAACAACAAAGACAACAACAAAAGCCAACCATTGATAAGTGCTGAAAAGTCGCTGCAACCTATTTGCATATGTTTAGGTGCTCCTTATGGCATTCATAGTTGTTGTCGTTGTTCTTGTTGTTGTTGAAGCCGTTCATACGTTTTGGAATTGAACGTATGGAATTGCATGCGACGACGCATGTGTTGTCGCCAATGTTGTTGTTTTTGTTTCCGTTGTTGTCCACACTCCAGCCATTCAAAGTAGTTGCTCCTGCCTATTTTTAAACGTGGTCTGCTCTTATCGTTATTGTTGGCATTTTCCCCTCTGCTGTTGTTGTGTTTGTTGTTATTCAACCATTTGTTGTTATTTACGTTGTTTCTGCTATTCTTCTTTTTAGTGGTTTTGTTCTTTCTTCTTGTTGCATTTGTTGTCGTTTTTGTTATTGCTATTCTACTTGATGTTGATATTACCGTTGTTCTTGTAGGTTCCATTGCATTTGCATTTAGTTGTATTTTGCGTTTCTGTTTTTCAGAATTCTTTTCGCCTTCTGCCGTCTCCTGCCGTTCGCCCATCCTAACGGTCGCCCATCCGAAGACGTTACTCGCGAGCAACCGTTAATGTTGGCTCAGAAAAGTCGGTCAAGAGTGTCTCAGAGAGCTGTGATTGTTTAACATCCCGTTTGGTCATTTCTCTTCCATCGTCCCTCTTCCTGCGCCCTTCACCACGTTTACATACGGCACCCCCCTCTCTCTCCTCATCACTCCTCACTCGCCCCTTGCCACATCCATCTTCTCCTTCTCTTCTCTTCCCTTCAACGTTGGCGATTTATGTGTATTTGCGAATTTCTTGCCTCTGGTGCTGATGTTGTGTTCTTATGCTTCTTTCTCCGTTTCTTGTTGATGTCTGTCTGTCTGTCTGTCTGTCTGTCCGTCTCTCCGTCGTTAGTGATGAAGATGTTGTTGTTGTTGTTGCTGTTGTTATTGCTGTTTATACGATGGAACCACCATCGGGAGAGAGAGAGAGGGAGCCAGCGAGAGGTTTCGTCCATAGCGGTCAGTAGTTGCAGCGCAAATAACGGTATTCGGGACAAGCTGTCAATTTGCCGCTCGACTTGAAATACGGTAATCAAACGAGGAAGACAGATAGAGCGAGAACGTGGGATAAATATAGAAAGAGGGGGGGACAAAAAGATAGCGGGAGAGAAGGAGATGTATAGAGGTGACGATGCTTGATTCCACCTTGGGGGGGAGTTTGCGGAAAATACTCGAATGCCTGGAGAAAAACGTTGCCACTCAACGACAACACAGTCGACGACGACAATTATGTTGTTTAGCTCAACTACATTTTAGTCAATCGTCTCTCTCTCTCTCTCTCTCTCTCTCTCTCACACTCACACACACACACTAACCACTGAGACCCCTCCGACCTCAGCCATTGATCGATATGCAAAGTACTTCGATGGCGTCCGATCGTGTTGGCAACACTGTCAATTTGCAATTGTAACAGACGCCAATTGCTGCTCCGAAATGGCTACAACAGCAACAATAACAATCAACATCATCATCAACAGCCATAGTAATAGTGATTACAATGGCAACTACAACAAAAACAACAACAATGACAACAACGACACCAAACAACATTAGCGACAAACGACAGAAATGATCTTCAGTGAATGCGGAAGTTTTTCACGACTTACGTAAGCCTCGTAGCGTATCTTCCAGCAGAAACAACAGCAACAACAACCACGACAACAACAATGACAACAACAATGACAACAACAATGACTACAACAACAACAGCGACAACTACAACAAAGTGTACAACAACCACTCCAGTCAAACTTTAGACCAACATCATCCACTCCGCATGTGATATTTATGTACTTCTGCATGTATATTCGTACATAGGGAAGATATTTGTTGTTGTTCCTCGAAGCGGACAGACGTCGGCAGCAGTTGCTGGTGCTGCTGATGGCACAGTAGTTGGAGCTTCAACTGCTGTTGTCGTTACTAGCGATCCCCCAAACTTATTCGCCACTTTTTGGGTCCATGCCACGGATCGATCGATCGATGGATCGGTGGAGGCCAGCGGGAGGTTGGTTGGATCTGTCTGGGCAGAGGTAGTTCGTCCTCGCTTGGCGTGGCCCAGTTTCTCATGGGAACTGTGAGTAGATTCTCAGCGAAGTCTCGTCGACTTCCCAATCAATGATGGATTCAGCCTCGTTTGGGTTTCGCTAAGGATTACGGGAAAATGGAGAAGATCTATAGAAGAAATTAATCGACTTATAGTAGAACATAGAATATAGAGTGGAAAATATAGTAGTAGTATAACATATCATAGTAGAAAATATAATAGTAGTCATAAATATCATAGTAATAAAAAAAGATCATAGTAATAAAAAAAGATTATAGTAATGGAAAATATTATAATAGTGAATAAATTCATAGTAGTGAATAACTTCATAATAGTGGACAATAGAACGTGGTCAAAGAACATTTCTTATATGTATATCATTTGGACCTTGAACCTTTAGCGAAAATAAACTCAAACTCATCGTGGTGATAAAAACGGATGAACACAGAAAAAAATTGGCAGCGGTGGGATTCGAACCCACGCCTCCGAGGAGACTGGTGCCTTAAACCAGCGCCTTAGACCGCTCGGCCACGCTACCATGCGGACGCCATCCCCCAACGTCCCCCGATGTGGAGTTCGCCATCGACGAACCCGAAAATAGAGCGCGTGGGAAACGAAATGAAACGAATACGAGAAATGTTCGAAATTCGTGGCCAGAAACTCAGAGACCTCAGACACTTCCTCGGGCGATCCACGATCCACCTGACCAAGTGTCTGGGAGCGGAGCGCGTAGATTGACATACGATATGTCTGCCACCCATGCACAAGAAGACAATAACAACAACAAAAGCAACACAGAGACGATTGATTTCTTGGACATTGAAATCGCAGCTTCGAGAAATTCGTCGCTTGGTCGAAGTTCGAGGTCGGTGGTGGCGAGTGAAGCGGGTGAACGAGGGGGGCGATGAAGAGCGAGAGAATGATGAAGAAGACGATGGTGAGAATGACGAAGAGGATGATGGTGAGGGAGAGAATGAGGAAGAGGACGATGGTGAGAATGAGGAAGAGGACGATGGTGAGGGAGAGGTGGAATCAGAAGACGAAAGCTGGAGATGAAACGACGGAAGGATGGATGGATGGATGGAGGACATGGAAATCTGAGTAACTTTGATCGAAAGTTTCGAATGACGTGGCCGGATCACGTGTGAAAATTTTAATGAATATTTAGTAAGGTTCTAGCGATGGTGATGCTGCCATCTGCTCCGGCCGGGCAACAAGTTCAGCTAACATCAACAACAACAAAAGCAACAAAAAAAACAACAACGAATAAGGATCCTTGAGAAAAAGGAAGCTGACCTTAAATTTAAAATTCATTCGCTCATTCGCTGTGGGCCACACAAAATGCCTCGGATCCTGGGAACCTTAAAAAGACAAAGTCGAGCCTTGTCCCTCCAACTCCAACCCCTCCTCTTCGTCCTCCGCGTTGTCGTCTTTGGTGGGAACCGAATTTCTGCATAAACTCATAAATACGCAGGAGCGTCAACGGCATCCAACAAATTATCGAGAAAATCTCCGATCCATTCATGATCATCATTATCATCGGCGTGATGAAGATCAATATAAACATGATGAAGATCCATACATTCACGGTTAAGATCAATACCATAATGATGAAGATCACTACCATCATGATGAAGTTGATGGCGATTATCATGAGCAATGATCAATGATTTGCCCAATCGAGGGAAGGACAAAGAAATGAAGGCGCCGACCGAACGTGTTTTCACTGTCAACGAGCAACGACCGCGACACGACAACTTTCACCAAAAAGATTGAAAGAAAGAAAAAGGAGGAGAAAGAGAGACAACACAACAACACCATGGCACCCTATGAACAACCTCCCCCCCCCACCATCGTGACGGTGGGTCCTCCCGAGCCTCGCCCAGTTTCGATGCCGCTCACGTCCCGTCGGACCACGCAAATTGACAGATCATAAATAAACGCTAAGTTATTACACGCAGCATCCGCATGGCCCTCCTACTCATTCCACCTCTCTCCTACTCATTGCATCTCACTCCAACTACCTACATCTCTCTCACTCTCTCTCTGTCTCTGTCCATGTACAGCTGTCATATTCGGGCGCCGCCGCATCTGATTTCCCGAGGCGGCAGCGAGCGATCTTGAGTGTTGAACTCGCCTCACACCTTGATCTTTATTTCGGAAAATCTCGCTTCACCTCAACTCCTCTGGTTAATGAAGGCTTCACCTTGTGAACGAACGGCTCCTTTTCATAGTTATCGTTGTTATTGTTGTTGTTGTTGTTGGGATCGTGCCCACAGCGCTTCGACGACATTGTCATTGGTGCCGATCGTGCACTCGTCGTCTCCTTCACCGCGTCTAATGTTTTCTCACTCGATGCCACTTTGCCATTTTGTGGCGTTTTATGAAATGTGAAAATTATGGATTTTTACTTTCACCACATGGGGTCGATGCTTCATGGCCCAGAGACATGGTTGTTGTTGCCCTCTACCACCAGTCGTCGTTGTCTGTGGCCTCAGCGACGCACACGACATGCGACTCGGCGGCTCCGGAAGGTGGTCGCCAGGGTCAGCGGTCAGTCCTGGGTTCGAGAGTCATCTCTGCCTGTTCATAGGTCTGTCTGTCTATCGTTCGGTCGACCTCGGCCAGCCACGACGGGGTCTCTTTCATATTTTGCTGATAAGAAGATTTTTCAGTTTTGGTTTTTCGGAAATTCCCATAAATATTATGACACGGATCTGTGCTGGAGGTCGACGGGGAGGGAGGCAGCAAGATAGTTAGGAAGGTATGGGAAAGGTGTTTCTTTTGGCAGTTTTTCGCAGCGACATCTCGAGACTGCGATAAGATACCAAGCTGCAATAGTCTTTTCCTCTGTATCTCGTCATTGGGCGGCGGATCGTCTTTGATGGTGGCTTCGGTGTGGGTTTCCGTCAAGAACCCCAAATACAGCGAGGCACAGCGGGGGTGGCGTGAGGTCCAGGAGAATTCCAGGATATTTTCGGAACTATCTTTGGATCATGTTCTGGATCAGTTGGACAAATGTAAGAGGAATATTTATTATCAATTATTCGACAATCAAACCTTTAAACATTGAATAATTTTCTCTGCGATTGAAGCGATTGAACCATCACCGGATCTCCAATGTGCGATCAATATTTGGCGTCGATCGATCAATAGACGGACAGACCGTTGGACAGACAGACATATATATGGTGCGAACGACTCTCCGACGACATGTCGTTCCCACAACTGGTCGTCGTTTGCAGATCTAATTGCAACAATGTTTGGAAAAAACTTGAAGACAACTCTCAAGAGTCAACGGCGCAATTTTCATCAGCATTGATCGAGCAACAGCAACAACAATTGCAGCGATTGGTTCATCATCAATCGAACAGCAACAACAACAACAAGAACTATATCTTTGGATAAAACAAAAACAAAAAAAACAATTTACTTGTAATCTGCACGAATGACGATGATGAAGATGTCGGCAGCGATAAGATTATCGAATGCAACAGATACGACGAGGAAGACAACGAAGGAGACGAAGACGAAGGTGGAGACTATGTGGTGAGCAGGGGGGAGGTGGGGGGAGTTCGATGCGGTGCAGTAGTAACTCTTCCGCATACAACAACAACAATAATAACAACCAACGTATGTATAAAGCATGGTAAAAACAACAACGTGAAGAGTTCAACAAGAGTAATATAAGAAAATACAAATGTGGAGAGAAAAAATGCGCGCCTTTTCAAAAGAAGCATCCAAAGCAACAACAATAGCGGTAAGACTAAACAGCAACAACAACAAACAACAACAGCAACAAGCTCGAACAACAATCAGCTACAACAATAGTAACGATAATAGCAACAACAACAATATGAACAACAAACATAACAATGTGAAAGAAAGAAAGACGTCGCAGAAATGTTGCTGGTGATGGTGATTATCACAAGCCTTTTAAGAAGTAAAAAATTAATGCAGTTGTTTAGGCAAGAAGAGAGGTCTAGAGCGAGACAGAGCGATCGAGAGAGAGAGAGATGAAGGCAACAAACGGATCAAAGTGCATCCCCTGGCAAGAGAGCGATTCCGATTCCGATTTCAATTCCACTCGACCCAATCAGGCGGCCAACAGGTTGTACGAAGCAACATGATCGACGCCTCTCCGAGCTTCGTGTCAGCTCCCATCCATCGATCGAGCGATGCCCATCAGAAAAACCACCTCCTCTCGAATCGAATCGAAGCGACGACTCCCTCCCAACCGACGGGCCCAACTGGACGAGCGAACCACGGGCGATCGGACAAAAGCATCCATCGAGATCGCGATCGCAGCGAGATCGACCAGCGAAGCCACGATCCGGCCACGAAACGAGCCGAATCCCAGGAACGAGGGGCGGCCGGCGGAGATCGAGCGAGCACCCAGAGGAGAGCCGAGAACCGTCTTCGGCTGCGACTTCGCCATCGCCATCATCAACGTCATGATCGCCGTCGCCATCGTCATGATCACGGCAGCGAGAGCCGGTCGTGCTCATCGCAGCGATCGTGTGTCTTCGTCTTCGTCGCCCGACCGTCGTCTCCGGCTCCCCGGCCGTCTTCTCGTGGCCATCGCCGAAGTCTTCGTCGTCGTCGTTGTCGTTGTCTTCTCCGTGGCCGAGAGCAGCGCGGTAATACGTCACACGAGGTGAACGTACTCGCGGATGTTAGTGGGTCACTATTTGTACGGTCATTGAACTATTGGCCGTTTGTAAATACATGAAACACAAATCGTATTTCTTTCGCTGCTGCTGCTTCTCGGCCTCTCTGGTTCTCTGACTCGCTCTCTGTGCGCTTCCGCGGAACTCTCTTCGCTCGGTGCAGCCGTGGATCGAGCTGCATCTCACGGGCTGTCGAAGAGCCTGGCGCGAACGAGGACGGCTGGTGGGGCGACAGAGGACGGCGGGCGCTGGGCGCCGGAGGGAGGGTCACCTGACAAGGCAGGGGGCCTGTTTGATCTCATGACTAAAGTTGGACGGGATGACGAGAGCTGCATTCGAATCATGAAGACGCCGATGGCAGTTGGTGATGGCGATGAAGATGACGGAGGAGGTGGAGGGGAGGGGATGACTTGACGCTTCGTTGCGGCCACATATGGGAATCCTCGTCGTCTTCGTTGTCGTCGTCGTCGTCATCATCAATAGCAGCGCGATAATGACGAAGGCGATGATCACCATCGCCATGGTGAATACGTTTGTGCGGCTGGGAAACACTTCGGACGGCTCTCTCTTGCAGCAATAGCAGCAGCAACAGCGGTGAGAAGAGTCCACCGAAACGACCAACACTCGCAGAAACATACACAAGCACACACATATATTCATACATATAAACTTGGTAGTCTACATTTGGCGTGTTTTTCCTTTATGAAAACTGATACCGAAGCATTTCCGCATTTTTCCATCTAAACTTCAAACTCAGCCTCCTCGGTCCGCACTCCCAGAGCTCGGCTCCTGGTCTGTTCATCATCTCCAGAATTTCCCTCCCTCTCGCTCACTCTCGCCCTCTCTCACTCTCTCTCTCTCTGTCATCTTCCCCTTTCGTCTCGCTTTGACTCCTCGTTTTCGTTGTCGATGTCGGCGTTGGAGTTGGAAGCTTTCTTGGTTTGTTGTTGCCAGCTTGGTGTTGTTGGTGTTGGTGTTTGCTGTCGTTTGTTGTTGCCTGGTGTTTGGTTTGTTTGGTCGTATCTCTTTCTTTGCTCGTGAAGAGCGTATAATCTTCGAACATCCCCCTCTCTTTCTTTCTTTCTTTCGTTCTTTCTCTTACTCGCCGGCTCTTCGGCTTGTCCTCCTCGATGGAATGGGATCGGGATCGCGAGGGCTCCATTTCATCTCCACGTCGCTGTGGTATGACTTTGCGCTATTATATAATAATTACCAGATTTTGAATGACGCTGATCATGATACAGATCACGTTCACAAACACACAGACACAGACACACACAGTGGTGTGGGTATGGGCGTGCGAGTGTGTTTGTGATAATGTTTGCTCATCATTTTCAATTATGTTCATTGAGTGTTTGTATCGGAACCCGTCGTGGTTGTCATGCGTGCCCTGCGTCCCCTCTCAAGCCTTACCCCATCTCACCGCCGTGTGTTGTCGTTGGTTGTAGTTTGTTGTACAATAACAACAATCGGCATTTTACACCTATTTCCCTATCTGTCTGATCTTCGTCATCGTCGTCGTTGTCGTTGTTGGAGTCTACGAGGCAACTTCCCCCCTGGACCCAGGAGCCCTTGCCCCTTGCCCCGCGAGTCGAATTGATTGTAAATCGAGGGGAATCAGAGATGTTGTGGTATTATTGATATTGTTGGGCTGTGAGCTGTGATAAAGAGTCATTGAACTTGTGGAAATGTGATCCATGCACGTGACAGCAGACGATTGACAACTTGTCAATAAAATTGTCAACATTATGATTTTACATACACAGATGTTGATAATTAGACAGATTGTCATGTCAGATCTTCGAAGATCGGTGTAATAATCCCTTCTGTTTCTCCCCCCTCCTGCTCTCTCTCTCTCGGTCTATTGTTTTTGTCTCCTGCTCTTCGTTTGAGATCGTTGCGATAAAAACTTTCGGTGTTTTCGGAATTTTTGGTATGATTTCTCTTATGTTAATTTAGTCGATGGGTTTTTAATGAATTCTTCAAAAGTGAAAAGAGTTTCTCATGATTCTCATGTTACGAAATACAAACTAAGGTGAGATTTCGACACGGCGATAACTTTCGGGAATCACTTCGATGGCTTGAACATTCGGCAACAAGGTGCCGGGTGAGCGGAAAGTTCTGGAAAACAAGAGGAAAGAACCAATACTAGTTGCCTAGGAAAATCCTCTTACAACTTTAAATAGTCTAATTTCCAAATATGTTGGGACCGAGTTCTCCCAGAGGTTCCCGAGTTCCATTTCATTACCACAAAAGGGAATCGAGAGCAGGAACGGCAACGAAATGAATTCACAAAATTCATGGATATCTTTCTTCTAATCCATGTGAAAGCTTTCTCGATTCACGCCACGGCGATTAGAAAAAAAGACATAGAGAGAGAACGATAAAGAAAATGGAAGGAAGGAACGAGAGACGATCGCTTTCAAACTTTTGTGCATTCCGAGGCACAAATGTCAATGATCTCTTCGCCTTCGCCTTGGCTTTGGTCTGGGTCTTGGTCTTGGTCTGACCAGCATATTCTAAGGTTCAATACCCGGGACAACAACAATTTCGATTGGACATAGAGAGAGAGGACAACAACAAAAAAGAGAACAATAACAAGAATAGGAAGAAGAACAACGATAGTATAAAAATCTAGCAAATCATGCTCGAAATTGCAAAGAAAAGAAGATAAATTAATATGGTCAGCATGTCATGAATTGCTTTCTTTTCGCGATTATCCATACCATGCTTTTTCCTTATACATTCTCTCCGTCTTTCTCTAATTTTTCATTGGTTGTTTTCTTCTTGTTGTTGTCTGATTTCGGTTGGATTTTGCCTCATCTATTTTTTGCGGGTTTTCGAAATGTTTTCGCTCTTAACTTTCACGCAATTCGTACATTCAACCCGGGAGTAGAAAATCATTTCACATAAATCAGCTGTGAGCGCGGGACGGGTCAAAAACCTCTGGGACGGAATCGAGTGGACAGTCCAGAAACTCCACGGAGTTGGCCAGCCCAGAGCAGGGAGCAGCAGGGCGAGGGGGCGGCGTGAGGAGGGAGGGCCCGGCAACCGCACAAAAAGTCTATAAATAGCCGAAAACTTTAAAGATCTGCAAGAATAGACAAACGCACAGAACAATGAAGAACTGATGTAGATCGAAAGGTGAGGGACGAAAGGGAATTGCATAATCGGAAGAAGATACCGAAGAAATGAGAGAATCACAGCTAATAGTAGAAGAAAGGAAGAATTATAAAAGAAATAATGGGAGGCCTATGACAAAAGTCTTAGGGATTAAAGAGATCGGTGAAACATATACAAATATATGGAAAGCCAGAAGATAGTGGTTCTCAAAATATAAACAAAAGAGAATAAACAGAAAAGAGAGAATACAAAAATAAATCTCGTCTATAATTGCTCTAAGTAGATCCAGGAAAAATTGAATGCTTAATTTATATAAATTATTTTAAGTTATTATAATTATGATTAAATAAATTATTATAATTCTCGTTGTACACAGGGAATACAATATAAAGAGAAGGAATGATAGGATATTGGTTAAAGACATGGAACACGATGATGAAAACGATGATGGAATTTCGCTCGGAGTAATTATAAAAGCAAAGAATATGGATGGAGACCTGAATGAAACAGCGAGCCGAGGAAGAGTCACGAGTCCAGAACCAATTAAGAGGGAAAATACGAGGGAATTCCACCAGCTGAAATAGTCAACGTAATAAACGAAGTGCGAAGGGGACGGAATGGCCGAAATGAAGAAGCGACGACGTCTTCTTCAACAATTTCGGCCACTCCATGTTCTGATACTTCTTGCTTGCTCTGATATAGATGTCCACACGGCAGAATGATGTTCCATAGAAGCAAATAGAGAATATGGCTTTATAAAGAGCAATCAGGAGGTTTATGGCCGCAATCGCATTCATCACACATACCGCCTTGGACAGATCTAATTTCGTCACAGACGCGAGACTTACGATTTATTGCAAGAAGACATTTTGAAACTCAAATCCCTCTCCCCCCCCCTTTTTGGGGCCTCGAGTGGATCCTCCGGAGTTCGGAAAGGGGAGAGGGGGGAGGGTTTAATGCCCGGCAGCGAGCTCTTCTTCAATTTTATTCACTTCATGCACGGCGAACCGTCGAAGAGCAGAAGAATCGGCCCAGTCGAGATGGCCGAGAATGGCAGAGAAAGAGAAGGAGGAGGAGGAAGACCATGCGAAGGAAGAAGAAGACGACCACGACAACGACGACATTGAAGAGGAAGAGCTGGAAGTGTCGATGTCGCTGGCGCTTTGGCTCTTGTTGCTGTTGTTTTTGTTGCTACTGCCGAACACCATGGCTCCGTGATACCGATTGTGCCTCTCGCTCACTCTCCTCCCGAAAGTAAGGAACTCAAAGTTTTTGTTAATTCGTTCACTCTCCCTCTCTTTCTCTCGCTCCCTATGGCTCACTCTCTCTCTCTGGCATACACACACACTGCCTTGATGTCTTTCTTTGGTTGTTAATGTTATTGTTATTGTTGTTGTTGTGGCTTTGGTGGTGTGCGGTGGGGGGGAAATAAAATAAAATAAAAAAGCCAAAAATGAGACAGCGCGATGACGTTCCGCCAGCTGGGGCCATTCACCTCCCGAAATATATACAACAACAACGACAACAACAAAAAATAAGAACACAAAGTCAATTACAACAACTAAAGGAAAAAGCAACAACTACAACAACAATAACAACAACATCGTAACGAAGAAGAACAACAACAACACAACCACCAGAAATCAGAGTCTCCAAGTTTGATCAAAAATCAAAAGAAAGACAAAACCACACTCCCCTCGGCCACGTACCTTCCCCCCGCTTACCTCACTCCCCCCTCCCTCGACAATCGGGCGACCACCACCACCAAACACCTGCTTCCCCTCGACCGCCACCCGCTCCTCCCTCCCTCTTCCTCACCCGATGGCCGCCAGCTCCGTGCGTTCGCTTCTCACTCGCATTCGATACTTTGGGGACCCGGCTCCATTTTCGGCGTTTTGAATACCGGCTTCGGACCCCGCACCTCGCCCCCTCGTCCCACGGACTCGGTTCCCACCAACCGTCCATCCGCCTCTTGCGCCCTGAACGATTCTCTTCTTGTAATGACATGGACACGGTTCTCTCCTCTCTCACGCTCTCCCTCTGCCCACCACCCGCCTCCTCTTCTCCACTCTTCTGTCTCCTCTTCGGCCCTTCGTCGAGTTTTTTCCTCCCGATTTTTGTGGATTTTTTGTGGGTTTTTGGGGTTCTCGTTCACCTCTCCGGTGAATTTGTAATGAGTTTCGGGAGTTCCTCATCGTCGACCCTCGCTCTGGGCCTCTGGTGGGACTCGTCGGTGGTCGGTCGTTGTAATGGTGGACGCGTCAAGAGCCTGCGGCGGTTCCACCGAGGGTCTCGGCCTGTGTCTGTGTATGTGCTTTGGCTCTCCTTGGCGTCATCGGCGTTTGATCGATGCGAGGTTATTCGCGTATATCATTCTCGCTCCCCCCCTCAACCCTCAGAGGCCGAGGTCCGATCGCGATCGCAGGGCTAATTTGGGTAATAATCAAAGAAAGAGGCTTCGGTTTTTAATGAAACTTGTAATTTTGATGGCCAATTTGAGTAATGACGTTATCCTCCCGGGTAATGGTAATGTTAATGGTAATGGCGGCGAGGACGGGTAATTGAACCCGAGCAAATATCTCTATCAAGGGATCGCTCGGAGCTGGGCGGAAGGGATGCGGGACGAGAAATTGGTTCGCAGAATTCCGGCGATCGGAGGTTTTCGATCGACGAAGAACTGATTTTGGGTATGAAGAGCACCGACGATGGATTCCTGTGGCCACTGAAGACCATTGATAAATATTCTCGTCGATTTCGGGAACCTCGCACCTTTGGCTCACGGCTGCTCTCTTCGATCGTGCCGAAGGCTCTCTTCCGGAACCCGATCGCACTGACGTCGAATGCAGCGATGCAGTCTGAATCAAAACAGAGACAGAGAGAGAGCGAGTATAGGGTATAGTATGTATGTGTGCGAAAGAGCGCGATAGAGAGAGGGAGAGTTCGAAAAAATAAAACAACTTCTCGCATGTGATCGATCAGCTGGTCTGAAGCTGGCTCCAAAAACTCTGTCTCTGAGAGCTCCCGCTCCCATGCGGAGTGAGGTTGAATTAATGAGTATGTGTGTGTGTAAGTGTGTATTTGTGAGAGACACAGAGTGAGAGAGAGAGAGTGAGCGACCTCGCACACCAAGGCACCATCGCTTTGATTGAGCGCGCGCAAGTTGCAGTAATGCGGAAGTGATGTTGCATCCGTAATCATGTAACCATATGGCGGACGGACGGATGGCGGTCGGGCAGACATGGAGAGGCCAACAGACAGCTGTTGAGCTGGCGACAGAGAGAGAGAGCGAGCGAGCGAGAGAATCAGACAGTTGGTGTGCGAGAAAAATAATGGGCCGGGAGAGACTTTTGAATGGCAGGGGCAGAGATTTGGAGACTCGTGGAGAAGAAGTGCTTGAGCCGGTGGGAAAGAGAAAGGGGGGGAATAAAGAGAGAGAGAAAGGGAGAGAGCGAACTGGTTCTCCTCGAGACCGGCGAGTGTAGCTTACGAGGGTTAGCTCAAATGGCCAACAAAAATCATTATTTATTACTTGTTTACGAACCTCTCAGCGCACTGAGATCTGCGATCTGGGCTCCTCTCGCGCGAGTGCGCGGACAGACAGTCGCCGATAGACAGGCCGACGGGCGGTCAGCCGGCGAGATGGACGGACAGACGGAGGACGGCTAACCGGATAGATAGGAGGCGAAAATGCCTCCAGCGTCGGCGGCTTCCCCTGGCGCTCCGGTGTCTCGCATCGCATCGCGTTCGGTCTCGGCCTGGGCTCGGATCGGGCTTCGTGAATGCGAGACATTGATAAAGGTCTATAATTTATATGGTAATATGGTTACGGCTCTCCCTTCCCCCATCCCCATCGGTGTCGTTATCATCGTCGCCCTCTCCACCGCCGCCAGCTTATGATCGCCTTCTGAAAAGAGATTAAACAAATACAAAGTTGAGAAGGTTCCGCACCATGGGAACTTGATACCGTGGGTGTTCTGTACACAGAGATCTGATCAACATCGACAGATGTGTAAATTACCCTATTGTATTTTCTTCATTCTCTCCTATCTAAGGTTCTCTCCAACGTCCTCTCCAAAGTTCTAAGTAGGGTCCTCTATAGGATCATCTCAAGGTTCTTCTCTATGGTCCTCTCAAGGGTTCTCTCAAGGCTCCTCTCAAGGTCCTCTCCAGGTTCTTCTTTAAGGTCCTCTCAAGATCATTTTTAGTGATCTCTCTCAGGTCCTCTAATGGCCTCCAAATCACGAATAAAGCGCGGATACCAAATCAGCCCGAGCACCTACCTCGGACTCCAGTCCAGTTGGCCTCCCTGACCATGTCCAGCCCCCCTGCCCTTGTCCAGCTCCTCCTCATAACACCACTGGAACACGAATTTCCGAGGTTTCTTTTTGGACGCCGCCGAATTCTCACAATTGCCGAGTTCCGTCTCCTCGCCGTTGATCGTGCGCCCAGTCTGGGGCCGTGTCGTGTCTCGTCGGGGTCTTCGTGTGGATGAAGAGGAGGAGGCAGGGGCACTCGCTCCCGATTGCGTGTAATTTGTTATTTTATTTTATTATTATTATTACCGCATGCGACGTGCACTTTATTTTCTGGTTGACTTTCGCCGCAACGACATGCAATCCAATTGCGACCCGCCGACCGATGACGACGACGGCTGCATCGCCAACATCGCTATCAGCAGCAGCAATACTAACAACAACAACAACAAGAGTAACAAAAACAACAACAAAAGTGCTCAAACACCAACGCTAAGAAGAAGAAGAAGAGGGCCAAAAGCAAATGCAATTGCATCGATGTTGGTTTTGTTGTTTTTTTTTGGTTTGGTTTTTGTTATTCTTGGTATTGTTTTAGCTTATGATGTTTGTTGTTCCTTTTGTTTTTATTGTTCTTTTTGGTTTTGTTCTTCTTTTTTTTTGTTGTTCTTTTTGTTTTCTTTGTTCCTTATGATTTTTTGTTGTTCTTTTTGATGATTTCGTTGTTCTTCTTTTGTTTTAGCTGTTCTTGTTCTGTTCTCATGTCAATGAAATTGGAATTGAAATTAAGTGCGGGGCCGCTCGGCAACGACGACAACGTGGAGGAGGGTGGGGTGGAAGAAACCGCAGCGCCCTCGATGGACTCTCTGGATCAACCCACTGTCTTCTCTTTCCACAGTCCTTCTCTCTCTCTCTCTCTCTGTCACTTGCTCTTTCTGTCCAGTTCCACCTTCCCGTTGTCGTCATCGTCATCGTCGACCGCTTCCTCATTCACTTCACTTTCCGATCGGTTCGCAATTGAGTTCGTTTGCATTTTTATGGTGCTCTCTGGCTCTCTCCAAGGAAGGGCGGGGTGGTAAATAGAGAGGAAGGGGAGGAGGAGGATGGATTGGTCTCCCCTGCTAGGAAGTCCCAGCGGCCGAGTCTACAGGAGGCTTCATAAGTTCTTGGCTCTGATTCTCGCTGTCTCTCTCGATCTCGATCTCTTTCTCTCTTCCCAGGTGTTGCCCTTCATTGGCTTACGTTCCGCAACGATACGTCGCCGTGCGCTACGTTACGACCGCGTTTTTAACGACCTTTTAATGGTCGAAACACTCAAAGGGTGTTCATGTTCAATTGGCCTCTTTTGTTAATCCGGCCATAATCATAAAACTATCAGCGTGATTTTTATGGAAGCATCCAGGGACCACAATACACACATACATCCATACATACGTCCACAGGCGCTGCACCCTGAGAACTGAGAAACTCAGTGCAGACAGATAGACAGACATCCAGGGGGACAGACAGATAGACGAATTTGTCAGATGGGCCGACCGACCGTCAGCCTGACTGAGTCAATGATTTATTTGTGGTTGTTGCATCGCGCTGTTGTTGTTGTTGCTTTTTTATGTCCGATTGTTGTTATTGTTATTGTTGATGTAGTTGTTTATTAATGTAGATAGTGTTATTGTTGCTGTAATTGTTGTTATTGTTGCTGTAATTGTTGTTATTGTTGCTGTAGTTCTTGTCTTGTTGTGTTTGTTAGTGTAGTTGTTGTTATTGTTGTTCTTCTTGGTATGATTGCAGTGGTTGCAATTGTAGTTTTTCCCCCCTATTTGTTTGTTGTTCTTGTTGCTGTTGCTGCTCCTGTTTCAAGTGAAGATGCCGCAATTCCTAATGAGGTGTTGATACTCCAATTTATCTTCCTCTTCTTCGAATACTCGAATGCTCATTGTGCTGGTGGTAGAGGAGTCATTGTTGCCGTTGTTGTTGTTATTGTTGAGGATTATTAATATTAGTTTGAGGTTGGGTGCAAAAAAACAGAAGCCGTCCGTAGACATTTATTAATAGCGTTTTAAGAGATTTAAAGTCTGTGGATAACGATTTAAAACCATTGAACAAGGCATGATTGGGAAGAAGGAAGGGAGAGAGAGTGAGAGAGGGAGAAGATGGAGGTAGTGAAGAAGAGGAAGTAGTGAGAAAGAGATAGGGAGTGAGGAAGATGGATATGTATTTGACCATGTATTTTATATATCTCTTAAGCGAAGCTTCTCAGGGGTGTTCGTCCGTAATACCGATTCATATATTAATCCAAATTTTCTTATAAAATTCAAAATTAAAATTTGATCATTTTCATAGCAAAATAAAAAATTTGTTCATTTTTATAGGTAATTCAAAAATTTATAATTTTCATAGAAAATTCAAAATTTGATCATTATTACAGGAAATTCAAAATTTCATCATTTACATAGGTAATTCAAAAAATGAAATTTTGTTGTATTTAGTAACATTTGCGACCATGCCATCAGCCAAAGTATCGTCGCGACAAAAACGTTCGTTCTGACAAAACGAAATTTTACATTATTTCTATACTTTCTATATTCTATACTATTCTATACTAATATATAAAAGAGGAAAGTTGTATGTTCGATTATAAAAATCAGCTAAACGTCTCAGAATGTTTCCAATTTTATATTTTTACTGATCAGCTAACATACCAGAAGAGGACATAGGCTATATAAATTTCACTAACCATGGAGGTATTTAAATGAAATTAAAAGAGTTTTTCTCATACAAAATTCTCTATCTCATATTACGTTGTCATGGTTTTTTTGTTGTTATTTTTTGTTTGAGAAATATTTCCATATTTCATGTTCTCTCTTTCGGTTCAATTCTATGTCAACTCGAATACACTTCAAAATATTGACGTTTATAAAAATTAATTTAAATTGTATGAAATTGTTTTGGGCAAAGAATGAAAAAAAGAAAAAATAAATCCAAGACAAGACAAATGCAACACATTTTAATCCTCTACATGCGACATTCCTATTGGCTAAATCTAACCAGAACCTTCGAACTTAAAATTTCATGAATTTCATACAGTATTATTGGATCAACAATTTATTTTTGACAACTTTATTTTTTTAATTAAATGATATGTTGACATATTTTACTCAATTGTACTTATTTATTTGTTGTGAAAAGCGAGAATATTTTCAGAACTCCGTAGCTTACAACACAACGCTGAAACTACACATATATTTCTGTGCAAATGCTGCCAACTGACGGAGATACGGAAGGAGCAGTTTAATAATTACTACAGATCAATGCATAAAAATAGTACAAAACAATTGTAGTGCAACTAATTTTATCGCACACCGTTCAAAAAAACAAACGTTCATGGAAATCTTAAATGATTAATATCTCTGTAAATAATTTAATTTTTCAAAATTTCATAATTCATGCAATTTTTCATGGAAATCTTAAATCGTTCATATCTCCGTAAATACGCGTTATTTTGCGATAAGGACGTTAATTCGTAACGACCTCTAAATTTAAAAAAAATTCATTTAATTTTTCAAAATTTCATAATTCATGCAATTTTTCATGGAAATTTTATATCGTTCATATCTCTGTAAATATGCGTTATTTTGCGAAAAGGACGTTAATTCGTAACGACCTCTAAACTTTTGAAATTTCTGCAATTTTCCATGGAAATCTTAAATCGTTCATATCTCCGTAAATACGCATTATTTTGCGAAAAGGACGTTAATTCGTAACGACCTCTAAATTTTAAAAAATTCATTTAATTTTTCAAAATTAATTTTTAATTAATTAATTTTTAATTTTGCGTTAATTTGCGAAAAGGACGTTAATTAGTAACGACCTCTAAATTTTAAAAAAATTCATTTAATTTTTCAAAATTTCATAATTCATGCAATTTTTCATGGAAATTTTATATCGTTCATATCTCCGTAAATACGCGTTATTTTGCAAAAAGGACGTTAATTCGTAACGACCTCTAAACTTTTGAAATTTCTGCAATTTTTCATGGAAATCTTAAATCGTTCTCCGTAAATACGCGTTAATTTGCGAAAAGGACGTTAATTCGTAACGACCTCTAAATTTTAAAAAATTCATTTAATTTTTCAAAATTAATTTTTAATTAATTAATTTTTAATTTTGCGTTAATTTGCGAAAAGGACGTTAATTAGTAACGACCTCTGCAATTTTTCATGGAAATCTTAAATCGTTCTCCGTAAATACGCGTTAATTTGCGAAAAGGACGTTAATTCGTAACGACCTCTAAATTTTAAAAAATTCATTTAATTTTTCAAAATTAATTTTTAATTAATTAATTTTTAATTTTGCGTTAATTTGCGAAAAGGACGTTAATTAGTAACGACCTCTAAATTTTAAAAAAATTCATTTAATTTTTCAAAATTTCATAATTCATGCAATTTTTCATGGAAATTTTATATCGTTCATATCTCCGTAAATACGCGTTATTTTGCAAAAAGGACGTTAATTCGTAACGACCTCTAAATTTTAAAAAAATTCATTTAATTTTTCAAAATTTCATAATTCATGCAATTTTTCATGGAAATTTTATATCGTTCATATCTCCGTAAATACGCGTTATTTTGCAAAAAGGACGTTAATTCGTAACGACCTCTAAACTTTTGAAATTTCTGCAATTTTCCATGGAAATCTTAAATCGTTCATATCTCCGTAAATATGCGTTATTTTGCGAAAAGGACGTTAATTCGTAACGACCTCTAAATTTTAAAAAATTCATTTAATTTTTCAAAATTAATTTTTAATTAATTAATTTTTAATTTTGCGTTAATTTGCGAAAAGGACGTTAATTAGTAACGACCTCTAAATTTTAAAAAAATTCATTTAATTTTTCAAAATTTCATAATTCATGCAATTTTTCATGGAAATTTTATATCGTTCATATCTCCGTAAATACGCGTTAATTTGCGAAAAGGACGTTAATTCGTAACGACCTCTAAATTTTAAAAAAATTCATTTAATTTTTCAAAATTTCATAATTCATGCAATTTTTCATGGAAATTTTATATCGTTCATATCTCCGTAAATACGCGTTATTTTGCAAAAAGGACGTTAATTCGTAACGACCTCTAAATTTTTAAAAATTCATTTAATTTTTCAAAATTTCATAATTCATGCAATTTTTCATGGAAATCTTAAATCGTTCATATCTCCGTAAATACGCGTTATTTTGCGAAAAGGACGTTAATTCGTAACGACCTCTAAATTTTTAAAAATTCATTTATTTTTTGAAAATTTCATAATTCATGCAATTTTCCATGGAAATCTTAAATCGTTCATATTTCCGTAAATACGCGTTATTTTGCGAAAAGAACGTAAAGAACGAACTTTTGAAATTTCCGCAATTTTTCATGGAAATCGTAAATCGTTCATATCTCCGTAAATACGCGTTATTTTGCGAAAAGGACGTTAATTCGTAACGACCTCTAAATTTTAAAAAATTTATTTAATTTTTCAAAATTTCATAATTCATGCAATTTTTCATGGAAATCTTAAATCGTTCATATCTCCGTAAATACGCGTTATTTTGCGAAAAGGACGTTAATTCGTAACGACCTCTAAATTTTAAAAAAATTCATTTAATTTTTCAAAATTTCATAATTCATGCAATTTTTCATGGAAATTTTATATCGTTCATATCTCCGTAAATACGCGTTATTTTGCAAAAAGGACGTTAATTCGTAACGAACTCTAAATTTTTAAAAATTCATTTAATTTTTCAAAATTTCATAATTTATGCAATTTTTCATGGAAATCTTAAATCGTTCATATCTCCGTAAATACGCGTTATTTTGCGAAAAGGACGTTAATTCGTAACGACCTCTAAATTTTTGAAAATTTTTAATTCATGCAATTTTCCATGGAAATCTTAAAAATCTCCGTAAATACGCGTTATTTTGCGAAAAGAACGTAAAGAACGAACTTTTGAAATTCCTGCAATTTTTCATGGAAATCTTAAATCGTTCATATCTCCGTAAATACGCGTTATTTTGCGAAAAGGACGTTAATTCGTAACGACCTCTAAATTTTTAAAAAATTCTTTTAATTTTTCAAAATTTCATAATTCATGCAATTTTCCATGGAAATCTTAAATCGTTCATATCTCCGTAAATACGCGTTAATTTGCGAAAAGGACGTTAATTCGTAACGACCTCTAAATTTTAAAAAAATTCATTTAATTTTTCAAAATTTCATAATTCATGCAATTTTCCATGGAAATCTTAAATCGTTCATATTTCCGTAAATACGCGTTATTTTGCGAAAAGAACGTAAAGAACGAACTTTTGAAATTTCTGCAATTTTTCGTGGAAATCTTAAATCGTTCATATCTCCGTAAATACGCGTTATTTTACGAAAAGGACGTTAATTCGTAACGACCTCTAAATTTTTAAAAATTCACATAATTTTTCAAAATTTCATAATTCATGCATATTTTCATGGAAATCTTAAATCGTTCATATCTCCGTAAATACGCGTTATTTTGCGAAAAGGACGTTAATTCTTAACGACCTCTAAATTTTTAAAAATTCTTTTAATTTTTCAAAATTTCATAATTCATGCAATTTTTCATTGAAATCTTAAATCGTTCATATCTCCGTAAATACGCGTTATTTTGCGAAAAGAACGTTCATTCGTAACGACCTCTAAATTTTTGAAAATTATTTTTGATTAGTCGTTTAAGATTGCGTTTAGGGAGTAAAATAAATTACGGTACTGAATAAAATAAAAATGAATAAATGATTTTCCATTGTTCATATTATGAGTGTTGTTCTCAATATTCAACTACTCTGAAGTCATTATCATATTATTAATATTATTGGATGAAAAACAAATGTAATTAATAATTATCTTAAGCAAATTAATAATTATCTTAAGTAAATTCATGCGAAGCAGTCGTCATTCAAGGACTTCGCAACAGCTATTTCCTAGTCTATATATAAGATTACAATAAACTCTGAGTTAAATTTATAATTATAATAAAAAAAATACTCAAGAAAGTACATTTTCATGAAAAGTTAAGAGTTTTGGCTATATTTGTTCAAGCACTCGAAACCATCGCGTAGAACTCTAAATATGTCGATTATTGATTTCTTCCGGGTCTAATTTCAGCATTTTGGCACCAATGACTTCCTGTTGATTTCACTAATCTCAAATTTGATTATGGTTGAACTCAACTGATTAGATACAATAAAATGTATTGATTTTGACAACGACAACATCGTGTTGCGTTATTTAGAGCACAGATAATATGTCAATTTCACAAATAGCATTGGCAGAGAATTATCATTTGCTTTTATCGTCGACTATCAGGGAAACCCGAAACCCAAACCACCCCGGACTCGTTCAACCAACGAACCGAAGCTGCAGAAGCTGGGTCCAGGTCGGTGGGAAGCAAGAAAGCATAGAAGCAACGAGTTTGCAACAAAGTTGCACCAACAGCAGACATGGAAACAACGACAACTATAACAAATTACAATAACAACATCAATAGAAGCAAATAACAACAACAAGCGACATTAACAACGATCAGCCGCTGTGGCAACAGCAACAAATTTATGGAAGGCTAAAAGAAATAAAAGAGGATACATTAAAACCCCATATGATATACGAGGGGAATAATTGACGAGACGGTGAGGCAGAGAGAGATGGGGCGGTCGAGAGAGAGAGGGAGAGAGTAAGATAGAGGTACAGCAAGGAAGGTAAGGCAAACAATAGGTTTTAGCTACTATTGGGGGCTGATTGTGAACTCGAATTGGAGAAAACACATTAGACATTTTCGGCTGTCGGTCACGTTGACATCTATCCGAACTCATCGACCGATGGATAGACCGATGGCAGAAAGGCTTTTATTTTTGGACATCATTAGAAGACAATTTACAATTGGAGAAGCGATTAATCGAGAACGTTTAAGGTAATCGATGTTGTAAACTTGTAAAACGGCAGCCACGACAGGCCCCCAGATGGAGACAGACAGACCGACAGAGAGATAGGCAGAGAGGGAGAGATATATGTACAAGAGAACGACAAATCGATAAACTCTTTGAGAGCGATCTATAGAGGAAGAGCGAGAGAAAGAGGGAGAACAAGCGAGTATTTCGCTTCTGGGCCCGGTGAAAACCGGTAATGAATTAATTATTGTTGTTGTTTTTACTGTCTCTTGCCGGCGCTTTTCACCAAACCAAACAACACAACAACCCATCCCCCCCCCCCCCCCCCCCACTACAACCAACCAGACCCGATTTGACCATCGTCGTGTTCTCTTCCACTCGCTGGCTCGTTCGCTCTGCGCGAGTTCTAAGATCCGACTCCCAGATCCGAACGAGATCGAGCTCGAGCTCCAAACGACGCCGGCTCTCGCAACGACCGCCAAACCGATGGCGGTGACGACGACGATGGGAGAGCGGGGCAAGGCAGCGACATCGAGAGAAAAGGAGAGAGAGTGTGAGAGAGAGATGGCCGTGTTCGCTTTTGGAGTTTCCGAGACCCAAGCGATTCTCACAGCCACAGTCGCTGCTGCGGCTGCTCAGACAATCTGGGTCACAATTTGCCATTGAACCGGTGACGTCACACTGGGGCAATGACCGAGCAGCTCCAGCTCCAGCAGCAGCAGCACCAACAGCAACAACAGTGTCTATGGTAACGACGACGACGGCGACGACGACGACGTTTGTGACTCTGACTGTTGAGCGCTGATCGCGGAGATCGTTGAAACTTTCGTTGTTGTTGTTAGTATTGGCGTTGTTGTTGGTGTTGTAGTTATTGTTGTTGTTGTTGAAGAAAGGTGTGTTTCAGCGTTGCCTTCATTGCTGTTGCTGCTGCTGCTGCGCCAGCGGCTGCTCCGGGGAGGCTTCGGCCTCCAATGCGGAACAAACGTGATTCCGTCGCCGTGGAAGTTGCTCTCGCCGCCAGATGTTGTTGTAATTATTGTTGTAATTGTTATTGTTGCTGTTGTAATTGTTATTGTTACTGTTTTTGTAATTGTTATTGTTGCTATTGTAATTGTTGTTACAGTTTGTGTTGTTGTTGCTGCTTTCTTGCTTGCTTGCTCACAGCTGATATTAATGATTTGTGTTGTTGTTGTTACCTCGGCATTGCTTGAGGTTCATGTGGCAGAAGAAGAAAAAGAAGAAGAACAAGAAGCTGAACCTGAAGCAGAAGCAGAAGAAGCTGAAAAAAAACGTCAACCGAGACAGCGACTGCGACTGCGACGTCAGCGACTGTGACCGAGAGTTGTGAGAAAAATGTTTTTTCGTTGAGTTGCATCGGGGGTTGATGTTGTTCTTTTTCTTGTTGTTGTTATTATTCTTGTTTTTCTTGATGTTGTTATTATTCTTCTTGTTGCTATTCTTCTTCTTCTTCTTCTTCTTGTTGTTGATATTATTATTATCATCATCATCGTCTGCTTCATCTTTAACTTCATCATCATCGTTGTTGTCGTCGCTCCATCGTTGCATCGTTGATTGTTGCTCTTGTATTTGTTGTTGTTGTTGTTGCTGCTGCTGTTCGTTTGTTGCACTTCC
Source organism: Coelopa frigida (assembly GCA_017309665.1). Lineage (NCBI taxonomy): Eukaryota > Metazoa > Arthropoda > Insecta > Diptera > Coelopidae > Coelopa > Coelopa frigida. The sequence goes on along the minus strand of CM029561.1, from coordinate 12,636,342 downwards.
GCAGATGGCGCGCATGCGTAGTTGAAGAATTTTCTTCTGGTTTTTAAACGTGTTGTTGTTGTTGTTGTAATTATTTTTCTCGTTTTGTTTGTTGTTGCTCTGGCTGTTTGTTATTATTATTAGTATTCTTCTTGTTCTTGTTAGTTTGTTTTGAATTTTATGTATTTTCATAAGCACGCTGGAAAGAGATAGACAATTTGAAAAAGAGAGACAGAGAGAGATAGAAATGGTGATATCGATTGAGAGAGATTGACAACAACAAGAACATCAACAATAATTACAACAACGTCACCTAATCCAATTAATAATCCAAAACCTAATTAATATAAAAAAATGGAAAATTGAAAATGTTGATCATTTTAAAGCATTGAAAAATTGTTCTCTTCAAATCATAAAATATCCCCACCGACACATTGGAAAGATGTTTATTCATACAGACAGACATCTAAGTTCACCTTCTCACACAAACACACACAACTAAAGGTGTTGTGTACATATATAATAACCTTTCTATAGTGTGAAAATTGTTTTCTCCTTCAGGTTTGGCATTTTCGTATTTTCTCGATGGAATGTGAAAAATTATCGCTCTCACAGCAATATAACAATAACACATAAACATAATGATAAACATACGATGAAACAGAAACATAAAAATATTAAAATTGTTCCTATAATCAACAACATGATGAGGTTTACCTACAACAATAGAAGCGATAACCAGACAAAGAATGGAAATAAACGCAGAAAATCAGGAGACCAACATATTATGGATTTTATAATCAAAATAACTTCCTAATAATTATTTTTTCCGATCAAAAATATCAATCACATTTTGATTGTTATATTTTCGACCAGAAATATGCAGAATATATATCGATCAAATGTTGATAGTTATGTTTTCGATAGACATACAGTCGATTTCCACCAACAAAGACTTCCATCAAGCGGCATCACCTTTCACCAATGATACCTACCGCCAACGACACCTACCGAGCTGCAACTTTCGACCACTTTTACGATAACAAAGGTAAATTCCCGATGACTTCGGCCTCTTTCACCTCAACATCGGCCTCCTTCACCTCAACATCGTTCTCTTTCACTTCAACATCATGCTCTTTCACTCGGCACGAGATTAGATTAGAAAAATTCTAATTTAGAATGCATATCTTGTACGATCACGTCCGACGAAAGCTCGCTCAGCCTTGGGCGTGGTATGTGCCGAAATAGCTCAGTTGGGAGAGCGTTAGACTGAAGATCTAAAGGTCCCCGGTTCAATCCCGGGTTTCGGCAAACAATTTTTTTTTTTTTGATTAATATTACTTTCTCCCACAATACACTAATCACCTGGATGGTCCCTCGGATCAGGAACTTCACAGCTGGGGGCAAGGGTCGGCCGAAGCTGGAAGGAAGATGGGCCACTGGTCGGTCTAATCCTTCGTGAAGAATGCTCGTGGACAATCGTTTTGTCCAGAGCGCGGCTAATCCCAGCCACACATGGCAATCACTCGCTCTTGCTCTCACTGATTCCCTCACTCCTATGCCGTGCGAGAGATCCATCAATTGACCCTGTGTCACGTGCGTGGACGACGGACAATTAAATGCTTCCTTCGATCGACCTATTTTGCACCTTTGCTTCCGCCAACCACTCGCCACCTCATCATCATCATTGTCATTCTCATTATCCTCCTCCTCATTCTCATTATCCTCCTTCTCATTCCCATTCTTCTTCTTCTCACTCTCCTCAATCTCCCTCTTCTCTTTTTCATCCTCCTACTGATCTCCATCCTCACCCCCTCTCCATGTCTTCTCTTTGCCTCGCTCATCCATCGCTGTCGACACACCTTTGTGGGTTCGAGCGGTACCTGCGCGAATGTGGTTCAATGGGACGACTTCGAGTCCGAGCATGCGTGGACAGTGGACAGATCGCACAATAACAACAACAAAAACAACCACCAGAATGACAATTGCAACAACAATGAACATTTCAAATGCACAACAATCGAAGGTTTGGCAAACAACAAACGTGTAGACGAAGGCGAAGAAAAGGTGAATCGATTAGAATGCAGGACAGACAGATGGACAGCGGAGAGACAGATAGACAGACAGACACCTCACGTGTGTCAACAACGGCGTTAATAATGCGATTTGCATCCCCGGCTCCTCGAGCTGGCCGACACTTTAATTGAACGCCCTGCCCACGGTCGCTTGGCCCGATTGTTCGCCGCCCTGGTTGGCACAAATGTGCAGTCGAGCGGTCAACTCGAGCTCAAGGTGTATCTTGCAGATTTCGTGGAGAGGTCCTGCGATGTCCTTTGTCCTTGACATTGGCATTGGAATGGCCAAGGACAAGGACGCCGTCGGATGGGATTTAAATTCGCAATTGACCATGAAATGAAATCGAATGGACTGAAATGTGTTTGGAAGAATCCACTGATTGATTGCCGCATGGGTTGGGCGGAGACGGACGTGGGTCGGTCCAATTGTTAGGTGCAAATTTCACTCTCACCTTGTGCGGACAGTTGTTGTCGATGCGATCACGTGGCGCAGGCTGGACTCGGGCTGCAGCAGATGTTGCGGGTGCGTCCTCGGTGCGTTCGCATATGTCTCGGCGTTAACAAAAAACCCAAAATGGTAGCGCACAAAACACCTCTTAATCGCGGAAAAATCTCCATGCCACAGAAAAAACCACAATCGAGGCACGCGTCCGTCCCGCAGCCGCAGACCCGACCCAGTCGACGAAAAAAAACCATGCCATTCATTTAAATCTCAAACGCGAGCCAAGCGCCGAGTGATCGAATTCCATGGGTCGAGAAGGACGGGGCGACAGAGAGGAAGAGGGATGGGGTCGAGTTTTTTACTCGAAATCATGAATGGGAATGCGTTTGAGCAAAAAATCAAATACCAAAAAAAGAGAAGAAAAAACAGAGCGCGTGCCGCGCCCAGAAGCGACCGCAGCCGCAGCAGCCGGCGTCGACGTAACAAAAGTCTGAAGACGCAAACCTCGAGCACATGTTAGCGGCGTTAATCCTTGAGAGCAACAACAACAACAACAAAAATAACAACAACAACTAGGACTCACTCACTCACTTTCCCTTATTCCTGGGGTCGCGCCCACGTCTTCCTGCGACGCCTTCGCCGCGATCGCTCGAGAACGAAAGTGAAACTGATTGCGCTTCATCTTCGTCGCTTCCTCTCCCTCCCTCTCTCTCCTCTGAGCTCTTTTGATTTTTTTAAGGACCCTTGTCCCGGAGCATCTTGTGCAACAGTAGTCGTGCCCGTCCCCCGGCTGACGGCTCGGCTCAAGGCTAAAAAGCGAAAGGATCCTCGCGCGATCCTCGGATGTCGGCTGAGGGTGCCGTCGATTGTGCGTCGTGCGTCGTGCGTCCTGGCGATAACATCTGAGGCGGTGTGTGTTTTTTTTTGCTCCCATCGATGTTGTTGTTGTTGCCGTGCCATCAGGATGCCACGATCGACCCTCAGAAAGGAAAGTGAAACGCCGTCGTCAGCCGTCGGATGGACATTTGTGTGCGAGGGTGCCGACGATTTTGATGAAGACTCCGACGACGTCAGGACTTTTTGCGCATATGCATGAGTTTTTTATTTCCTCTCCGAGGCCCCAGTCGTTTCTTCTTCCTCTTCCTCGGCGACTTCCTCCAATTTCGTGTAGGGGTGACTTTTTTGAGGGTCCTCATTTTTTTTACACCCTCTTCTGTGTTCAAAATTTCAACATCTTTTCTTTCTTTTCGTATAAAAAATAAAAAAAAAAATAATAGCGAGGTCCTTTGTTGACGCTCGACTCCTTCTTCTTTCTCCTTCTGTCTCCACAATGGGCGACCACAAGTCTATTAAATGTGTGTTTTATTCGTCCGACGCGAGTTTTGGGTTTCTCGGAGTCCCTGAGCTCCTGACAGGATGTCCTTCGTCCTGTCCTGTCCGTACGTTGGCCTCTAGCTACAACTCCTCTTCCTCCTGCTACTCCGGAAGGGAGCCCATCGTTCAAATATTTATTTTACAGCTCCCTTCCTGGTGGACTTCACTCCGATAAGGAGGAGGCGAGGAGGAGTTTGAGAAGCAACGAGGAATATGAGAAATATAAGGTGGAGTAGTAGGAAGCGTAGGAGTTCTTGAGTAAAGGTCTTTAGTTCGAGGCGAGCGAGCGGAAATAGAGGCCGCTAATTAAATATTTTAGAGGGAAGTTAAACATTCTTTGGGAAGGATGTGGAACATCCTCTAGTGAAATATATGCATGAGGGAGCCTATTAGTTACCGTTCGATGAAACGCCCCCATGCAAAATAAACGAAGGACATAATTATAGTATTTTAAGTTCGTGAACTTCTACACCATTTTCAAGTAGACTACAGAAAATCGTAAAGGAGATATATTCTTCAGAAAGACCATTAGAATATATGAATATAGATAACGCAGAAAACAGAAAAACTTCAAAATTAGTTTTTTTTTCTGCCGGAGTTTTCTAAAGTCTGTTTTTGATTTTCTGAAGTCTTTTTACGATTTTCAGTAGAATGTAGAAACTACCTGGTCAACCCAATACTCGTTCCTGCCAAAGGACTCCTTCTGCTAATGCTCAGTCGTGACCCTGAAACCCCATAGTCGTCTCTCAGAAGAACTCGTCCGAACGATGTCCTCATTACATCCTTGCCTTGGACGACCTCTGACCTTTTGCGCAAGGACTCGACGATTCCTAACCTAACCTAATACGCTCTCGGTGTAGATGCACACAGCATGAACCGGGCGAGACCAGATACATCCTTGGGTTTCTCAAACTTGGCCCCAATATAAAGCCATCGCCGCCGCCCCGGGGCACGTGGAAACGAGGTCAAACGACGTCACTCGCGAGTAGACACCTAACAGCTCTCTCTGCTCGATTGATGAACGGGCCACGAATAGGCGGGGAGCCGCTTTACTGGGACTGACATCGCATCTAAACATCAACATCTATTACGAGGGGATGATGCAGAAAAGAAGCGACGAGAAAATCAACGCCGAGCACCGAAGGACGAGTAGACAAAATGTAACACAGAGTTTTACAAGGAGAACGGAATCGTAATAAAAGTTTAACATTTTAATACAAACTTGTAATGGGAAATTTTGTAGTACAAAAGGTCTGTAAAAGATATTAGGGCAGCAGCAGTGGCAGCAGCAGCAACATCTCGTCAGTGGCCAACATTGTGATTGCCAATGGCAACAGAGCAACGAAAACAACAACAAATGCAAGAACAGCGGGCTTTGATCAGCTGGTCCAGGATGAGGGCGACGACGTTTGGATCCAAGTGGAAGTGACGAGGACGAAGAGCAGGAGGACGAGGATTGGAACGATGACAATAAAGAGACGAGTCGAGCAAGAGATAGAGATGAGAGCACTGACAGGGAGGGATAGCAAAAAGTTGGAGGTCGGGGTGTTGGAGGTTGTTGGAGGATGGTTGGGAACAGTGGTTGGAATGTGAAACTGCTGTCAGAGGGATGGTATTGGTAGACAGTTGAGAATGTGGAAGCAATGCGCAGGTCAGGATGGGGAAAATATTCGAACGAGTGGAAACACAATGCGCTGGAGGAGGAAAGGATAAAAATACCAGGCTGTGGACCCTGGTCATCGAGGTGTAAAAGGCGAGAAGGAAACGGAGATGAGTGAAAACGGGAGAAGAGTACAATAAGGAGAAGAGTGAATAAAGGATAGTAGTCGATGAGGGAGAAGAGTGGATGAAGAGGAAGAAGAGTGGATGAAGAGGCAGAAGAGACGAGGGGCGAGAGTTGGAGAAAATCCTCTCTCCTAGAAAATAACACAAAAACTGTAGTGTTAGAAGAAATATGTTAGAATGAATGAAAGAACACGTGGACGCAGGTGGAGGTGCCGACTGGGGCGAACTTGGCTCTCTGGGTGTTGGAAACGAATCGACGGAGCAAAAGAGATCGAGCGAAACGGTTTTTATCTCGACAGCAGACTGAAGAGGAGGCCAGAAGTTCACACAAGGACAGAGAATCGGAATCCAGACCGAGGACGAAATGGGAAATCCGACTGAAGAGAAAGGCGGATCTGAGCGATAAAAGAGACACAACCTGAAAAAGAAACGAGAACCAAAGAAGAGCCAACAAATGACGTCCCCCGTGCGACAGCGTGCTCCGACATTCTGAACGCCGGGCCATAAATTCTAGAAGATTTCTTTTTCTCCGAGCCATTCGGACGCCCACGCGCTAGTCGCGTGACCATCGCGAGCCAACGGAGCCTCCTCCAGACGGGTCCGAGCCGCCGTCCGTCACTAGATAGCGCTGGTAAACGGCGGTGACCGACCCGTGGTCTCGATTCCGGGGCTGCTGCATCGCGAGCCGGCCCGCGGTGGAGCCCTTTTCGACCGCGAGTCGCACAAAAATCCTTATCAGGACCCCAATCCTACTAGGGGCCAAGCGTCGGCAGCACGTCGTGAAGGGGAGCGTTCGTCATTCGGATGGGGGCGGATGGAGAATGTTGGAGAGGACCGACTACGTGGCTCTGGCGGAAGAAAGAAAGCTTGGCGAGGAAACTCTTCGGGTTCTTTCACATTCCTTTTGACGGTGGGTGGTGGATTCCGAGGGGGCGGCGGCCGATGCGAATCCTTTGACCGCGGGGTGAACAAACAGCGCATGCTTCGAGGATCTGCTCTTTCTCCATGGGTTCTCGTCACTTCTGGTTCACTCTCTCTCTCTCTCTCTCTATATTGCTTGAATTTTCGTCTTCGTTCTCGGCCTGCTGAAATCGTCGCTGGGCGCCTGGTGGAAATCGACGTCGTGAGTTGACTGTTTTCACATTAAAATGGAATATTTATGGCCGTCGTGTGTCATGTTGTGTGCTCGACGCCAGACACAACTCATCGTCAAATTTCAACCTCACCCATTCCCTACTCTAGCTCGGGTCGTTTCTAAGCGGCAGCCCTGGGGGCCTCTTCTAATTCCGCTGGCATTTTTCCAAATATTTCTATTCAAATATCTTTCTATCAGGCTTCGAGCAAACGTCAGCCGGTCGTCGTCCACCGATCGAAATTCCTGCAGTTTCTCTTTTTTTTACCCACTATTCTTTTGTGCCTTTCTCCTGGCGGATTCTTTTAACCTCCCCCTCCATGCTCCAGGAGGCGTCATTACATCAGCCGGTGTCCTCGGTTACATCGCGTCGTCTCGCCCTCCTCGATTTTTCTGCTGCCCTGGCCAAGTGTGACGAGGATGGAATTTCACTTGTGAGCCGTCGTCCTGTTTCGTCACGTGGTAACGGCCGATGCCTTTGGTCGTTGGTGGAAAGAGAAAGTTCAACATCCGGAGCGGGACAAAGAAATACAGAGAGAGTGAGACCAAGAGAGAGAGAGAGAGAGAGATAGAAAGTGCTCGAAAAGAGAGAGAGAAACGCGAATTAGATTTTCCATAGAAGTTCCTTAACTAGAGGAGAGACTGCCGAACAGGCGAAGAGACTCCGGTGGAGGAGAAAAACTTCCGCGCAGGACGGGAACCAACCGAACCGGATCCTATAAAATCCTTCGACTGCTGGAAAGAACGCCGTCTCCCTCTTCCGTTTTCTATCGTTACTCGTGCCCCGGCCGCTGGATCCGCGCCTCTGGTACAGGGTGAACAGCAGACGAGGAACAGAACTCCATGCGAGCCGAGCACGAGGAGACGACTGGAGTCCATTCGAATCGTGGGGCGACGACTGGAGTCGGGTCGAATCGTGGGGCGACGACTGGAGTCGGGTCGAATCGTGGGGCGACGACTGGAGTCGGGTCGAATCGTGGGGCGACGAATGGAGTCGATTCGAATCGTGGGGCGACGAATGGAGTCGATTCGAGTCGTGTGGCGTCGCCGGAGGACATTAGAAAATGGGTCGAGCGACGAGGAGACGCCGCCCAAAACGCCGAAGGATGAACGACCGACTAAGGACGAGCGCTGGAGGTTGCTGTGCGCCTGGTGGGAAAGACAAAAAGATTGATGACTTGACATTTTAATGATGTGGCCAACAGTGCACACAGACACGCCCTTCAGACAATGGAGCGTCGGCAACTGGGGGACGTCCCCCAATCGACAGGGTCCAATTTGGATGGGTTTCCTAATTGAGCTCTTGGAGGACTCTTTTCGGCGGTGAGACTTGGAAGCGAAAAAGGACCGTCGTCGTCGCTGTCACCAGCCTTTGCTGGCCTGTGAAGTGAATCCCAGAAGTGTTTTTTCCCACTTCGATCCCACAGCGGAGCCCACTCGAGGCTTAGAGCTTTGATCCTTCGGGGAAGTTTCCACCTGAAGACTAGAGAATGAATTCACACATGTATAAGTGTGTGAATGCTTTTGGTGTTAGATTATTCACCGCGCAGTGGAGCGATTTCTAATTCGCACACTCCACGACCTGCGAAAGCTGGGCCCCCATCAAGGTAAAGCCTCGAGTTTACACTTTAAGGAGCCATTTTGTGGACGCCATGTTGGTAGCCACCACACACACACGCTCACACACTCACACCCCCGAGGCGCAGTTGGAATTATAATAAATTGGAAAAGTCGGATATGTTTAAAGTCGGAACGCCCCCAACTGGCCGAGAGGGAGGGGCGCGGCCCAGGTTCGCAGGACACGAGCATTCCAGCATTAGGATTTTCATTCGTCGCACGGATGTTTCTTTACACAGAGTATGTGATTAGAAAAAAAAAACAGGAGCGTCAAAGAAAAACAACAAAACTCTCTGAATGACGACTGTCTGCGAAAGCTGCGACTCTGGCTGCTCGGCCCAGTATTCTAGGGGGAGCCTTGGCGCCGGGGCCCCTGAGAGCACTCGTTCACATCGAGGGCTCCACGACGCCAAGGCTCCATGGGGTCGGCGACGGCCATCGAACCAGAGACAAGCTGTGACCGGATGTGAAACAGTCGAGTGATCCAACATCATCCAAAGAGAGCGAGCGCATGTTTCGGAATGCGAGCGAGGAATTCAAGTGAAATTCGAAATGCGGAACTGCGGATTTTCTGGCAACAGGCGACCATTGCCGCCAGCAAGCGAAACCGGAAGTGCATTCCAAACTCGACTTCCGCACCAATCTACGTTTGTGTATACACAGCACAACGAGAAATAGAGAAAAAGAGCGCACATTCCAAAGAGAGACAGGACAATAGAAACCGGCACAGAGACAGACCGAAGAGAACGACGATGTCCCGGCGAAAGAAAAACCCAATCGAATGCGAGGCAATCGATAGACGGAAGCTGGCGGAGCATCCACCCTTCCAATGCGGCTTGCGTTACGTTATCTCCAGGACACGTTGCTTGGGTTCCTGGGGTCCTGGCCAGAAATTGCTTTCTAAGTTGACTTTTTTCCCATTAAGTAGACAGATTTGTGTGCGACGCCTTGTCGCATTCAATCTAATTATTTTGATTGCTGCGTGACAACACTCCCCATGACGTCGACCTCCTCATCTTTCCTGTCCCTCTCTTTCTCACTTTCTCCACCCTCAGACGACAGGTTGTTTGAACCTCAGCCACCCCTGGCTTCAGGCGTCTGGTGTCGTCCTTCGCTAGGTGGTGGGTGGTGGTTGTTGTTGTCGTGTCCTTTGGAGCCTGCGAAAGAATTCCTGGCATTCGTGGAATGTGTGACGAGCATTTGATCGGCTTGCTTCAAATTTCTGGGCGCCTGAGCGAAGTATTTTGAAAGTTTCTAAAAAGTTTAGAAATGTTTTAGAAACAGCACGTGGCAACTGCGCGAAAGAGCACATAGAAAATGTGCGGAAAACTGAGGGGGGGAGGGTTGAAGAGGGGAAGGGTTGTAAAGGGCGGTGGTTTGAAGAGGGGGAAGATTTGAAGAGAGAGCTGAACTAACTGTATAAGAGACGAAACCTAATCGTGAGAGCGGGACTGAAATGTAGAACGAAGTGATGTTGTTCGTGTTTCTGCAGTGCGTAAAACGAGTATTTACGACAACGAGATTTATTACCCCGTCATTCAGTGTTTTATCGTATCGTAAACTCACGTTGTCGTAGGTTGTAGACGACAACTACGGAAGATGAGAACATAAATCGCGATCGACTTGTAAAGTTTGTATGTGAATTTTAATTTTCAAATCATTGTAATCTGAATTTAGACCCATTATGATATGATTTTGAGTCAATTAATATGTGTTTTTGAAATATTCCTAATTATCAAACTGAGATCTTCTTGATTACCATTCTGTGGTCGGCCTACAGGACGTTTTCCTAGAACTCTTCGCACTATTCGATTCCATTTTGGGACACTTTGGTGGCGAACATTTAGGAGTTGTCATCACACTTCTTGTTTTCCTTGGCCTGTTCCTGGCCGCCGACTACCTTCCAACCCCTAAGTGAAAGTTCTTCTGTCCACACATGAGTTGCACAACTAACAACCAGTCTGTGTCTCTCTGGCCATCGGCACCGAACTATTCACCCACAATCACAGCAACCCTTTGGAAACCAAACCTCGCTCTATCATCACAAGGGACAGCAAGATTTCCGGATTCTTATGGCGTTGAACCCAAGTAACTTTCGTTGGATCCTCTTCGCCCAACGCTTCTTCGCAGCGAGGGTGACTTTCCTTCGTCTTTTTCGCAGACGAATCCTTGTCAGACAACGACGACGACACTCGTTGGTGGTGGGGCTCTGATTTGGGTCAACGGCTGGCGGACGTGTGGTGAGTGTGTGTGTGTGTGACTCGGTATTAGACGCACACATGGGTGGTTTTCTCCATACACAAATAGGACACTTTCACTTTGGATCTTCCTCCCCCGCACAGCTCTGTGTGTGTGTTTGTGGTGAGTGCTGCCGTCGGGGGTGAGTGTGTGTGTGTTTGTGGCAACATATGTGAGCGTGGTGGGGGAGAACTTTTCTATTGGGTCGGGGTGAAGGATGGGGAGCCACTCGAACTACATACTATTCTCGACTAGTTGCCGTCGTTCTGACGAGTACTGGACGCCTGGTCGTGCGATATGGTAATCTTGTTAGTTTTTGAAAACTAAACATTATAATTTCTATCGTGATGGAGCCCACGACGAAGTCGGACGTCGCCGCCATAGAGATTGCAATAGACCGGCTGTAGAAGCCAGTCTATGAAGTGGACGATCAATCGACGGCGGGGAGGCGGGGTGAAAACTTAGAAAACGACATTAGGAGAGCGACCCAGATTGATGTTAGAATGGAAAGTTTCACATGGTGGGGACCCATGAACGAGGCACAGACGGTCCAAACTACGAGCAAGCGGAGAAATCGAGAGCGAGCGGACAAATCGAGAGCGAGCGAAAGAAGGGACTGAAGATGGGCTTGACGTATACAAGAAGGGAACAACAAATACAACAACAACTCCAGCAACAGACGTCCGAACTCCGAGGAAGGTGTTGGAAATAAGAAAAAGGAAACGTCTGTGCCATGGAGAGGACGACGGCCGACGAAAAAGAACAAAGTATCAGGAGGATGAGGGGGGAGGGGGGAGGGAAGGACAGACACGAACTGGGAGCCAAGGCGCATTCGGCCAAAGTGGACGACGAAAGACCAAGAATCACTGAGAACAGATTCTCGATTGTAGGAGTGAGTTTGTAGTAGTCAAAGTTTGGGGTGAAATATCGTATGTATCAGTATAAAATAAGTAAAAATACTTGAATGAATATCATATTTGAATTCTGGACTATTAAGCGATACAAATAAGAAACTTGTGAAATTCTCGTTCCAACCCTAATATTATCTTGGAACCGAGAAGCAACAGCCTTTGGCCCACTGCACCATGTGGAACCCGAGTCAATGCCTCCTAAAACAACAAATACATAAACGTCCACTCACAACAGTCTCATATGATTGCCCATAGATTCATATACACAAATATACTATAGATATATACGGATTTGTGAGTTTATATTCTGGTAGTATATTTCTTTCTCTCTGCATTTATATCGCTGTAAACATTTCTTTTCATATAAATATAAACATTTATTTGCATATAAATATAAACATTTATTTGCATATATTTCTGTAAACATTTATTTTCATATATTTCTTTGAACATATTTCTCTGTATATATTTATCTCAACATTTTTCTCCCATTATATTTCTCTGAACACATTTCTCGGTATATATTGTTCTTTGAACATATTTCTCTGTATATATATCTCTGAACATATTTTTCTGTATATGTCTCTCTGTATACTTATATTTCTTTGAAAATATTCTTCTGGAAAAATATCTCTGAATTTATTTCTCTAAATTTTTCTGTACATATTCCTCTACATGTCCTGAATACTTTTCTCGCTCCGAATTCCACTGACAATACTTCACTGTACATATATTTGTGGTGTATATATTACCTCCTCTTTGTGTATATCCATGTGTGTATCTAACTATGTATGTATGTATGTATGTATGTATGTATGTATATTTTCCCCTCGGTATGAAGCTCTGTGCTGCAATTGGAAAAAATACAACTAAAATAAAGCCCGAGCCATTGTCGTCGGGTGGCGAAAGCGGGTGGTGCGACGCGACGCGATGTAACGTTACTTGACGGGGCGTGGCGACCTGCTGGCGAAACTGGGCGCCATGTTGTAATTTATGAAAAATACGAATTATGCGCGCCAAGTCGTTCGGGCCGGAGGGATCCACGACAACGACGATGGCGATGTAATTTCTAAGCTCCAACTTTGTCCCGCCGAAGGTGTTGCTCCAAGGTGAGATAAAGAATAATAAAGAAAACCTATAAGGACGAGGACCCACCTGTACCTCGAAGACCCACCGTCCAAGGTGTCTTTTGTCCCCCATCCGGCGGCAGGTGAGAAATTTCAGGTGTAATAAAAGGTAACCAAATCGACTTGAGAATCGTTTTCAACAGAGAATTTAACAAAAGTTGTTGATAAAAAGATTGCATAATTTACCTGAGCCGAACAGGACTCCAGAATGTCCCAAACGTGGCCTCCAACCGTGATCCGCTACAATGGCTACAAATATTGCTACAATAACGAACGATGGAACAAAGGTTAGGAAGTGTGAGAAAAACCGGAAAATATGCAGGATACGAAATGAAACAAGAACGCACGAACAGAAGAAGTCGCACTCGCTGAGAAAAACACCCTCTGGCCACCCTCCACTTATTCCACTTTCCTCCTACGCCAAGTGTAGAAATTCTCGTTCTCTCTCGCAGAAAATTCTCCGCGCCAGAGGTTGGGTGATGGGCGTTTGGTCTGTGGGTGGATTCGTCGAAAGGGTTGGCCTCGCTGCGAGCTGAGCAGCTTCATGCAAAGTATTTCTAATGTCTTGTCGCGGAAATTACATTCCAGTGCGTTTGGAATTTCTACGTTTGAGCGCTCGAAAAGAATTTCGAAATTAGAATGGCACAGGCGACCAGAAACCGGCGCAGGCGGCGATTGGCATTAGCACCGACGACGACAAACCACGAGGACGACGTCAGCTGTTGGGGTGCGGCGTGTGTGGCGCGGGTGGCGGCGCAGACACGTCGACGCCGTGACGAAGGGTGGCGCTCGAGTGGTTCGTCGAGTGGGTGGTGGCGACGTCTGGGGGTTGGTTGTGTCAAGTTTTGTTGTGTTGAGTTCTGTATGTTGAGTTGTGTTGTTTTGAGTTCTGTATGTCGAGTTGTATGTGTCGAGTCCTTGTAACACGTTACAGCTGGGAACAGATGACGAGCGGGCGCGAACACGTGACCGTGCCCAGCTTTAGAAGGGAGTGAAGAACGGGCGACAAGCGAACGCAATTGTATATCCTGCCAATGAAAGAATAGGGGAAGTGGGCGAGAGAGAGCTGAATGTCTTGTAGAGAAAAGTACCAGGCGATGTTCGTGGGGGTTGAAGAAATATACAAATATGTAGAAGGAAAGGAAAGGAACCCAAAACTATGGGTTGTGTTAGTGAAGAGGAATAATGGAGCCAATTGAGAGAAGGAGATGATGAAAACGTGCATTTCTAAGCACAACCTCCTGCTGCCGATGCTTCGCCATTGGTATCGAAACTGGCTGCAACATCGATAGATGGTTACAGCGATTGTAGAGAAGTTAGAAATAGAAATTACAAGAGCTGCAACAATTTCAAGGCTCTTCAAACTTGGCCTTGACCTCGACTTCGACATTAACTAATCGCATGTTTTTGTGAACAACTTCGAGGGGTTTTCGGAGATCTTCATTATTAGATATAGTGCAAATGGGTAAGAAAACCTCTTCACAGAGCTCTTCCTCATGTGTCTCTAATCTAATGCTCGCCTCCAGAGCCGGTCTCGTTACTGCCGTCAACGTCTCACCTGCCCGGGCGCCCTGCGGAATTCACCGCCAGCCAGGGCAGCCTGCGCTCGGGCCTGGGAGCCCAGTAGCGCGAAATAGCTGGAGCTTTGAAGATTAGAAGCACCTCTTGTGAGCGCTTTGAAGTGGCTCCGCTTCGCTGCAAGTGCAGCCCACATCAAAGGACACGCTCCCCACCGCGCCCAGGACAACAAGGCTCTTCAGGACTCATCAGGACTAGAGACAAGCAAAGTTGGGGTGGATGACGGAGGTGGAAATGATAAAGATGTGCCGATGATGTGTTCTTGTTGAAGCAGTCCTTGTTTGTATTCCTTGCTCGTGTTGTATTTGAGTTGGGGTTGTATTAGAATTGCGTTTGCCTTTTGCGGAGTGTATGTGTATGTTTGTCTTGTTGGGAACTTTGTTTGTGGTGAAAGTTAAAATTTAAAGGATATGCGAACAGGAGACCAGGCCGAGAATATGGACGAGGACTCAAAGCTACCACTGCAAATGGATGCTGCAATAAGAGTAACACAAAAACAATAACAACAACCACTACAAAAACATTGATATGAACATCTATTACAAAAATAACGATATGAACATCTACAACAATAACAACCAACAACGAGAAAGAACAAAAGTGACACCAGCAACAAATACAAACGCAAACATCATGACTTGAAGAATACTTTTGCTTGCCGTAAACGACGACATGTTTATTTAATACACCAAAACATACACCCACACACAATCATATCGGCTTTTTATGTATGCGTGCGTGCGCGGCTGTGTATAATTCTTTTATATTTATTAGTATTTCATTTATGATTTTTCTAACAAATTCTCACAAACACCTATACGTGTGCGTGCATGTGTGTTTGTGTTGTATTGTCTATGTGAGAGCGAGAGAGTTCATGTTTTAACATTTTATTCACTCACCACACACACACACACAGTCACGCAACTACATAAGTATATGAATTACGAACAGGTTCCCAGGACTCGGGGAGCCGTCGAAAGTGAAAATGTTTGCACAAAGCTTCCTTATGCTATTCATGTTACTGTTGTTGTTGTTATTGTTTTACTTCCTTGATGTTGTGTTTGTACGTTTTGTTGTTGTTGTTGTACCCATTGTTATTGTACTCATCGTTGTTGTTGTTGTATGTTTTACTCTTGTCCAACATATGTTTAGCTTATTGCCAACATTGTTGTTATTGTCGTTATTGCTACTAACGTTGTTCTTCATGTTCTTGTAATTGTTTTGTTGTTGTTGTTGTTGAATGAATGTCGTGATTATGTCCTTGTTTGTTTGGTTGTTTGTTTTTTTTTTTATTTGCCTGCTCGTTTGTTGCCGTGTTAACAACATAAAAAGCCTCCTCCTCGGTTTGCTATGTATTTTTTTGCGGTAAATAATCGTCACACTGTGGCAACAGCAACAACAATAATGAGAATGATGCCTACGAAGAAGAACAACAACAATTGTATAGCACACTAAACACCCTGCGGCACCCGTGGGTGACGTCGGAACTGCCCATTGGGTGGGCGGAGGCCTCGCTGTTGATGTCGACGGTTTCGCTTGAGGTTCCAAAGCAGAAGGGACTGAGGGACATGGGTGAAATATGGGGAGAAGGAGAAGAGATGCGGAGTAGGAGATGAGATGGGAAGGAGGAGAAGAGATGAGGAGAAGGAGATGAGATGAGGAGAAGGAGATGAGGAGAAGGAGATGAGATGAGGAGAAGAAGAGACGTTGATGAGAATACTTGAGTAAGAAGTGCAGAGAGAACATGAGTTAGAAGGCCGGGAACATAAGGCAGAAGCAGGGCTTTACATGAGAGAAAGAATCAGGAGATGAAATAGTTAGTGGCTGAGAATAGATGAGGAGAAGAAAGAGATCATGATGACCACACAGTTGGCGAGGAGAATATGGAAGAGGAGGTGAGATCCAGGTGCAAAGAGGAAGACTTGAGACCGAGACTAGGAACCCATTACCATTGGCATTACCTGTGCCGGTCCTTTGAACCCAATCGCGAGCACCACGCGAATTCCACGAAGTGACGAGAGAAATTAGAAGGAGGATCGGAAAAAAAAAAAGACCGGGTAATGAAACGAAAATTAGCCTTGGGGGACCTCGGGAGGTGTTGCACGCTGCAGGCGCTCGCGTGCCGCACTGAGGAGGACGGTAGCAGCAGCAGAAGCAACAACAAAAACAACAATTATCCCACCAACAATAACAATAAAAATAATGACGACGATAACACCATCATCAGCAACTACAATGGACAAATTAAAAAAACAGAATTCTAAGCATTCTTTCTTTTCACGAATGCAATGAGTTTAATTGTTGTTGGTATTATTTTGTTGTTGTTCTTCTATTCATTCTATTTTTGTTTTGTTTTTATTTATTTTAGTGTTGTTATTGTTATTAAGTTTAGTGTTGTTGTTGCTGTTGCCTGCCATCGAGCCTATTAAAGTTTGTGTGAAGGAAACGATGCTGCGACTTTCACTTTCATTGCAAATTTTTCAACGTTGAAATCATTGATGTTGTTTTTCTTATTGCCTTTAGTTATTTTTGTTTTTGTTGTTATTTAGTGTTGTTGTTTCCTTCCTGCGATTATCGTCGACGTCCGTCAACATCATTGCTTGAGGTTAAAAACCTTCCAAGATTATATTCCAGCAGCAATTGTTGGCGTGTGTGATGTTGGTGGGTTGTTGTTTTTGTTTTGGTTAATGTTGTTGTTGTTGTTTCGTTGTGATTGCATGCACTCATCCATCTATCCATCCATCCATCCAACTAGCTATCTATCTATGGAAGCTCCTTCAACCCGACAAAATTTCTTCCACAAGACAGATAGACAGACAGCCAGACAGACAGAGGGAAAGACAGACAGATAGACAAACAGATAGGAAGAGAGAGGGAGAATATGTAGACTGACTGATGGATAGACATTTCAATAGACGGACAGATAGTTGTCGTTGATAGTACTTTGTTGTTGTTGTTGCTGCTGATAATTTGCCACTTATGATGTTGTTATTGTTATATTTGTTGTTTTCTCTACTCTACTCGACTCGACTTTACTCTGATTCTTCGTCTTCTTTTTTGTTTGTCTCGTGTTGTCTCGATTCTTTCGATTGTTATTATTTTTGTTGTTTTTCTCGGAAGCCGATATTGTTGTTGCAGTAGTTAATGTTATTGTTGTTATTGTTATTGTTGTTGTGACTGCAGCAGATTAGCTGCCGGCTCGAACAATGCAGACATTTTACGCTTCAGTTAATTTACAAAAATAACAAAATTGAAACAAACAAAAAAAAAAATGAAAAATACAAATAAATAGAATGGAACAAAAAATGTGTATGATATTCCTCTTGTTTTTGTTATTGTTATAGTCATGATCATTGTTGTCGTAGTCATGAAGTTCATTGTTGTTGTTGTTGTCGTCAAGTTCATTACAGTTGTTGCTGTTGTTATCATCATTGTTGTTCTTATAGTTATTGTTGTTGTTTTTGTTACATATTATTGTTGTTGTTTTCATACATATTATTGTTATTGTTTTATTTCTGATCTGTAGTTGTTTTGCTATTTTTATTTCTGTTGCTCTCGTTGTTTTTGTCGTTCTTGTTGAGGAAGGAAATCACAATAATTGGATGTCAACAAACGAATTAAATTCGCTGCTATTGTTGTTGCTTAAATCGTTGTCGTCGTTATTGTTGTTGTTATTGCGACTGCAATTGCTGCTCTCCTCACACAAATCATCCGTCTCTCTCGCTCACAGGCAGTCAATTGGTCGGTCGGTCTGCAATTTCAGTTTATTTTCCCCATAATCTTGGTGAATTTATCAGCAACATTGGTCGGCCCCAACAACAACAACAACTGCAACAGCAGTCATCGGTTGTGGGCAGCGGCTGGACAAATTAAAACATCTTTCGGAGAAGCAACAACAAAAACAACAACAACAACCTCTGCATATTGCTCTCTTCCGATGTTGTTGCTGCTGTTTTTGCTGCTGTTGCAGCGGAAGCATGTTGGTGGCGCATAATTGCATCCTTTATTAATTGCCCGAACCTCATGGGACGGGGGGGAAGTCGGGTCTCCCGAATGGAAATACGAAATCAGCTCCACTCAACTCGGATTAATTGATTTTAATTAAATCAATCGCCGCGGAACGGAAGGATGAATTAGGGAGCGAATGCGGATGACTCGGTTTCGTCTGCGACTCGTTCCAACTCCTAGGGACTTTAATTCAATTGGGCAAAGAGAGCTGAAGGAAAAAGCAGTCGGCTTTTCGCAGATAACTAATTAAATTATTTAAAATTCGAATTTAAATTTGAGCCGGATTAAAATATCCGGCTCAAATAGTGTTCTTAATTTAAATTTTATATAGATAATTTATTAATAAAGTATTGTAGAAAATTAAATTGAAATCTGCAAAATATAAAATTTTAATAACAAAATAAATAAAAAATACAATTATAATAATAAAAAAATATATATAAAAAAACAAATGAAAAAATAATATAATAAAATCAAATAAAAAAAGGAAAATATGTAAAAAAATATATGAAATAGTAATATAAAACATTTCAAAGTAAATAAAATATATTGAAATGGATATATAATATGATATAATATTTATGACCGTATCAATGTCCAAGTGTTCATTAAATCAATAAATAAATACCAAAAATATATCTTGACTATATATAGGTAGACTTGATGTATTTTGGAAAAGCTGAAATTATTTACAGATTATTCCCTTCTGATCTTAAAATATTGCAATCGATCGCATTAATTGAGAGATCCACAACGTTTTATTTAATCAATTCAATTTGTTTCAATTATTTCGGTTTACTTCTACTCAGTCTAATAGAATATTAATTAATATTTTTTAATTTTTCACTCTATTTCACTTAAACTAATTTGGTTTTATCAAAATAAAAGCTTTTTTTTGCTACAATTCCTTGATATATTTTTTCGTCAGCAAATTTGAGACAATGCTCGAAAATAATCTGGTACAAACAATCGCACATGTTCCCAAAAATAAAAAAATAACAATGACTTCGATAAGAGAAATTTCAACGAATCTGGAGGGTCTTTTATTCAAAAATGAAACACAAAATATGGATATAAAAGCACGATATCGAATATAAAATGAAAAATAACCAAGCATTTAGAAATTATTAAAAGTAACGAAGATACGGACAGAATTGTATTGAGAAATAATCCGATGTGAAGCAACAGATATGCATCGATCGTCGTTAAGATTTACGCATAAAAATGTGAAGATAATAAAATATTTATTGTATAAGCAAGGAGAAGAAGAAGAAAACATAAACCATGTTCGCCACCGAACATCGACCAGTCGTCAATGGATGGAAGGACGGACGGACATATGGTTGGATGGATGCACGTGTAGAAGAATAAAGTTCTTTGAACTCTTTTGTAATATTACAAAATTTATTACAAAAATATACACAAACAACTGCACAGACATACATACGCACGCACATACAATAATGCAGACAAATGACAACATAAAGAGAGACACGAGACAGCCGAAGAGAAGCCTTCCGGGAGCCAGAGGGAGAGAGAGAGCGAGAGAGACGCACAAAACTCTTTCGAATTCCTCCGCTCGATGTGGAATTCGGGACGGTGGCGAAGAAACCGCGAATGCACCGAAATTCAGGATCAAAATTTGGAGCAAGGAAGAGAGACAACGTCGGAGGAAGGGAGATGGAGAGTGTGAATTCGACAAAAAAGAAAGACGACACAGGTCGATGGCGACGAAAACGGCGAGAGCTGAGATGCAGTTGCACCGCGAGCCAAGTCCGTGGAAAATCGAGCGATTGAGGTTTTCCTGCAGCGGACTCGTTTCCGCTCTCTTCGGCCGCGCTCCAAACGCAGAGAGCTTTCCTCGAGTCTCGCTCTTCGCGCTCTTCGGACAGCCCGACGATGCCGACGACGACGAACTTCATTATGATCTTCGGATGCTGGTTTCCGCATTGGAGCAGAGCGAGCACCTCGTCGAATGGCTGTCCGTCCGTCCGTCTGTCTGAGAGTGTCGCTCTCTGTGCTGCAGATTATGTTGCATGTGGTTGTTTTCATTTCGTTCTCTTTCCACGCCGCTGTAGAGTTTTCCTCAGCTCCAGCTCCAGCTGTGGAGAGATCAGCCAGGAGGCTACAACAAAAACGAGAAGTGAGTTTTTGAAGAGTTCATTCAACCTCGCCCCAGTGAACTTAGCTGAGGTTATTTTTACTTTATGCTCGATGTCTCCGTCTCCCTCTCCGTCAACGTTGTCGTCGTCGTCGTCGTTGTATTTGGTGCTCTCCCTCGGTCTCCCCCCTCCGTCGCTCTCTCTCTCTCCCTCTCGCTCGCTCTCTCCCCCCAACGTCGTCGTCGTCGCCTTCTCCGCGGTCGTCGCAGTGGGTTTCGCTTCGGGTTGAGATGGGTTTAGGTTTGGTACCCCCTTCCACACTCTCCCTCTCTCGCTCCCTCCATCTCTTCGGCTGTTTTCTTTCCCCTCGATCTCGGTGGAACATGTTCATGTGTATGTGTGTGTGTGTGTTCGGTGTTTGTCCGTTCGTGTGTATGTGCTCAAAGTTTTCTTTTGATTCTTCTCGGGATTTTAATTTATTTTCATTGTGTGCCGCGCCGCTCTCACCAGCAGCATTTCTCACCCACTTGGGAGGTTTTTCTGCCTCGCCCCCTTCTCGACCCGCCCCCGCCACGCCTCCTGCTTCTCCTCTTCCTGATTGCAGTCTGTCTGTCCATCGCTTCGTCTCTTCGTCCGTCCGTCTCTCTGTCTGTCCCATGGCGGTTGCCCGGTTCCTGGGTTTTTGGTCTCTTTCAGCGCTGTCCCCTTCCTTCGCTCTCCCCTTCCCCAACCAGTCCTCTACACCTATTATTTCTCTGCCTTCTTCCTCGTCTTCGTCTTCTTCCTCGTCTTCTTCTTCTTCATCCATGGCTCGGCTTCTTTATTAATTTTATTTGCTGGTGAAATCGGGTTTTTTCTTCTTTCCATCGAGCCTTGCATTTGCCTCTCGGAGGGAAATCATATTGTATGTGGTCTTCTTGTTGTAGTTGTTGTTGTTGCTTTTGTTGGTTTTATTGATATTGCTATTACTGGTGTTTTTGTTATTGCTCGGTGTCGTTGTTGGTGTTTTTCTTATTGCTAGAGTAGTTGTTATTATTATTGTTGTTGTTGTTGTTGTTATTGTTCCCCCCCCATCGAATGAAGTTGTTGTGCGCGGTAAAGTGTTTGTTTGCTCGAGTATTAGATGAATAATTATAGTGTTGAACTTAATCGATGGTGTTAAATGCGATCGCCCGCTGTCCTGCCCTCCCAAATGGTGGACCGCGCGGCCCCGGAGGGGGCGAGGGGCGGCGTTCGTTGGATCGATGCCGAGGGATCTCGTCGATTTCCTCGTGCCGACTCGTTCCACTCCGGCCGCCTCTTGGCCTGGCTCACAGCGGACTCAAACCTTCGGCCAAGCCTTCCTTTGCTCCCGATACGATCGCCCCATAATAAGCATAATGAATGTGGCCCGAATTACCTTGGCCACAGCCCGGAGGGGGGGGGGGAAGCTCTTCCAGGTGGTTGTTTCCGGACAAATTGTCCAAATCGAAATGGAGAAACGTCGCGGCGAGAGCGAGATCACGATTGTCTAATCATAGTTGTTGCGGATAATGCCATCTGATATTTCTATTACTCGATCCAACATAGGGGAGTCACTTCGGACGACATGGATTTCCTTTCCTTCGATTGCCATTATTAAAACTAATCACTCTATTAAGTTTGGATTAAGTTTCCTTCCAGTTTATGCATTGTAATTAATCCACATCAATCCTCATATTATAATCTATTACATTAAAGAATTAAAAATAAAAATACAATTAAGAAATATTACAATAATAAAGAATAAAATCATTTCTAAAACTGATCAATAGTTATTTTTTTATTACTTTTTTCTTATATTTTTTTAGTTTTAATCAAACCAAACCAAAAAATATCCATTGACAAAATATAATCTGAATCTCAATGTATTCCTGATAGACTTGAGTCACAATTTTCCACTGGCTCTTATATCATACCGGATCGAGGGGCCCAGTCAGTAACAGACAGACATTCGAATTAAATTATTATATCAATCGGTCGAATAAATTTAAATAAGCTAAATAAATAAGATCCTTATACAACATTGCTCCAAATTGCACCAAAGAAAAACAGCAAAAAAATAACCAACAATTAGAAATACAACAACACTAAGAATCACAATAACAATTGAAAATACAACAACAAAATTACAAAGACAATAACACTAAGAACCACAACAACAATACACCAATACTACACCACTAATAAGATAATGGAACATTGAGAAAACCCGGAGCATCGGGATTCATTGACCAGCCCTGGCCAATCGGAGCAATTCCGAGGGCGACACGTGATCAAAAGCCGGAATTTCAACAGACAACAACAGCCTGCAACTGCGAAAATTCCAAATATACGCACATGGTTAATGGGGCCAGCCTCCCAGAGACGACGACCGCGACGGCGGCCACAACCAGATGCAAAAATATTCCACATCGGAGGCTCATTAAGTCGGGACTTAGTCGATCCTGGAGCATGCTTCGAAACACGTGAGGGCGGCATCTTGTCTCGGCTTCCGATTGCGGCCAATAAATTAGCCTTCGTCATAGTCTCATAGGTGGTGGATGGTGCATCAAACAGTGCACTGAGAGAAATGGGCGAAGCTTAAGACAGCCAACAGACCGCTAGAAGTTCACATGCTGCAGGCCCACGATGAATAAATGAATTTCTTTTGCAGACATCAGGGAAGCCATGGCGAAGGAGTGAGTGGAAAGCAGATAAGGGTGTGAGGCATAGATTGATGTTAGATAAATCCGAATTATTTAGGGTAAAGAGTAAATATTCCCGGATCCGTGAATGGTTACCGCAATGGATCTGTCTATTTAATGACCGATGGATGGATCAATGAATGAATGAATCGACTGGACGTTGATCACTGAATCACTTAAACTTTTTCGCCACTAAAAAATCTACTGAGGTCTTTGGATAGGTCCGTTATTCGAGATGATAATGATAGATAGATGAAAGAAGGAAAAAAAGAAAGAAATGACGAGAGAAACATTATTTGAAGAAGTCGTACAAAGAACCGCGATTACCGATCGAACATGCTGACTTAACCATCGTTCAATCTCCGTGTATATAACGGACGTACATCATACGGTAGTAAAAACGCCTGGAAGACAGAGCGCGAGTGAGAAAGACACATGTTAGAAGGAGAAGGTCAGTGGCCAGCGAATCTTTGTCGACCATGGCGAATACAGTTACACAGATCACTGCCAAATACCCATGGTAGGGCGCCAGATGTAGCGCCCAGACCGTTGTGCCTGGAAGTAAAAACCCCAAAGTAAGCCGCGCGATTAATGGGTTAATATATTGCAACCGAACGACGAATCTGACGGGAATGTCCGATGGTGCGTGTCCGATGGAGGATTAGGACGTTGGTTAATCCGAGTCTCCCCCGTGCCTCGTTGACGCCCCAGTTACGGACGACTTGAGCCGCATCGGCGTGATTGCATTTTCGATTATGACCAGGAGTTGTTTTGACTGTGCAAACAAGACGTACCCTGTTTTTACCGCCTTTGCTTGGCCCTTTTACAACTTTTATTTTGCCTTTTTTCATTATCATATTTTGATATTTTTTGTTTCATACTTGTATTTTTGTCGGTTTATAAATGTTGGCTTTTATTTTGGTATTTTTTTTTTATTTTATATTTTGTATATTTCATTTTTTCTCATCTTTTATTTTATTATTTTTTTATATCTTTTATATATCGTTTTTTTTTTGTTTGATTTTGATTTTCGGTTTTTATTTTGGTATTTATTTTCTCTTTTCATATTTCGGTTTTTATTTTCATACCTTCGTATTTATTTTCTTCTTCAATATTTTGATTTTTATTTTCTCCTTTCATATTTCGATTTTATTTAAGTTTATAATTTCAACGTCTTAATATGATCTCTTCAATATTCTCTGAATTTTTGGCTTAATGTGATTTTCGTATACCTTCGATGGTGAATCAGAGAACAGGAGGAGAACACAAAGCAAGGCAGAAGAATTCGGGGATTACACACACAATTAGCCACTTCTCGTCCGCCCCCCACACTCTTTCTGACTCTTGCTCTTCAACTCTGACAGCACTTGCCAATATTCTGCGGGGCGTGTGGCGAGCCCGAATAACGGTTAACCTACTTTTGGCCAACACGAAGGCGATAAGCGGCTGAACAAACAATGTTTGAGGCGAAGACGAGGGGAGCGGATGACGGACGTTGGTGAGTTGAGTTGCGTGCGTTTCTTTGGCATCGTCTCCTGACGTCCCAGACCCCAGGGAATTGGCTTCTGACAGCGAGCGCATTTTAAGTACATTCGTTTCGTCGGAAAGCCTGGTTTGTCATGAGAAATCCAAAATTCAATTTGTATGATCAACCAAAAAAAAATAATCAATAAGAAGAAAACATACAGATTTATCCAAAATATATAAAAAATTTAAATAAAAAATACAATATAAGAAACCAAAAAATAAGAATTCAATACATAGAATAAACCGACAATAATAAAAAGTAAATCATTTAAAAAAGATAAACAAAAAATTAAAAATTCAGACAAATTTTATAATTATAAAGTAAAAATAAAAAAACAATTCAGAAACCGTACAAATATAATTTAGTTTAACAAAAAAGCATACCAATTTACGCAAAATATAAAAAAATGAATAAAAAATTAAAAAGTAAAAAATAAATTTTAAATTAAAAGGAAAAATTATAAAGATATTAAAGATTAAAAAAAGTACAAACCTAAAAATCAAAATAAATAACGAAAAATAAATAACAGAGAAACAATAAACAACCACAACCAAAAATAATCATTAAAAAATTAAAAACTCGCCAGTTCAAAAAAAAAAAAGAGAATAATGTAAATTGAACACAACAAGAGAACTGTAATCGTAAAAATCAGTCGTAAAATTATGGATTTATTCGGGGAAGGAATGCAAAGTTGGGCATTTTTCCATTGTCCATTGTTCGTGAAATTCCCATTAGGAAGTAATCTCCAGATTTTGTTTTTAAGCTTGTTGCTGGTTATTATTTTTTTCACACATTGACGATCGTTGGAATTCGGGGATTGATTGGAGATTAATTACCACTGATTTCTATTGGATATGATATAGTAGTCTTTGTCAAGAAGATTATGACAAAGTAGTGTAATGTACTGTCTTTTAGAGCAGAATCTGATTCCTCACACAATTAACGTGTATTTCGCGATATTTTACTAATCATAATCTTCGCATAAGATTGTGATGCAACTCAAGAAATCCCCGTCCATATATATTTCACTCAATCTCCCCGATCCCATGGGCAGAACACGTTAGGGGTGGAAGGAGTGAAGGAGGAGGCGACAGAGCAAGAACTAACGGTGGAGCAATAAATTGCAGCCAAGTTCGGACTCGGCAACATTAATTAAAATGGACATCGTGGAAGGAGCAAAGAATGTGGAGTGATAAATTTAAGCAGCCAGGAGCCGAAGAACGATCGGGAAGAGAAGGGAGACCATCGCAGTCCTGCAGCGAGAGAGTAGACCCACAAGAACAACAACAGCAACAACAAAGACGATGACGACGACGACAATAAAAAATAAACTTCCTCCGCGTGCATCATGCATCGAATAGTGAGGAAGAGACACGAAATGCGAGAGCGAGGGGGAGCAGCGAAAGAGGGAGATAGAGAGAGGGAGGGAGACGGATGACGGGAGAGACGGAGAGAAACAGTTAACAGCAAGCGTTCGAGTGACCTAAATTCAGGTCAATACCAGGAAGACATTAAAAGCCATAAACTGTGCATCGGCAACAAACACAGCGGCAGCAGCAACAACTACAGCAACATCGCCAGCAACAGTGTAACGAGCCGCAACAAAATGGTGAAAGAAGCCGAGTACAAAGAAACCTCTTCCTCCTCCTCTTCTTCTTCTTCTGGTCTCCCCATCATTCCCTTTGTCTTCCCCTCTCCCCCCTTTTGTTTCTCTCCTTCTCTCTCACCCTCCCTCTCTCGGCCTCCACCTTCCCACCGGAGCCTCCAGAGACACCTCGCCACGTTCTATGCACCCATCCGTGTGTTGGTGAGTGTCCGTGCTTTTGTCTCGGTGTGTGTGAGTTGAATGTTGATAATGACAAAGACCAACAACAACAAGAATACAACGATAGCAACGACTATACGTTTCCCCAACTGGCTCCCAGAGGACGCCCCAACCGACGTCGACGACGAGTCCCGAACTGATTCCATCGAAAGATAAAGGAGAGGGGGAGAGAGAGAGGAAGAAAGAGAGATATAGAGTTAGAGAGAGAAGTGAAGTGAAGAGTTGGAGATTCTGAAAGCTAGCCAACATTTTTCTGGCCAAGACTTCGTTGAGCAAACAACAACAACAACATTCGAACAGTTGGTGGCAAACTTTGAAGTTTTTCCTGCCGAATCCCACTCACGTTTCTTCTTCTTTTCCGTCTTCTCGGATCGGTTCTTTCTTCGCTTCGACCACGTTTGTGCTTCATTGAGTTCTCGATGGGCCCCTCGTCGAGGAAGAAGAAGAAGAATAAGCGGGAGAAGGAACAGTTGGACCGGTGGAGGATGAAGAAGAAGAGGAAGAGTTATGGACCGCGTTGGCGTCGTTTGCTGATAGTCAACCTATTGCTGTCTCCTTCTTCCCCACCTACCGTCTCTGTTGCACACGGTATCGGTTCCAATTCGTACCAAGCACGAGGATAAACTACAAGAACAACAACTACAATTGCAATTGCAATGTGAATAAAAGCTACAACAACAATATACAAGAATTACAGCAAACAAGAAGAATAGCAACAACTACAAGTACATCAATTACAAGAACAATTACAAAAGACCCAACTACAACAAGAACACTTTCAAAAGGAACAAAAACAACAAGTTTTTCAACTTCTCCTCGCGGGTTCGACCGATCACATGGTGGTCATAGGTGGGTGGAGGTGACTGAGGGAGATTCTGGTGAGGACCCCGTCGGAAGGTTCAACTGTACTGTTGTTGTTACTGTTGCTATTGTTGTTGTTGTTAATGTTATAGCCAGACGCCAACACAAGGAAGTGTTTTCGTTGTTCCGTCTCTTTGACCCAGAGGTTGCGATTTGCGGCGAGAGATCGCAAACTCTTCTTCCTATCCACGATTCTACCGAGCCTGCCTGCTGCTCAAATAAAATCATTCCAAATTATTGATTTAACTTATTTATTTATTTTTTATAATTATCTATTGACGAGCACTTACTTACACTTACACTTTATTCACACTTTAATTAGAATTTTTGAATATATTTTTGAAACAAGCTTCAATAATTTGTTTTGGAATTTTATCGCTTCATTAATATTTTTAAACTGGAAGACGGGTTGTTTTTTATTTATATTATTTAAAAAAAAAACATTTAATTTAACGTGATCACAAAAATGGGAAAACGAAAAAATTATTATGATGGCATTTACGGAAATATTTTTACGATGTCATACATTAGTTAGAAATCTCCTATTCAAAACCAAAAGGAATTGTTTCAGTTTCGTTAACATATTTTTATTTGCTTTCTATCGCAAGCCTCACCTGGTCCTGAGGATCCCCCCACAATTCACAGAACCTCCGGTGGACTCCATTACCACAGTCACCCTCGTCTGAACCTCGCCTCGCCCCGCCGTCCACAGCCGCCTTCCGAGACAGCAAACACACCTTAGACAAACACCATTAATTAAGGATAGCCAGAGGGAAGAAGGAAGCAAATCAGAGAACAAACACTTTCTATCAAAACAAAACTGTTCTCGAAATCGAAATCAAAGTGAGGACGAAACGAAAATGAATAAAATGCACCGTAAAAATAAAAAGTGATTCTCCTGGGATACAGGGGGATCATGTTACAGCATGCGAGGAGACAAAAGGTGAAACGGAAAGCGACGACGGATCCAGGATTCGGGAGCAGTTGCGTCAACAGACCCCAAGGCAGTGGCACGTGGCAATCGAATCGAATGTTCCGGTCAATGGTTCACAAAAAACAGCCAGAGGTCGGCGAAATTCAGGATGCGCAGCCCTCAGGACTCCGCAACGGTATCCCAAGTATTAATTAAGGAAGAAAAGTGGATGCAATGTGAATGGAAATCAGGATGAAAATGAAAACCAACTGCTTTCGATTTCCGGCAACAGCAGACGGAGTGGTTGACGTGGGGAAGGAGACGAGCCGAGAAAAGAAGACATAGAGAGAGCGCCAAGGATAGTGAACGATTTCGAGAGAATCTCCGCTTCTTTGATCCGCGCCTCGATCGATCCACGATTCGCGTCCTTCGCGTGTTCAGCGCACGCGTCGTCATCCTTGTAATCACGACGACTTTTCTCCTTCTGCTTCTCCTCCTCCATCGCGTATCCTTTCGCGCATCTGTTCGAGCGCGTGGCACGTGGCAATCGTCATCCTTGTAATCACGACGACTTTTCTCCTTCTGCTTCTCCTCCTCCATCGCGTATCCTTTCGCGCATCTGTTCGAGCGCGTGACAAGGTGATCAGCGATCGCGACGCCGGATGTCCTTCGGGCCCGCCCTCGAGTGCTCGGGTCCTCCACATGCCACGAGTGTTTTTTACGCGCTGTAATAAAAAGGAAAGGATTTATATTTCCTCATGTCAGATAATTGTGTCCTCCATGAGTTCTCATCGTCGTCGTTGTTGTTGTCGTCATCGTCAAAGAGTTGTAAGACGATCGTGGCGACAGCTGCCGGCGTCGACAGCCCGGGTCTGGATTTTCCTTATCGTGTTTCCCTCGTTTTTGCACAAAATGTCGCATGTTTTTCCTCAAAAAACTTGCGTCTTTTTCTTTTCTTTTTCGAGAATTTCCACCTCCCGGCGCGTCCTGGCAGCTCGTGCAATTACTGCTCAATCATCGCACATTAGGACAATCGATCGGGGGATCGGGTGACATCGTGGGCGCAACGCCTTCGACTCGGTGTCGTCGTTGTTGTTGTTCTTGTTGATAGTGTTGTGTGAGTCCTGCGTCCTGTCGTCGCCCAGGCGGATGTCGCGCGAAGTGGGCTGTGATGCCGACACCGCAGAAGGACTGCCGACGGCTGCTGGCGACTCGGAGAGTCCTGCAAATCCATTAATATGCGGATTAACTTGTCGAACATTATTGTTTTAGCGCATTTGCGGGGATTTCGGCAACGAAAATGAGTTGTCACGAACACACACACACACTCAAACAACAACCAGCCTCGACTACCTGCAGCTTCTCGACGGTAGCCTAAGCCGTCGTTCATTCGTCCCTTCGTCTGCTGAGCACGCAAATGAGGAGTTCATCCGTTTTTCACTTGAAATCCTTTCGGCTGGTTAGGTTGGTGTCGTTGTTGTCTTGTGTTTGCTATTGTACAAGGTGTCCTCATTGTTGTTGTGTGGTTTTTGGTCAAACAGCACGAACCACTGGACAAGGGGAGGAATCAAACGAAACGAAATGAAATGTCAAAGCATCCTTTGAGGCGAATCCTTTGTGCCTGCTGCTCTTTTTACGAGACAAACGAGAAAACAAGGAGCCTGTTAAAATATTTGCAAAGTCATCCGCGCCTCATTTGTCCTGCTTATTGGCCGCTTATTTGCTTAAAGGATTACGTCCGGAGGGTTCGCTCGTCCTGCGGTCGTCGTCTGCGATTGATCTCGCGCGTTTTAGGAGATACTAGTTAATGGATCGGCACCGGCTTCAGTTGTAATTCCGAGGGTTTGGCCCTCTGGGCGGGACCCGAGCCGATCATTTCCGCTGCAGATCTGCTCAAGAACACTAGGGGAAGCCAATGATCGCAATCAAGAGGGACTGTGTTTAGTTTTCTACATTTAAATGAAAGGAGAATTAAATCTTGAGTATAACTCAAACCTAATCATCTTTGTCGCAATCTACTTTCAATCTTCGAACTTTCTAATAATAATAGAATTTATTATTTCACGAATAATTCTAGTTGATTCTCTTTAATTCTTATAAATCTATCGCAGTCGTTAGTAATTTTAATTCGCAATTACTCTTAAACGATTAATGTAAATCAATAATTACCTCAGCCGTCTGTTTATTTTCCCATTATAATACTACTAACCGAGATTAAATTAATCTTCTGTAAATCTGGTCTTTAAATTGAATTCCACGTCAGGCCAATTAACGTCTATTGATCTTTGAGTTCCTTCAACTTTGTTGTTTATCTCTATAATAGGCTTCCAACAGAAATCTTCCCCCAAGATCCACACATGGAGAAAGAACAAAAAATTAGTTTTTCTCCCCAAGAACTACAAAAAAATTGTTAAAAGCCTAAAAAACAATAAAAATAATGAAACACTTACACATAAGTGAGCAGATGAAAGAGTCAACAACGATGATCACTACAACAATGACTAACAAAATAACAACAATTACAACAAAAATGTTATACAACAACAAAATGAAAGTACTTGGTAGCAAAACTTTGCACAGTTTGCGGAATTAATTCGCGAATTTTTTCCAATTTTTTGTTTGTAACATTTCGTTGTATTTTGTTTTGTTTACTTTTGTCGTATTTTTTTGCCAAATTTTGCCGTAAACTGGGTCAATACTGTTTGGCACTGAGAGATGAATGGGCGCGTGTCTGAGTGTGCATGTGTGTGTGTGTATTTTGGGTTCTGCTATTCAGCAAAGTTTGAAATTTCGTTGTCAAGTTCTGAGCTCAAGTTCTGTGGGTTGTTTTCGTTTTTGCTCTTGGACTTGGCCAACCAGTTGTTGGAGCAGTTGTTTTTTTGTTTTTGTTATTCTTGATTTGTAATATATCTACACCTCTTAACCTTGTCCGCAGTTGGAGTGGAGGCCGAATCTTTCTTATTGTTATGTATCTTCTCCACCACGCTATCTCCAATTGAATCTGGATGGAATTCTTAACCCTAGAATGACGATCTTCGTTTCGATTCGACTAATTTAACTGAAATTTTTTAAGACAATAAGTTGTTTACTTTACCGATTGCTGTCACATCTCGTTCAATTTATGGCTTCGATGTTCTCTTATATCTAGAACGGATCTTATTTCTTGTGGGGTAATCATCTCAAATTATGATATTTAATTTTCCTAGTTAATTTGTTTTAAAATGTATTTTTTAGGGAATCTTGTGAAAAGTATTATACTAAAAGGTAGCAAATTTTAATAGACCATCTTAATTATATATGTATATTTATATTTTAATTTTATCAAAAGTAATAAAATAATCTATGATTAGTACTATCGTATAAAAAATACAATAGTATTTTCTAAATTAATAGGATCTTCGTGGAACGAACCATTTCAAATGAATCTTGTGAGGAGCCAACGAAACACATCGATGCCTCCGAGGGGAGGAGTCAAGAGCTCAACAACATTAAGGGAATTAGAAAGGATCAATCGAAGCAAAGAATAATTCACACAGACAACGAAACAAGACGAACGAACGAAACGAATGAAGGAAGCAAGGAACGAATACGCGTCGAGGGTCGTCGGTAGGAGACGAGAACC
The DNA here is from genome assembly GCA_017309665.1 of Coelopa frigida. NCBI lineage: Eukaryota > Metazoa > Arthropoda > Insecta > Diptera > Coelopidae > Coelopa > Coelopa frigida. Next base: position 12,604,520 of record CM029561.1, on the reverse strand, counting down.
AAGAACCAATCGGAATGAAGGATCGCTACGAAGCAATGACGAATGATGACTTAGGGAGAAGACCAAGGATTTGTCATAGTTTGGATGGAGAAAAAGGAAGTGTTGGGGGAAAGTGTGGAAGAGAGTATCGTGGCCAAAGTAAAGGATAAGGATCCCTCCTTATTCTTCTAAAATAAAACTATAGGAGTAGAAACTAGGAGCACCAAAGTCGTCAAAGAATCAGCTGTTCAGAGGAAAAATAAGAGCCAGAGAAGAAGAGGAAGCAGCCAAGTTCGTAGACGCAGGCCACACGATCAATCAGATGATCTTCTCGAGGGAATCCCGCTGTCGCTGCTGATGCTGCTGCTGCTTCGTGACTGCTGCGGCTGCTGCCGGTTGGCCTCCGGGCTGCTCGGGCCAGACAAAGAAATAAAAGAACACACACTAAAATAGAAGAAATTCCTTTGCATTGTGTGTGCGCCCTCTCGCTCGAACACCGGGGGAGCCCGCGCGCGGATCCTCGGTGGATCGTGTAAGAGAGCATGGGCGAGAGAGCAAGAGAGGAGTACAATGACAACAACAGCAATGACAATGGATCCGCTCTTTCTGTTCTCTTCGAGTCGGGGGGTCTCGCTCTCACACACCTTCGCAGCGCCGAACATATGCTCACGACCACCACCACCAACACACGCTCGCCGGCCTCTCTCGCTCGCTCGCAGCTCTCGCAGCAGGTAGCCGACGGCGGCAGCGGCGCAGCGTCGACCGAGAGAGCGCGCACAGTGGCACGTCTCACAGAGGATTTAAGCTTACGGCCGGGCGAAGATCAATTCATACGATCGACAACGTTCGACGCAGCAGTACGAGTCTTGAGTCTTGAGTTTCATTCCGAGTTCCTTCGTTCCATCGACAGCGATCGAGCAGATAGAAGAAACGTGATCCGAAAAATAGTAGAATTCCTCGAGATATCAAAGAATATTCTTGTTCACATCGAGAAACGCGTTTTTTAGCTGAGACAAACATTTAAACAAATATCATCATTCAGTCTTCGCAGTTCGAGGTGTTAATTTGTGAAAATCCAAGCAACATTCAAAAGTTACAAAATCAAATCAAATTCCCCCAAAAGACAATCAATCGACTTAATGAAACGAAATTTCAACAAATAGATTTGCATTTGAAGACAAATTCTGTGTGATTTTAATGGAATTTCAGTGTCAGTGACTTCGGAAAACAAACGTCACAATCCGAGCGAGAAGCGAAGAACCATTCAAACAAACCCCAACAACAACTCGCTGGTGATAAATACTATTAATAAAAATAACTTACAACAACAATAAAAGCGGCAGAAACAGCGAAAACAAATACAACAACGACGACAGAACGTATTCAGTTCGAACTGAGAATATTTTGAATATTTAACAACAACAAAATCCACATCTGTAAACCAAAATCGTAGTAACAAGAACAACAACAACCATGGCTGCCTATTTGGATCCCACTGGTCAGTACTGAGAGTGAGTCGACGAGAGCACGAGAGACCTGAAGAAAAAGAGTCCGAGCGCAGAGAAAACACACAAAGAGTGTAAGCGAGAGTGTAAACGATAGAGAGGAAAATCAGCTGATCGAGAGCCGACAGAACACTTGTATTTTTAGAACTTTTCATTGCACTTTCGTGATCGTGAAACTTACATCGAAAATGGCCGCCAACTTGGACCCCACTGGTCAATACTAGAGCTCCCCGATCGTCAGATCCTTGTCGAAATCAACGTCAGCAACAGCGACGAATTTTCCTCGTTTTTTTTCTCCATAATTTACTCATTCAACTCGCCAACATGTCGCTCGCTCTGGACCCCACCGGCACCTACTAAGGGAAGAGGGAACATCCATCCCAGTCCATCACAAGCACAAGCTCATCACAGCCCAGCTCTCCAAAAAGCTATCAACAGCTCGACAGCAGCTTATCCTGATTCCAAGGTTCGAACGTTCCACAGTCCTTGCTCCAAGATGAACATCCTCGACCCCACCGGCACCTACCGCCGCCCCACCGGCACCCGAGGCTCCTCCACGCGGAGGTCGACGACTCGCCGCGGCGCCTTCGCCTTCCTCGACCCCACCGGTCAGTACTAGGCGCCCACCTCCTCCATCCCAGGCGGAGCAGGAGAAGTCCTTGTTGGACTCGTACCAATTTCACCAAATTGCCTTACACCGAGGGGAGGGGACAAGGGGCACCACATCGCACCGAGAACTCCGAGCGATCCGAGTGACTTCGATGTGAGATGTTCTGCAAGACGCTAGCAAGCAGACGAGGCGCGCAATGGCTGCGCGTGCGCGGCCGCGAGGAAACTTCCAGCTGTCGGCGCCGGAGAAAATTCCCCCCAAGTCCTTCGGGAACGTTTTGAGAAAGGAACTATATATGTTTTTATTATAATTATTATTACTATTTTAAAGTTTCAGTTAAATAATTACTATTATGATAACTATTTATTTTATTTAATCAGAACCGATTGCTTTGCACACACACACACCCACATCCATACATACAAGCAAGCAAGAAACACATACACAAGCACACACACACACACAATCTCATGCACTTGTACATTAGTTATGGACACTGAGAAAACACCTACTATTAAAATGTTAAACTATTGCGAACTTCCTAGAGAACAGCATTTCCTACACTTGTTGCCTATCCTATACTATATACGTTTTACAAGATATCAATCAAACTATATACTATATACACGCATGTATACTTCTATATGTGGAGACGGTATGATTTTCAAGAAATCTTAAGACAACGAATTTCCGCTGAATTATTATTTTTTGTTTTGAAAAAGTATTAAATTAAGTGTCATATTAGTGTGAGCCAGACTTTTCATTTGAAATTTACTCTATTTAACTATTGTTAGTTTGCCTTCATTTTTTCTCTCATATTCCCCACTCTCCTTCCAGTTATTATTCGTCCCATATGGACGATGATGGCGATAGGATCCCTTGCATTGTATAATTTTTCTACCCCATTTTATGAGAAATCGAAGAAAAAATTATTATTTAAATCTTACTGATATATATAAATGCATATATTATATTTCATCGATATTTACTATTATTCATTTATTTTTATTTATCTATATTTATATGAATATTTGTATATTTAATGAAGAAACCAATATTTATAGATTTAGCCAAAACAAATTATTTATCCAAACAAAACCTATACACAAAAATATATAAAGAATCCTAAAAAACACAAGAAATATATGATATAAAAACTATTGAAAAACAAATCTACCATTGCATTTTTTATTTTTGAACACTAAATAGATTATACATTTCGAATAATTGACTTATTCAGAGTTATTATTACAATAGTATGTATGGAGAAGTCAAGATTTGTGATATTTCTTCGACCCATTATGTGATTAGAGGCGCCTGTTTGTGGATTTTATAAAAACGATTTTCCATTTTCCGAGGCTGTTGCGGCCTTCAAGGCACGCCGACGGAGGGCGTGGCAGTGCGGACTGATTTATTTTACTCCGACCGACAGAACCTGAATACACGAGGAAGTCCCATTGACCAGGCGCGATGGGAAGCTCGGGTAGGTGCGTGCGTCTGTGCGTTCGCTATGGATGGCTACATGCGCCCGGATCATGAGCCGGATCCCTTCTAACGTCAGGCCGAGTCGCAGCAGCAGCAACAACACTTCGCCAATAGCAAAAACATCGACTGGGAGCAGCGCGAACCACTCGAGGCTCGAGGTGAAAAATGTCGCATTAAGTTTTGCGCGGTGTTCCCAATGAAACATGAATTAATCGACGTGTTCGAGGAGAGGTGGCCAAGACTGCGAGGGGGAGGCGGGCAAGACTGGGAAGGGGAGGGAGATGTCGATGGGTTTTCGTGGAGAGCCACAAAATCGCCCCGAGCCAAGGTAGCAATGGAAAATTAAATGGAAAGCTCGATGGGCTCGAGGCGGGAAGGAAGGACGATCGCACGGTGGGACGGACGAATGGAGCGGGAGGAGGTGCAGACGGATGGAGGATGGAGAATCGAGTGAAGTGGGTTTTCTGCCTCCTCTTCTCGATCTTCCACAATGATTTGTTTGTTTTCGTCGTCGGTCGCGACGAGCGCAGGGAAATTAAAAATGCCGGAAGTGGAGGTTGTACAGTGGATGTTGTTGTTCTTGATCTTGTTCGTCGCTCCATCGCCCGACCGATCGATCGATCGATTGGCAGGGTGAGGGGGCAGAGGGGCGTGCGGGGCGGAAAGAGACGACATTAAATGTCAGTCAATTATTTCTAATTAAAAAATCGTAATTGAATGAAACATGATGTCGTATTTGTATCGGGGCAAAATCAAAATCAATTGCAATCGTCGGGGCAACAACTACAACGCGATTTGGTATTGAATGAGCGAATGAATGAGTGCATGAGTTCAAACCCTCTCCTCTCCTGGGAGACCACGAGAGATGCATGCGAAATGCAATGCATGCGGAAGTAAAAGTTCAATGATCGTTTGTGCTCCACAAGTGATTAGGTCAATAATAACACAAAATTGCTAAAAACAACAATTACAATAACAACAAGAACGGGGGGAAGATTGCATAAACAACAACATAAACACAAACATAAACATATAATAACAACAACAAAAACCAACTAGAAGATCACTACCTCAAACACATCGATCGAACACAGACAAATGGAGAAAAAAGAACGAACAGAATTAGAAGAAAAAGAATAAGAGCTGCCTGCATCTCGGCCTCATCCCGAAGCCTCCGCCTCCGAGGTCTCGTGAGGAATGCACTCACCGTCTCCCATCCCATTCTCTCCATATGTTCTCTCGCTCTCTCTCACTCTCACAGAATCATTCTCTCCTTGAGGAATCGGTGGAATCGTCGATGGAACTAAGAGAACCTTCGCTCATCATCTCCCAGTTAAGAGCAAACTGGGCCGCGATCGACGCCCGGTCCTCGGCGCGAAGAGACAGAGAGGTAGAGAGAGTGGGATGGACGCCTCGGTGGTAACTTTCCAACGATTTCACCGGACGAGGAATCGCCTCCAGGCCGCACGGGCATCCTCTTGAAATTAATGGACTGTGTTTAGTCCACGAAGTGGGTCAGAAATTTAATCACGTCGCCGTCGCCGTCGGAGGGTTCGAGGATAGTTGCGATAGTTATAGAGGAGCGATATTTCTCGTCAAAATGATGATCTGCAAAATATGCAGACGATTATTATTATTATATTAGTATTAGTGTATCAAAGGAGGTTCATGGGCCCGGTGGTCTATATTGGAAATTCTGACATTATTTTGATAATCTGACTTCTTCTTTTCCGACTGCTCGGACTGCTTAATTTTCAATAAAACTATCCATAACTGATAAGCCAATGATATGAACTGAATGTACATTAACGAAATCTACATACGTTCATGTTTAAATTATATTCAATCCCAATCCCCCAAATTATATTCATCCCAAAATCCCCGAAATATATTTTATTCTGGCTTTTTCCACTTTTTCGCCTTCCCCCGCTCTTCCACCCGCCCACTTCATCGCCTCGACCCACAGTGGACGCCGACGTTCACTTTCACTCCAGCCAAAGACAAAGGCTGAAACAGAGAGAGGGAGAGAGAGAGAGAGAGAGAGGGGGGATAAAAATGAAATCGATCTGCCCGTAGATCGGTTTCGTTCCCACCGAATTCAAGTAGAATTTTCTAGAACGCAAAGGCTTTCAATTTCTCCGCCATGCAGTCAGCGTGTGCTTTTTCTCGGTCCCTTTCGCTTGTTCGCCCTCCCTCCGCACCACCCTCTCTTTCTCGCGATCTCTTGTCATCTCTTTCCACCTCCAGACACCGGTGACCCAGATTGAGCAAAACAAGATTTTGTTTGTTTTTCAAAAAGTCAACAAAGCGAGAAATATGAAGAGGAAGAAAACATCAAAATAATGAATTTGTAGGGAACAATAAAAAAAAAAACAACAACACCGAGAAAAAAACGTGTTTACCACAAAAATAACAACAATAACAACAGTACGACCAAAACATGAGCAGAACTTTCTAAGTGAAAGTCGCTCCAAGAAGTGACGAATGGAGAGGCGACGACCGGACAGATAGACGGATGGACAGACAGACGGCTGGACAGACAGGCAATTTGATTTGAAAGAGAGAGAAGCTCAAAAACGAGAGTGAGAGGATGGAGAAACACGAAGAGGGTGGGAGGGCGAAGGTCGAAGGGATGGGTGCGAAAAAAGGGGATGGGGTGAAGAAGTTGTTGGTTGAGGTGACGACGATCGGTGGATTTTTTTAAGAAATTTCCGCATGCCTCTGGTTATTTTCATTTGTTGTTGTATCGATGGAATTTCGATTTAGTTGGTTCATATTTAACAACTTATTAATCTGTTGTTTTTGTTGTTATTTTTTTATTGTTGATATTGTCATCCGTTGATGTACAGCAAGTTGTCATTTTGTGCGAATCGCTTGTAAAACTCCAAATAAGATGAAAAAATACATAAACATCAACAACAATAAAAACAACAACAATTTTACCATCATCCTACCAAAATCAAGAGGCAAACCAACAGCAACAATAATAATAATAAAAACAACAATAATAATAAAAACAACAATAATAATAAAAACAACAAAATAACAACAATAGCCGAATCGTATGGAACAAAAACACGAAGCCAAAGCGATAAACCCCGAAACAAACTTCAAGTCGAAGCCCGATCCGACCCGACCCGATTCAATTCGATCCCAGCCGAGTCGAGCCGAACCGAACCGAGTCGACCGAGCCGATTCGAGCCGGGCCGAACGTCAATATAACTTGACCCACATTTTGAGCCGCGAGAGAAAGAGAAGAAGAAAGAAAGAAATTTCCAACGGTATCTCGTGGTATCGACGCGTTGTTGCCGTTATTGTGTTGTTGTTGCTGTAGTCATTGTTGTTGTTATTGTTGTAGTCATTGTTATTGTTCTTGCTGTTGTTGCTCTCGTTGTTGTATTTAACTCGTAAATTCATTTCATTGAAGAGTCGTTGTTGCTGCTTTTACTACCTTACAGAAGCCACTCGAGCTCCAGCTCAAGCTCGATCGACTGAGTGATCAGATCGAATTGCGCTTGGATCGCTTTAACTACAATACATATAAAAATACATATATATACCCATACATAAATATGTACTTAGTCGAGAGGTTGAATGACTTTTTGTGCCAGCGAAAACAATTATTGTTGTAATTTTTCTCCTACAGAAATCGAATGACAAAAAATACGTATATTTGCACCTAACATCGTGTCGCATGTCAAGTGTCGATCCCTCGATCAGTGGGAGAAATTTTTTGTCTCTTCCACTGGTTGTGGTTTGTTTCGTGGTTTGACGCGAAAAGATCGATCAACCCACCACCGGCTGCTCTGGGGCATTCAGGCAAATGCTCGATTCGCTGATGACTCGCAGAAATAGAGAGAGTGGTCTCCAGATTTTTATTGCATTGGCACAGCAATGCTCTGCTGCATGTCCTGCAGAAGAAAAACATTTTTGAAAAATAAAATAAAAATAAAACAGTGGAAAACATTCACCAAGTTCTTCTAGAACCCTAAATAGACCTCAGACTGTGAGGAACCTTCATCGACATCGTGAAAAGAGTTCTAAAAAGCCAAGAAGAAGATGAAGAACAATATCTGAAAACGCAGAATAACACTGGGGGGCTTGGGCTTTGAGCCAAGAATGCAGCAAGAATTTTGTTTGCATCGAAGACGAAAAGAAGCATGAAAGCCAAAGCAGAAGTGACGAAGAAGAAGACCTATTTCTAGGCCAAAATGGGTCTCGAAAGCACGTACGCTATTTTCCATTATATTCTTAGGAGCGAGGGTTGAGTGGGGTAGGAGAGAAACCTGGAGTGGTCTTCGAAGTGGACTGAATCGGACTCGGGGTCTGGAGGAGGCGGCCGTGGGTCATGGATTCAGAATTTCAATGAGAGTGAAATAATATGGAGACACAACAATAATACAGAGAAATGGAAATTATATAGAGAAAATACATAGAAGACACCAATACAATACAGTGACAGACAACTACAAACAAATCCAAGACTCAGTGTCAGCCGTCTCAACAAGAAAAACAACAACAGAAATAATAACAAAAAGTAGCATCTAAAACCACAAAAGCAACCACAGAAATAGCAATAAATATAAATATAAAAATAAACAACAACAACATAGAAAGACAACAACGACAACAAATGCGAAAAATCAGGTACAAATGAAAAGTGAAAAGTCAGCGACAAGAAACACTTTTCCAACAACCAGAACAACATTTAGCCATCGGCCACTTTTTAGAAAAAACGAGTGACGACGACAAAGAAGAAGAAAAGACATCAAATGAGTTTCACCTCGAGTGAAAAATGAAAAACAAAAACAACAACAACAATAAAATATGCCGGCTGCTCTTTAAATGCAACTCCACACCTCGGCCCAACTCCGACAGACATCATGTGCGAGAAGGAGACAGAGTGGGCTAGAGAGATAGAGAGAGAGAGAGAGAGAGAGAGAAGGGTGGGAGATGGCGAGAGTTGCAGAGGGGAGGAGAGAAGGAGATGGTTGCAATGTTGCAGCCACTTTCTTTTCTAACGACGATTTGCGTGCCATGCGAAAGTCATAAAAAATGCATGCAGCGTGGTTTATGTTGATGTCGTTATTGTTGTTGTTTTGATTGTCGATTGTTGTTTTTTTATTGTTGTTGTTATTATTGTTGATGTTGTTATTATTGTTGATATTGTTATTGTTCTTGTTGTTTTTGTTATTATTTATTGTTGTTGTAAAATGCACTCCTTCGTCAGTGGTCGGGGGATTTAAATTTGGAATTTGGCCAAGTCCAAGTCAGGCCAAGCCCTATGTGGTTAGTGGGCCTAGGGTGCAGAGCTCAATCTGTCCGTCCATCTGTCTGTCTGTCCGTCTGTGCTTGGCTTGCGACGCCATTGAAATATAAATGGCGATTTGCGGAAGGCGAGAGCGGCAGAAAGAAGTGAAATGGGTGAGCGAGTGAGGGAGAAGGGAAAACCTAAGTGGGAGAGTAGATTTTAGCCGAAGTCGACAGGTGAGCGAGAGAGGGGGAAAGAGAGAGGGGAATCTGCGGCTGAAAAGAGCTGGGACAAATCGATGTCTGGAATAATAAGCGAAATCGAAATGACAGCATTTAGAAGAAATGGCAATTAAAGAAGGAAACTCTTGGATTACTGCGGTATTATTGAGGTTGGCGAAGTACAGTGTTGAGCATGAACACGGCGACTTCTTCAGAGGACATCGGAGTGCAATGAAAATCTATGGAACAGATGGAAAATACGCACTCAGGATCCAGCGAGAGCTGAGAAGGAAATTTCATAAGCACTCATTGAATCATGGAAGCTGCTGATAAACAGATCGAGAGTCCATTGAGCAATTGCAGGTTACTCATACGCCTCATGTGCTGTTGCAACAATTAGTCCCAACTGCTTTTTTCGGCTTAGGCTGATGATGTTGATGATGACTAAAACTTTACATAACTTCCACACGAGCAATACAGAAACATGGGAGACAACAATAACAACTGGAGCGAGCCCACACGATGTCTAGACTCGAAAAGTGAATTTATGAAAAACTATGACTAATTTGTTTTCGACCAAAATTATGCCAAATAGAAAAACAACAGAGACCGACGACACATGTGAGTCGAAGTAATTTACAAGAAATCAAACATGCCAAATTCCGCAGATATTTTAGAGTCGAGGGAGATGAAAAGAAATTCGAAATTAACCCTTGAAAGGAGTGAGAGAGATTGGGGGAGATCGATGAGAAAAGGACAAAAGGTTGAGGTTGAAACGAACTATTATCAAAATCTACGTCTAAATCTCGAAATGTGTAAAAATATTTAGTTTTTTTGTCTTCTACGTTTCCTTCTTTTTATTTCACTTCACGTGTTTGTTCCACATCAGCCCACGTAGGGTTAAACTTGAAGTCGCCGCAGTAACTCGAGCCACGAACACGCGAGACAGACGAATATTGAAGAGGACAAAAATAGAAGTGCAGATCGGAGATAAACACCTCGATATTCGGTCGAAATTTCTCCGAAATTCAAATGAGGCAAATGCCACCAACACCAATGGCCAATGGCGACAACAACAACAACAAACACCGATGCCAAAAATAACAACAACGTGGATAGAGACGACAACATAAACAAATGGAACCTGTTGAAAATCGATTCGGGCCGCTTTCAAATATGGCGACGATCTGTTTCCGATGCAAATTTGTACGGATCGAGCAACTGTTGGTCGTCCATCTGCTGCTGCTGATGATGGTCATGTTGTTGTTGTTGCTCCTCTGGCTGTTATTGTTGATCTTGTTGTTTTCATTATGAGGCGATTTGTCGGCTGTTTTGGTCTTGTTGTTATTGTTAGTATTGCTGTTGTTGTTGCTGTCGGCAATCACTTTCGTTGCTGACAACAAATGTTTTCGATGCCGTCCACCGTTGCTTTTGGTTTTGCTGTTGTTGTTGTTGTCGTTGTCGTCGACGCCATTCATATTCATCGAGTTTTCAATGGAATAGAAAGTGAAAAGTAAGTGGGTTGTTGTTGTTGAAACTATTGTTGTTTTGAATACACTAAAAACCAAAACAGAAAAAATGAAAAAAAAAAAGAAACACAAGACGAAGAAGACGAAGGAGGAGGGAAAAGGTTTCTCATGTCATTGACCCTTGGTGCATGTCTTTGTTCGTTGTTTTCGCTCAACTTAAATAAAAATTTAATTAACAATTTATGAAGTTTTTATTGTTCGTGTTGTTGGTGTTGCTTTTACTTTGGAAAATTTTGAGGGAGGTCGATGTTTATTGTCGAATGCTTGCAATTTTTATTTTCTTTTTCGTTCGTTTTTTCGGGACGTGGTCAAATGAACCAAATGCTTTTTTAAAATGAAAATCAACTCATCGATCGATTTGAGAAAACATCGGCTAATTATCATAATAATCCGCTATTAATGCAAAGAAATCGCATAAATAGTCAATCAGAACGACTTTTAACACACCAATGAATAAATTTCACTCAGGAAGTAAACATCAAATTCGAAATAGAAATAAACAACACAAAGAGAAATGAAAACACATAGACGTGAATAAACAACAGTACAATTTATAAATTTGCAAAAATTAAGAATCGAAAAGTATTGTTGAAACAAGAATTGAAGTCTTGAATGGATTATATTGCTTTCCATACTTATGTATGTGTATGGTATCGAATTGATTCAACTTCAAAATTGAAGACAAAAACAAAAATTAGACAAAGACAAAAACAAATTGAATTAAGACAAAAACAAAAATTATATGAAGATAAAAGCAAAAATGAATTAAAACAAAAACAAATGATAAAAACAAAAATGAATTAAGACAAAAATATAAATTAAACTAATATAAAAATTAATTATTATTAAACGAATATAAAAACAAAATTTTAACAAATTAAAATCCAAAATAAACTATGACAAATCCAAATCATACGGCGACAAAACATGAAAAAAGCCAAGCTAAAACTTCATTCAAAATGCGTAAAAATTATAAAATTTATATCAGTCGATCCGTGGAACTCTTCCACTTGACTCTGACTCTGAATTCTTATCTTGCAACAAATGTTTTTCGCGCCCCTCCACCGCTCTGTTCACCGCTCCAGGCACCTCGAGCTGATAACCCGAGCGAAGAGCAGCGATAGTGTTATCTTTCTCTCGTCATTGCCCGCTCCAGCCGCATGAACCCCTCGCCCACGATCGTTCGCTCAGCGATGGGCGACGACGACGACGCCTTCAAAACATAACGAGTTCAACGTACGGCGAAAGCTGAAAATGCGGCGGCGTCGAAGCACCGAAAACTAAAATCAAATTCAAACCAAAACACTTGGGGCGAAAAAGAGAAATCGAAGGCGTGAAGGAAGCGCAGGTCGTTGCGAGGGAGGCAGGAGACTCGAGAGAAGGAGACTCGAGAGCAGGAAGACGAAGAGAACGAACGAATCCGAAAATATGGGTGGCGGTAATGCGAAAGAGCCGTCGAACGTCACAAGAGGTGACGTCTGCCCGCCTCTGACTCAGATCGCGATTCGCAGACCGCGATCAGTTGCGTAATTGCGAAATGATCCGTTTCTGTTTCAGTGTTTAAATGCGGACAAGTGTAAAAATACTCGATCCTTTTCTGACTTCCCCGCGTCATCCTCCCTCAGTTGGAAGAACCTTGCTCTGTCTGTCGCTGCAGGGGTTCCAGGGTTGCCAATAACTCATTTGTATTGATTTTTGAGCCCAGAAATTAATCACAAAATCCTTTTCCGGTTTTGCGATCTCGAGATCGATGCGAAAACTTGATCAATAATAACAGAATCAATAACAATTTCAATTAAAGTGGCAGTAAAACATCTGAAACAACAACAACTTATTATACAACAACAACTAATACAACAACAAATAATACAACAACAATTAATAAAACAACAACTAACAATACAACAACAATGAACAATACAACAACAATAATTAAAAGTCCAGACGACAGCATATTCTTTAAGCGCCGACCAAACAGCTGTTTGTGATCATGTAAAGAGCCGAGTGAGAGATGAGAGAGAGAGAGAGAGAAAAGAGATGGAAGAGAGAGAGAGAGAGGATAATTAAACAACAATATAACAAACAAAGCAATAACAATAACAACATTGAATCGTTCTAACATTTCAAAGTTCACCTGTTTTTCACACTCGATGCGGCCCAGAACTTTGGCTGTCGCTAAAAATAAACCTCGCCATACATTAAACGAGCGAGAAAGAGCGAGGAGACGGGGAGGTAGAGCGAGATGACGACAGGGTGCGACTGGGAGGCTGCGAGAACGTGAAAGACAGAGCGAGACGGAGCAAAAGCCAAACACGCCGAGGAAGAGAGAGAGCAAGACAAGAGGGGGAATGGAATTGGTATTTGCACTTCATCTGACGCATGAACAATTTCCATTATTTAGAACTAAGAATCACAGTAGAAAGAGAACTAATATTTTATTGATGTAAATAAAGTGAAGATAAAAACAAATGGACACAAAACCTCAGCTAAGTTTAATTGAAAATGAGCGAAAAAAATGAAAAAATTTCGTTGGACAAAGTTCGAGTGGAGTCCAAGAAACGCAATCATTTCGTTGCATGTAAATGCGGCAAGGAAATGCGCTCCGCCCACTACGCCCACGCCCCGCGACCACCGGCGAGAGCTCGGGGCCCATTAAAATTTCAAATCACTCGAACACGCTATGGAAACATGTGAAACGGTGGAAATATAAAGTAAATATGTTAGAACAGAATGGAGCGCGGAGCAATTGAGAAATCGAAAAGTGAGCCTACGTGACCAGATCCCGGTGGCATCGCCGCGAAAGCTTCCCGCCAAGGGCCGGAGTTAGAAAATCGATAAATCTCTGGAGCTTTCTATGCAGCCCAACCCGATCCCGAGGACCCGCCCCACGCTCCCGCCAAGTGTCCGGTGGTCCCAGCCTGATCCCGTCCAAGTCCGACTCTCTTTCTACTTCTAATTCCCATATTAGAGCCATTGTCAAAAGCGATAGATGGGCGAGCAGACAGACAGACAGACAGACAGACGAGCAGTCGTCTAAAGCGAAAGATACAAAAATAAATAAATAGAAAAATTCAAATAGAGAAACCCAGGCGAACCACCGAAAGGCGTAGACCGCGGCCAAAGGGAAGAAGAAGACTCAGACATCAGAAAGAGTGGGGGAGAGAGAGAGAGAGGGCGAGATAACGAGCGAGCAAGAGAAAAACCTACGAATGCAGGTTCATTGAACTATTTGTGAGCTTTTTCGGGTTTCTTTCCATATTTATTCCTCCATATTTCATAGTGTTTCGTCGGCGTCGTCGTTGTCTGCCACATTATTTTCGCTCCGCTCTATCTCCCTCTCTGTCGCGTTGTCTCCGTCTCGTCCTCACTTCATTTTATTGTTTTTGCTTTGTTTGTTTGTTTGTTTGTTTTCTCCCTCTCTCTCGGCTCATCCTACGATTTTTGGTCGCCGCTCCATGGTCGAACCTGCTCTCGTGGTTCACGTGAGCCTCCTCTAATCATCGAAATTTATTATTGGGTCCCTTTATTTCCACCAATTTGTGTAAAAGCCGAAAACTCCAAACCCGCTTACACAGCCCTTTGCCTTCTCGTCTTCTCCACTCCATCCGCCGTCGGCCGCGTCACGACATGGGTGCATGGGAAGAAGAAGCTCGGCCCATTACGAACTCTTCTCGCTCCGTTCCATTCGACTCAATTCGGCTCCAAAGCCTCTCGATTTCGGGGCTCCAAGTGACCGTCGTCGCCGATCAGCCGTCCATCACTGCGAGGTCTTTGGGCCTAAAGCGGGGTGCGGTGCTGATTTCTACCTGTCGGGTTTTTTCTGTCCCTTACATGTCATGTAAATGAGTTCGCAGAGCAAGAGGGAGAATGATCTCGAGAGGTCCATATCGGACAATCGGGGATCATTTCATTTAAGGATGATCTCATAAAAGCGCTTTTGACCATTTCAAGAATGTAGGCTTGTCTCTGGGGACTTTGAGCCATTTGTTACGACCATCGATCGAGGTTCTTGAGCCCTTTTTTTGGTAGCGCTCTTGAACCCTGTACAGATTTTTGCACAAGTGGATCTTATAAGATTTTATCCACCTTGTTTTAATGTTACTAAATTATTTAAAGCTCTGTATTAATGCATTATTTTGCCATCTTCATAGCTCATAATATTGAATTGAATATAGGAGGAAAAGAGAAGGAATCGAAGACCATAAGGAACTTAATTTCCAAGAGATAGGTCTCAAAAACTATATAACTCAGGCCATCCATCGAACAAGGAAGCCGTCGCCAAAAGCCTTCCTTCCCATGTTGAATTATAGTCCATACGGATTTATAGCCAGCACAGTGGAGTCTGTTCGCTCGTTTTTGTTTGCCTCACTTGGCGTCTTGACCAAGTTCAATCAACCTGCAACTTGTTCAACTTGGTCGAATCTCAATAATACGGAAAATATTACAAGTTTTCGTAACGAGCACCAACGACGAGTATTAAATTGATTATGCAAGTAAAACAACAAATAATGGTACAAACAACAAAAACTGCAATAACAACAAAAACAGTGAATATTAATTGCCCGCCATCAAGGAAAACCTAAAATATAGACTGCATCTGGATCTGTCGATCTGGGGTCTGAACTTCCTATACATGTGTATATGGATATATGGAGAGTTCGACTTGTAGGCAAAAACACGCGACAATTATTTTTGCATTGACATCGAATCGAGTGGAAAACGACAAGTCATGCTCCATGGTGGGACTGATGGGGGGATTGAGTCGGGGAGGAGGCGACGGTTGGCGGAAAATCATTGAAAACATTCTGTGAACGAAACGTTTATAGGAAGCTGTTCCATTGCACTTGACCGTTGCAACGATTAGCGGAACTAGAAATGACAATGATTGCAACTAAACTATCAACAACAACAATACAAATTTTATTAGATATTAATCCAACAACAATTCGTGTTATACTTATAATAGAATTGTCAAGAACTGATAGTTGAGAGAACAATGTGAAAAGTCTATTGGATACGAGTTCAAAACCAAGGTTGACATTTATGGGAACAATATACAAACAACAACAACATTGACAACAACAATAACAAAAACAATAATAATAGTAATAATAATAAAAACAATAAAAAACAAATCAACAATAAAAATTTCGCATTGGCGTGCAAATTTACATTTACATTACAAAAACAATAAAACTTATATGCGTTGGCATTTCTCTATCTCTCTCGCACATATACCAGTACTATCTGTAGAAAATATATTATGCATATACTATATATTACATGTAGTATAGATATATTGAATGTCCGATCATCAAACGTGGAGTAGGCTGCGTGTAAAAATCGCAATAAATTAAGTTTAATAAATAAATATCTGCAAATATGACGATGTCGCTCATAACAACAACACTAATGTGAAATATCGACACTTGAAGCAGATCTAAATAAAGTTGCTTTAAATCTGTCTGACTAATCGTCTGTTTCCTGTTTGCATTTCTGTACGGTTTTCTGTTTTACAAGACCCAGTCATACACTCAGTCAGAGAAGTATTCGCACGGTCAAAAGTAATCCCAAATACGAACCGAATTTAATTGCATACAATCGTTATTTATATTCAGAACAAGATCATAACAGAATATTATTCACTGGGAGCAATTCGAATGTTTTCAATATTTAAATTTATAATGACACAAATAATAATATAAAATCTTTAAAAAATAGGATAATGAATATTAATATGACAGAACAAATTTGATATACAAACTCTTATGAAAATATTAAAAACATGTTTTAAAATATATTTAAATACAAAAAATCTTGTTTAATATCAATCGATTTTATAATTCTATACGTTTTTATCTTCCATTTTTAGATAAAATCGTACGAAATCTATTTTGAGTGAGTGTACTACTCTATATCTATCATATCGTCAGGGTGTTTGTCTGTCTGTCTACCTTCTGATGGGTCGGATACAGTGTATAAAATATCACAAATAATGAGTGGAGTATTATGTCAGCCCATTTGAAGCGATATAGGTGTATTTTACCGCATTTCATTACCGTTTGTCTTTTGGTTTTTTTGTTTTTTTTTCTTGTCTGTTTGCCGACTTTTGCAACGATAAATTAGTTACTCTAATTAAATAATTCACTTGACTGATTTTGAGGCTGTTGCTTTTTCGTTTTTTCTTTCTCTTATAATTATATACCAGCTAATTATTATTATATAATATTTATTAAAATCCGTGTTTATTTTTAATTCACTTATTAGTTACAGCCAAAATGTGGCGAGTTTATTCAAGAATATGATTTTTCGATCGATCATCACCACCGGTCGATCATTGATTTGAAACCCCGTAATTTTGCATTAGAAGTTCTTCCTGATTCGTAAAAGTGTTTTCAAAATACATAGATCCCCATAAATAATTCAAACTGCATCTGAAAATGTTTTTCATTTAAGCCATGGTGGATAAATAAGAACCGGTTGTTTGAATGGATAAAAAGAATGTAATAAATAATAAACACAACTGCAGCAACAAAGAACGTGTCCCGGCGTCCGAATCGTAACGCGATATAGGCTGGAACTCGATTAATAATTAAGCTTAAGAATTTATATTACTGATATTTTATCTCGAATGGCTTAAACTAGCGCTATTCATATTATAACTAGAATTATTTTGCACAACTCCACACACTCGTACTCCATTGACTCGCAGTCCACCTCGTCCCGTGCCGTTCCATGCTGTACAAAGTACGGACTACAGTGTACAGAGTGCGAAAGAGACGGACACACATAAACATACAGGCAGCAAGACAGAGAGAGAGATAGGTAGAGATGACCTTGTGTTTAGTTGGAAATGCGTGTTGTTTGTGTTCTATGAACATGATCTTGATTTTGTTCTCGCGCTTGGAATGTATGTATGTACGTATGTATATAATTGATCAGATATCGCTTGACATTTGAGCAAATTTCTCAGGGAATCAATTAAACTTATAGTAACACTCTAATGCACCGATCTATACAACTATTGATAGATTTAATTCATATAATACTAGCTAATGAGCTGTGGACATGTGTGCGTCGGGCGATCGGGTCGGGTGATCAAATCGAGAGAGCTCATTGGGATATCGTTGCCTGTTGGATCGGGTCAACTGGGTGTCGGGATTCCGCCGGGCCGGGCGGAGTTTTCACCCCGCCATGGGTTGATAGTGAAACCGGTCAGCTGTCGGATTTCACTTTTGCACGCCACTCCATCAGTCACACAAGCATCCGAAGCGCAGCCCACACCCCAGATGGCGAAGGCGGCCGTGGTCGTGGGGGGCGTGTCCGGTGCAGCTTTTCTGCCAGAGTTTTCCAGCGAGTTCACTCACAACCGGGCGGGAGAAAGTTTTCATTCGCGAATTTCATTCATTTTCTGCCGAGATGCGTTACCAACTATCGCATTCATCCAACCGACGAACAGTCAGTCAGTCGTCCGCTCATTTGTTGTTGTTGTTGGCAATTAAAGTCGTTTGAAATTCAACACAACAAAATACAAATGCGATACAAGAAAACAAAACACAATTTTATGGTATTGTATCGACCAAGAAGTTATGCGGAATATGGTAACGAAAATGCATCGAAGTGGCTTCAAATAATGGCAAACAAAAGCCAGTCAGTCACTCGGCCAGTCTGCGGAATGACTTCTTTTTAGCCGCGTACTGCATGCGAAGTCTATGTATTAAATATAGTAGAAATATATGTCTGCAATGTGTTTGTGTGGTTGTGTTTTGTGCAAAGTGTTCCATGAAAACATGAGGAATTTGTAAATTGGAACCGCGCTCTTGAGCTACGGCAGGTGTCGATGGGCCTCGAGGAGCTCAAGAATGATATTGAAAAAAATATCGTTGATCGTGAGATCAAAATATAATTCTAAATTGTGGTACAGGCTCCAATTGGTAACCTTTTAAATCATTTTATCTTTTTGTCAATTTATGTATGTTTAGGTGTTTTAGTTTGATTTATATACATTTTTAAGATAAAATACACATTGAATTGAATAAAAATAACCCCTATTAAAACAGTTTTTCCCCAATTATATCCTAATTTGTCCGTTATAGTAAGAAGATTGCGATTAAATCCTTTCCAGAGGTGAAGTATTTTTCAAACTGGGCTTTCAAATGCCTCTCAAACCGAAGACACCGACTCCGTCTTGGGCTCTACCCGCGAATGAGTACCCAATGCGGAAGATTTCTTCGTCGTAACGTGGGGTTTTCCAAACATTATCATTTTCTGCGAGTTTCCATTGCAATGCTTCGAATTGGCTGGATGTGGTTTTGACGCGTTTCAAAACCGAATTCTCCGAGCGGCTGTGGATGCGTTCGAGTGCATTCGATGTACACTGAAAAAAACAAAAAACATGTCTAATTACAATCAGGAAGGCGGTAATCACAAATGGCCAAATTAAGCAAATTCTTTTCCGGTCTCCGAAGTCGAGTCGGGAGTGAGATCTGGAGGTGGTTTCGATTCCCGGAGAGATTCCTCCGTCGGAGATTTTATGGTCGATCGTTTTTCTTGGAAATCTCGTGTCCGTGAGTCATGAATGGAAATGCGAAATTCCTCATCGTCGGCGTTATTTTTATTATTAATTTTACAAGTGGTGCCGTGTGGTTTTTCGAGCTGTTTCGGCTGGAAATGAAACCGAAATTTATGCAATTATTTATTTTAAATGCAGCAACCGCAGCCGCGACGGAGGCGCAGATTGAGCAGGCGATTAAGGCAAAACAACAACGACAATAACAACATTCACTACATCGGGCATAACAACAAGAACATCATCCAGAATGAGGCAGTAAAAAAGGGAGCTGCTCCAAATAAATACCAAAAAAAGTCTCTGCGCATGCGCTGGAGCAACCGCAAAAAGCCGCACGCGATCGTTCGATTGATGCGATGCGATTCGATCGCAGGTAATTCAAAGGAAATTGATCGACCAGCCGTCCATTGATACGAAATTAAATAATATATGATATACTTTGATCCGCGTTAGGAATTTACAGAATTTCATTGGAAAAAAGGGCGGCAGAGAGATCGCATTAGATCGCGGCGATCAATCGCGGATCACTCGGATCGAACTGCGACGGCCAGGACGAAGACGAGGAGGACGACGTCGCCGTCTGGACATCATGTCGGGAAGACGAGCCGAGTGCAGTGGAGTCGCCAGCGGATGCTGCTGGTTTGGCCCAGCGGTTAACCCGTGTTTCGGGAAGAGGATCCCGTCGAGGACAGGGTCGTAAAACTAGTCAGCGCCAGCGTCGTTCGCAACCCGCACAAAGGCCAAACGCCACCCAGGATATCGTAGGAGTCGAGTGGGTCCTTTGACACCAGTGGGCGATCGCAACGACGCGCCCCGATAAAACAAAGGCGGTTACAAAGAATCGTAGAAGGACCGCCTGCGCGCACTCCATAGAAACAAAGGCCCAAGTGTCATAAAATTATTTGATATTTTTGCCTGTTTATGACAACTCATAACTGACCGGCAATCGCTTCCCAACCCAGCAGGCAGCCTCCTGCAGATCCTTCGTCCATCGTTGTTGTTGTTGTCTATGGCACGCCGTACAATTGCGCAAGGACCGCTGTTGGGAGGGCAATGCGTGCGGTGTGTCCTTGTGCAAATATTCTCAAGTACCCTAGGTCGAAAATCGAAAGTGTTTGTAGAAACACGCGTCGGGAGTTTGCGAAGGCTCCTGTCAAGGATAATGGCCGGGTCGTTATTCAAATGAGGACATTCAATGCCGATGCAATGATATTGCAATTAAGGACACGCTGTGGGAATATTCTATGCAGGGCGGGAGGATCCTCATCCTGAGCCCATAGAGAAAATCACTGTACCATATTCTTAAATTCTAAATCTAAAGGTATGAAAATGTGTAGGATAAAAACTTAAAATCGGCATAAACTATATACACCTGGCCCATAATTTCCGATTCAGTTCTTTTGCACGCCGAGTTTAGCATGCAATGAAAATACTAATGTTCAAGATAATAAAATAAAAGAATTCCAACTGACTCCTACTTTTTTCTTGATCTTTTTAAAGATCTAATGCCTGCCAATTTAATATAATTTCGATGAATTTACAGATCGATTTCGGCATTTCATTTGGAAAATAATAGGCTTCGAAAAAGAGCGAAAAATTGGCGTTTAAATAAAATAGAAGGTTCTTAATATCAATGCGCATGAGAGACATTAAATTATATGTTGCGATTTTTCAAAAACCACTGGCATTTGAAACAAAGGGAAACGAAATGAAATGTTTCAAAGACTTATTCAAAAGGTTCTCGATAGATATTGCTATATTTGTTGCTGTTCTTTCTTTCTATAGTTGTTGTCATAATTAAATTGTTTTTTGAAACGCAACGCAACCAAGAGCAGCTTCTCGAGAAAGGTATGGGTTGTTGTTGTTCTTGTTGTTGTATGTCTCTGTCTTCTTCCTTCCGCCTGCTTCCCTTTCCATCGATCTCTAGCCCCAGCATAGTCGATGATTATAAAATAAGTATCGAGCACGGGGAAGCTTTCGGACCATTTTGTGAGGGTGCCGACAAAACGGGAGGCAAAAAATACGATAACAACAACAACAACATTCGCTATATAAAGACCACATCCACAGAGAGGACAAAAAATATTTGTGTCTTCGGGACGGTTGGGTCATTGTTGTTGTTGCCGCCTTTAGTCCCATCGAGAGTCGGAGAAAATAGACTATTGGAAATGCATTTGGAAAAAAACCTACTCATATAAATGGTATATCAAAAGTCGAGCGAAAGAAAGAAATCGAATTAAAAAGACAAAACCATCAAAATAACAACAACAACAAATAGGAACAAAAACAACAACGTTGACGAGTGAGCCGATGAAATGGTCGCAGGGTACAGTCCGAGTTCAAGGATATTCATCATTGTCCAAGACGTTAGGACGAGGACCAGACGAGGTTTGTTGAACCCGTCATTGGAGTCGGGGCTGCGGGGAGGCTGCTCGGGGGGAGCGGGGAAGCAGCAGCCACCATCCCAAGACAGGCGGCCGGAAATATCAAATAGTCTCAAATTATATCTGCGAGGGGAAAGAATCAGGCGAAGGAGGGCTTATGATAGAGAACCAGGACGTAGGATAAACAAGGCGTAGCAGATTCAAGACGAGGGGATCCGAGATGTAGGAGAACCAAGACATAGGAGAAATAGTGGCATCGAAATTGGCATGTGCCAAATCACAAAATGTCAGCAACGACGTCGGCGACCCGACGGCAGAGTTCTGGCAGCTGGCCAGGCTTTCTTCTCCACTCCACCCTTTCCCCACCCTCCATCGTCGACCCATCGATAGGAACCTCTTCCTCAGCGCAAGCCTTTCTTTATCCAAACATATTCATTCAAACCTCTCCATCCAAAACTCTCTCTCTAAAGTCGAAACCTCTCCTCAGGTAAGTGTCGATAAAAAGTGAAAATCTGCAGATGTTTCCTCCACCGACAGCGGCGGAAATCTCAATCCCTCCGACATGGGGTTGGGGTCCCGAAGGTGTACGAGGGCGTGTCACGTGTGCCGAACACTTTCGCGATCAACAGCAACAACGACGACGACGACATTTGATCCGTGTCAAGATCGCATCGCAAGGGTATCGATGGGTCGATGAATCGATCGACGGCGAAAGGTTAAAGGGCGAATTTCGCCTCGTCGTGGATCGCGGTCGTGACATGTGCTCGTGCCGTGGGATGCTGCGGGGTCGTCAAACAAAATCGAGGTCACGACACTGACGAGTTTTGCGGGAAGGGGAGCGATCAGCGTTTGGCCAAACAGGTCCAAGGAGAAGTGGGGGAGGAAACGTGGCAGCTGTCGAGACCTTGGGATGGACGACCAGGATGACCGCCGACGGTTTCTTGAAGAGGTAAGCGCTTCTCCGAGGTGTCCACACGCCTTCGATTAAGCTGAAATAATGATGTTTTAAAAAAATGTCGTCTAGACGGTATAAAGTATATACATTCAAGACCAATAGCAATACAACAATCACTTCGACGGCAATAAAAAATTATCCTTTGCAATCTGTGACGTAAATCCGAATGTACGAAGCTCGAATCAAGTTCAAAGCCAAAGTGATTAGCAGCTAGTGTGCTTGTGGATGAGATATTGATCCAATATAGTATTTTATTATATGGTGCGATATTGTATTGTGTGGTATTGTACTGCTTAGTATTGGGCGGTGTGGCATTCCATGGTTCAATGTGGTGATAATTTATTTTCTGGCTGCTGCAGAAACAGAAACTCGTATAATTTGCATAAATTTCAATGAGATGCGAAATGACGAAAATAAAAATAATATCGCATATAAAAATAGCAAACCGCCAAGATTAAAATGGAATACAAAAATTAAGAGAAATAGTAAATGCATAAAGCGAACAGGTTCGTTAAAATAGTTCATAAAATGGGATGCAATTGTGTTCTTTGGGTTTTTATTTCGTGTCTTGGGTGTCGAATGAGCTGGACTAGTTTCTCTGCAATTAAGACTTAATGACACAAATAATAAAGCCACTAAACCCGTCGAAAACTAAGAGTAGAATCAGTCCGTAGAACAAAAAAAGCAAAAGAAGAAAACAATATAAATTCCCAAAATAAGCAGAGTGAGAGACAAAAAACATGAATTGATGAGCCGCAAAAAAGGACAATAAACTCGCGAGATGTCGCAAGGTCGACCGCTCGAATTAGAAGCCGGATCTCATCACATGCACACACACACATACACACACACACACACATGCACATATACACCACTAGTAATGTGGTCTGCATGCATGTGTAGCTTTATTTATTTCCTAATTAAATTTCAAACATAAGCTTCGCCGGCATTCGCACTAATTTTTTGCACAACAATCGAATTTTTTCGACTGCTTCAAAAACAGAAAGAAAAGAACGAAACAAACAGCAAATATGAAAAATGCAGAAAATGTCGAAAATACTGCAACCTTTATACATTTTCTGTAGATTTTTCGATTCTGCTTTTAGTTTTGATCGCTCTTTTTTTATTTTTGTGCAATTGTGAGACGTTGTTCCGTGGTCAATGCACCGAGAGCTTCTTTCGCTCGTTTTTTCTTTTTGCCTTCCACAGCAAGTGCAATCGAGCGGATTAAGCCTACCGACACACACACACACACACGACACTCACCCATACAGGCGCGATATCACTCATTCACGTGTATCACTCGGAAGAGACGCGAAAAGAAACTGTAACCAAAGTCAACATTATCTTGTGGCGCGTAGTAACGAGGGGGGCGAGAGGCGAATCTCAAGTGACGCCAGGCGAGATGTGGAGTAGGAGGAGTGACAGAGTGCGGGAGATGCGATAAAAACTGTTACATTGAGCCAGGTCGATAACATTGTTTAATTTAATTTAAATTTAAAATTTATTTACAGAATTCATTTACATCGTGCGAGGCTTGAGTTTTATAGGAGATTTTTTACACGCGCCGCTTTTTCGCCCTGGTTCGTTTTATGCAAAGAGCTGAATCGCTGAATTTATTTATTGTATATGATATATGTATGTATTAAGTAATGACTGAAATATTCCATTAGTCAATGCGTGCTGGGGACCCCGATAGTACGCATTTCTATCAAGAACTTATTGATTTGTTGAGAGGTTTCTATTCATTCGATTTGTTCTCTACTAAAAATTAGGATTTATGGAGTCTCTCTTAAGCAAATGGTTAAGAATAAGCCCATGGTTATTTATATTCCCCTCAATTGGGGCTCGGTTGGAACCTTCTAAGACACATCATCCCCATCATTGTCGACGGGCGACAGTCGCCAACCCCCAGCTCTTGGATGGAGGTCAAAGTGATAAAGCCGTCAACTAGACGCGATCCCACAGTCTCGAAATCCAAGTATGTATATTGGGGCAAATTGAACGTTAAATTGAGACATTTAGTGCGGCAACAAAATAACAATGACAATAATGGAATCAACCGCGGCAACAGCAGCAGCACCAACGATGAACTGAGCAACAACAATGAGGGGAGCAACCGTTTAGCATCCCGCCGAATCGAGCCAAGGGTGACACTTGAGCAATGCCAGAGCGGTTAACCGCCGACTCCGAAATCACAGACGAACAGACCGACAGACAGACAGCATCGCGATGGAAGTCATGGAAATTGCAGTAACAACAGCAACAACCATAGCGATACGTATATATAACTCATATTTACAACAACAACCATAAAAAAAAACATAAAAACCTAGTTGAAATGTATTGTTTTACAAGGCGAACGATTGCGAGCGGCAAACGCAGCAGCACCAACAATAAAAACAACAACCGACAGTCAGGCGTCAGACGTCAGCATTGAACTTGATCATGGGAAATATCATGAGGCCGTTTAAATCGCCAGGGGGACGCGGATGTGGGTGTAAATTTGGAAATTCGACCTTTAAAGGTTGCGAGGAAGCCATGGGTGAAATCACTTGGAATTCAAAAACTTGGTGCATTGAATCTTCGAAGAATTATGAACGAAATCCTAATTAATAACGAGAACTTCTGGTGCTATCGACCGATCGAGGAACGCTTCACCTTAGCCTTGTCTCGGGCAGTCGACTAGTCGTGGATTTTTAGCACCGGAGTATTTTTACATCGGAGTATTTTTACACCGATTACACGGCGCGAGATGACATCATCTCGGTGCTCGGAGTCCTAGTTCCGAAATCCGGTAACTGAACTCATTAACGACGGTGACGACGGCGGATGGACGGCGGGAGGGAGGGAGGTAGGAAAAGAAACAACAAGCACAAACACGACGGACATCTTTCCATCGAACATGTAGCGAAGTTATTAATGTGACATTTTTCTAAATCGTGATGACATTTGTCATGTCAATCGCTCGGCCGGCCCGAACATCGACCATCGAGCATCGAGATGTGGTGATCGAACGGTAGCGCGTATCCGTCTGGTAAAAAGCATCATTACGTCATCACAATCGAAACACAGAGAGACCCACAGACGAATAGACAGACAGACCCCCAGACAGACAAAGAGGCAGACGGATCAATCGATCGAACGAACGATCGAATGAGAAAGATTTATGGAGAAGTTGGAGTAGAAGTCGGTCGGAGACCCGAGAATGGATTAGAGCATTTTTAAATTTAGTTCAAATTATTGTACTCGAACAACAAAGGCAACAATTGCAACAACAACCATATTTATACAGAACAAGAACAACAGTACTTAGTAATAATTATAGAATCAAGAAGTCAGAGGAAAACATAATTGTTTCAATAACAAAACAACACGACGAATAAAAATATCAGCTCGCACTATATTCAAAGAACATAAAAAATACATACACCGAGGCAAATAAAACAACAACAAAAGAGACCGCGCCACCGGAGGCAGAACCAGGTTGACCCTGAGGAGCGAACGGCAGGTTCCACTAATAATAAAAATTAAGACAGGAATGTGATAAATATTTACATTTATTACATGGAAATTAATTAAGAGTCTCTCGATCAACAACAACAAAAACAACAACATTTAGAACAACAACCAACGACAATCGTACTAATACCAACAACAATCGTACTAATACCAATAACAATCGTACTACAACAACAACTATTTTAACCTCTATTGATCGAATTATGAATCAGTCCAAGATCTCTATCCTAGATCATGCAATCGATCAGAATTTCTCGAAATGTCACCACGTGAGAAAATGAAAGAGAGAGAGTGAGAGATAGAGAGTGATAGATAGAGAGTGTGATAGATAGAGAGTGAAAGAAAGAGAGAACGAGTGCGAGAGAGTGAGAGGCAAAGTGCGAGGGAAAGCCCGCCTATAAATAGAAGCCGCAAAGTGCGAGATTCCAATCGGATTTACAGCGAATGGAATTCGACGGCATACGTCACATTACGACAGGTGACGTAGAGGGGCCCGCGCTGCTTCCCACCGCCAAAAATAACACCGACTCGGACTCAACCGGCCCAAGCGATGACGAACTGCTTAAGCCAAGTGATCAGCGCGAATCCCTGCCCCGCGAGTTAAAAATAAATCGTCGCGACTTCGAATCCAGAACGAGAACAATTGAACTGTTGTTAATCCAGAACACTTAATAACGAAGTTGACGAGAACATCTTCCCACAGACAGACAGACATATACAATAACAATAACCATTAAGTCGCGAATATTTGTTATGCAATCGTCGCCGGCCCCGACCTGACGACGGAGACAACCAGACTTTCCAGGATCCACCCATATGCCACACATCAGATCGCACCACATCTCAGCGCAGGCAGTGTACTATATAATATAGTATATGGGGTTCCTACCTGTTGCTCGCGTTTTTGGTTTCGAAACAATTCGATCGATCGATGGAACAAGTTTAACCCGTATCCAGCCCGGCCAAGAGCGGGCTCCCCGCAATTGACGATCCTGATTTCGAATCAATTCTTCTTTGTCTTCATTTTAATTTAAATACATTCGGACTCTTGCATTAGAACATTATCGTTATTG
Source organism: Coelopa frigida (assembly GCA_017309665.1). Lineage (NCBI taxonomy): Eukaryota > Metazoa > Arthropoda > Insecta > Diptera > Coelopidae > Coelopa > Coelopa frigida. Next base: position 12,577,437 of record CM029561.1, on the reverse strand, counting down.
TGTGTTCGATTAATTTCACGCTTTTCGTCATATGTTTTAACTTTGGAATGGAATGGTTGGGGGCACAATTTTTCCGTCGATTCCCATGGACGTGCACTTGTTGTCAAGTCCTGGCCAACAACCCCGAGGGCACGTTTTAGCGATTTAGACTAGAGTGAGGTCATTTAGGGAGGAGAACCGGACCCCGGGATCGAAAGTGAAGTATAGAAGAAATTCAATATTTTTAATTTGTCTGTCTGCGAAGAGTCTTTTGGAGAGGATAATTTATTAGACAGAGGACAATTGAGTATGGAGAGGGGGAAATTAATTGGAGAGAGAGTCATAGAAGACAATTAACTGAATATTTGAGATCCTTCACCACTTGGTGCCTCCGGTAGAGTTTGACGAGAATCCCTCGAGCCACCCACGATTGCAACGCGAAGTCTGGCCGACACCTGGTGACCGGCGTCGGTTTCGCCACCGATGCATTCTGATCTGCATACATACGAACATTGGATACATTGGATCTGTGAAACGCGGCTTTGCGGAAGGTGTGTTTAATGGTAATTCTATGGAGTAATTAAAAGATACCTCACCATCAACATAACCGTTGCCAACGACACCGGTCATCGGAGCAACTTGGGCAGTAGCGACAAGATCCGCAAGAACAATAACGACAGCGGCGATATAAACAACCCGATGCTGCTCGATAACAGCCGAGATTTCTACCTTTTTTCAATTATCCACCGACGCGATATGGCGTCCAATAAAATGGTGTATTTATGAACAGACGCCGGGTTGACAACAACACAGACAACACCTACAACAACGAAAGGCGCGAGTGACAGGGAAAGGTGGCGAACGAAACGAAACGATAGAAAAAATAAAAATATGCAAAACAAGAGAGAAAACACTAATATTTGCGTTAACATGCAAATTGACATAATTTGTTTATTAATTGATGGCTGGAGACCACAGTTGCTGGCAGCCGTTCCGTCCATCTGTCCGTCCGTCCGTCGGGCTGTCCATCATTCAGTCAGACATTCGGACACTCACTTCGACAGTCCGTCAGGTGATCGGTCAGTCCGTCCGTCCGTCAGTGAATCAGTCGAATGACGGCGGCGTCTTGCAAATTATGAAACTCAAATCAAACACAGACGGAGCCGTATTTTCTGAAGTGGCGGCGACACCCGCGACAAACATCACAACAACACCAACAAATACCATAAACAACAACAATTTTAATACCAAATGCAAATGCAAATTGAAATGAGAGCCACCGTTGTTTAGTACACATGTACCTATGTCTATCACAGCGTGTTCAACATAAAATTTAAACAAATTATCGAAACCAATTGAGTGATGCGGAAATTAATAAATGAATTATTATTTAATGTCAATTCTAATCGAGTTTACATTGGCAAAGGTGGGCTTCGCCTTCAGCACCCAGACGTCTGACTGACTGCCAGACTGCGTCGGATGATATTTAGATACGCCTTTGCATCGTTACACCTTTGGAAAACACATTAGCACGTGACTCCCCTTGGGACAGAAGAAGCCAACTGTGGCTAACAGGAGACGCTTGAACCTAGATGAATAGATTTTGCTCTCGAACTTCTCTTTCCACGACCAACTATAAAAGTGAAAATTATAAAGTTTTTATTTTCTATGAAAATTACCAATTTTTGAATTTCATATGAAAATGGTAAAAATTTGAATTTTCTTTGAAATGTTCCAATTTTGAATTTTCTATGAAATCATCCATTTTTTAATTTTGCCTGAAAATTATAAAATTTCGAATTTTCTGCAAACGTGGCTAATTTATGAATTTACTATGAAAATTATGAAATTTTGAATTTTCATAGAAAATTCATCAATAAACAAATTTTGAAATTTCCAACAAAATGATCATATTTTGAATTTTCCTTAAAAATAATCAATTTTTGAATTTTTCATGAAAATTATCAAATTTTTGAATTTTCTGTGACAATTGCCAATTTTTTAATTTACTATGAAAATTATAAATTTTTGAATTTTCTATGAATATAAACAAATAATAACAAATAAAAATAATAATATAAATAATTCAAATAAAAATGATAAATTTTTGAATTTTTCATGAAAATTATCAAATTTGAATTTTCTATGAAATTATCAAATTTTTAATTTTGTATGAAAAATATCAAATTTGGTATTTACTGTGAAAATTACCAATTTTTAAATTTTCTATGAAAATAATAAAATTTGAAATTTTCTATGTAAATTATAAATTTTAAATTTTGCTATGTAAATTATAAATTTTAAATTTTCTATGTAAATTATAAATTTTTGAATTTTCCATAAAAAGTATAAAATTTTGAATCTTCTATGAAAATTATCAGATTTTTTAATTTTTTATGAAAATTATAAATTTTTTGAATTTTACATGAACAATATCAATCATTGCGAGTATCTCGGTCAAAGCCCCTCAAGGGCTGTAAAGACCAATAATTTGTAATTTGTTTTGTATGCAAATTATTAAATCTTGAATTTTCTATGAAAATTATCAACTTTTTAATTTTTCAACATCCCAGAGAAGTTTCACTTAAAAACTATTTTTCAAATTCAGTTCAATCTTAAATTTTATAATTCAAATTTATTTAACGTTTTGATTCCCTTATCTTTTGTGAACAAATAATAATTTTTCTATGATCAACAATTGGGCAATCAACACAACCAGCTCGAAAAAAGGTTAACACGAGCATCAGAAACCAATGAAGAATATGAAGTATTTTAAAATTTAGATCAAAACTTTGAATTCCAAACTCGAGAAGTTGCGTATTTAATTTCAAACTAATCGAATAATTCGCCTTATTTATTATATTTTATCTTTAAATGTTTCAAAATCGAATAAACTTATATCGATAACTGATTAATCGATGGAAAATCAAATAGAAGTTATTATACAAAGGCTAGTATGCATAATAATTGCATCCCATTATCGACCAATTGAAATTCCATGCGGGTTGTTTTTCTGCTCGGGTCAACCGCTAGTCGGTGCCTGAAATAGTTGCTGTAATACTATTATACTATAATAACACAAATCCATAACAACAACTCGATAGCTTAGCAACAATGTTGCACACTCAATGAGAGAAAAACACTTGTCAGCTGCTCGAGCGAATGAGGAAAACAGAATGGAGTGCACTTGAGCGCCCAGTGTACGAAGACCGTGTCGAAGGGCGAAGGGGGGAAAGACCTACTAATTACGAATTGACAATAATTACGGCCGTTGCCGATGGACGCCAGTGCAGTGAGTTGCAGTGACCGCGGTGCATCTGGTTGTTTATCCCAGGAGATCAATTGATATGCCAAGTGTCGCCCCAGTGGTTACAAATCGCTCCGATACGCCCATAGTTCGATCGACTGATCAATCGACAATTAGCGAAGTTGGCCGGGTTGGGGAGGGACGCTGAGTGGGATGATGAGTGCGTTTAGGACGGGTCCAATTGCGATGCAGGTGGTGAGTGGGTGGCTAGAGGGATGGATGGATAGATGAATGGATGGATGGATGGATGATTACATACCGTAATGATCTGCATAATCCCGTTCTCGCCGGCCAAAGGTCACTTGATCGCAGTTCCATTCCGATATGATCTGATCCGATCTGATCTGATCGGCTCGATGTGCAAATGTCAAGCGGTAGAATTGAAAATCCGCATTCATGTTGTATTTGTTTTTGTTATTGTTGTTGTTGGTGCGGTAATTGCTGGAGGGCGTGGCTTCTGGTATCGCTGGCGATGGATTTCTGATTTATGGCCATTGTACTTCATGGTGTTCACGCTTTCATGCCTGTTGTTGTAATGCGAGCCTCCTGAACCTTCATTCCTGTCCCGATGTTGTTCTCGTTCTTGGCTCGCTCTTTCTCTCTCTCTCCCACTATGTTGCGATCAAGCGAAGTTGTCGGCGTAATGTTGTAATTGTTGGTATGTTGTTGTTCTTGTTGTTGCAGCAGTGATCGGCAATCCAATCTAAACAATAAGTTATAAATTATTAATAGAATCCAAACTCCACGCTTGGATTCCGAGCCGATCGCGCCCATCGGTGAACTTTAACGGTGAGTTTCCAGTCGAGTTTACAAATGTTTCACCTCCGAATAGAATCGACGACGTCAATGGAAAACAGAAACGTTTATCTAAAATAAATAAATTATCAAAGAGTCTAAATACACAGAATACATTAATTAAAACAAAGTACAAAAAAAAATCAGTCAAAAACTAAAATTTAAATTAATAAAAAATATGACAAATACAACAAAGAGTCAATTGGTGCAAAAAGCAAAAGAAGAATCGTGTTTCACACGTCAAACACTAAACTTGTTTCACATCTTTTTCCTTTAGTTCTGCTTTTGTCCAATACAACAACAGCAACAACAAGATCACAGCTGAAACAATAATGGCAACCACTGTGGCCACATCACATCACGTAGCAATACTTGTTTCACAAAATAATTAATTAAAGCTAATAAAATAAATAAACTGCGAGCGGAATCAAAAGCTCAAATTATTCTAAAAGAAAAGACGAACGGAAGAAAGAGGGTGGAAGTAGAAAAAAATACTAATAAATTAAATGCAACTCCTCAACTATTCCCCACAAATCCAGAAATATATATATGTTTATATATAGAAGCAGTTTCTAGCCATGGCTGTTGTTGTTGCTATTATTATTATTATTTTGTTAGTATAATTTTATAAAGATATCATCTGCATTGTCGTTATTGGTGTTGTTGTCGCAAGATGTTGCTCCCGATATGACCTTGAAATTAAAAGCGACATCCGAAGATGTTATTATAGTAGATGTTGTTGTTATTTTGTTTGCTATCACTGTGTCGAGAATTTGCCGGCGCATCTATTCAAATACCGGTTGGTGTTTGTTTGAATTCACTGCAACAACAACAAAGCATTATTCTCACATTATTTCCTAAATCGAAGGAATTATTTTTCTTGCGTCGAGCAAAATTTCTCGATCGCCTTCCAAACACTCCTCCGGCTCCTTCCGATTACCCGGTAACCATTAGTGCTTACGTCAAACTCTTTAATTGCCAAAAATTTTATATTGTACAGGAAAAAAAAACATTTATATCAATTCATTCGCTTTAATTTATTTACATATTTGCAATTTCATTAAAATATCATAAACTAGTATGTTTGTCACCAAAAAGTACATTTGTTAATCTGGGGTTAAGGAATTAGGTTAATTGAATTTGGGCCAGTATCAATACGCGTGTAAGAGAAAACACCCAATTAATATAATCCATTAATTTAGACACATTTTTTTATTACTTATTCAAGTCAAGAATTTGCGATTCTTCTCGTTAGCCAGTTACTTAATCTTTATGGCCGGCACCCAATAATCAAATACAGATGTACAGTGTAATAAATTTCATTATATACGAAAATTCGTAAAATCCATATCATCAAATTATAATAACAACAGCGGCGACGAATCTGATACAAATATATACACTCGTATTTCTGGATTTCCATCGAATAATCGAAGAGTTTCAGTTCATAATAGAATGAATGAATCAGTTAATAATAGAGTGAATTATCAAGAATAGGTCAATCGGGTTTCTAACGAATATCGAGTATAGAACTTGGAATCAATCTTCCAAGAAGACTCGGTGGAAACCCACTCACCGACTGCTGGAGCACAATTTGAGGCGATCGATAAACCCGGGATCGAAGAAATTCCGAGTCGAAATTACGCATTTGCGAATCTGTCTCTTCGACCAGAGTGAAAAAAAAGAAACCGAAGAAAAAACCAAGCCGAAATCATTGTCAAGTGTCTGTCTACCGAAGGTCGTAAATTAGCCGATATGTGGTTAGGGTCGTGACAGAGAAATCGCTCGTTACGGAACCCCCTCCTAAGACCGTTTCCCACCATCTCCACTGGACACCAACAATTGACCAGGCTAATTACATATAAAATATGGACAGAATTTTTAACATTCAATTAAAGTCTTTCTAATTGCAAAGCTCTTAATCTAAAACATGACTAAGAATTCAGAGTTAAATCGATATTTTATATTATTATAAAAACACTCCGGCCGGAGAGGGGGGGGGGGGGGGTTCCGGAAGATGGGAGGGTGTCGATAGGAGGCAGGAAAAATAAACGCAGTAAGTACAAGCGCTGAAAACAATGGATAATAAATCCGAGAGAAAAATAAACAAACAATAAAAAAGTAAGAACCATGCGAGACAGAGAGATATCAGGCGAAAAAGAATGAATGAGAGAGACGGATGGAACGGGATGAAGGGCGGAAAGTGGAGAAAAATCGAACAAGTGCCGAGGCGAGTAATTTATGATAATTTATTAATTACAAATGTTAACTGCGAGATAAATCAGCCTAGGGAAGCACTGACTCTGAGAAGACTGACGACGACGACGGCAGCACGAGACCCACCAAGGGCAGGGCAGGTGGAGGAGGTTCGTCGACGTCGAACGATCGTCGGCCTGGCGGGTGACAACGACTCGTGATCCGCCGCTGCCGGCAGCTGCTGGAAGAATTCCATAGAAAGTGAAACTGATTTCCGCTGATCGACAGCTTCTCACGTGCTTCTCCATATGGGGAGCTTCGACTGAGGTTCTTCAACTTTTGTAAGGGTTCAGACGAGCCTTCTTCTCATCAATGTGAGTTCTTCTTGGTGCTGTATAATTGGATCCCCGAGAGTCTCTTCCGTCCTCTGACGTGGCCATTTGAGCGGTTCCGCTTGGACTCTGCCGTTCACCGGGCCATGTCTTGACCTTCCAGCTCGATTATGGGCGATTTTCATAAAAATCCCATGCATGCGGACGGACGTGGCAAATGAGATTAATTGCTTCTGCATCGTCCACTGGTCTTGAAATCGCCAACAACAGAAATGTCGCCAACATCTAGACAATCACACACACACGCACAAAAACAGCCACCCAGACATCGACACTCGTTCTCACGTCACCGCAAACATGTGTCCAGACACTCAATTAACCGATCATTAAAGCGATCCACATATAGCTATATATAGAGCAGATCGGAGTGTGGTGAGGGCGTCCGAACAGCGGGACAGGGAGCGAAGGGGCCCGGTGTGACGGGTTGGAGGGGGGTGGGCTGTTGTGGAATGGTACGAATGGTAGCTGCAAATCCGTCAAATTGAATTAATATATAAATCATTTACGTATAGCCATTTCCATATCCAGCCACCGGCGACCGATCGCCCGGACGTTCGTCTGACGGACGGACCAACGACAGACAGATCAGTGGCCGATTGTTGGGTCCGTCGGTCGGTCGGTCAGGCGTTCAGCGTGTCAGGCCCGAACAATTTGTCGTCGCCTCGTTTCCAGACTTCGATCTGGGCCCGATCGACGCCCACAAAAACTCGTTTATTATCAATTTTTATTTTCAATTTTTTTTTGTGTGTTTTTTCATACTTTCGATATTTTTCATTCAACAAAGCATTTCCGTTAAAAGATCAGCTTCGATTCTGAGCGCACGATCAGCTGATCCGATCGCTGCGGGCTGATAAAACACCTTTTAGTGGCTAATTTCAGGCAGAGCGAGACGGCAACTGGCACACCACACTAATATTAATCGTTTCATAAATCGTTTACATGATCCCTATACATACATATATCGAGCCAAGATATACTCGTAGTCGGCAAAGCTGGCGACGGTTTGTCAGTCGCGTTGACTGACGGACGGTCGGATTGGCAGCATGACAGACGCGTTATCGTCGTGTTTAGATAATTTTTTAAGCGCTAGGATTAGCTTTTGTTTGATTTATTAGTTGTCGACAACCAGCTATCGATTAGTCAGTTATGGCCATTTATCTGGCAGAAAATGGTAGTGAAAACGGCAACCATGCATGGTTCGATACTGAGGTTCTTTATGAGTGAAGGAAGAATATTGGAAATCAACCGATTTGTTAACTTGTTGTTAACATTTAAAAGGACACTGAAATATTATCAAAGGCTAAAAATGAAAGATCGAATATATGACGAAACTATATATTTATCAATATCTTTTTTAACATTTTCTGTTAACATCAGTTCGACTCTCGATGGTTTCTATTCGAGATTTTGGGACCCCAACCGAAATTTTGGTTTATAAAACGTTCGACACTCGTTTCTTCTGATCTGTTAAAAACAATTCAATAGAGTAGAAAATTTTTGTTCGAGACTCGTTAGTACATCAAATTTGAAACATGTTCGAGACTCGTTAAAAGGTAGTCGTGTGGATCGTCATGGATTGTGGAACGTAAGTATGGATAGTAGACGTTTTTAGGCGCAAACGCCACACTGTCCAGCAGCTGTCAAAATCAATTCTGCTATATTCCGAGGTATGTTCAACGAAGACATATTTTCGATTTATTTATATATATTAAACACATCTTCGAAAGTAGAATCACAAACACCGGTTGCCCTAAAATACAAAATTTAAAAATAAAAAATCCTTATTTCAAACAAATAAACAAAAAATATACAAAATATATACAAAAATAATAAACATTGATCGTTAATGAGTTGAAAAGTCGATATCATTCATATGTAAAGAAAATAATGATCATGAGCAGAATTTTCGGACCACGATCATGTGTGATCGCAATAAAGATTTACGAACTCCAAATTGTACTTATTTTTCTTTTGAGAAAAAAAAAACAAAATTTTTTGTCACAAATATTTATTTCAACTTCCTTGCCAGCAAGCACACGTTCTCCAGCGTCACGTCCCTTGGCACGTAGTACTTGAGAGACGCCTCGTACATGTGCTGCCGCAGATACACGAGTCTCGCGTGGTCCAGTACTCGCTTGCACATGAAACCGATGCGTTCGCGTTCCTTCAGGCTGAGTCGCTGGTTGGCCGCGATATCCTGCTGCTCCTCCGTCGACAAGGATTGCTCCTCGAGGGCGCGTCGTCGTTCGCGACTCATGCCGCTGCCGCATATGGCCCAGCTGACCATCTTTGTGATGATCGTGAACTCCCGTGGACTGATGTCGTTCACTATGAAGAACTCCTTACCCACGAACGTCGCCCAATCGCATCGATGGTGACAACATAGCGCAATCATCACAAACTCGGTGACTGGTAGAGGGGGCGTGGCAGTGGAGGTGTCCCGCGTTATGCAGCGCAGTGTCAAATCTGTTGCTCCGCCACACAAGTGCTTCGAGACAGCCACCAGCCGTTCCGACCCGTGGAGTAGTTCCAACTGCGACATGTCGAAGTCCGCAATGTCGACGCGTATGCGATGCACCAACGACTTGTCCTCGATTTTGTTGTCTTTCTTGTGTCGCAACGACATCCGGTCGAGCAGCACCACCTGCGAGTTCTTCTTCTCCTGCAGCGTCTGCGCCAAGAAGAACGCCAGTTGGCCCTTTCCAGCGCCGAATTCGATGAAACTGGTGGCGTCACACAGCTGATGTTCCTGATCCAAAATGCCTAGCAGAGACGAGGCCTGCAGCAGGTGTTTGCGGGCCTCCTTGCCATACTCTTCCTTCGCCAGCTCGGCATCCAGCGATTTATGTTTGCACTCCAACGTCTCGATGAGGCCCTCCACGTGCTTGGCGTGCAAATCCTTCACTTTCTCGATCACTTTGTAGAACTCATTGTCCTCCAATTCGCTGAGTTTCAGTGAGCTGAAGTCCTCCTGTTTGGCGTCTCCTGCATTGATGCCCTTCACCACGTAGGCCGGTTCGTCCTCCTTCGGTCGGGCGTTGCAGATTCGTAAATGCTTCTGCAACTTGCGTTTGTAAACCGTGTGCTTGGCGTCCAGTGGACACGGTATTCGGTCACCATCCTCCGCGTTGGCTGCTTCTGTGGGCTGTGCGGCAGGTTCGTGTTCGCCGCAGTATTGTTTCCCCTTGGCCACCGTCATCTTGCAGAAGCGCTTCTTTCGCTTCACGAAGTGGGCACACGTTGGCTCCGCGGCAGCCGGCGCGGATGCAGCGGGCTTTGATACCTCTTCCTCTGACATTTTGGCCTTCTTCGCTGCCGACTCCGTGTCTGACATTGATGCGAAAACTATTTAATCGCACTTTTTATTAAAAATTAGTACAAAATTATTAAAAATTAGAAAAGATGTAAAGAAAAACAAAACGTTGCATTTAGAACGATGTCAAAAACAGCTGATTTTCTTTGTGGTACGTTCAACGGCCGACTATTTTCGAATAAATTCTCAGCTAAATCCATTAAACACATCTCCTCTAACGCGTAACAAAAGTCGAACAGAGCTCCATGAAATGCTCAAAGTGACAGATCAGATTCACAAAGTTGTTGGAAATTTTGCGCCGACGGACGCGAAAAAAAATATTACAAATTTACACTTTTTTATAAACTTTCTACGGTATTTTATTAATTTTAAATACATTTTAAGATGTAAGTAATATATACTTCAATTGTTATCCATGAAATTATCATATTGTTCGGGTTTAACCTCAACTTGTGTCCAAACATTTCGCAGGGCTCTTGTCAAACCCAAATCAGAACTGACTCCAGAGGAATTGGCGCGCCAGGAAGAGGAGGAGTTCAACACTGGCCCACTCTCCGTACTCACGCAGTCGGTGAAGAACAACACACAGGTCCTGATCAATTGCCGCAACAACAAGAAGCTGCTGGGACGCGTGAAGGCGTTCGACCGCCACTGCAACATGGTGCTGGAGAATGTGAAGGAGATGTGGACGGAGTTGCCGCGCACGGGCAAGGGCAAGAAGAAGGTGAAGCCCGTGAACAAGGATCGCTTCATTTCGAAAATGTTCTTGCGCGGCGACTCTGTGATCTTGGTCCTGCGAAATCCTCTGGCCACTGCCGCTGGAAAGTAGAATCTGGAGTCGACATTCTAGTCGAATTCACTCTATAGTAATTTAAGGTTAGCCACGGTACATTGAACCCCACTGGCAGATGTATTGGGATGAAAAATCCATTGACAAAGAATAAAACTTGAATTTTTAAGACTAATCAAGGATAATCCAGTTTATTTAAATTGTGCTGTTGGATTGTTGTGAGCACCATGCATATAAAATACATATGGTTAATACATTATTGTAGTCTTCTCCTCCTTTTCCTCAGTTGCCCGACAGTTGCTTGTGCACCGTGGGGACGTAGTCGTCCCACTGCGCCTGGTAGAAGTTGCCCGCAATCGGATCGCCCAACTTGTACTTCTCGGCGAACTTGGCCGCCCTGAATTTGGGACGGTTGTTGCGGCTGGTGTTGCTGACTCGCGGCTCGTCGAACTGCAGTCGTCCGGGTTGCTTGTACAGCAGGAACACGTACCGATGCAGACCGGTGCCTTTTGGTGGACCCGATCCCACGTAGGCGGTGATCACTTCGCCCTGGTCCACGGCGTTGCCGGGGATGTTGGCCACCAGCCAGTGATGGAACTCGCGGAACTTGGGCTCGGCGCGACTCGGTGCGTCCGGGTCGGTCATGATGAGCGTGTAGAAGGCATTGGGATCGGCCTCCCATTCGACCTGGGGCTGTGCCTGCACCTGGGTGGGCGTCAGTTCCCCACCCTTGTCCGCCAGCAAGCCGTTCTTGTAGGTGACCTTTACGTCAAAGAGCGTCGTCTGTTATTACGGATGGGAGAGGAAATAGCCAAAATGGCGACGAGCTCACCTTTAGGAACTGGTTTGGAGCTTTCGCAATGACATCGGGCACCACCTTCAGGTGCTTGAAGACCGTCTGTGGATCGGCTGCGTTTTCGGCCGCAGTCATTGCACTGCAAAAGACTGTTGTAGCAATCAGTAAAATGCTAAGTGCATTAAATAGCGTTTTATTTATGGACGACATTGAGCCGCTATCGGATCGGATAATGATTTCGAATAGGAATTTGGAACCGCGTCGAGTCCCGCTGTGTCGCTCACTGAATCGCGACGGGAAGCTTACATGGAGAGCGTGTTGCAATCGACGGCGATGTGGGCTCCAACAGCGCTGGAAACTAGTTTCGAGAGCTTTCTGTCGTTTTTGTTGGTGCGTAAAAGAGAGCTTAAGCCGAGCTTTAACAATTATTTGTTTCTTGCTGTGAAAATATCAGAGAAATTATATTTTTATATTTGAGTTGATGTTAAAGTTTTGATTGTTGAAACTTTTATGTGAAAGACTAGATAACATTTCTTTCAAGCGAATCAGCAAAGGATTATCAAAATGATTCCCTAAAAGCTCTCTTTGAAGATCCTTCTTCTGGGTCTGGAGTCCTTTCGAAAAAGGTTAATAAATCGTCAATTTAAGGTTTCTTTTATTACAATGTATTTACAACCAAATTTAAAATGAAATTACAATAAATAATTGACCGCCCGGTGTGCGCCAAGCTCCAGTGCAGTCGCTCTCAAACTGTGGCCTTGAGCGCCGAACTTTCCGCTTAACATTCGTTTCCGCAATCGCTGATTTAATTTACATGAAAGCTCTCTCTCGCTCGCACAGCAATTAATCAATTTGAATGTGCAATAACAACAACAACAACAAAGAAATATCGTGGCCAAAATGTAAAAATGTAAAATTAACGAAAATCATCTGGGTAATTATCGAACATCGAAAGAGCATCAATTTCGCAAGCCATTGTGCAACGATTTGAAGCGGATTAATTTCCGAGCTGCTTGTACAGCAGCGGCACGTAATCGTCCCACTGTGCCTGGAAGAAGTTGCCCGCCACCGGCACCCCGAGCCCGTGCTTCTCGGCGAAGGCCTTCGTGGAGAACTTGGCGCGCCCCTCGCCCCTGGTGTTCGTCAGCCGCGGCTCGTCGAAGTCCAGCTTCTTGGGCTGCTTGTACAGCAGGAACACGTAGCGATGCAGGCCGGTGTCCTCCGGCGGGCCCGAGCCGACGTACTGCGACAGCACCTCGCCCTTCGCCAGGTCCTTGCCGGGGATGTTGCCCACCAGCCAGTGGTGCCACTCGCGGAACTTGGGCTCGGCGCGACTCGGCGCGTCCGGGTCGGTCATGATGAGCGTGTAGAAGGCCTTCGGGTCGGCGTCCCATTCGACCTTGGGCTGGTTCTTCACCTGCGTGGGCTTCAGCTCGACCCCCTTGTCGGCCATGACGCCGGTGTCGTAGGTGACCTGTGTGGACGAGGAATGAAATGAGTCCAATCGTTGCATCGAAACTGCGCTGATCGATCGGCCTTACCTTGAGGAAGTCCTGCGGCCCCTCGGCAATGAGATCCGGTATGACCTGGAGGTGCTTCATGAACTTCGTGATGTCCGAGTCTCCGGCCACCACGGAGACGGCCAGCAGGCCGAGCGCGAGTACCACACGTGTTGCCCACATCCTGACACAATTCTCACTCTCTCTCTGAAACCCTGTAGTCGATAGTCCTTGTTGCGAATCCTTCGATGTTCGTGTTCAGATCTCGATCTCGTGGAAGACGTTTCGCGTCCGCGTGCGTTGGAAGCCGCCTGACTAGTGATCTGATTTTGAAGATCACTGGGGTAGATGAAAGTCACACGTAGCCACCGTGGGAGCTCGCATCAAAGCTCTCTGTCGAAAGCTCCGATCGGAGTTTTCTTTTAAAACCGGCTTCGTTCCAATGGACCGTTGCAAAAACAACTAAAACAAGATACTCGATCATATCCAAAACAGCTGTTTCTGATCTTGCCTTTAAAGATTGCCGTCGATTGCGGCCGATGCAGGAGCCCTGGCCGCCCTATATCATGAAGGTGATTATGAACGTACCGTTGACGGTACTATTGTTCTTAAAATCCATAGTGAGATAACTTACAGACATAAAGCAACTAACTTTTATACTTTTATCTGACCATACTTTGAGCTATGTCCGTCCGTCATTAAAGTGTAGGGTGTGCGACCGTCGGTCGGGCCGCGAGTTTCCATTCAATTTGCATGAAATGATATAACTAATTACCATAAATTAAATTTATACGTTGCGTCAAAACAATTTATCGTGCATTTTATTGTATTTTGTATTTTTTGTTCTTTTTGACGAAACAATGTGCGAAATTACTGGTTTTTACCATTTAATTTAAATGTCATTCATCAACAGTTTACCGACCGGACAGAGGCGTGATATCATGTTTATCCATATTGATTTCGATAGTTACTAATCGAAATCATTTGTCACACTCAAAACATATCATTATTTTAATCTAGATTGTATATTGTGTGTATTGTGCCCCAAACTCTGTTAGAACTTAGGTTAGTATGGGGCGCACCATTTTGGTGGAAATGCAACACATAATTTTCACCATGTTATACTGCCGCACAAAAGAACAAACGATGTCATTTTAAATTACTATTTAAAAAATTTTTTATGAATAAAAAGTTTTTATTAAAAACCGAGTTGCTGTACGAAGACTTTAATGGACCACTATATTTAGATCAGTACCTGTGGACTTGCTTGCCATTAAATCGGAAGTTAGTTTTTAAATATTGCATGTTCTGATTGAGCGATCTGTCGATAATATGGCTGTAGACAAACAAAAGATAGTTTCCTACGACACGTGTACTAATAATGATATAGTGATGTACTAAACTCAGTCGAGAAATATTTTAATTCAATTAATTAAATAAATGAAAATTCATATATTTGTTTTATAAACTCTTATTTAATTCACAGTTTCCTGAAACATATCAATGGGTTATATATGATTTTATTAAAGTCATCGCCCTGATGCCATTATACCCGATCATCAAATAGCTAATACTCATAGTAAAGAAATACTGGAGTACAATTAGTATTAGATGAAATAAAAGAAACAGATTTTAACAAATTCAATACATATTTTTTTGTTTATTTTTCATTTTGCACTTTTAATAAATTAAATAAATATTACAATAAAGTTTTTGGATTTTCTTTTTGGTCGTAACTCGGTAGAATAGTTTGTTGAATAGCGTAAGAGGCAGGAAAAACAGAATGAAACGGAGAGTCGAGATTGAAGAGAGAAGGTGAAATGAGAAGATGGAAAGCACAAAGAAAAATTGCAGAGGAGAGTGTGGAGAATAGTAGAAACTTAAAGGGATAGTCTTCAGAAATGAATAAGAGAGAGAGAAGTGGAAGAAGAAAACTAAACTACTAAATAAATTAAATTAATGAACGGCCTGCATTTCAAAGAAAATTGTGCCCTTGTGTCAAATGCGTTTTTCCCGATTTCCTAGTTTCAAATTTTCGTTACCTTATTTACAAAAACTTTCTGAGGTTTTGCGTTCCCGTTCGCCGGGGATTGAACTCTGCCTGCGGACTTAGGACGAGGTGCTATAGCTAGAGGAGGAGCCCGAGGAGCCGGTGGAGCCGGAGGAGGAGGTGTAGGACGAGCTGCTGGGGTGGTAGGAGCTGTAGGCGAGGTTCTGCGAATCCCAACGGGCGTATGGGCCGCCGCTCATGGGCTCCCAGCTGCTGGGGTCGTACGAGGAGGCAGTGGTGCTGGGCACTCCGTACTCGACGGCGGGCATTGGTGGCGGCATCATTGGCATCATGGTCATCTTCATGCCGCCCAACTTCTGGATCAGGTTGTAGATGAGGAAGCCGAGCACCAGCTTGATAGCGATTTTCGACAAAATCAAAGCCTTGAATGCTTTGAGTCCAATCAGAGACATCAGGATGGGCATCACGACCTTCATCTTCAACTTCATGAGGAGGAGCAGGGGGAAGAGCAGCTTGTTCTTGTTCTTGTCACCGCGACCTGCGAGAGGAAGAGTGAGAAAACCATTTCATTTTGGGAATCGGTTCAGATGAGGGAAGTTGGATGGAAGGATGGGATCAGTTTGGACCCCGTTGAACTCACCTTCCTCCTCGGGCAGTTCCAGGTCGAAGCCACGATCGGCGCGGTAGCTGATCACGGAGTTGGCGAAGAGGGTCTCGGGCAACTGGACGCGGATCTCGTTCGAGTTCAGGACGCGGGCGACACGGTCGACGATCACCTTGTCGATGACGTCGTCGTCGAAGGCGCGTCCGCTGACGTCCTCCTCCACACCGGTGACGGTATCCAAATAGGTCAGGACCTTCTCCTTCAGGCAATGCATGCCGTCGGCATGGAAGCACTTATCCACGATCGTCGAGATCAACTCCTCGGAGCTGTGGATGCGTGGCTCGGCCACGCTGTTGTCGATGGCGGCGGCACTGATCGAGCCGACCAGCAGGCAACCGATCGCGATGAAGGATGTCACACGGAACGCCATTTTTTCGAAGGCGAGAAAAAATGGCCGAAAAGAAGGATGGATCGAAGAAAGTTAGACACGAGCACAAAATCACAAGCGGACGCGTTTCCAAGTGCTGCACCGGACTGTGGTCAGTGGTCTTCACGCTGGAACGATTATTGACTCAATGATGCACATTGGTTCGAGTACTCAACATTTTATACCGCCGCTCCCAGTGGCGAGCGACATCGGTGGACATGTCGAAACCGTGCAGACCGACCGATCGATCGACGGCGGGACGGACAGATGGATGGACGGACGGATGGACGGGTGGACGGGCGGAGAGACGAAGCCTGGCCGTCCGGAGAGCGAGAGCCCGACTCAGTACTCGCCATGTAAGTCGTCATTTTCCCCCATCGCCGGATCGATTCGACGATGACTCGTCGTGGTTTCGGTTGGTTTTGGGTTCGAGAAGCCCAAAACCGTCGCCAAGTTTGTCGCGCGACGAGCTTTCTTCAGGCCAAACTACGCGCCATCCGCCAGTCCATCCGTCTGTCCGTCCGTCCGTCCGTCCGTTCGTCCGTCCACCCACCCACCGTTGGTCGAGCCCTACGTCGTCGAACGGCTGCAGTTGACGGCGTCGTTGGCGACGACAGTGGCCACAACACTTGGCCAGCGGCACGGCTGGCGTTCTCGGCGCCTGTTTGGTATGCAAGACCACCCCACAAAACCAACAACAACAACAACAATAGGGATAGTACCATGGCAGCAACAAAAACGAAATTGCAATCAAAACACATTAAAACACTTGAGCATTTCATGTGTTGACAGCAGCAGCAACAACAACACCAGGAGCGACAATGACAAAAGCAACGGCAACATCGACGACGACGACGAATTGAAGTCACAACAATGGACAAAACATCGGCAGCAGCGACAATAGCAACAACAACAACACCCACATGCGGAACTAACTCGTTATAATTGGCCATTTTTGGTTACGAAACAACTCGTCTCGTGGCCGCCGTGGGCAAAGTTCCGTTTGTTGGTCGGCACATCCGTTACCGATTTTCAACCAGCGTCGGCTCCTCACGATCCTACGTCGTAAATTATATCTCTATTGGTTGGCCCTCGCCTCCCCTCCCCTCGAACCGGGCTGGAAAGTGAAGATTTTCATAAAAATTTTGTTTTTATTATATTAAATATTTTGGTAGCGTTCGGTTGGCAACACACTTTTGCAGCGGCAACACATTTCATTCTTCGAGGGCTCCCCTCCCTCGACCCCCGGCCCCCCACCCGCTTCTTCACCCGCTTCTTCACCCGCTCGGCACCCACTTTGAAAAGACTTTCGTTGTTACGATCGGTTATTTGCGCTGAATATCGAATTCCGATACGTCGAATATGAATTTCTTCAGCTGTCGTCTGCCGTCTGTCCATCCATCTGTTTTCCATTCTGTCGGTACGTTTGTCGGTCGATTGGTCGGTTGGTCGCCTGTCGGTTGATTCCCTGTTTGTCTCTTCGTTCATTCTAAATACTGTGCTTTGTTCGTTCCTGAGTTTCGGGCGAACGCGGTCAGTGGGTTGAGTCCATTGATTTTGGAGTCCATCGCATATTTGGGATCGTTCTCGATTGGGGGGGAAAAGTGCAAGTGGAATTATTGGCAGCTCTACTGAGCCCATTACATTGCCAAAGGATGACATCATAGTCCTTAATGGTGTGGCATTTTCAGTCCTTTGTCTGATAGATCCTCTTTGGGATTTCGTCGAACTCAATCTACTCTAAATATTCAGTGGAACTGCTGCTTTGATCTCGTCCCTCGAATTTGGCTTTCATTGATCCTCATTACCAGGAATCCGGTGAAGGGGAAATAACCATAAATGTGGCAGACGTCCCTGGCATTCAAGGTGACTCCTTTCTCTGGCCATTGTTGCCGAGAAACGATTTCATCAGCACCTCCGACAGACTCTGCTGGAGCAGGTGACAAAGGAAATCCAGCCCGCCCCTGTGTGGCGAGAGTAACATGGAACACTCCATGCTTGTCAGAATGGAAATGTCTGCATTGGAGAATTTATTGATGGCTGCCATAAGGGAGATGGAGTCATTGGGGAGAAGTTATCGACAAAGGGAAGGAGACCACTCCGGCGGTGATGACACGAGACGGTGCGGAAGGATGTGCGTGAAGTGTGGTATGATAGAAAGTGACTATGGAGGGTGAAGTGGCCTAGGAATGACGTAAACATACCAGTGAATGGCAGGTTGAAAGGGTTCAGAAATGAGCTAAAGTAGTTAGGCGGAAGCCAAGGTGGTGTGGGCGAGGGTGACGAATTATTAATGAACAGTAGAGGGTAGGTGGAAGTGGCTTTGAGAATTTAAAAGGGGGGCAATAAAGAGATTGGAGTAGAGAGTAAAGAGTAGATCGTCAGGACTGGGGTATGTAAATATGCAGAATATGGAGAAGACGAGGAAGGGTGTGAAGTCAATACAGATTATTTGGTGTATTTGGTACAAGTACGGGATGGGGAGGATTCGAAACCAATGGGGGTTTTGAAACTAACAACATAATTTATTTCGTACGTGAGCCGAGGGTAATCGTAACGATTATTCAATGGGTGCACTGCAGGAAATTACATAATAAACGAAACGTAGTTTTCGGAATTTCTAAACTTTTCCCCGACAATTGCGAAATAAAGCCGAAAATACAAAACTCGCGGAAACAAAAACATTGCAGTTTTGTGGCTGTTATTTCTGTGTGGATGTGGATATGTGGGTGTTTATTTAGTTGTGGTGGAGATGGTGTGGCTATTGCTAGTATTATCTAATTCATTGCCAATTCGATAATAAATATGCGCGTGCATGTGGGAATCGTGAAATCGAAATATATTCGAATCCTCATCCAGCATAAATCGCCAACAACGACTGCGACAATGGCAACAATGTAACAACAACACTAAAACCATCAATAAAATAACTCAGCTCATATGGTGATGATAACACCAACAACAACAAAAACACTAGTGTTTTGTTTGTGCAAGGAAAGCAAACAAGATTTATTATTTATTTCGTATTTGTATTTTTCACGAGTGGCTACATTGAAGTGCTGCCAAATTCGGCCACAACAAAACAATTTGAAATAATATTAATATTTCATGCATTCAAGAGGCGCCAGGGAAATTTTAAACCACAACCAAACGGATTTGCCAAATTAAATTCAATTTTCCTCAATTTCATCTATTTCCATATGAATCTAATGTGAGTTTTTTGCCAAGGCTTCATCCTATCGCACTTCGTTCGTTCAGTTCTACGAAGAAAGGATTACCTAATCTTTTGCTACCAGTTGTTTTTACCATTGTCTAACAGAGATTTCATCCGAAAACCCGGAGAAATTTCCTGGAATGAAAGCGTTTTTGTTGGCATGTGATTATGACCAATAAACGCTTGGAGATGCCTGAAATTCCATTGAATTCTCCGAAGACATAATCACATCGGAGGGGATTCGGTCGGGATTCCATGTGTGAATTCCTCGCATTTAGTGGTCTTTCTGGCCTTTTCTCCTCCTTCTTGTTCTTGCCTTCTTTCTTTTCTTTACCATATCTCAATCCCTGATGATGATGATTTGATGGCACAGGCCAAACAAATATGGAATATATTAGGGGAAAAATAATGAAACAAATAAGATATTGGTATTTTTGGTACTTTTAGACTTTTTTTTAGAAATCTTTATCTTCATAAATAGTTGTAGACACTCATTCATAAGGACCAACAGGGCCAGAAATTCCACTGGACATTTGAAGACGCTCGCAATCATTCGTCATTAATGGATTATAGTAGTTTCCGTCAACACGCTTTCCCTGCGTTTCCGATCGACACATCAAACATGCTTTGGACACTAACCGAAAACACTCGTGAACCAATACACTCAATCACAAACACATACTAGGAAACAAATACACACACACCGACTACTTAAACAACTACATTGAACACATCAGGATGGACACATGTTGCATATTAAATATCATTTAATTGCACGACACACACTTCGGACTTTGTTTACCGAAGACCCGGCCTGTGGGTGTGTTCGAGGGAAACGGAGAGAAAGAGAGGGAGAAAGGAGAGGACCTCCGAGAGAAGTTGGCGAGTGGATTCGTCGTGGTCTGGTGGGTGCAATGGTAATGGTGTAAGGAACCGAAACGGTTGAAGGCCCTCTGACAGTTTGTTGGTGAGGAAGGCGAGTGTGTTGGAGGTGGTGAAAGTCGGCGGGGGTGTCTGGGGGAGGAGGGCAGAAGTTCGCCCACCACCGGCCAGCAGATTAATTTTCTATTAGTTTCGCATAAACATAGTAGCGATGAAACAATTGTCGAGCGATGTTTAGAGATAACGAAAGCGAACGAGGGATTTGAGTTAAACCGAAGTCTGGTCTGTCAGGTGTCAGAGCAGGACGGGGGGAGGGAGAGAGTGTTGTTGGGCCGTCACGTCGGAGGAGAGAAACTCGCAGAGAGCCATTTGATTTAATTGGCTAATTAGGACAAAATCAGAGGCACGTGTGGCGTCGGTTGCCAGCAACCAGACCGAACAATAACAATGTGACAGAGACAAAGCTACAGGAAGAGAGAGAGGGAGCGAGGTGACAGTTGCCGCGGAAGACTACACGCATGAAATTAACGAGCGCATTAAAGCGGAAAGAAAACCATTAGAAAATCCGCCATTTTTGAGCGGTGACCTGGTGGGAGGAGAGATAGAGAGAGTGAGAGTGACAGAGAGAGAACGGGGGTTGAAGAGGGAGATAATAATAATATATGCATATTATGAGGAAAAGTAAAAGAAGGATGAATTAGCTAAATCCGGTAGCAACATATTCCCGACTAAAGAAGACTATTGTGATTTAAATTGTGGTATACTTCCAGGCGTTTAGTCCACAAGGGGCTAAAACGGAAACAACAACTGACACAATCGCTGAATCGTGATTCCCATCATGTTCGTAGTGCTCACAATAAATAGAAACAATTTTTAAACAAAATTTCAAGTTATAATAAAGTAAAAATAAAATAAATAATGCATTTAAGACTAACAATAATTGCTTATGCTCAGGGGTTCCTTTTGTTCTTTGGATGCAACATGTTGGACTTTGGGCAGGGGTTTCTGCAAGGGTGATTTAATCAGGAGATTGTTGTTGGCGTATTCCTCGTATTCTCGTGGGTTTACGTTGAACTGACTTCGAAAACTGCAACAAAAAACCAGGCTTTCTCGTCGCTCTCCCACTTGTCGTGCTCCCGAGGTTTGCTTTAATCCAGATTGAGTCCACAGCCGATGAATGGGCCGGTTGTCGTTCCTGTTGCGTGGGAAGGAAGTCCTGGTTGTGTTGTGGGGCGTGGCGGCTTTGAGTCTTTGGTGGGAGGCGGGGGGAGGAAAGACTTCAGGCGTAGGCTCTGTAAGCCATGCTCTGAGCCGATTCCAATGGCTGGTACTGCTCCTCGGCGACGTCGACGCTGGAGCCGAGGGATCGGCCGTCCCATGGTCCGTGGGCGGTGATGTGGGCGGGGTGGTGCTCAGCGGCGATCTGCAAAGAAGGACAAATAAGATGAAAGTTGAAGTGATTTGCTGGACGGGAGGTAGGCAGGGTGCAATTCCATCAGAGTGCAGTGGGTTTTTTTTAATGGAAATGGTAATGAAACATCGTGGAGGGCTCAGAGGAGCTCAAAAGGGGCCCTTGTACGGCACTTGGGGCTCTGGTGCGGGAAAGATGCGAGGTGATGGTGATGGTCGTGGGGCGTGGGGGAGGGGCGGACTTACCCATACCAGAAAAAGGTATACTCAACTCAAGAACTCCCCAGTGCTATTCACAAAAGCAACCATTGTTTGCTACCTCTAATCATTACACCTTTTCCTATTTATATTTATGTCTCTTTCTCCCACCAACAACATCATCATCATCACCTTCATCAACATCCCACGACAGCCTGGAAGCACAGAAGAGAGATTAGCTTACCTTCTTGCACAATTGGAAGATGGCCAAACCGACCGACACGATGAACGAGAAGAAGCCCAGGGCGAGCGCGTTGAACGCCTTGATCTTGAGGATGCCGATGGCCATGGGGATGATGGTCATGGCCTTCAGGAGGATCAGGACCATGATGGGCATGGCCATCTTGCGCAGACGGTGCTTCTTGCCTGGAACGGGAAAAGCAACAGCAACAAAGGGAGGAGTTAGTCTCGAGGTCGCAGGTACGAGGCCGGTCGAACACACCCTTCTTAAAGAGGCTACCCTTCTTACCCTTGCCCTCGACGACGGCGTCCGAGTCCTGGCCGAACTTCACGCTCAGGTTCAGCTCGTCGTTGTTCAGGTGGCGCGACGAGACGGTCACCTTGGCGTCGGCCACGGGCAGGTCCATGGTCAGGTCGTGGCCCTGGATGTAGTTCTGGATGGCGTCGATCATGTCGCTGCCGCCCTGCGAGCGTCCCTGCGACGACGCGGCCTTGAAGCCGTTGGCGCGCACCTCAACGTCGGCGACCTGCAATAGAAGGGAATAGAACATGAGCTTTGGCGACTGGGCGTGGCTGGGGCTGATTGTGGGCCTGTCTCACCTTGAAGCTGTCTTTGCTGATAACCGAGTCGACGAAGCGCATGGCCCTCACCTTGATGCAGGCCATCGAGTCTTCGCCGCTCTCGCACTTCGTGCTCTCCTCATCGATCAGGCTCTGCATGTTGCCGGCGGCATTGGCGGCCGCTGCGAGGCCCAGGAGTGCCGCGAGGATCAGGTAACGTGTGGACGATGGTGCCATATTGGGAGTGTGTGCGTGTTGTTGTTATTATTCAAAGACCCTGGCTCGATCACTCGACTCTACCCGCTGGTGGAACGACTGCGAATAATAATCGTTTTTCTATGGTCAACGATTTTTATACTGCAACACTTTCCGAAATGCACAGCTCGGCCCACGAGGAGCCCACGGCGGCGATGACGACGAAGACGATTGGGTTCGGAACGAAGAGAGCGGAAGAGAGAGAGAGAGCTCGATGCGGCTGGCACGTGGTTCGGAAGCACTGCGAAGTCCTCTTCGGGCTCTCGGCGGGGTTGTCTCCGACGTGCATCGAGAGCAGAGCACCGAGAGAGCGAAGACGATGTCGATCACAGCGTTTTACGCATGCGCCACGCACCGGGACGTATGCGTAATTTTAATTCTTATCCGATTTCATTCATGCGGAGTTTCTCCGTCCACCCGCTCGCGACCGATTTCGATTTCTCTCACGTTCGCCGCATCGATGGAATCGCAATTCGGTCTGTCGTTGTAGTTGTTTTATGCTCCAACTGTTTTGGGATTTAATGTGTTGGCTTTACCAATTCATGTTTTCTGCTTTTTTGTTTTCTTCTCTCCATGCACCCGCCTCCACTTTTGCAATTAATTAGATATTCTATGGAATCGCGTTTGTTTCAATTTGATTCCCAGTGGCCCCAGGTCGTTCCAAATAGTCTGCATTTTTGCCGCGAGAGTTTCGTCGTCGGCCCTTTTGGAATTCCAAATGAAACGTCGATTTAGTGGTCTTTAAATATTAATTGCTGTTGTAAAAATGTATCCACTTGTTGAATTTATGCCCAGATTTTTCTCATTCGGAAGGTTAAAGCTCGGTGGCAGAGGTGGTTGAACCTTGGCCAGTAGGGATTATGAGAGACCAGAAGGTCAATGACCTTTTAATTGTTATTTAGTAATTATTTACTGAATTTAAAATGAAACAGCAAATCCAAAAATTCGAAAAGTAATTCAAATATTAGGTAATTTTATACAAAACAAAAAAATCCAAAAAATAATAAAATTAATAATAAATAAAATAATAATACAAATTTTAAAAATATATAGTAAAATATGAAGTATTAAAAACTACTAATAAAAAAAATATTAATATTCTTATCTTGAGAAGAAATTTTAAAAAGTTATTTTCTTTTCAATCTTTATTCTATGAACTTTCTGATCATCTAGAGACTAAGAAGAGACTAAGTATGTCCGAATCTCACAGAATTTAGAAGAATGTTCAAAACTTTTTTTTTGTTTGTAATATATTTCCACAAAATTAATTTTTGTTCCGAATAACTATAAAGATAATTTTATTTCAGCAAATAAAGGAGTAAAACGTATTTTATTTGCATATATTTCTATAAATTTATTTTATAATTTATTTAATTTTGTATTACAATAACTAGATCTAACTTTTTTTTGTTTGTAATTTATTTCCACAAAATTATGTTTTGTTCCGAATAACTAAAAAGATAATTTTATTTCAGCGAATAAAGGAGTAAAACGTATTATAATATATATATACAATAACTAGATCTAAAAAGACAATATAATAATGAATAAAATATATGTAAATAAGTAACTATTTGGAAAATTAATTAACGAATTAGAATTTAGATTTGAAATGCTTGATAAATGCTTGAAATGTAAATGCAATTTTCAGACTAAAAGTTAAAAAATACAATTGGTTTGTCCAATTCTAAAGGATTTTAAATGAAAGCCAGTGTTTTGAAAGAAGCCCTCGGCAGTTACAGGGCGTTCCTTACGTAAGTTGGGTGCCTCGTTACGTCACGGATTACGCAGAAGGGTCCGTCGGCACACGTCGACTTTTGACACTCACGATTCGGCTGCGTGACATTCTGCATTGTCGTTATGAAAATATGCAAATGGTGAAACTTTTCCGGCTCCGACCGGCCGAACTTTGGAACAGCGGAGGATCCGAAATGGCTCCGAGGGAGAAAGTGTTGCCGAATGCGTTCGGTTTCGTTGCCTTTTCGCAATTCCATGTTGATTTCGAAAACCGAAAATGAAGACGGAATTGAAATCGAAAGTGAAAACGCAATGAGAGATCGAATCGAATGCGATTGGATTGAAAGTCACGCGTGCGCGCGTCGTTTGTTTCAAATTAACAAAACTGCTTCAATTATGAATTTCAATCGAGACGCCGAAATTTCACTGGACATTGCCATGGGAACTCGTAAACCGCACGGGAGTCATTCGAAATTCCGCACACGACGGCGATAACGATGACGATGGCGGCGCCCCGACTGAGAGGGGACGAAAGAGAAACACGACGGTCGTCGATGGATCGCGGAGGAGGATTTGAGCGGTGGAACGAGGGAGGATTCGGAGTCCAGCGCGAGTCCTGGCAATCACGTTAATGTCGGCGTGTTTGTTTGGCCCTCAGCGAGGACGCGAATCGATGAGCGGTGTCAATTGCAAAATCGATTCATGCAAATTTCGTTCTTGGTTGATCCGATCAAAGGGCCGATGGTCGCAGCTGCGGTAGCTTGTGTTGCCAATAAGTAGATTTCTCGAATATTTTCAGGTCCACACATAACGATAGGCAGACATGGAGAAGCAAATAGACTGATAGATAGACAGGGAGACAGACAAATAGATAGACAGGCAGACATACATACAGGGGGACAGACAGTGTGGGTGCCGCTTGGAGTGAGAACGGTCTGTCATTTGGAATTCGTTGAAATTCGCAATCAATTCCATGCGACTGATTTTTTTCGCACGTCTGTCGCCGTGGCCTGTCTTCGGCTGCTTGTTCTTCTTCTGCATTCCGTCTCAATCGGAATGGAAACTTTCACTTGATTGGCTGGGATGCGCCTGATTTGGCTGTCGATGCATTAAGAAATCGGTGCCAGCCGTCCCGTCCACGCACAGATAACGCAAATTCTTATCAATTCGTAAATCACACACACAGCGGCGGGGCGACGGATGTCGACAATGGGACCAATCACACACAGCGCTGACTATTTGCGTCACCGGAAGCCATTCAAATTCCATATCCGCTTCGAGTTTTCAATAATGTCCTTCATTCTTCCGCCGTGGGTCGATGTGGGCCTGTCTCCCGCCACTTCCTGTTGCAATTTATTCTCATTCATTGGCCTTAATTTTTACTGGTGGCGACTCGGAAACTATTTTTAATTTCCGCTAGAGAGTGAATTAGTGGTAGGGGCCGGATATTCAATACGAATTCTCGGAATCGAAAAGTTTTCACTGTCATCTTCCATCCCTATATCCTAGCTTGCTCCCTAAACTTTAGTCCGTTTTCGGCTATTGTTATTGACCGTCGGCTCGAGGCAAATTTCTATGCATACATTTGCCTCGACCGGTCGCCCATTCATCCATCTATTCAACCATCCATCTGTCTATCTGTTCGCTCGTCCCTCGCATTGTTTGATAAGTCAACACTTTGGCGCTCATTCGCTTCGATGACAGATCGAATGACAGTCGCTTTCAATAAACATTGACGCCACATGTTGATCATCTTCCTCCTGTGGCTCCTGTTGAACCCTGGGAAGGGTCGAGGCTCCAATAACAATATATTGCAAGGCGAGACAGAGTCATCTTTACGTATATCGGAGACTCTGTGGGTGTCGGCCTTAGTGGTAGTGTTTCTGTGTATGTGTGTGTTCCTACACGATGATCCCAGGCTCACCGCCTCTTCAAGGTCTCCGATTTCAATCAACTCTCGAATGGCTCGAACAGAAATTATACACATTATCCAGGAGCAGATGTTCCCAACACGTACCATTCATCATTCGTGGAAATGGTTAATGGTTAATGGCTGAAGTTCATCAATTCTATTCAATTTCAATTTCCAATTTCCAATGGAAATGTGATCTCATTTCAAAAGAAAAATATTACTTACTATTCGTGGGCTTTCCGAGAGAAATTGATTTCTCTACTTTGAATCGATTTGCAGTGATATTTACGCAGAAATTTTAATTAAATGAACTATTTAAAGAAGTTGTCAAGGTGGAAGTAAAATTCAACTTCTCAGGTATGAACTCCCTCATGCAGTCCACAGTTTATTAAATATTCCTTCCAGGAAATCACGAGACGACACTTATTTGCCCTATGTGACCGTTTATACTGAATTCCCCACGAATAGTTTCCCAGGCTCACCGCCTCTTCAAGGTCTCCGATTTCAATCAACTCTCGAATGGCTCGAACAGAAATTATACACATTATCCAGGAGCAGATGTTCCCAACACGTACCATTCATCATTCGTGGAAATGGTTAATGGTTAATGGCTGAAGTTCATCAATTCTATTCAATTTCAATTTCCAATTTCCAATGGAAATGTGATCTCATTTCAAAAGAAAAATATTACTTACTATTCGTGGGCTTTCCGAGAGAAATTGATTTCTCTACTTTGAATCGATTTGCAGTGATATTTACGCAGAAATTTTAATTAAATGAACTATTTAAAGAAGTTGTCAAGGTGGAAGTAAAATTCAACTTCTCAGGTATGAACTCCCTCATGCAGTCCACAGTTTATTAAATATTCCTTCCAGGAAATCACGAGACGACACTTATTTGCCCTATGTGACCGTTTATACTGAATTCCCCACGAATAGTTTTCCGATTTATTCGAATTAAAACGATTTTGGCTTATGCAGAAAATAAATATTTATTTACAAAATAAAGGAGAGCTTCGAAAAAAGGTGGTTATTCTTTTGCTTTCGTTTGTACACGATTCAATAAATAATTATAATTAACGAATAAATAAATAATCATCGTCATCATCAACATCAAGATCGACATTAATAAATACAAATCTTTGGGAAATTTGTGCCTTCAACTATCATTCTAGAACTAGATGCTACTCTTCGCTGTCCTCATCGTAGTCTCTGTGATCGGTCGAATCGATTGGCAACGCGGTCGTCGTCTACTTCTGGCCGGCGTATGCCATGTCCTGGGCATCCTGGGGCTCCTGCGAGGAGCGCGCCCAGGCGTGCGGGTCCCAGGCGGGGCCGGAGTGCTCGATGTGTTCGACGTGCTCCACGTGGTGGGGCAGGTCCAGGTGGTGCTCGACATGGTGATCGAGGTGGTGGGGCACGATGTGCTCGATGTGGTGGGGCACGATGTGTTCGACGTGGTGGGGCAAGTGTTCGATGTGCTCGACATGGTGGTGTGGATAGTGGACGACCTCGTAGTTCACGATCTGCGCAAAGGAAAAATGTGATTACATCCTATTCGCATTTGAGAGGGGGGCAGGCGAACTCACCTTCGGCTTGGTTATCTTGAAGATGACCAGGGCACCGGAGAGGACCAGCGAGAGCAGGCCCAGGGTCATGGCCTTCCAGGTCTTCAGAGCGATGAGGGCCAGGGCGAGCGGCACCAGGATGGTGGTCTTCAGCTTGAGGCCCAGCAGGAAGGGCAGCATCACCTTGCGGACGAAGCCGCCGGAGCGACCTGCAAAGGGCAACGAGAGCCGATATATCAAAGGTCATTGAGGCGATATTTCATTGACTTACCTTCGGAGCGCTCGGCCAGGGGGACGATGGCGCCACGGGTCAGGGCGTTGTTCAGCAGGAAGTCGGGCACGAGCGAACGCGCCTCGGTGGTCTGGAAGAACTCGGGCGCCTTCACGCGCAGGGCGTGCGTGGCCAAGAAGGCGTCGATGCTGTCGAACATCTGCTCCTGGGGATCGGCCGAGCGGCGCTGCTGCTGGGGCGTCTCCATCGCGGTGCGGACGATCGAGAGCTTGTCGGTGATCAGGATCTCGTTCTGGTTGAGGGCCTCGTCGAACCACTGCATGGCCTTGGGGCGCACGCAGGCCGTGTCGAAGTCCTTCAGGCAGCTGCGGTACATGTCGAACGCGAGGTCGGTGGCCGAGCGGGGCGACTGAGCGAGGGCGCCGCTCGCGCCTAGTGCCACAAACAAGATGGCGACTTTGAAACTCTGCATCCTTCCTGGGGCTGGGACTGGTTCTGGTGCTGATTGATGTGTCTGGTTTGATGGCCGCGAAGTGTCTGCGCTCGCACACAATCCAATCGGATATGTGGGTCCCCCATGAGGCGTCCGTGGTTTTTATACGACAGTACTTAATCCATTCAATTATGTATGCTCGGCCGGCTGCATTTCGTTTGGGCCTCTGTCTTTTGCGCTGTCTTCGGCCCTCGTTTGTTGTGCTTTTCCCATTCGCCTCCTCCTCCTCTTCCGCTTCTGCCTCGACGGCCCCCTCGACCCATCCAACTGACTGCGATCGGTGGTCAATGTCGGATCGAAAGCTCTCTGCGAGCACGATTCGTCGTTGTTGTTGTGGGTTTCGAAAATGCAGTTGTTTACCCGGTTACCGAATACTCAATGGTTTTAGGCAACTACGTCATGTTTTATTGAACGTAAAAATGTTTGGCATTTGACTTCTAATCGCATCATTGTTTCTGTATTTTGATTTATTTGCCTTTTTTTTTGTCATCCTGTTTATTTATTATTCCTATACTTCATCCTAAATATATGAAGTTTTGGAAATTATACACATGAGATAAAATTCCACCTCTCAGTGGACGCAATAATCAACCTTTTACCCATATGAAGCCCTCTCGTACTCCATAGAGGAAACCCGATTGTTGGTTACTTCACCTAATATTTCTCCTAACCCTGAGACTTTGTTGGTTCTCTTGGATACATTCGGGTTGCATTCCGACTCACTCTCGCCACCACCCTCCAATGTGAAAAAAGAAATCAGTACGAATTTGAATAGCTAATGGGTTATTGATTGCTATCGCCATTATTGCTATCGAAATCACTAAGACACACAGCTCTTTTTTTACTCCAACCCTATCCGACGTCTTCAAACCATTTCGATTATCTCCTCACTTTTAAAGAATAACTTTTTATCAAAGTTTTCCTGCGTCTAAAATCAACAGAGAAGGAGGAGGAAGTTCTGAAATTTTTATACATAATGATTTTAGTTCAATTTGTTTAATTTGCATGTTTCCGCCCGCAGCCCTGGTTCTAACACAATATCCGACGAATTGACCCGCTCTCTCACTCTGCTCTCTCTACACCCTCTTGGATTCCCTCTCTCTCTCTCTTTAACTTTTTTTACCCTTCTCTAACTCTGTCTGTCCGCCCACAACTTTTTTGGCACTTGACGCACAGTTTGCGCCGTCTTCGGGCGTCAGAAATCGTTGGAGGGAAATCGAGTCGAGTCGATTCGAATGAGTTGGAAATGAGCGAACGTGCTTAGAAAATAAAAGCTCGTCCGCATTGATCGAAGATGGCAACGATAGTGGGCAAGAACCAGTAGAAGGGCGGATGGAAGGGGAAGTCGGCGAAAGAAGGGCTCAAGAAATGATGATACGAAAATAAATAAATATATTATGGGGACATTTCGGGCACTTTGGCTTGGCATTTATTGACATTCAAACGGGGAAATAATTTTTGATTTGATTGCCGCCAGAGTTGCCAACACTTGGCGACTCAATCGAGGGCTGCCGTTGCGTTTCGGCCCCGGCATTTCTTCCGGCACTCGAACGTCACTCGCTCATTCATCGTTCGTTGGTCCGTCCGCTTCCGTTGACATGAGAGAATTTCCGTCGTTTCTATGCCAGACAGAGCCGATTGAAAAGGGAAAGTTATTTCTCGCTATGTGGCACACGGCACGAGCTCTTTGTGAGCACGCCTAAATATAGGCAGGAAGAACCTTTCACCACAGTGACATTCTTATCTCGTGCCCTGTTCTGTGAAAGCGGTCATTCTTTCCCCATTGTTTTCCTTATCGGATTCTCGTTCGCAAAGTTTTCCTTTGATCCGCTAAATGGGTTCGTAGGCCAGCATCCGGTCGTCCGAGTTTCCGCTCAGGTTTCATTGTCCTTGAATTCAGATTTTCACCTTTTCCATCTCTTTCACTCAATTTCGTCACTTCATGAAATTCCATTTGTCACTTGTTACTAGCAATTCTAGTTCTTCTCTCTTCACCACGTCGCCTCCCCCGGAATCCTTGGCGTACTTTGTAACTTCCTTGGTGACTGAGAGATAATCAAATGATTCAAACTAGTTGAACTTTTCAAATTTGCGTGACTTGCGATGTCAGCTCAACGGAATGAGATATCTTCAGAAAGGCCACACAGTTGTTACATTGTTCAAACGAATCGATTTTGTATAGAACTTCGTACGAAACGGTGAATTCAATTCAAATGACATTCTTACTAATCCTAACTGCAACTGCAACATCAAAGCCTCAGTCTTTGGCTACACTATTGTGGAGAATACATTGGTTTTAATATAACACATCCTTCGATATGGAACGGATTGAAATGTATATTTCTTTCTAATATATGTATATTATATTAATAAACATAAGTTATACTGAAAAATAATTTCTTCACTTAAATCAACTTTTCATTATCAGTAATGCAATATTTATTAAACATTTTCTACTAAATTACAATTCGTATAAATACAAATATAAATAAATATGACTCAAAAAATAAATATGTATATCGATAGTGTTTGTTCATGAAAATAATTCTTAAATATAATTAACGACAAAGCATTTTTATAATTACAAATAAGACACTATACCAACGTTATTCGAATACAACTAAAATAATCTTGACAAATTGACAGCCTAATTAGAAATATTTCATAAAGATTTTTAGTAAACTGGAATGCGTCGAGAAATTAGTTGTTTTGCTAAAATTATAAATAATTTAAATAAATAGTGTAAATAATGTAAATTGAATAAATAACTAAATCAATAAATATATAATTAAAATAAATAAATTATTCAAATAAATAAATAATTTAAATGTAGAAATATGAAGAATATCAAAAGTCAATGGAAAAACCTATGATAGACTTCCATTATTAGCTTTATTTTTTGTAAGGTAGCTGCTTCATTCTTATTTATAATGTACAAAAGTGTGTAAAATAATTTAGTAATAATTGAAATTAAAAATTAATCTAATGAAAAATGAAAGTGGGTAAGCACAATATAATCGAATTAACTAATTACATACAAATGTTTAGAAGAAATGAAAAATAAATTAAGATATATACAATTACACTAACATTCGATAACTTATTTAGAAACTGTAATGCAACGCATTCTCTAAAACAAATGACTTGGAAATTTTGATTGAAATCGATGCCACTTTCAAGCCGCTTCCTTCAACGCCATGCGATGTCCTTGATATCCACTAGCGTGTTCCGATTTCGACCGCGTGCGTCTCGCTCCGATGCGAGCCTGGAGTGAACGATGCTCGCCTCCAAGAACGGCGGTCTCTTAGTGAGCGAAGGACGGGCAGGGCTCCAGGGCTCGACCTCATTCCGTATTAATGTTGCACTGCGGATACAGCTCCAGGCAGTCCCTTTGATCCTGCCCATCCCGCGCCGCCTGGATCAGGCGGTAGAAGCGGAGCACGGCCTGATTCGCATTCGTCACGGGCTGCAGCTCGTTCGTGTCCCTGGATGAAAGAGAATCACAACAGAGAGAACACATTAGGAGACGTTGATTAATTATCGGGAAGGGTGTTCGTTAGTGGCGCTTCATCAAACACTCGAGTGGTGGCCTGGGACTGACGACCATTGACTTTGATCTTCTTATATTGAAAAATTTCGATTCCCGGATATTGAATTCTTTTATAGCAATCGGTGTTATAACTCCATTACTACAAGTAAAGTCAAGTAAAGTAAAGAATTTATTCTTTTGTTATACCACAAAAATCCGATATTCAGAACTGGACTGGAAATTCGCTCTAGACAAATATTTATGAAATTTCAAAGAACTGACATTTTCAAATGAAACCCCATCTCAAACATTGTCCATTGGCCATGTACGTCTGCTAATAACCAGAAATTCTGTTTGAATTCCTTCAAAAGAATTTCAACAAATCCTCTTCCTCTGACCACGATAGAGCTCGAGGCCATTGAATTAACTCCCCTTGACGATCTCTGCACAAATTGCTGAAGGGAGGCAGAAATTCCATAGAAAAACGTATGAAAATTTCATGCTAAGGCTGTTTGAAATGTTTGAAAATTTCATGCTAAGGCTGTTTGAAATGGATGGGGCATTTCACTCGAGGATAAGTATTACAACAATAATTTCACCAACAGTGACGAAAGGCAACATTTAAATATATGCATATATGCAAATAAATATGTCGCAGTGACAATAACATGGATGGTAATAAGAACATGTCGTTTGATGCCACTCACTGGAATTGTGGAACAGTGTCAGTTTGTTATTTTTATTAGCCATTCATTCAACCATCCATTCATTCATTCTACTTCCCCGAAAACTCGACCCAATTACCCATATACTCTCCGTCTCACACTTTCATTGACCATCTCACACCTTGCCCTACTTTATTTTACCACACCCACCCCACCATACACTTATCATCTCTCTCGTTCGCTCATCTGAGCAGTCAGTCACACTCAATCACTCGCTCATTCATCAGGCGGAACTCAAGAGACGCCAGCAGCGGAAGCGTCGCCGAGGAAGGAGCGGGGGCGGGGAGGAGAACAAGAGCGTCAAAGTCAAGGGCGCCGAGTCAAGGGTGACGTCGTGTCAAGAGGCGACTCGCGCTGGGCGCCGAGGGGGAGGCTTTAAATTATAAAAATTCACATCACTTCGTCAGAGATAGGCGAGTATGTGTGTGTCTTTGAGTGCCCTCGTGTGAGTGTGTGCTATCGTGTGTGACGGTGTTGGTGCGATTAGTAACTGGCCCGCGTCCGCTGTGGCGCACATCAAACGCGTGCCTTGAAACTCTCTAAGTTTTTTCGTTCACATAATGAGATTTTATTAGTTTTGATTAAATCTCATGGGGCTTCGGGGGAAATAAATCTGTAGGATGTCAAAGAGTTGTTTTTTTTTTATCGAGGAAAGAATTTAAACTTTGACGAGAGAGAATGGAGAGGAAAACTGCGGGGTTTCCATAAGAGAAGAACTCAAACAAAAGGCTTTCGACATAACTCTGGATTCCTTTGGAGTTTTGAAATAAATTTATGAAAACCATAAAATTTCTACGAATAATAAGAATGATGGAAATAAATGCAAATAGGGTCTCAGGCATCTTCGAAGAACCATTAAAACAAAGGAGATAAAAGTAAGGAGAAAAAAGTGAAAAGAAAGAAAGAGAAGAGGGGATGTAGATAAGAGGTATGGGCCATGTCATGTCCGGAGGACAATATTTTTCAGAGAAATCGTATTATGTTTTTTTTATGAAGTGCTTTTGCATTGGTGCTGAGGGAACGGAATCGCCTTTGAGCATTTGATTGAATTTCTGCAGAAATAAGTTATCAGAGCATGCATTTTCGCTGGAATAGTGCGTTTTTGCATGTAAAGCCGTTTATTGTTGTCCCGCCCCGCTCTGTCACCATCGCTTTTTCAATCATTTCAGATTTTAATGGATTGCATAAAAATGATCATGCAAGCAAAAAGATTTCTCTTCTACATATGAGACACATTGTTGTCATGCAAAGCCTGTGAAAACCATTTTAAAGTCTTAACCTTTGATTTGTTCGTTATACCATAACTTGATCTGATTACATGTATTTCTGTTGTATGTCGGAAATAAAAAATATTTTTTACAGTTTTTTTTTTACTTTTAGTTATAACAAAGTAGTGAATTGAAATATCCTCCTCTCATCTCATGCAAAAAAAATGTCTTCAATGGCTTTGGATGTTTATCAATTAACTCCTAAACTCTGCTCACCGACTTTTAAAATAGATGGCATTCCCCTTTCTGAAACCTCGTTAGCTTCAAGCTCTGGCTTATTCTTCCAACTACTCGTTACCCCGTCATCGCGTCAAATCAAACGCGGCCCTTGGTCACAACGACCCAATTAACCCTTGAATAGCCCCGTCGGCTGATATATTGTTACTCATTTGCTTAATTGAAGCGCTTCCATGGATCACAACGGAGCAAGTTTCGAGATAAACGAGGAGCATTTTCCGCGCTACCTGCATCCCCAGCACCAGCACCAGCAACAACGCGAACGACAGCGAGGGAGTGACGAGCACCACGCTTTCAACTGATGGGGCGGTAATGGAATGGTAATGGCAGAGATGGCGATAATTCGACACTCACCGACTCAGTTCCGCGGAGACGAAATTGCTGTGGGGACTGTAGCGATTGGGATCCTTGTACATGCTGCAGACGAGCCGCTCCTTGCAGAGGTCGTCGGTGACGCCCAGTTGTTCGACGATTTTGTCGATTTTCAATAGAATCGGACTGTAAAACGGATCGTAGTTCTTGGGCATGATGGGCTGTAAATGAGCAGAGATTAGTAAATTGCACACAGGGTGGTGGAGCTTCGAGTGGGGATTTTCGTTTACCTGGCCGTCCTGGACGAACGGCTGCTTGTCGAGAATCTGTTGCTGCTGTGCGATGAGCCGCTGCTCGGCCTGGATTCGAATGGCTTCCTTCAGCTGGGCCGACAGCTCGGGCTGCAAGAGAAACAAGACAAAGAGTTAAGTGGATTGATTGGAAGGGAAAGTTAAGTGAACGCCTTTCATTTTCGTTCAGTCCGGACTTTGACTTTGTCCCTTCCCTCCCATGTCCTCTGTCCGCCCTCCCCTTCCAACTTCCTCGAGGCAATTTTCACATGACTTTCGCTGGAAAATCCCGACGATAATCGATACCGACCAGCGGATGTGACCAGCTGTCGATTTTGTTGTTGTCGTTGTTAGAGCTATTGTATTGTTATACTTATTGGGTCAGTTGTTGTATTCGTTGTTTTTGCATTTGTTGGTGTTGCAATTGTTGTTGTAGTTGTTGTGGATTTGGTTCCTCTGTTAGTTGTTTTCTTCATTAAATCGTTTCTTGTAGCCTGCAGTGAATTGGAGAGCAACAAGTTAGAACAGCAACACCAATAATCGTTCATTTCCTCAAACGAAAGTGACAACCACAACAATAACAACAACAACAACAAGAGTGGCAGCAACAAGTCGAACATCAACAATTGGTGCAACAAAAATGGTGCAAAGACTTTCGCAGAAAATGTTAGTCAACGATTTGTAAAATTCATAATATGCTAAGACTTTTCGAGGTCAGTGTTTCGGAAGGAAGAGCTTTTGATTTTCGAGAAAATTCAAGTGATGAAGGACAGCAACAACATCAAATGTCAGTCACAACAACAATAGCGTCAATGATGTTGGCAACAATGGTTGTAGTGGAAAAAAACAGCAACAATTGTCATAACAACAATGACAACAAAGAACTTGTTTCAGTGAAAGTATGTCACGTGCTAAGATACATATGTATGTATATGTATCATATGCAGTATTTTGGTAGTTGTTTTTGTTCTCTTATTCTGTACCACATTGTATTTAACTATAGAAGAGAACTCATCCAAATCAGCAATAACCATATAAATTCCGACCATGATGAAAATAATAATAACAACAACAGTAATAATTGCTGGCAAGTGCATAATGCGTTACAACTATCTGTCTCCCATAGTTGCCGTTATTACTTTTGTTATTGCTAGTCTTCCTGTTGTTATTTTCACTTTATTAACGTGCACCAGTCATTGTGAATTTTAATTGTTGCGACACCAGCTGTTTATCGGTTACATTTCCACATTATATTCTTGATTTCGTTAATTTGTCGTGAATAATCCCCGTTGTTATTATAACAAATTTACACCTGGTTGTATGGTATCATCGACAGCTAAATATAGCAACATAAAAGTTTAATTGTTGTCACTGCGAATTTTGTGATTTTCCTTTGAACTCATTCGAAAATCGGCATTATTTAATTCACTATTTTAGGTGTTATTTGTTTGTAGATAACACTTTTGTTGTTGATATTTTTTTGTGGATATCACTTTTTTGTTGATGTTTTTTTTTGTTGGTCTGAATTTCCTTTTATTTTTGATATCATTGTTAGGAATATATTTTTTATTTCAATATTTTTACTTTTTTATACCCTACACCCTGTGGGTAAGGGTATATTCATTTTGTCCTTCCGTTTGTAACGCATTAAAGGAGAGGTCGTAGGTATGGAAAAGTATATATATTCTTGATCAG
Organism: Coelopa frigida; assembly: GCA_017309665.1. Lineage (NCBI taxonomy): Eukaryota > Metazoa > Arthropoda > Insecta > Diptera > Coelopidae > Coelopa > Coelopa frigida. The sequence goes on along the minus strand of CM029561.1, from coordinate 12,540,571 downwards.
CGTCACCTCCTGAATCGATTTAGCTATGTCCGTCTGTCTGTCTGTCTGTCTGTCCGTCTGTCTGTCTGTCTGTGTGTCTGTGTGTCTGTCTGTGGAAATAGATTTTGTGAAGAAACGGTAAGAGATACTGACTTGAAATTTTGGATTTAGTATTTCTATATTAATAAGCTACTTGTATGTAAAAATGGACGTAATCGGTCAACGGACACGCCCACCTCCCATATAAAGCAAAAGGTTTATATGGGATATCTGGTGAACTATGGTATATATCGAGATGAAATTTTGTGTGTGATCATGTTCCACTGATACGAGTTTAAAAGACAAAAATGGAAAACATCGCCCATCGGACACGCCCACCTCCCATATAAAGCAAAAGGTTTATATGGGATATCTGGTGAACTATGGTATATATCGAGATGAAATTTTGTGTGTAATCATGTTCCACTGATACGAGTTTAAAAGGCAAAAATGGAAAACATCGCCCATCGGACACGCCCACCTCCCATATAAAGCAAAAGGTTTATATGGGATATCTGGTGAACTATGGTATATATCGAGATAAAGTTTTGTGTGTGGTCATGTTCCACTCATACGAGTTTACAAGTCAAAAATGGATAACATCGCCCTCCCATATAACGCAAAAGTTGAATATGGTATATATGATAAACTATGGTATATATAGAGATGAATTTTTGCGTCTGATCATGTACCACCGATACCAGTTTACATACTAAAAATTGACAAGCTACAGCTCAAAAGCTACAGCTCAATGTTGGATATGGTAAACCATATAGACAGTTATTAGATTAAATATTGCTACTAAGAGTTCCCAAGAATCAAATGGAAAATATCTCTTATAGGACACGAGCACCTTCCATACAAAATCGTAGATCTACAAGAAATCCAACTACTTTATGGATGTTATTAGCTGATGAAAGGTGGGAGTGAATCCAAGAAGAAAGAGACCACATCCAACTGAACCTCAATGGACGCCCATAAAAATTGATTATATCTTTTCAATATAAACGTAATGAGCAGGTGACGATTGAGAGAATACAATCCCTGCTGATGGGATCACAATCCACAAAAGTCAGGGAGCTACATATTTCCAAATGGCTGTTCATCTTCAAAGTGGAATCAATCACGCGGCACTATATGTTGCTTATAGTAGCGCAGCAAGTACTTCTGGACTTTATATTGTTGAAAATTTCTACCCTCCCAAGTCTGTTGTTGAATCAGATTTTGTCTGCATTGAAATGAACATCTAAAATAGGAAAAGCAACTAAAGGCACATTATGATTTTATGGCACACAAAAAATCATCGATTCAATTATTCTTCCATAAATTGCTGAGCTTTTATTCGCACTTTCAAGATATTAGCAATGGCACAATGCTGCAAACACCAGAACTACTTCGTTTTGTAGAAACATGGGCCCCTATAAGATTCCTAACTTCACTCTTATTCATAGATTAGACAATCGACACAAAAAGGGTATAATCGTGTTTGGAATACGAAAATAGCTTCAAATATATAATTTCTCTTTGAAAGAGGCCACAGTTGTGAAAATCGCACAATGGAGTTAATAGCATTGAAGTGTAATGATGCATTTTCACTAATTATTGATAGAAATTCACTCTTTTTCCTTTAATAAACGTTGTATGCAGGGTGTAGGGTATGTAAACTTCGGCCTGGCCGAAGTTAACAGATTTTGCCTGGGTGGACCAGGCAAACCGGGGGAGCGAAGCGACCCCGGTGCGCTAGTTATGATTTTGTTTTGGTTGATATAATGCCTGTCGACAGTATGAGAGAAATTAGATACAATTCGAAGAGTTTGAGGGGGAGGAAGTAGTGTGAGCACCAATGGCGTGATTTCGGATTAACTGTATCTGCAATTAATGAGAGATTTTATCATATTTATCCAGGTGCAGAAGATAATTTCGCAAATTGAATTAAACCACCAGTTGTGGTTGTTGTTGTTGTCTCTATGATAACCTCACATTTCGCTGAGCTGATGTGATATTGATCCGACGGTTTATGCATGACAATCTAAGCTTCGACAGGCGTTTCCAACGCACTTTCGACAGTGTTACCGCCTGCACATTATTGTGATTTCCGAGAACTGATGATCGGTTACATGGGTACTGAGAACTAAAGCGAGTGTGCGAGTGCACGATAGGGCGTTAATTTGAATTCGTAGTGAACCGTAATTAATTTGCAATCAAATTCAATTTCAATTGACTACACTGTTTTCAATATTTGTATAATATACATACATACATACATATTTATTTGTGCAATACAGACAGACATTTGTCAGAAAAAAGTGAATGGCTTGTGTTAATCATGAAGATTTCTCAGGAATTTCATAATAATTACCTTTAAATCCCATTTCAAAATCATCTAATTGCTTCGTTCAGACTTTGTACAATTTCACCCCATCTCACATTTTCGTTTCTTCGTTTTCCTTGCGGTTTTCAGCTTCAGGTGAATGCTCCCGAGAACTCAATTTAATTTAATTCTCAAATGATTTTGTCTCTGTTGGAGCACAAGGGTTCGGGTTCATTGGAATTTTAGCTGTTCTTGTTATTGTTATCAATGGTTCGACGGCACGGTGCAGATTAAGGTGGGATGGCGAAGGATTGATATTAATTTGGGGCATCTTGGCGTGTGGTTAATTGAAAATATTACCCCTGAGGATCGGTGTTGGATTCCCAGAACGAAGGGTTCTCTGACACGTCTCGCTAAACCGTCCCTTTCCATAATGGTAAACTGAGTGTCAACGTCGTGAGAATCTCTCTGGAGACATGACATTTTCCCATTTCTTATTTTACCTGGCCAGACCTTTGCACAAAGACAAAGAAGTGGAATCGACTGGACAAAGAAGAGTTCAGACCTTTCTCCTCACACTTGTGGGCGAAACAATTGCAGAAGGGCTTATTCCCACTTAGTTAAGCAGGTTAAGCAAACGAACGAGCGATAAATGGCGTTAGCCACTTGCTGTCTGCGGGAGTGTTTTCACTTTTCTATCAATTAGCACAGCGTTTCGAAGAGCCCCCATCTCCTGGTGGGGGAGCGAGGAGGAAACTTTCTGACGCGTGAAAAAATATTTAAACTTTCCACGACGTGCCACTGGAGGCAAATTGCTCTGCACTTTGTTTGTCATTTGGCCATGGCCAATGGCGCATGGTGGCGATGATTGTGAGCGTTGTTGTTGGCACCGATGGAGTTGTGGCCATTTGTGATTGTAATGAAGCTGTAGACATAGTTAATGATGTTGGCGTTGTGAATATTTCTGATGGTAATTACGGTGCTGAAAGTGTTGTCGATGTTGTTTGCAGGCAATTCGCACATATTTCGGGTGCGGTTGATTGCTTGCCATGCATTTCGTTGTTGCTGTTGTTGCGAATAACACAACATTTGTTCTTGTTGTTGCTGCTGGGGCGATACATTCGCAACAATTTGCACATTGCTGACATGGCCTAGTATGCCCTGGCTTGGCATGACATGTGCATTTTTCATTGAGTATTTTTCTCTAAAGTATTTTTCTCTTCTCTAACACGATTTTCTATCTGCTCTGTCATGCGGGCTATCTCTCAACAAGCTACAAACGCAAAAATAGTTTACTGCAATTCGTTCCGAATTCTTCCAATCATTTCCTTTGCCCTTGCTGCATTTTCTATCCTTTTTCCAGTTGTCACACCTCTCACGGGCAGAAGCTCCATCGATCCGTTGGATTTTCCGCATGCCCGGTTGACGGAATTCAAAAATCGTTCAAATTCCAGAACTGAGGAATTCTTTCTATCTTTTTCACATTCTAAAGATTGCTTTCCATTTAACTTGCGATCACTACCTCCACTTTTGCCTTGCCTGAAGTGTTCATCTGCATTCATTTCCGTCGACGTCAGTTGCATCAGCCTTCAATGGAAATCCCATTCACCTCCCATCGTCATGAGATATTATGTCTTTTTCCGTCGAATTCGTATCTTTATATGACGACTTTTTTTTAAAGTTCATTGCAACTCTTATTACGAATAAAAACTCTATTATTTCCTCATTTAATTCCATGTTTTCATGTTCCTGATATGGATTAAGTGTTTCCTTTGGTCCTTCATGTGAAAATGCAATTCTTTATAATGAGGTAATTGCGAAATACAATATGTATTCTTAATTACGGTCTGCGAACAACGTGTCCCTCCAACCCTTCGGTTGATTTCCATTAAACAAACGACGACTCATTATTTATCACTTTGGCAACGTCGCAGCTCTTTGAAGGTCTCGTATAATATTTCCCTCTGTTAATTAAATGAACTTCTGCCACGTCGAATGAGGAGAATGCAAAAAATGTGAACGACTTTGGTCGGAGGACGAGACTGCGTGAATGCGACAGGACAAAGTGAATCACGTTAAACAATTGCACTCGATTTCAGATAATTACTATGGAAACTCTGATATATATTTCCTTCATATGAGCGGGAACATGATGGCTGTCGAAATCAATGTGTAAAAATGCAACGCGGTGAATGCTGTTCTATGGAAAAGAATTTTGCAGAAGACAAAGGAGTGGATAAACAGAAATTCACATCCAACATTCGTTACTGTGAAATACAGTTATTGTATCCATTCCCATTGAATGCATTCGGAGAATTCCAAGGACGACATGAACAGGACATATATAGATTTCCTCGCATCTACTCAGTGGACCGGGATCTAAAGCAAAGGACGAACGACAACTGGGCCACATGGGCACAGATTATTCGGAGCAGGGTCGATTTCGTTGGATGGTGAGGAAGTGATGATGCAAGGTGTGTGGAATTTTCTACCCAGCGACCCTTTCAGTGGTGAAATATCCTTTTCATGTCATCCCACATAACACGCCATCGCTGGACAAACAATTTCATCGAGCTCACCTGTTGCTGCTGCTGTTGGTTGATTCGTGATGGGTCATATTGGGCCGCGATTTGGGCTGCCGCCTGGCCGCCAGGTGGGGCTCCTGCGTTGCGGGGTGGCGTGTAGACTGGGCCTGGCATCGAGTGTTGGGGCTGCTGCTGCTGTTGTGGCTGGAGTTTAACGTTCGTCCCGAAAACGCTGAAAAATGTACAACATTAAATTACATGAGGTTAGGCTTTAATGCTGCAACCGTGTGCGAGTGAACGAGCGGAAGATCAAGAGAATGAGAAGGTGAGAGGGAGACAGTGAGACGGTCAGATGGAGAATGGGGATGTGTTTGTGTTTATGTTTTGTGTGTCTACCTTTGTTTGTCTGGATGGATGAATGGATTAAAACTATGACTAGAGACGTGTGGTTGTTTTTGTTGTTGTTGCTGTTGTTTAAGAGATGGCGGCCTTTGTTGTTGTGTTGCCGGCGCACGATGCTGTTGTTGTTGTTTTGTGGTCGATTGCGTGGTCCCGAGGCCCCAGGCATGAAGCTCGTTGGCGTCGTTCGAATTCGGCTTGAAATAATTCGAATTGCCATCAATCTGAGCCACACGATTTATGTCGCTAATATATCTGTAAGAATGCAAAGGACAGCAATAGATCAGACAGAAATAGTGACAACGATAAAGCGAGAAAGAGAGAGGGATAGAGAAGGCAACAAATGGGAAATGGAAATGATTGCGAAGGAAGGAAGGAAGAAGGGAGGACGGGAAATAGAAATCACATTATAATTTCATTGTAATTGCTGATGTTTGCGTGTTTGTTATTACTTCATTTAATCACCAACGTAATCATCAATCGATAGGGATTGTTTTGCATTATAATTAATTATGTGCATAGAATTCAATCAATTGCGGCAAGGCAATAAAAACTGATTATTAATCAATATAAGAGAAGGATTTACTACATGTATTATTTTCTATATAGCTCTCTTTTCGAACATCTCCGGGCTAAATGACAACGAAATAATTTGAATTCCATGGACCTTGATTATGATATTCTTCGCAGGTCATTGCAGCTGTTGTTTGAATACTGTAAGTATTTTATTCTTACGCTTGAAGCTGACATTAAGCACCAACGGCACCCTGACTACAGAAGTCGCTTGAACTTATTTTTGATTTCTTAACGGTGCCTCGGGCTTTATTTCATGCAACAAAATTAGAATCAATTCCTGTAATCAACATTCACAAAACCCACGGCGTTCATATTTCACAAGTAAAATTTTAGTAGTACAATCACAAACACCGGACTTTTCGATGGTCGCGAAAGTCCTTTGAGCGCACTGAGCTCCGAGGAGCATCATTAAGCATTCATACATGTGGAATCCTTTGAGAGCGGACGCGGTGGCGTATGAGCAACTTTTCAACAGCAATTAAGAGCCCTCTACACGACCTGCACCTCAAGTAACCCACCATCCCTCAGACGAATAAAATCGAATAATTTTGGAAAATTCCAATTAAAAGTCCATGGAATTCCGGCTGGAGGTGGCAACTTTGTTGGTGCTGTAGCACTTGTTTTTTTATTTTTGTTTGTGCCCCACATTTTTGTACTCACTCTGAACCAAGGCCGGGGCCGGAGCTCTCCCAGCCGGCGTCGAAGTGCTCGTGCGAGGGCGGGCCGTAGGTCTCGTGGATCGGGGCGCCGTGCAGATACGCCGAGGGATGTCCTTTCGGGGGATCGGTGTAGATGAGCTCGGGGCCCGGGTGGTGCTCGCTGTGGTGCCAGGCGGGGACGATCTACGAGTACGAAAAAATAGTACGATGAAAACTCTGATGAAGGAGATGATGAAAGAAATAATTGAGGACTATGAGAAGGTGGGACGTGGGAGAGAGAGAGATGTGTTGTCAGCACCTAATTAAAAGTTTTGTCTGCTTCGTTGCTCATAATTCTCCTCTAAATGTTTCGGTTTTTTTCATTCAAATTATTTCATGTTTTTGAATTTATTATTTTTATAATTCTTTTGATGATTTTCGCAACTCCCATAACTTTGGCAACTTTTAGGAGGTATCGCGGAGAAATAATCCCGTCAGAATGCTCCGACGGAGAGAAAATAATTTAATTTAATATTTTTCAATACACACAAACGCTACTGTGCTCAACCTCCCCACACTCTCTCTCTCTCTCTTCTACTTTCACTCTCTCTCGTTCTCTCCCCTCCCGCTTGGCCCCTTGTATGTTTTCGACATTGCGAGTAATAAATATTTAAATTGAGTTCCCTCACATCCTTCTGCTTGTGAGTGTGAGTGTTCACGTGTGCGAGAGCACGTGTGTGTGTGTTTGTGTCTGCGTGTTTGGCAGCGCATCAAAATGGCTTCTGTTGTTCTCCGTCGGAGTCAGACATGCGGAGGGGATGTTGGCGTGTCTGTGTCTAACTGAATTGAAATACTTCAGCCAGTTTAATGGACTCTCCGATGCACTCACTTTGTAAATCCCTCCGCCTGTCCGTCTCCGAGGCTGTCTGTCCTGTCAGTCCAACTCCTGCACAGCCCTCACTGCAGTGGAGAATTTAGTTGCTTTCATGGAAACGCCCTGTGCGGCTTCCTGTCCCAAGGTAATGTCAATCAACTTGAATTCATTGTTTTAGTTGAAACACATCGATTTCCAAGTACTAAATTGATTTCCTTTCCTTTTTCAATATTCTCTTTCCCACACCGATAATAAATCCTCTGCAAGGACGAATTTTGGTAGAAATCCTCGATACGGGATTCCCGGAATTCTGCCGAAACAGAGACGCGGAAAATTTAAATAATAAATAATAACGAGCGAAACAATACAAATTCGCTAAGGACAACAACACGACCATGAAACCATGCCAACCAACTAGAAATGAAAACATGAACCAGGTCGGAATCGACGAATATTGTCGACACGAGTGGAAGATATTGGATTGCGATTAATTTGGAATAACGACGCGTGGCAACAGCAAATCTCCACATCCCAGGTGATAGACAAATAAATCTATCTATCTACATACATATCAGCAGAACACATATACGTCAATTGCACGGATTTGGTGTAGTCTATTTTTTTTTTCGTTCTTTGTTTTTCATATTTTGTTGCCGTGCTCGCTTTTTTGTTTTTCCTCTGAATTTTCTTTTCTGTTTTTTTTTTCTCTTTTCAATTATAATTTTATTGTGACAGATTTTGCTTATTGTGAATTTTTGTTTTTCACGTTTGTTATTTTTGGCTTTTCATTTGGGTTTTTTTAGTGACTCTTGTCGGTTTCGTTTCAAGTGTGAGAATCATCATTCCGTCCACATTTCTATTCCATTCGCAGTTTCGCACCACTATTCATCAGACTCAACATTTCCCTCTTTCTCTTTACCGTTCGATTGAATCTTTCGCAATTTCACATCGTTTCTCTATTTTTGCGCGATATTCATTGTCGTATTTTTGTTTTGATCTCCTTTTCATTTCGTTTTGAATGGCTTTTTGAACTCTGCCTGCTGTTTATTACGTGTTCAACTTCTTTGTTTTCACTCCTTTTCATTTCATCTATTCTCTACTAAGCTATTCTCTATTCTCAACTGAATTTATTTCCTCACACTATGAAATCATCTCTCATCTACTTTCTATTGTGTTTGTGTTGGATTGTCGACTAATTCCTTTTGTGTTATTTCTCAATTCACATCACCTCTATTCTATTCTTATGCTTTGTTATTAATCTACTCTCAGTTTCATCATTCATCTACCTATTCTCATTTCCCTCTAATTTACCTTTGATTAGTAGCTCAATTTTGTTTGTATTCAATTTTGTGGAACTCACCGTGTGATGATGGTTGATGAGGTGGTGGTGATGGTGGTACTTGGTCGAGTGATAAGTCTGCTGGTAGTACGAGCAGAGCTTGAAGAGATGCGACAGCGCGGGGAAGAGGAACAGCAAGAACTTCAGCAGCAACTTCTTGGCCGCTCCCACTCCAATGACCAGCGGAAGAAGCCAGAACAACTTGATTTTGATAATTTTTATTATCAGCACCAGAGCCAGGAAGGACAGCAATAATTTGCTCTTCAAAAATTTCTCTAAAAAGGGACGAAATAAAACAATCAATCGAAAACAGACAAATTATTGATGAACTCCTAATAATGTTCCCTCTTTATTCACCCTATTTGTCTTGCTTTAAAAATTGTATGCATCAACTTAATTATTTTTGGCATATAATTGAAACTGTTTGTTAAGTTTTTGTTTGTTTTTCAGCCCCCTTTCACAATGTTATTCCAACAAACAAAAAGCAAAATGTGTTTATTTGGGATCTTTTTCACTTGCTCGCTTCTTATGCGAATTTAATTGCTTCATTTGGTAGTCGCTGTCTGGAGCTCACGCCATCAACATTAATTACGATGGGGGAAATTGAATTCGACTTTTGAAAGTTCATTTATAGACCTCCAGAGATGCCGGGGTTTCTTGGCCTTTTCTCGACATCTAACTTTTTCAACGTCTGCCATTAAAGCCTATTATGTTCTTAAGGTTCTCGCAGAGTCCTAAATAGGCTGTGCTATTAATGGTCGCCTGTAATGCCTTTGAAATGGTTCTATTCTTATGTTCCCATGGTCAATTAGAGTCTACGTATGTGTGGTATACAATTCTGTATTGAGGTTAAGGGGTTTTAGAGACACTTAATCATTCTAGTTTCAATAGTTTCTGGTTTCTATGTCAAGTTGAACTTTGAAAACTCTTTTGAAACTCTCCACTTCCTATCGGAGTTTTTTCTATTTATTTTCATAATAACAATGAATTTTTTACATCTTCCGTAATTAGTACCCTGGACCTAACTACGGTTCCCATACTCACGGATTTTCTTCATGATGATCTTGCCGGCGAGGCGAGCTTCCACCTCCTGCTTGGGTATCAACTCCAGCTTGGCAATCAACCCATTGCCTTCGATAGAGCGGGGAGAAATGCGGAAGGTGGCGCCGTCGAACATCACCTCGGGCAGCTTCAGTTCAATGTCGTGGGTCATGGCGAACTTGACGGATTTCCCGTACAGAGCATTCGTCACCTCTTCGATGGGTGTCTCGGCGGCTATGGGAAGACATAAAATCGATATTAGATAATATTGAAAAATTTCAAATTTAAATAAAACTAACATAAAAGAAGAGAAAATACATTAACGTCAGGAATTTCATGCAGTTGCACTGGTCCCTAATTGTGTATCACATGTCTTTGTTACAAAAAAATTCCACAATCTTAAAAGCTACAAAACAACTATCAGAGATGACTCAATCTGAAAACTTGGCCACATATTTATTGAATTTGTCGGAAATTTCTTCTGCTCGCAAGTGAAAGTTTAAATAAAATATATCGACAGCAGCTACAACAACAATCGCAACAGCAATATCAACAACAAAAGCACAATAGCATCGTAAACAAAAACAAAAGTCGAAGACACGGACCGATATCGGAGAAGAGCTCAAGAATCCCAACCTGACCTCGACGCTCCCTCGGGAGCGAGGAAGAAGGAAGAGAGAGATTGAGACAGTCAGAGAGAAAGAGAGAGAGAAATATAGAAAGAGATAGAGTATTGGGAGAAGTCAGTCCAGCGTGCTCACGTTAATTAACACTCAACGCGCCGTGGTCGTGAAGCAAAACCCAAACAGTGGATTGAAACGAAAAAGAAATCCAATGAAATCATAAAGGCAAACAATAAAAAGAAACGCAACAACAACAAAATCTGATTCACACCAACCAATCGAGAATATCAAAATCTTTGATCGCACGGTACGAATTGAGCTTCGATTTAAAACTACTCAAACGTCGATCGTTTTGAAAACGAAAGTGTTTCTTACGACATTTTACTTTTATTTCCATGATTTGAGTTTGTTTTCATTTGTGTTCACTTTTTTCTTATGTTTTTTGTTCTTCGCTCGATATGCTCATTCTTTGTTGTTATTAACGTCTGCTTTGATTCTCTTCCGATAGATCGATGATGAAAAGTCTACTTTGTGGTGATTGAACACAAGCGATAGTGCGTTGATCTGAGCTATGAGAAAATTGAAAACCCAGAGATTATCCGCTTTAGAATGGCTTGCTAATGGTTTTAGGAGAATTTCACAGCTGGAACAGTGTAATCGATGATTCAGAAAACTGAAATCAGTGAGATTTTTGATCACCGACTGAGGTTAACGAAAATCTCTGGTTCTCGCATTTGGAAGGGGAAATTGTTTTTGTGAAGAAATGTATTTATAGATTATTAGGTATTATTAGATGTAGATGAAAATTATATGTATTGGACCTTACTCTATAATAATATACACCCTTAACGCTAATGGTTCTCAACAAGTCAATCTCAACCAGCAATTTCTTAAATGACTCAGTGTGAGTCAGTTATTTGAAATTGAAATTGTCAAAAATAAAAAGAATGATTGTCCAACCCCTGTCAACAAACGGATAACAACGAATTATTCAGTGCTATCAAGGCGATAATGACCGATTGAATACCAGAGTGATTTTCTACACGCTCAATTGATCACAATTACGGAAAATGTTCGACATGCCAGGTCACAGCTTCACAGCTGCGAAACTCACCACCTCCAATCGAAATGTTCGAATTTCCGACGAAATTGGCAGAAATTCGAGTGAATTTCCGACGAAGATTCTAATTAAATTGGTTCAGTCGTGTCTGGGGACTCACCTGCACGGGCATCGTGTGGAATTTCATTTCGTAGCAGATGAGCATCGCCTCCTGCCGCCTCCGCCTCCTCGTCGTCAACACTTTCGCCATCCTGGGCCGCGGCCGCTTCGGTCGGTCGGTGCTCGCTGAAGTCCACCTGGTTGCGGAAGAATTTCAGTCGCTGCGTCACATTCACATCGTTGGAGTCGAGGGCGTCGCTCAGGTAGCCGTAGACGTTCTTCTGGAAGCACGAGAACGTCGGCTCCTGGTAGCAGTCGCCGATCAGGCCGTCCCACAGCTCGTTGCCGGTCGAGAAGCGCCGTACGAAACGGCTGAAGAACGAAGTCGCTGTCATCTTGGGACGCGCCGTCGTCGACCACAACGGAATTGGTGTCGACGATGGCGAAGATGATGTTGAAGTCGCTGATTGATGCTCGTGGTAACCGCTTCCGTGTGTCATGTTATAATTTGTCATTGCGGCGCCCCCCAACGTCGCATTCGCACTCGCACCATTTTCACTCAACGGCGTCGTGCTTGCGTAGAAATCGTCCGCTTTTACCATCGTCACCGACGCAAGTCCGTCCGTGGCCAGCAGCAGGAAGATGGCCAGCAGCGGCAGCAGCCGGCGACTGGGCGTCGACGGCGACGTCAACGTTGCGGCCATTGTCGAAATGTGCGTGGTGGACGAAGTCGCTCTTGAGACTGCGTCAGTGGTCCGATTGATGCGTCTGCTTCTATTTAGGGAGATCCACGTTCGGTTTGGCGCTGTGGTTGATCCTGTTGCTGCTGCTCTGGTTACTGTTGCTCTTGTTGCTGTTGCCCTGTTTGTTGCTGCTCTCGTTGTTGCTGTTGCCCTGGTTGTTGCTGCTCGCGTTGTTGCTACTCTTGTTGTCGGTGCTGCTCTCGTTCCTGTTGCTGTGGCTGTGTCCGTGTTGTATGCCGTCTGGCATTCCATCATCATATTAATTCCTTCGGTTTGCTCAAATGTCTCTCGTTTGACGTCGTCGATTTCTTCTTATATCACTTTCATTGCTTCGCGAGCACTGCGGAAACCTATGGTGTGGTTGGAGAAGGTATACCGATTACTAAATATTCATGAATCGCACAGATGAGGAGAAAATCACAGTGATCCAAGTGGATCAGAGACACGAGTCAACAAGATGTCACGAGCGATAAAACTAGCTTCATAAAAATCTTGGGACGAATTATGCGTGGTGCGACGTGACGCGAACGAAAGCGAGTGATCGCGATGGAGATCCGCAGAGAGTGATAGATCGGAATCGAGGGTCTCTCGAGAACCCAGCCCAAGTTCTGGGCTAATGGGGCGATCTGTAATTGAATCTGAAATTGAAAGGACCGAGTGAACCAGAAAACAAAACGAAATGAGATCGAGGTGAGGTGAAACAGAAAATATGCGATCGCAATTCAATGTTTATTGTGGGCGCCTTATTAGGCCAACAAATTGGTCTATCGATCGGCTTACGAGCTGTCCGACTGATCGGCCTGTCTCTTATTGCCGTCGTCTGTCCTTCTGTTCGATCTGTCCGAGTGGCCCACATTCGGCTCCGACTCAACAAAGTTCTGGTTATTCATGTTTTCTTTTCTCGGCCCGACCAAAAAGGAATCCGGCGTGCAGTTTGGCAAGCGGATCCATTAGCCACGGAGCTCAGCACTTGTTCAACACTTTCCCCCCCTCCGCCTTCGCTTCTTATTTGAAAGATTGATAATTAAATAAAATTAATTTTTGTTAACTTTTCTCGTGATTCGAATATTTCTTATTGTGTATTGTTATCATTATTCGTTTTCTTTCTCGACAACCGTAATCACATTTAAGCGCGAACTTTCTTTCATTCCTCTGCTCAGCCCCTCTCTTTCTCTCTCTCTGCCACCGAGTGACACACAAAGCCCGGTCTGTTGCCAATTACGATCAATCGTCGGACGGCCGCCTCTTTGTGTCTCTTTCGGTTTCCTCTTCCGTTATCGGAGCTCTTTTCGAAATTTTACACCTCGTTTTCGATTCGACTGACGTCGCTATTTTTACCGTATATTTTCTTTTTCAGCCCGTGTTGCTGTCGTCGCGTCTGCTGCGACTTCGGAGCGATGCGTGCGCGTGCGTGGTTCATTCGCAACTGATCGCGACAAGATCAGAGCCGACCATCCACGCCAGCCGTCGCGGATGCAGCCTCGCCATTGATCGTAGATGCTGTTGATCGTAGCCCACTCGCGCCTCACGTCGCCAACAACATTTGCACGCACGCAGCAGCAACAGCCGCAGCTGAAGCAGGAAAGAAAGTTGCTCGTTTTCTTTTCGCCCGATTCATTCGGTGATCGGGCCGTTTCTTTCCTCCGGTATTCTTCCTACTCTGTCGCTGTCTGTTCGAGAGAGCTATCAGAGAGTTATAGAAAGAGAGACTCTCCGTCGAGCGAGGCAGAGAAAGAACGTTGCATCGCACATGCTCGCACGTTCAACGAAAGGTTGAACACGTTCAACAGCTGTTCGTCGATCGCCGCGAACCAAACTATTTTTATGGTTTTTTTCTATTGTTATTATTTTAAAGTTTGGTTTTACTTTTATCCACACCTTTGTTTGACCGTCGTTGCCGTGTTTGTCAATGCTGTGAATAGATGTTCCCTTGTGGTCCACGTTGATCTGCAGAGAAGGAGAGTTACAGGTGTTTACTTATTTTGTTTTCAGTTTTAAAGTGTTTTCTAAAACTAATTAGAGACTTAAGTTTAGTTTTTAAATAGCTTTAGCAAACATATGCTTAAAAAACTGTCGCTAATAAAGGTTAATGAACATGTGATAATGTTTTATGAAAACGATCACTTCAAGTTCTCCTCTGATTATCCTACCAGCGCTTTTATAATCTTATCCATTCCTGGATTTAATCATCCATCTTACTAATGCCTTGACACAGTCCGCTATAATTTGCCATAATTAATTATTTTTCCTTCCACAACTTTCTATGCCTGATTAGAAATAGTTTTCGGTAGTTTCGCCGACTTTTCCCATATTGACTTATATCATGTTTTAAGCGCTTGATGAATATAACCAAAATATGTCTCTCCCGACCCATGGGACCCTGTGGAACAAGACGGGAACTGACCAGACGCAATGAACCGTGTCCAAGCCAGAACTGGTGGAGGCGACCCGGCCACCTTCGGTCGGGTTCTGGTGTTAATGACCCGCCGCAAGCGACGCCGTCGTGTGATGTAACGTCACGGGCGATCGAACGGGTTAAAAGTATCTCGCGGAAAAGTATCTCGAGTCTGAGGCGTCGGACGGTTCCGTCGTCTGCGGTTGGCGGTGGACAGCGTGAACAGCCACTAATTGCGTTAGAAATGCATTCTACAGACAACAATATTCAAAAGACAAAAACAACTAACAAGAACAATAACAACAGAAACCAAAACAACAACAATAACAATCAAAACAACAACAAAAATACACTATAACAACAATGACAAAGCGTCACGAGTGTTTGTCAGACAAACGACTTCACTGGGCTCGTTGTAGTAAATGAATTAAGAGATTTTTACGTTACGGTAATTCAAAACCAAAGTGTTTTTAATGGCCTTCTTGTTCTTCTTGTGTTTCTCCCTTCTCTTTGTTCCTCCTCTTTTTCTTGCCTACCCGCGACAACATCGTCTATGAACTTAATTCTGAAGACTTGTTCGTTATCTCATTCTTAAACTTGACTTCGTTTCTTGTTTTGGAGGCCTTTGTTTGTGTTTTGTTTGTGTTGATTTTATTGTTATTGTTGTTGTTGTTTTTATTACTGTTGTTGTTGTTTTTCTAGTGATATCTGTGTTAAACCCGTCCAGCCTGAGCCACCGCCGAACGGTAGATTCGGATTAAAATTACGATTTTCTAATTCTTTCGTAATTCTACAGTTGTCAACAATCCGTCTCTCTCTCTGTTTTTTTCATTATCTTGGAATTGCATAACGAAATCCACTTCGATCTAACATTATGTTGTTCATTATGTCCATTCGATGTTGAATCGGTGGACGGAGATGTTGTTGCACCTGCCGTTGTTGTCGTTGTTGAAGTGGGAAACTGGGTCACGAACTGGAGAATTCCTTCTGGTTTACATTCTATTCCATTCGCGGCAGGAACCAGATTTTCCTGATGAGACTGTTTACCTTTCGAATTAGTCCATGTCTCTCTCTCCCACTCTTTCTCTGTGTGTCTCTATCTCTTTCTCACTGCGAATGATGTGCAAATTCTCAGTGCAGTAGAATGAATTGCATTTATTTTTTTTGTATATACATGCACATTCATTTAGTGGGTCAGCACAGGCTGATTCTGAACATATTTTCCATTATGTATAATCTTTGGCAGATAATGAAAAATTAATATAATATTTAATTATTGCACTTTTCAGACCCGATGGCGAACATGTCACTTTGATCTCGATTCACCTCATAGCTTTCACTGCTCTTAACACGAGCTAAAAGTGAATTTTATTAAAACGCAATTTCCCATGTTTTCCCAACGCATCACGTGGCCATTATATAACAGTCCATATTCAAAAGACATGCGGTTCTCTTTTAATGGCTCAATTCGCTCCAGCCTTCTTTCGTATTACGAGACAAAGGTAAAACACGCATTTTCTAAAATAAATTATCTCATGCATAATGTCTATTTTTAACCGCGTTTACGTGTCCGAAAGCCTTTTAATCCAGCCACAGATATGTGTGCCGTGTACCGTAATTGTTGTCACTTAACAAAATAACGGTCGAACATTAATCTTTATGAGATTTTCGGCCAAGTGTCTGGACGAACGATGTTTATATTTTCGGTTTTATGACGCCGGGTTTTGTGTTTCACTACTTGAGAATCACTTTTACTCTCATACACGTGATTTAATTGACATTTTACGTGTCCATTTTTATCGTAAATGTCCATTATTTTGTTTAAGTCTTTCATTTTCAAAGTTATATAAACACTTAAGACATTTATTTTTGTATGAAATAACTTTACATTGAGATGATAGATTATTTTTGAGATTTTCCAATCATATAGGAGTCAAAATAATACACATAAATTGAATATTGAACTGAATTCCTCAAATAAGATTATTGTACTAGGTTACAATAAATTAGTAGATTATCTCTACAGTTTTTTTCACTTCAGTAGTTTATCGCCTTTAGTTTATTTCCTCAAATTTCACTCCATTAAGTTGTTTTTACATTGAGATGGGAAGATTTGCATTGAAGTCGAAACCACAGAGTGAAACGTTTACAAATTGAATCGAAGGCACTTAATTGGATCGAAACCGAATTCATTGTGTGAGAAAATGCTCTGAGGCGAATTTTTGATGTTTTTATTATTGCCATCATACTGTAAAAATTATGGGAAAATTCCAGAGGCAAATTTGTTGGGATCATAAAACCAATAGCGAGTTTCTCGTAAACGAAATTTCTTTGATTATTATTGATTGGACTAAAATGTACAACAATTATCCATCTGATATAGTTATACAAGATAGTTTATTACTGATAGTGGCAACAGTACCGAAAAAAATAAAATAATTATTTTAGAAACCCAACCCGTCGATGATATGGAATGATGCCGGTAATCACGAAAGAAGACTATGATGACGAATGAAGACAATGATGACAAAAGAAACCGATTATGACGAAATGTGCTGAGGCTGATGATGTAGAGGTGGATGATAATTCCGAGAATAATTACGAATGGTCTCGCAGACACGACAATTGAAAGCAAAAGCACGCACGTTGAATGGAACTTCTCAATGGTGGGCAAAGCGTCACGAAGTCCCAAATACCCAAATTTAAACAAGTGCCAGCAGGCAGGAGGAAGACGTTTGTGGGCGGGTCAAAAACGTGTGTAATCAACTGGTGTTCGACACGAGAGTGTGAAACTTTGAAATCCTTCTACGGGGAATGCGAAACGTCGTGATGTCTGTCTCGGTGGCTTCGATCTTCACGTCTCGCCGTGGTGGTCGTTGTGAGAGGTTTCGTTTTCAATCTTCGCACCAAGTAATGGTTGTTTTTGTTGTCATTATTGTTGTAAACGTCGTAATGGAAAGTAAAACCTTTCAGAAAACAAAGTAAAATATGACTGATCACTTGACGCCGAGAAATTGTGGTTCTTGTTATCTTTCTTGTCATGTAATGAAGGTTTCTCTTTCTCCACCCTTCCTTAAGACTCGAAAATACAAATCCAAAAGCTTTTAACCTTTCAATTTACGCTTGAGTAAAAGTTTTGCCGGCTTTGTTGTTATTGTTGTGGTTCTGTTGTACCTGCTGGAAGCACAATCGACGACAAAATGAAAAGAAAAATTGATGTTCTGACGGAAATACACAGTAAGAAACAACACTCAAAGGCTTGTCAATGAGAAGCTGACAGCGTGAACGAGGTCTCTGAGAAGTCATTAAATGTATTAGAATTAAATTTTTTCACTTAATGATTCTATTAGTGGACAAAGGTTTCTAAAGAAAGTCAAACAAGTGAGAGTTTTCACAGTGGGGATCAAAGAACATTAGAGAATCGAGAAAGAATCTATATCAAAGAACGTTAGAACGTTAGAAAGATTCTTTCTTCAGATCTTTTTAATGGATTCGAGTTGAGTGACAACTCGGTACATGAGAATGGTATTTATAAAAAAGTAGTGTTAATTAAGGGGAAACGATGAAACTTTAATACCATTGATTTATTTATTTTCTCCATGCGACCAGATGTTTTTTAGTTTCTCTAAGTGTATTGTTTTAATTGCACGAAAATGTTCTGTTTTATTCGAGGAGATTTTCCGAAGCCTCCGGAACGAAGAGAGCCAAGTGCGGAGGTGCAAAACGTTAGCTCGCAGACGTATCAGAGCGAAAAATATGTTGATTTCCATCAAACGAAACGTTGGGACGAAGAAGCAGAAGAAGACGAAACGAGAACCCAAGATGCGCATGCGCTAATTACGGAGGCCGAGCATGCGCGGTGCTTGCTGTTGTTGGCTGACGATTTATTAATTTTGAAAAGTACTCACCACGCTATCCGCAACAATAATAAAAACAATAAAAACTATAACAACAACTCCAAAAACAACAACAAAGTAACACCAGCTACAAGTGTACCGAAAACACGAAGAAATGCAATAAAAACATTTCACTTTTTCTCCCAAAAACGACGAAAGACAAAAACTGAAATAAATTTACCTTTCGAGTGCCCGAGGAAGAGTTGCTCTTGAAACCACAGAAGCAAAAATCAAAAAATGAATCTTGTCCGAACCGGTTTCAATGCAATTTTACGACTTTGATGTGCTTGCCAAAAATACCTTTCTCTCTGTATAAATACATGTGAGGGATAAACGATTATCCCTCTTTCTCTTTCTTTCTTTCTCCCCTTCCGCGAGCTCAACGATCAATGGCTAGTGAATTTGACGTCACTTGGTTTGTGGGTCAAAGCGAGAAACTGTAGAATAATTGGTAACTAACTTCTTTTTGGGCTCTCAACACACCTTCACTGCGATTGCGTGACGATCAGCACCTTCACGATCACCTTCATCAAATTTACTATTCGTCTCATTACACGCCGGCTGCGAAGGCGAATGGGGAACTCGTTGAATTCTCGAGACACTCTTTCACTTCACACTCGCCCCTACCTCTTTTCTTCTGTTTGTTTACTCTTCTAATTTTCTCTTGCTTCGTGGTTGACTCCAGTTTCTTTGGCGCGCGATTCTCGTGCAACTGAACGCCGCACGGTGCCGCGAGGTGGTTTTAACCAAGTTCAGGTTTTGCCTGACGGTTGCATCGGGCCCGATCGGGGCTGGTTATATCGTAGAAACGAACGCTAGGTCTCTCTCGCGACTCTTCTCCGGGCGGCGCTTCGCATATCGTAAGTGGAGAGAGGCTTCCGGAACCGGGAAGTTTACGAGAAACACCTATCCGGGTTATGTGTTAAACACGCGTTTATTCACATTTATATCAAGGTACACTGTGCGAATTGAATAAAAAAAACCATAAAATTAAAAAATGCATGTTGAAAATTTGCTATAAAATTCAAAATTTTCAATAAAATTCAAAATTTTCAATAAAATTCAAAATTTTCAATAAAATTCAAAATTTTCAATAAAATTCAAAATTTTCAATAAAATTCAAAATTTTCAATAAAATTCAAAAATTTTCAATAAATTCAAAATTTTCAATAAATTCAAAATTTTCAATAAAATTCAAAATTTTCAATAAATTCAAATTTTCAATAAAATTCAAAATTTTCAATAAAATTCAAATTTTCAATAAAATTCAAAATTTTGCAATAAAATTCAAAATTTGAATAAAATCAAAATTTTGAATAAAATTCAAAATTTTGAATAAAATTCAAATTTTGAATCAAATTCAAAATTTTCAATAAATTCAAAATTTTCAATAAAATTCAAAATTTTCAATAAAATTCAAAATTTTCAATAAATTCAAATTTTCAATAAAATTCAAAATTTTCAATAAATTAATTCAATAAAATTTCAATAAAATTCAAAATTTTCAATAAATTCAAAATTCAAAATTTTGAATAAATTCAAAAATTTTGAATAAAATTCAAATTTCAATAAAATTCAAAATGTTTCAATAAAATTCCAAATTTTCAATAAAATTCCAAATTTTCAATAAAATTCCAAATTTTCAATAAAATTCCAAATTTTCAATAAAATTCCAAATTTTCAATAAAATTCCAAATTTTCAATAAAATTCCAAATTTTAATTAAAATTCCAAATTTTCAATAAAATTCAAAATTTTCAATAAAATTCAAAATTTTCAATAAAATTCAAAATTTTCAATAAAATTCAAAATTTTCAATAAAATTCAAAATTTTCAATAAAATTCAAAATTTTCAATAAAATTCAAAATTTTCAATAAAATTCAAAATTTTCAATAAAATTCAAAATTTTCAATAAAATTTAAAATTTTCAATAAAATTTAAAATTTTCAATCAATTTCAAAATTTTCAATCAATTTCAAAATTCAATCTTAACAGTCAAGATTTATGTAGTATTATTAATAATTATTAATGTAAGAAAAAATTTGGACAGGACGAAGTCTGACCAACAGACTTCTAGTAATTTATAAATAAAACTATGAAATGAATTATTGAAGAGGAATATAATAAAATTAACTACCATGTTTGAAGATGTTTTCTCCTTCTAATTGATTGTGAAGTCGGTTAACCTAAAGTCATGCCTAAATGTATGCAGCAAATTTAACGAATTTTCGTTAGAAATTCAGCTTTACAGTGCAGGTGAATCATATTCGTACATATAGATATTTATATTTTTTTATGTACACTTCTAATTTTTTACTTTTTACTTCACGTTTAGAACAATTCGAAAACTGTCTTTTTTTATATCTCTTGGTCCAATTCGAGGGCGCAATGCTTTAATTTGAGAACCAGTCGATTTCGGTACTGCATACCATACTGCAAATGAAAATATAAATATTCACCTCTCGTTTCGGTCCTCAACAAGTTTTTATCATGACTCCATTATTTTCAAGCAGACCTAAAAAAAGCATAAAATGATTTCAGAAAATCGTAAAATGATTTCAGAAAATCGTAAAATGATTTCAGAAAATCGTAAAATGATTTCAAGAAACTGCAAACAGACTTTAGAAAATCGTAAACAGACTTCCAAAAATCGTAAACGGACTTCAGAAAATCGTAAGAAGACGAAGTACAAAACAGATTTTAAAATTTAATTTTTTAAAAATTATTATTATAAATTAAAAAAAAAGAAAAAATATTTAAAACTTCAATATCTAATAAGAAATTGGAAATAATTAGATTTATTATATAATATGGATTTTATGATCCTATTTGCATCTCCGTGAAAAATTAAGCTGAAACACAGCAATGTAAACACAAGCAATGTAAAAAAGTTATAAAAAATTTGAAAATTATTAAAATTTGGAAAAAGTTTCTTCAATCTTTGCTTGTGACCAATTTGTATATTAATAATTGTATATCTTCTCAAGTCTGAGGATCCAAATCGGCATCGGTTTTTCATTAGTTCCTTAGAATATTAGTTATTATGTTAAATTTCAAAGACAATTGTGACATTTATTTATACAGATATAGTCAAGTCAAGCTTCAACTCGATTAAAATTGTATAAATTTAGAATTGTATTACAAACACAAAATACCCCTATTGTATTAGTTTCGAATTTGTTTTGACAATTGAAATGAGTTTCTTTGCGTTTTAATCTAAATTTAAGTCAATTGTATTGAATGCACTAGTGTTCATACATACCTACGACTCTCCTGTCAATTCACTACAAACAGAAGACAAATATAATACACCATCATATTCCAAAGGGGTACTGAATAAATTATTTGAATTACACTAATAAGTTTCTCCGAAAATTGGTTTATTATTAAATGATTACTTAACATAAAATAAATAAATACAGATATGTGAGGCAATAATAAATAACTAAGGTTAGGCTGGAAGAGATTAGGGCAGGGGTATCACGTCCTGTTTGCTAAAGGTTCATTGGGCACGTGGCGTCTCCTGCAGATGGCTCGGCAGCTCCAGCTGCAGGGAGCGCGCGTAGCCGCCATATCCGCTTCCGCTGTGGCCGACGCCGCCGCCATAATGGCCGCCATGGCCGTGGCCCTCGTCGTGGCTGACGGAGTGGCTGTGGCTAGAGGTGTAGATGGGCTTGGCCACGATCTCGTAGGTGGTCGACTTGCCGCCTCCGCTGGCCAGGCCCTTCAGGCCCAACACGCCGGACAGGGTGAGGGCCATCAGGGCGGTCATCAGAGCCTTGCCGGCCATCAGCGCGATGGCGCCCATTCCGAGGGCCATCAGAGTTCCTGCAACGACAGCGACACTCATCACTGAGCCGGAGAGAAAGAGAGCGATATGTCACGTACCTTTCATCATGAGGCCGGCGGCGACGATCGCCTCGAGGCCGCCCTTCTTGCCGAACTTCCCCTTACGCCCGGTGGCGACGGCCGAGCGCGCCTCCGCCGCCGTCGTGGCGTCGATCAGCTGGAAGCGCAGCGTGTGCGACTGCAGGAAGCTGCCCAGTTTGGCGACGATGTATCCGTTGAGGCGGGAGCTCGGGTCGTTCGGGTAGCTGCGGGCCACCTCTGTAAGAGACCGAAATATTTTGGTAAAATGACGACGTTTTAGTCCGAGCGAATTATCGGCTCACCTGCCATCATCTCGGCCGCCTTGGGCTCGGTGGCGTTCGCGTCCCGCACCAGACTGATGCCGGGCATCAGGCTGAACTCGTCACGTTCGGCCAGGCGCTCCATCAGCTTCACGAACTCCATCTTGAGGCACATCCAGCTCAGCTCCGAGTCGCAGTCGCCGAAGGCACGTCGTCGCGCCTTCTCCTCGGTTGCGGCCGGCGGGGCGGAGGGCGTGGCGACGGTGCTGTCCTCGGCCGGAAGGCTGAAGGAGGCGGCGTCCGAGCAGCGCAGCAGCACGATGAACACGGCCAGATACAGCAGGTACTCCAAGGTCTTCAGCGGCGACATCCTGACGAAGTGTTCGAACGAGGTACGTGAGAGTGAGCGAGGGAATTAAATAGAGCGAGTGATGGGGAACGATGGTGATGATGATCCAGCGGCTGAAAGGTTGTGGCTGCAACTGTTGAACGAGATTAAAATCAACAACGTTTTATACCGCGTTCGTCCAAACCGCCACCGTCCATTCATCCGGCGGCCAAAGAGTGAGAGTGAGCGAGATAGAGGGGCAGAGCGGGAAAGCGGGAGGAGGGGGGGCCGCCTTTCACCCGAGGCATCGGCCAAGAAATCCAAATATAATTGTGGTCTGGCGCTGAGTGGCCGCGTCGTGGTCGAGGTTCTCGGGCTGCTGCTTCCGATGAACTCAGGCGACCACAATCTCACTACAACAACAGTTACAATTGTATAAAAAACGACACAAAAACAATACTAACCCCAACAACAATAACTACCACAACAAAAACAATAAGTACAACAGCAAAATGTCACCAAGAACGATGCCTCCTTAGGAAACGCACTCAACTGTTACTAGAATCGAAAGCGAAATTCAAATGCCACGCCCACAGTCCGCCGCGCCACTTTCCCCGTCTGTCTGGGGCCGGCCCATTGGGGGGATTCCACAAGCATCCACCTAGAAGACAACAACAACGACTACTACTACCGAAACAACTGTGAATACAATACAACTACAACCATCGACTAATTAAAGATTTTCTAAAACAAGAGACCGAGGCCGACTTTAGAAGAGCGGGCCAGGCCGAAAGCCTTTCGCGTGACTTTGACGCATGCATAAACGATTCAATTGTCGTTAGTACCGCCCCGTCTCCGACTCCGTCCCTCCGCCTCCTCCCCTGATTCGGTACGATTGTCACCGACTCCTCCGTGGGATGCAATAAATTCTCCGGGTATTCTCGCTGCCGGTCATAGTTCAGCCGACTGTGACAGCCGGCCAAATGAAGTGGGGTCCCGCGTTATTGATGTTGGTGGCGTTAGTGCCACCGATGCGATTGTAGTTGTACTTGTAGTGGTGTTGAGTCGGACAGTGGATAGAGTTGCAACTTGACTAATTGTGGCAACAATTGTCGTGTTTTTGTTTTCACTCCTAATTTTGCCATTTCTTTTTGGTTTCGTGCTTAAATTTATTGCCATACACATATATTTATTTTGCTGTCCACTCCGGGAGTCACTAAATTTTCTGATTTTCCTCTAGCTTCTGATGGGAATTTATTTTAAATTTCACCTCAGATCAGTTGAAAGTGAAATCGCATTAAATTCGGCAGTCTAGAGCTTAAAGACCATTCGTTTTAGTTCATGTTTTAAGCATGGAAATTAGAACTTCATGGTTCTATTATGAGGATCAGATGAAAACTGAATAAGAATCTAAATCGATAATCACATCTATTTTGGATGATGAAGTCACTAGTGAAACCGGAGATTACTGTAGCGATTATTCGTTTCACTCCCATTTATATCACTGATTCACACAAGATTTTCTTCCGTAGCTAAATCTAATGATTATCCAATGGATTCATGGTGAATCAGAAAATAAATGATGAGTGTTCCACATTTGTGGATGCGCCCGAATTATAAATAAATTCTCTCTTAGCGGAGAGAGCGGGAGACATTTCAACAGCATAATAGTTTATTCAATACTACTGAAGGATTCAATTGCCTTACGTTTCTCTATCTTATCGGATATTCCTCAATGCCCGGCCATGATTGACACCAATCGAGGAATCGTTGAGATGGAAAAATTTTTGCCGTGCGACCACATTTTGCGCTCTCTGTCATGCCTCAGCAAACCTTTGTGAGTGAAGAATTTAAATAAAATTTAATTGTTTTTGCTCGTTCAATGCAATTAATTTCCATATAAAAAAAATCGCAAACACAAAGTCGAAACTCGACTTCAAATTGTTTTCCTTTCCATTTCAATGTTTCCCCTCCCCTTTTCTAATTTTTATCTCGTGGTTTTCATTTGCCTCTTCATCTGCTTCCCCTTAACTTTTACCAAGATATTTCTCATCGCTTTTGGCCGGCCTTCGCTAATGACCACTGTGCACAGTAGAACACAGAATTGCGCATGAAGGAGCAAAGAGTGGAGAAGACAGCAGAAGATGTGGAGATGAATAGGGGAGAAAGGAGAAAAACAACTCTCGCAATTAGAGCAGCAAATCGTGGCGCATTTTTCACTTTTTTATCCACTCTTTTTCTCGTTCAATAATCTCTTTCTCACTCTTTCATCTTGTGTTTTTCGTTATTGTTCACTGTCTGTCTGGCTGCCTTTTAATGGATCACTCGATGTCTGGAGCCTTTTTCATCTAACGGCCTGAAATTAATTCGACAGTTATAAAATTAAGGGTGCACTCACAAATGTTTTTCATCGACAAAATGAACCTAATTCACCTTAGACAATTAAAAAAAGTATATATATATATATATATATATATATATATATATATATAAAAAAAATAAAAATATTGGATTAGAAGAATTTGTATGAAACGTACGCGGTAAATCTCTTGCTTACAGTTCTTGAACTAAGATACTATTATGATATTACATTATGGAACTCAAAGTTTACTCGTTACATTGAGTTATATTCTAGATCAGATATTCCTTCATTGATCGACTGCGCCAATTAATATTCAAAACTTCCAAGGGCTCAAATTACATTATAGAATAGAATAGAATCGTTCCTTTTGTTTTAGTATACATTAAAACGCGAACGGTCAGGGATTAATATAAAGCCCTGATTATCTCTATGGCTACTAAACAACATAGTATATATATCTGTGTCTACAAACAATAGTAGCTTAAGTCAACATAAGCGAAAATTGGGGTTTGTTGCTATGCTGATTGTCCTTCTAAAGACGTAACTGTGTGACCGGTGTTCAAATCGGCCAATAGTCATATATTGAATAGCTTAAGTTTATTTTAAATCCGTATTTTTGAACTGAATAAGTAGACTTAAGGTTCACTCAACTTTTAGTTTTAACGAAACAACTTTAGTTGAGTTAGGTCAACTTTTTTATAATTAACCCATTGTGAAGTTTTATCAATTCTTTTTTTTATTCAATAAAATACCTACATACATATTTTATAAACACATTTGTTTAAAAACAGAACGGTATCGATTATCTCGAAACTTTGTTGTCGACTTAAGCTACTATAGTGTAGGCATCGATATTTGTGTATCAGACGTTAGAAGCAAAATTCGCTGGAGTTATTAAGTTAAAAATTGGTCAATCTCTTTGCCAATCTTATAAACTCTTGAATAAGAATTTATTATGGTATTACATTTTAAAACATAAATTTTAATTTGACCCCTCTACGAGTGTTCCCGGAGAAGCTATGAACTATTTATGTGAAAAGTTTCCAAAATTGGACCACTTTGAGGCCGTAGCGCATCGGCATCGTTTTACCCCCATCGGATCGGGAAAAAAAAGTAGCTGACTCATTTTTTTACCGAACCTAACCAAATTTGCAAGTGCAAGCTATAAATATATGAAAAACGCGCACTAAAACCAGACTAAAGACATATGTATATGGACTGGGACTACTCAGGCCCAGTAGGTAACCTTCGATGTTGGCACAGTAAAAATAAAATTTTCTTCTACCAACTAAACCCGATTGACTCGACTTTTTTTTCTATACTCAGGAAGCATAGCGGCAAGAAGTCATGGAATATCAGATCGATTAATAAAGAAACAAAAAAAATATTCAAGTTAAAACTCAAAATGGGCCTCATCAGGCCCAGTTCTAGGGTTAATCATTGGGTTAATAATGAAATTTCATCAGGGCCTAATTATTTTATTATCTTGATTTTTTTTCTAGTTATTTTAACCACGTTCTCGTTAAATATAATCCAGGGTTAATAATGTAATTTCATCAGGGCCTAATTATTTTATTATCTTGATTTTTTTTCTAGTTATTTTAACCACGTTCTCGTTAAATATAGTGATTATCTTATTTGTATATGAAATGACACGACATAACAACACACCAAGGACAAAACATGCAAAATTTTTATTTATTTGGGCAAACTAATATAAAATCTTGGTTTTCGTTAACATCATTGCATTATAGCATCCACCGCGCAAAATGAAGTTTCTCTGGATATTCCTTTTTGTGGCTACAGCGGATATCTGTTCAGCTCTCGGACTTATAAAGGTAGATTTAGATTTAAATGCATTTTGTTATTATACACCGCTTTCCCATTTCTGAGCAGAAAGATTACAAATACAGCTACATTAGCGCTGAAGCGACCACATCCAACAAGGATATCGTCGATATATCGATAAAAGTCGTTACCGTGTCCCGAGGTGTTTATGCTTTCACTGGGTTCATCGATGTAAAGGAAGAAGTCGGCGACAACGTATTTATTCAGTTCACAATGGCCCACAGTGCTACGGGAAACTCGGAATATAAAATGTTGCCGATCAAATACAGGAACAGCACACTCTCTAAAGTGATAAATGGGCCCTATAAGACATTTATCAAAGACTCGGTTAAGGACTGTGCACCAGGCTCGCTGCAGTTCGATAAGTATTGGAATCCACCATTGAAACCTGCTAAATTCACGTTGAATAAATGCCAGGTATCCACAAACAACTTCCCCAGTCATATGGCCAAAGGATACTACAAAATAATAATAATCGGCTCGGGCCTGGTAGACATAAACGTGGAGTTTATAATTCTTATTGAATCATTGGATTGAGAAAAATGTATATACAGCAGATTCCCCTAAATCGCGCGTTCATACAACGCGAATTCCTACAACGCGTTCGAAAAAGCGATACAATTTTTTTTGTATAACGCGATTTTCCGTTATTAAAATTTCAAAAATGATTCTCTTTCTATATGAATATTTTTCACATACAACGCCAATTTCTGTACCGCGATTTCATACAATGCATTATGCGCGTTATAGGGACCTGTCACCTATATAGTCACCTGTATATATAAATAATAATATATAATTATTGACAAGAACTAACAGTGTAAAATTATGTGTTATTGCCTAGATTGTTATACACTGTGACTAATTGACCTCCACTGTAGAATTATTAGTCTTAAATTGTTTGGTATCGAAACTGTTTCTTGCAACCCACAAAATAAATAAAAATGCAGTTCTTAATTTCATGAAAGTTTCTTTGATTCAATTTTCATTCCACATGAAAGCTTTCGTCGAAATAAGTGTAATCAAAATCCGTATTTTTGTACAATTTTGAACTAAATAAAAGATTTTAACTTATACTTAAGGTGCAGTCAACTTTTTGTTTTAACAAAACAACTTGAGTTGACTTTTATAAATTACAAATAATTGGCCTTTACAGCCCTAATAAGGGCTTTGATCGAACTACTCGCAATTATCGATGTTGTGCGTTTGTAATATTTGACACCCACCAATGAAAGAGACCTACAGTTTGATGCTGAATCCGTACGGTTGAGAGCTTTTCATGGCAAGAAATACTCTCGGAAAAATAAAAATTTATGCTGGGTAGTAAGCTACCCACTAATAATAATATATTTATATACCAGTGCTCTCGATTTCAGCTCGAACCTTTGAACCTGTCCGAACGCTCGAGCCTTAAATG
Organism: Coelopa frigida; assembly: GCA_017309665.1. Taxonomy (NCBI): domain Eukaryota; kingdom Metazoa; phylum Arthropoda; class Insecta; order Diptera; family Coelopidae; genus Coelopa; species Coelopa frigida. The sequence goes on along the minus strand of CM029561.1, from coordinate 12,511,949 downwards.
TCCGAACGCTCGGACCTTGTCCGAACATGTTCGGACTTTTGAACATGTTCGGACTTTTGAACATGTTCGGACTTTTGAACATGTTCGGACTTTTGAACATGTTCGGACTTTTGAACATGTTCTGACTTTTGAACATGTTCGGACTTTTGAATCCTGATTGAAAAATACGAATTATGAAAAATAAATGTTATAAACTTTAATAAGTCTATATGTGCTTTAATTTTAAGGATAAATTTAAAGTTTTAATTGTGTTTTTAAAAGTGTTTTTTGTCTATTTGCGTGATGTTGTTATTGGTTCGTTGCTTTGCATGTATACATGTGTTTTGATGATCCTTCGCATTGCGTGAAATGCGCGAGTTATATATATATATTGCAATAAAACAAATATTTAATTTACTTCGGCACGTCTGGCCTCTTTGAGTTTCAATTTTATTCTAATTTCTTTTTGTTTCTACACAGCCGAACGATTTTTGTCTCTGCACAGTTTGCAGATCTTTTGACGAGTTGCTGACTGCAACTGAAATTTGCCGTTAGGTTAACGAAAGTCTTGTTGTTGTTGTTGGATGACTGAGTGAATCGTTGTTGTTGGATAGCCGTTTGATGTGTGGTTGTTGTTGGATGGCCGCTTGCTGCAATCTGTGTATGTACATATGTATCTGATTGACCTAGCTCCATTCCTTTTTTTTTTTTTTTTTTGTCATGATACATCAATTAATATTTTTTTTTTTTTTTTTTTTTTTTTAATGTACAGAACTCGAGCCATCTTCTAGAATTAACTTAATTCAGAGAAAGGAAATGGTAGTTGAAACATTCGTTTAGTTTGTGGTTTGTATATCATGTTCAAGGTACGGTTTTATGGTTCTCTTTTTTAATTTTGATTTATGTACTTTTTTGTTTTTACTGGTTAGTATTGTTACTTTGTTATCTGTTTTCAAGTTTTGTTTACTAAATCTAGGTGTTATCTTATTTCTCCTGCATTCTTTTCGAAAAACTGTTTCGTTCGTTTCTAATTTCACCGGATTATCTCTTAATATATTTAATTTGTCGATCCTATTGTCTACTTCGATTTCCATTTTTTCTTTTATAGAAGGATACAGAAGTTGTTGGAATTCATTAAGTTTTCTCAAATAGTCATGTTCGTTATTAAATTTTGTGTCTCTATCGAATTTGTAAGTTCTACCGTAAAAAAGTTCATATGGGGTTAGTTTAGTTACGGAGTGAATGGCATTATTGTATGTTATTAATGTTTCATATAATATTTCGTCGTGATCTAATTCTAACTTGTTTTCTTTTCGTTTGGATATTATGATACGATATATTTCCGTTAGAGTTGAGTGTAGCCTTTCTACCGGTGAATTGCTACTACTTTGTTGGAAGGATGTAATGTGCAGTTGAATGTCGTATTGGATACAAAAGTCTTTAAAAATATTACTTGCGAACTCAGATCCTTGATCACATATTAATTTCTTTGGAATTCCGTGTTGACTCATGAAATTTTTCATTGATTTAAGGACTGATATGCTATTTCTATTTTCAAGGGTGTAGGCGAAAGCAAATTTTGAAAATTTATCGATTATCGCTAAAATTTGATGATTGTTTATTGTATAAATATCAATGTGAATTATGTCCAGAGGTATAAGTGGAGTTCCTGGTTTTTCGAACTTAAGTTTGGGTGGATTTCGATCATATTTCAAAGTCTGACATTTTTCGCAATTATTTATGGTTTGTGTTATCTTCTTCCTCAGGAAAGGAAAATAGTATTTCCGTTTTATGTGTAATTCTGTTTCATTTATTCCTCTATGGTTATTTTTCACATGGTATTCTCTAATTAATCTATCTTGTTCGTCATTTTGTGTAATGTCAATTAGTTTTTCTGTGCACCGTAAAATTTTAAAAAGTCTATTATGCGAGAAATATTTTGAATACGTGTGTTGTACAATGCGAAAGGTGTCATCATCAGTGTAAATAGCAGAAATTTTTTTTGTTGGAAGAAATTTTTTGAAAATATCTATCATTCCAGTTACATCAAAATTTAGTCGTTTAATAACCGTCATTGTTCGTTCTTGAAAATAGTTTCTAATGTCATAGCTGGTCCAATTGAGCTTATTTCCAAAATGATTTGTATATTAAATTCGTAAATTGGTTTTTCTGATATATAAATTCCGTCGTCTAGATTTTCGTCCCCGGAATGAATTGTCGTACCTTGGGTACCTTGTACAGAGGTTATTTCATTTGCCAGTAATTCTTGTTGATTTTCGCCATCAAATTCATCTATTTTTATCCTACTTAAGGCATCCGCATTTGTATTTATCGTCCCCTTTTTGTAAACTATTTCGTAATCAAATTCTTCAAGTTTTAATCTCCATCTGATGAGTTTTGAGTTGGGATCTTTTAAGCTCATAAGCCATGTAAGCGGTCTATGATCAGTGACGATTTTGAATTTTCGACCAAATAAGTATTTAGTTGCCCAAACGATGGCTAACAATTCTTTTTCTATCGTGGAATAATTGGACTCAGAGTTGCAAAGTGTTCGACTAGCGTAGCATATTGGTTTGTCGTGGCCAATATTGCCTTGTGATAGGACTGCACCTAATCCGACATTGCTAGCATCTGTGGTAAGGATAAATGGTTTATTGAAATCTGGGTATTGTAAAATTGGGTCATTTGTTAATAAATTTTTGCATGTTTCGAAGGTTTTAATATAATTATCAGTTAATTCTATTGTTTTACCTTTCTTTAGACATTCAGTCAACGGTTTTACAAGAGTAGCAAAGTTATTTATAAATTTTCTGTAATAACCTAGTAGACCAAGGAATGATTTAATTTCTTTTTGGGAAGAGGATATTTCTTTATTGCTTTTATTTTATCTGGGTTCGGTTTTATGCCTTCGGTAGTTACTACATGACCAAGGAAGCATAATTCTTTTCTCAAAAATTCGGATTTGTCAAGTTGCACTTTGAGATTTGCTTCGCGAAGTTTTTGGAATACCTGTTTTATATTGAAAATGTGTTCTTGTAGGGATGTTGAAAAAATTATTATGTCGTCAAGGTAGACAAGACAATTCTTTCCTATAAGATTTTTAAGGACGTTGTCCATGACTCTTTGAAACGTCGAGGGGGCGTTTTTTAGTCCGAAAGGCATGCGGAAATATTCATAATGGCCCCCTTTTACGGTGAATGCTGTTTTTTGTCTATCTTTAGCGGACATTTCTATTTGGTGGAAACCACTGGCTAAATCAAGGGTTGAAAAATAGATACATTTGCCTAATTTATCTAATATTTCTGTTATGTTAGAGATTGGGTAGCGATCTGATATAGTTTTTTCGTTTAATTTACGGTAATCAATAACTAATCGCCATTTTTGTATGCCGCTAGCATCTAGTTTCTTTTTCACTACCCACACTGGGGAACTCCAAGGAGAATAACTTGGTTTTATTATTCCCTGGTCTAACATGCTTTTTATTTGTTTATTTACCTCGTCTTTGTGGATGTATGGATACCTATACGATTTTGTATATATTGGCACGTCGTCCGTTGTTACAATTTCATGTTTGATTTCGTTCGTGAAACTAAGTACTTGTCCCTCTTTAAAAAATATATCTTCATATTGTTTACATAGTTTATTTATGTTTTGCCGTTCTTCGTTGTTAAGGTGTTCTGTTCGAATTAATTCTTTTATGTCTTTGATTTGGGTGAGTTGTGGTGTTTCAAAATTCCAATTGTTTACTTCTATATATTCGGACGCACGATATAATTCGGCTTTTATCGGTTGTTCGAGCAATAAGGTTTGGGTATTATGCGAATTATTCAATATTTCTATGAAGCTGAACCAGTTCTTTGCGGTGTAGAGACCTTCTGAAATGTCTAAATCTGGAGTGAGTTGGGTTTTGCTGATGTAAATTTCACCATTTTGGATATCAACAGGAAGATTAACAATACATTTTGAATGGGCTGGAATTAATTGTTTTTCTGATGTATAATTTGGTTTTAGTTGTAATTGCAGTGTTGAATTTAAAGTAGTTAGTATTTGGTTAGGAATGTCAATATTAGCATGTAATTGTTTTAAGATATCTATTCCGAAAAGACCATCAAAGTAATTATGAAATTTAAATAAAAGGAAAGTCATGTTACCTGATTGTTTAAATTCTTTAAATATTGGTAGGGTGACTTTTTTATTTAATTGATATTTATCTAGAACGGTTATGATGGTTATAGGTTTGCAATCTAACTTATCTTTGTTTTCGATAAATTCGGGATTTATAAAGGAAGATGAAGCACCAGTGTCAATTAGAAATTTAAGTGGTCGGCCAAAAGGTGATGTAATGTTTAAGTATGGAAGTGTGTGTCCATGTTTGTTAATATCTATATACCCTGTTGGTTTCTCGAGGCAGGTAACCGAAAATTTTCGGTATCTTCAATATTGCATACATTTTCTATATCATTAGTTCCTTTGAAACTGTTTGTTGGATAGTTTATATTATGAGACTGTGCAGTGTTTGGTTTTGAAAATGTGGAATAGCGTGAGTGAGAACTATGGTTGGAATTTCTGAAGTGAGAAAATCCAGATTTTGAATCTAAAGGTTCGGATTTAGGTTTCATGTGTCCGTGATTTTGGAAGTTTGGGTTAAATGAATTCTTCTTGAAAGGTCTATTTCCTTGATCAAATTGCTTATAATTATAATTGTGGTTATTATATTTTTGATATGGGTGGTATCTGGGATTATTATTATAATTATATGTTTTATAGTCAGGTGTTTGCTTGTAATGTGATGTATGGTATTTTTCGAAGTTAGATTTGTAGGGTTGATTTTATTTCGATTACAGAATTATAAAAATTTTCAACTGTAGAATTGCCTTGCCTTAGATTATGTAGGTCTCGTATTAAAGAAGTTTCCGTCCTTTTGTCTGAATAATTAAGTATTAAGTTATTTTTAATCTCGTCCCAATTTAACGGGGTGCCATACATATTTAGAACTTCATTAGCTTTACCCTCGATTTTATTTCTAATTGCCCTTAAAAGAATTTTTTCATACGGTGAATTGTTTGTACCTTTTATGTATAATAAAATCTCGTCAACATTATTTATAAACTCGTGCAAAGTCTTTGGATTACCGTCGAATTTAGGTAAATCTTTAATAGCGTCTGGTACTCTGAGTGAGTTAAATATATCTAAAGATTCAGTTGTAGAGAAGGTGTTTTGAGAATTATTTGATACTTCGTTTTGATTATCCATGATCTGAATTAGTTTTTTTTTTTTTTTTTTTTTTTTTTTTAAGAAGATTCGAGTTTTGCGGGAATTTATTATGATTTTTTTTTATAAATACTGAGCAATCGATATCTCTTTATGAACCTTTATGTGTTTCAGGGAAACAAAAATCGCAACCACATGCAAAAATCTAATTTAATTTATTAATTAATGATATTAATTTAAACTTTGCATAAATATTTTTTTTTTTTTTTTTATAACGGACTGGAGTGCCCAGCAGTAGGGTTCGCAATCAAATATGTTTATTTTATGTATATTAGATTCGTTTTCTTTATAAGTTTAAGTTCACTTTTACTCACAAACTGTACCAGAAGTTCTGTCCCACGTTGGAAGCAATCAATGAATGATATTTTAATATTATTTCCTCTGGAAGCGAAGGTTTACAACTGATAAAAGGATTAAAACCCTATGATTTTGCGAAATCATCAGTTGACCTGTTGACTGCGCCAGTTATATATATATATATTGCAATAAAACAAATATTTAATTTACTTCGGCACGTCTGGCCTCTTTGAGTTTCAATTTTATTCTAATTTCTTTTTGTTTCTACACAGCCGAACGATTTTTGTCTCTGCACAGTTTGCAGATCTTTTGACGAGTTGCTGACTGCAACTGAAATTTGCCGTTAGGTTAACGAAAGTCTTGTTGTTGTTGTTGGATGACTGAGTGAATCGTTGTTGTTGGATAGCCGTTTGATGTGTGGTTGTTGTTGGATGGCCGCTTGGTGTATTGTTGTTGGATAGCCGTTTGATGTATTGTTGTTGTTGGATGAGCTGTTGTTGTTGTCGGGTTAGCCTGGTGTATTGCTGTTGTTGCACGGCCAAAGATGCCGTTGTTGTAGGGTGGTTGCTTGGCGTAAGTGCTAACGTAACTCGCGCATATGGGAATGTGAATCTTTGCATTTGGCTGCGTATATTGATGATGCGCGAATACGGTTCATATCGGCACACAGTGCTACGGGTAACTCGGAATACAAAATGCTGCCGTTCAGATACAGGAACAGCACACTCTCTAAAGCGTTAAATGGGCCCTATAAGACATTTATTAAAGACTCGGTAAAGGATTGTGCACCAGATTCACCGCTGTTCGATACAACCTGGAAGCCACCAGTGAAACCTACTAATTATACGTTAAATAATTGCCAGGTAGCTACAGACAACATGCCTAGTCATATGGCATGTTGTCTACAAAGGCTACTACAAAGTAATTATAACTGGCTCGGGCCTGGTAGACATCAACATTGAGTTTATAGTTCTTGTTGAATCATTGGGTTGAGAAAAATATATATGCAGATAAATAATAATATATAATTGTCCTATATTTGTATACACTGTGGCTAATTGACCTCCACTGTAGAACCTATATTAAAATTTCTCAACAATCCTATATGCCGTTTGTAGTCGATCAACTAAAAATTCCGAATCTTGTTTTTCGAAACCCATAAACAGCATGGTAGTAATTTTACCGATTTATATGTTGCAAGCCTATATCTCATTAATCTTGTTATCGGACAGTTTTTATTTCTTATATACCGGTGTGAGCCTTTTCCGAAATTGTTTCTGGCAACCCAAAAATATTTTTTATTTATTTTTATTTTACAAGAATTAGAATTACAATCTAGAAATGTAACCTAATTATAACAGCAATAGCAACAATGGCCTTCAGCTGATCAGAAGTAATTAAATAATATTGATTATATTAAATAATATAAATCACATTTTTTAATAAAGTCTATAATAGTGATAATATTTTTTGTAGTGTGGGAAGTTAGGAAGTAGTGTGGAGAGGGGGAAAAGAATCAGATATGGGAATATTTTGTGGATTAGTTATTTGATACCATGGCGAAGTAAGAGACCAAATCTGTCTGTATTTTTTGATATAAGAGGATTTAAGGAAATTATTTATATATTTTCAATTTAAATTGGGAGTGGAAAATACTGGGGTATTTGCAGCATATTTAGCTGATCTATCGGAAAATTCATTGACTTCGATTAAAATGTGAGAAGGGGTCCAAAAATCGAAATTTTAGGAACATTTTTTATTATAATCTATTTTTATTATTTATTATTATAATGTCTCTAATACGGGATGGATAATATTGTTGATATTATTTATTGCATCAATATTCTAGGGGAGGAATATTAGCCTTAAGGAGCATAGAGTTGATGGGAGTGGAACGATAAGCATCAAAAGCCCAATCGTAAAGCCCAATTTATTGAAGTTTTCAATTTTGGAAGAATTTGGACAGAAACCATAAATATTTCTACAATAAGCAATTTTTGATACAATTAGAGCTTTAATAATATTAATTAATGATAATATATTTTATTATATTTATTATATTTAGTTCAGAAATGAAAGAACTTTTCAAGTAATTCATGTGTGACAACCAATTATAAAGTCTATTAAAAATAATTCCTAGAATTTTTATATTTTCAGTTTCAGAAATTTACGATTGTTATCTGCAGATATGAATAAATTTACATTTAGCCGGAAAGAGAACCGCACTAGAATAATTACACCAAGTGGTTATGTCATTAAAGAGTGGAATAAGATTATGAGTGGGATACTTTTTTTGATTGCATTTCAAAATAATATTGAAGTCATTTGCATAAGCGCAGAAGTCAATTTCTGTATGTAACGATATTACAGAAGAAAGTTTTATCGGCTTTCGGTTTTAAAATTGGGATTACTAAACTAGATTTGAATTGTTGTGGGATGTAGATTTAATATTTTTAATAGTTTGAGGGGAAAATCTAATCATTGGATATGATGTTCTATTTAAACCAGGAGTTTTTCCTTTGAGTTTCTCCAAAGAGGAGCAAAATTCTAAATGATTAAGAGGTTTTTCAATATGGAGAGCAGAAGGACAAGGCACGCATAAGTGAAGGTTATTTCAAATTGAATGTTTTTTGTATCGAAAGAACTGAGCGAAATTATCATCGGATGAGTTTTGGGACCAAATTTTACCAAATTCATTACTGATTGAAATGTTGAGTGAATTCCATGGGTATTATGGGTATTGTGGTATTATGTAGCCACAGAAATGTCTTATATTCGCCCATTTTTTTTGGGTGGAGATGTGGGATTCATTGCAGAAGTTAATTTGTCATTTTAATATTTGTTTGATTTTTTAATTTCACCTTTTGTGAACGACCTTTGAAATTAACACTTTCATTCATTAGTGCATTATGCTAAGATTACAATTTGTTTCGACATTTTTGATCGCCATAGCCTCATGCATTCGTCCCCTTTTTTGTTAGGTTTGCCGCTCTACAATATAAACTCGACAAAAGCACTTAATTCGAAATAAGAAAAACTACTTTTTACTTCTATATTTTTCAAAGACGCCTTATGTCGACATAAAATGTTTTGTCGCGACGCATAGTCATATGAAATAAGATTGAAATGAACTGCCAAAAATTTCAAAATTAAATTTGATGAAAGCACTTATTTCGAAAAAGGTTGTTTTGTGAAAATCAAAATGCGAAAAATCATAGCATGTTATATCGATATAAGTTATTCTGTCAAAAGCTAGTTGCAATTAGGTGTTAATCAAATGTTTTTTGACAAAAAAAAAAACTCGAGATAAGTTCAAGTACGCCGATTAGACACAAAGACGCGTCTTAAAATTGTATATCTATGATAAAATATTTGGCGAAATTTCATATCTCGACTTGAGTTGTTTTATCAAAAGACCACAGAAATATATCTAAAGTTTAATCGAAATATCGAATTGAAGTGTTTTTGTAAAAATTAATTAAATTTTCGCATGTGCTGATGTCTTGATCAAAATAATTAATGTTAAAAGCTTTAATATTATCATTTGAGTTCGTTATTTAAACAACAACTTTTACAACAAGAATAGGAATTTCAAAATAAATTAATTAACTGAATAGTACATCGTAAATCTCTTTGCGTGTACCGGAATTGCAATTTAAAAAAAAAATGTAAGGTAACACATATAACACATATTTTACTTTGGGGAGAAAAAAAGGTATATATATATTTTTTATATATATATCAATGATTGCGAGTAGCTCGATTAAAGTAGCTGGGTCAAAGCCCTTAGTAGGGCTGTGAAGGCCTATTAAGTGTAATTTGTAAAAGACAACTAAACTTGTTTTGTTAAAACTAAAAGTTGGGTGAACCTTAAGACTACTATAAATTAAAATTGAATTAAAGAAACTTAAGCTATTCGAGACATGGTTATGTAATTTTTTCGAGTTGACCGATTTGAACTCCGCACAGTGGGGTATTTGACCCAAAAAATAATTATATATATATATTTTATAAATTGATATTTATATATATTATATACGTTATATACCTTTATATTCCAGATCAAGGCCTTCCTTCATTGATCGACTATTACATCGAATACAACTTTATTATCGTGATATCTCGTTATTTTATGCAACATCCCGTTTTACTTATCTAATAATTATTTTCTTTTTTTTTTATAAAATTACCCGATAAACAACACAACATCGACATCATGACAAATTTATATTTCTTTGGGCAAACTATTATAAAATCATGGTTTTCGATAACATCATTGCATTATAGAATACAGCGCAAAATGAAGTTTGTCTGGATATACCTGTTTGTGGCTACGGTGGATTTCTGGATTTCACAATGTCGCACAGTGCTACAGGAAACTCGGAATACAAAATGTTGCCGATTAAATACAGGAACGTTACACTCTCTAAAATGATGAATGGGCCTTATAAGTCATTTATTAAAGACTCGATAAAGGACTGCGCACCAGCGGTACCGCAGTTCAATACAATTTGGAAGCCACCATTCAAAGCTACTAATTACACGTTGATTAATTGCCAGGTATCCTCAGGCAACATGCCTAGTCATATGGCCACAGGCTACTACAAAGTAATTGTAATTGGCTCGGGGTTGGTAGACGTAACTATTGAGTTTATAGGTCGTATTGAATCATTGGATTGAAAAAATTACATATCCAGATAAATAATACTAAATAATCGTCCTATATTTGTATACACTGTGGCTAATTGGTCTTCACGGTAAAACCTATATTGAAATTTTCCAGGAATCCTATATGCCCTTTGTAGTCGATCAAATAAAAAATTACTAATCTTCTTTTTCAGCATCGTAGTAATTTTACCAATTTTTATGTTGCGAGCCTATATCTCGTTATTCTTGTTATTGGACAGTTGTGTTATTATTGTTAGTAAATTTGAAGGTGTTGGTGAGCTCGTTTTTATTTCTTACTAAGCACAGAGTCGCTTCGCTTCGCTCCCCGGTTTGCCTGGCTACTGATAGCTCAAAATGCTCGTGAGTTGAGTAACAGGAATTGAATATTCATTACTAGAGTTAAGCTAAAAAAGGTACTAATAAACATTAATTTATATGTAATTTTTATTAAAAACTAATAAAGCACGTTTTTAGTTCCATAAAAGTATTCGGGCAAAGGCATTATGGGCGTAGAATTTGGTACGATAGACATAATGTACACCTGATTCCATGAATTTCAATATTGGGTTGGAGACCTTTGGATTCCTTTATGGCTTTGCGCCTGTTTTGCTTTGATTCCACCAACTTTTGGAACAGTTGCTGTGGAATACGGCTCCATTCGCAATTTACTTTGTAGCACTTTTGTAGCGGTGTATTAAACAGCAACCACATGCGCGGTGATAGTTGAATGATGTGATTGTTGAGAATTGGGTAGCAGGACTGATTGATGCCAAACGATTTGAATATTGAAAATTTGAGAAATGAGTAGCAGAACTACCGGTTTTGCGATTACTCCATTGATAGTTGCAAGATGTGATTGTTGAGAATTGAGTAGCAGAACTATCAGTAGGATAGTTGAATGATGAGAATTTTGAAATAGATTTTTTGGAACTCCTTAACCAAATTTAACAAAATGCTATTTTCTAGAATCGATAATATCAATCTCTCTTTAATTGCTGTAAAGTGGGTTGCCTAACTTTTTTCTACCGATATTCTCAAGGTAAGTATTCACGGTCTGATCCCACCTGACATTGTATTTTCTCGCAACTCTCGAGCAGCACAGCAAGCCCACCCATTTGCCATTTAGCCAACGTTCAACATAACTATTCCACATTCGTTCTTCAGTTCTTCTTCACCATATGGATTTGGAATTATCTCCCAGAGGAAGATTACCTAACCACTATTATACCCTGAAGTTCAAAACAAATATTCATTCCCACTACTCTCTCTATCTCCCTTCCCACTAAACATTTTTTCCCTCTTACGAAATTTTGTCAATTTTGACTTTTGACACTTTTTTCATAAATTCTTAATTTAGTTTTTGAAAAATGTTTCACTTTTGATAGATATTGCTTATTCTCGGAACAAATATATATATTTTTGTTTTTACTTTGATTTAAGATGTGAATATTCAGTTTTTGCTATTTTCTGCCCATTTTTTAATATTTTGATATGTATCAACCTGACTTGTACTATCACAAACAATATAGAAAAAAAATTAACCAAATCGATAGAGCGATTCTCACGTGATGCACTTCCCAACGAACATCATTTCATTTTTATTATATAGATGATACGCCATTGTGGGCCCTTCGCCTTTTCCGAAACTGTTTCTTACTACTCATAAAATAATTAGAAATGAATTTCTTAATTTCATGAATTATGTTTATTCAATTGCTCTTTTATATAAATACTTAAAAATTAAACAAATAAATATTATTTTAGTGCATGATGTGTGATTTTTGTTTACGAATATCTACACATAGATATCTACTTTATATGACACTGAGAGCTGAGTGTGTTTTGCTTTGTCCTCGTCGTCATATTAATTAAATATTATGTAATAAATTGTCATCGTTATGATTATTGCTGGTGTCTCTTGATCTCTTGATTCTATATGATTCTAAGTATGAGTTTTTGGTATGATCTGTTTGTTTGTTTGTGCATTAAATTATGAAATAAATTATTTACATAAAATAATCGAGTATTTCGAATCGTCGTCCTTATCGCGGTCGTGCTCTGGGTCAAAGGGTTCGGTTCTAGTTCACACTTAAAATAAACTAGATCCTAATAAATAATTGGAAGTTCGTGGGATTCGCATTAAAATTCTACTAGAGTTCAGTTATTCCTAAGTGGGTGCGGTTTAGTCTCTCTGCTGGGATGGGGCGCGGCTGCCTTAGAAGGGCTGGGCGAGTCCGTAGTGGTTGTAGGCCAGATCGGAGGCGGCGGCCTGTCCGTTGCGGTTCCAGTCGGAGTGCACGATCTCGGCGTTCAAGGGGCTACCGGTGATGTAAGCGGTGGTGATGTGTTCCTTCTTCTTGCCCAACAGATCCTTGAAGAAGGTGGCACCTGGGTGAAGAAAGGGTTGATCAGCAACGGATTCGTGGGGATGGATCAAAGTGTGGTTGAATTACCGGCGAAGATCAGAGCCAAGAAAGAGACGGCCAAGCTCTTGAGGGAGATGAACTTGATGATGGTGAAGAGAACCTTGACGATCACGGCCTTCTTAATCTTCAGAGCCAAGAGGAGAGGGACGAGCATCTTCTTCATTTTCTTGCTGCGGGATTCTGAAAGAGAAATTCACATTCAAGCTTCGATACATAGGGTTCGCCTAAAAGTAGACTAAGGTTGGCCAATGGTAGGTTGAAACTGAAATAATTGAGCCGAGCTTTGAGTCGAGCCTACCATAGCGAGCTTTGATTTCGTCGCATGCCCAAAAGTATACAACATTTTGTAGAAATGAGTTGTGGGGAAGTTGAAGCTTGTTGAAGAAGTCGAAGCTTCTGTCCTATCACCGAAAGGTGCCAGCCGACGTCATTGACAAATCTTCACGCACCTCTTTCTGTGCTGGAATCTGATTTGAGGAGTGTAGAAGAGTTGTGTTTGGGCGGTGGTTTCCGTTGTTGGATGGCTGAGCATCGAAAACACGTAGTCGATAAAAAATGTCTCGTGACCAAGATAAATTTCACTTCTGCGATCGATTTCATTTTTTGGGAGTTTGCATGAAAATTTCTCTAAAGACTTTAATAAGAACCTGTTGAGCTCTTTCAGCAAACCACCAACCCTTGGTGTAAGCATAGTTTTCTGCTAAAACAACTCCTTCAAGTCCACTACTTTGTTTTGCTGTCGTTGCCCTTTGTGGCGTCCTTTTGATGATGCCCCCCGTCCTCCTCTCGTCAACCCTTCAGCCGACTCCATCGAGCGAAGACTTCGGGCGCCACTTGCAGTGAACGCACTTGATCGTGGCTTCGGAGTAATCACATAACGTTCTTTCGATGCTTCCCCATCGATGGCCACGAAGCCAGGTGCCATGGAAGGGGAAAAGGTAGGTTGTCGAACTTATTCACACCTTGCTTAACCCGTTGCCTCCTGGCGCAAGCCTAAACTTACTGCGAAACTTTTTAACGTTCGAGGTACATCGAAAACTTTCGACGAAAGTCTAACAATTTATGTTTTTCGGAAAGTTTTTTGGATGAGAAACTCTTTCGCGGAGGTAAGGATTCGAAAGCCTCCTCCAGTGTTCAAGAATGCTCTTAAGGAGACTCCGTCGACGGTGAAGGGTTAAACGAGCGCACAGTGGCGGTCGTGGAAAAATCTCTGCCACAGGCCGAAGCTGAAGCAGGAGCCGCCACTGGCGTCTGGGCTGCTCAGCACCAGCAGCGAACGGGCTCAGATTTCCGTATTATTTGCTCTGCTGCTTAGCGATAAATTATGATTCTCTTCTTTTCTTTTATTTTATTTTCTTTTCTTCTGTTCAGCCGTTCTTGTGCTGCTATTGAACCTGTCGATGTGTGCATGTGTGTGCCTGCCAGAGACACCGTTACATTGATTACTCGATCCGATTGAATTCAGATCCACTCGCGTTGTCCGAGGTCAAAAGTCGGAGCTGTGCAAGCATGAAATCAGATCCAAGCACCAGAGAGACCTCAGAGAACTTCTCTTCACCGAACTCCAAATGGAGATCTATCTGTCGGTCTGTCTGTCTGCCCGTCTATTTTACGCTGATTAACAATAGCTAATGTAGTTGGCAACGCATAAGAAGTCATACCACTCACTCGTGGGCAAAATTGTCAACCGAAGGCTTTGGCCACAGTTCAGCGAGCGCTTTAAGTCGAGTTCCATTTTCATGAAGTACATGTCTAAAATAAAGTTATTTCTTTATTTTTTTTATTTGTTCGTAAACTTCTTCCTCTTCTTCTGTCCGTGGCTGACGTGTTTTCTTCGGTGTGTCTTTTTGTACTTTATTTATTGTTTGCAGGAGAGAAAGTAGGAAAGTTTTTCAGTTGCAAAACTTTAGGGTAAACAACACTCGGCATTATTGTAGCTCGTTGGCAAGTGGTTGTTGTTGTTGTCGCAGTATTTAAGGTTTGCGCCAGAGACGCGCCCCAACGCAGACGACACGCGGATGGTGCGTGGTGCAGCACGTTCCGAAGGTTTTCACCGCAAATGCCAAGTGAGACCCGGAAATGCCGAGGAAGGGTTAATGGTTGCCAAGGGCAGCCAAAACTTCAGAAAGAAGTTTATGAATTATTTATGTAATGATGATTTCAGAACATCTTCAAATGATCATTAAGCCAAGTGAACTCCTGTTGAGCAGGGAATTCTCAGAATCTGCTAGCACTGTGATAGTGAGAGAAAGGAAGTGATTTCATCTGTTGCCGGAGTTCATATGTGTCGAAATCCAAATGCATAAGGATTGCAAATACTACTTCTTCTTAGTTAGTAGCTGATCATATTAATTTGATCTATTGAGAAGACAATTGTGAGATCTATTGATCAGACAATTGAGAGATATATGATCATCGATAGGATGATGGTTGATAAGGAATGGAAAGAACTCATCGTCCCCATTGTAGGTTCCCGCCCTCAATTACCTTCTAGGCCGCGTCCGGCGAACTCTTCCTCGGTCTCATCCTCGTCGCCGGGGAAGGACAAGTTCAACTCGTGGGTCTGGAGATAGCGCTCGGCACGGTCCGCGAAGGATTCCACTGACTTGGCGGCGCCGAAGGAGCGGCCGGTCTCAACGCGATCGATGCGTAATCCGCCGAACAATGAGACCGAGGGCTCGTTATCGATCTTGTTGATCATGTTGATTAAATCCTTTTCGTTGTTATCCTGCGAGGGGAGGGCGGCAGCACTGCACACGAAGGTGGCGACGAGCACGACACAAACGAATTTTGAGCACATATTGAATATTTTTTGTTGGTTTTTGGTTTATTGTTGATAACAATTTATTAATTAACTATTTAATTAATAGATCGGACGATTGAACACACACCGCAAACAATGGGATATGTTTGGTTTGAAGGTAGGAGTTGTTTTGTGATTGATTAAGTGCTCGCCCGCGGTATTTATATTGGTCGGCCTCCAAGAAGCCCGTCCTCTCCGCCTGCCCGGCCGCCGTCTGTCCGTCCGAAACGCTTCTTCTGAATTTAGAGTTTTTCAACACTTATGGCGCGTCCACACGCGTCGTGCCCTTCCATCGTCCGCTCTCACTCCATCGCATGATATTCAAATTTCATGCATGCGTCGCGCCGGGACGTGTGGGAGGTGGGGGGTTGGCGGAGGAGGTGCGTCGCCGTCCGCTTCGATCGGAATCGATCGGAGTCGATTCGGTTCCGCATTGCGTTTCCAATGCGCCTGCTTATGGCCATGGCCCGCGGACAAACTTGGCCAACAGCGTCGACTCCACGTGTTGGCTTCTGTTGCAACGGCAAGCCAAACGAAAGGGAAGCCGTCAGCGACATCGACACCTACAACAACAACCACATCCACTACCTCCAACCGACGACGACAAGTGTCGATTCACCGCTTTCTTCCACCTCTTTCTCTTGCCCCCCGTCTACCGTCGTCGGTGTTCGCAATGGCCATTTCGGGTCCCTGATATCCTCCTAATCGTCTGTTGTTGTTATTGCTGTTATTACTGTCTCCGTTCTGGCCGCCTCCCGGACTTCTGACACATATATTAAGCATTCAGCCGTCGTCGGACGACCCGCTCATCGTCGTCGTCGTCTTCGACCAACGTGACTCCGTCGCCTTCCTCCCTCCGCGATGGGTCCGCCTCACTGCGCCCAGTGTTCCGAATTCTCGCCGGCCGTGCTCTTTCCGTCGAGCGGCACCGGCCTCCTAATAAAGACATATTAATAATAATTTCTTTGTCCTCGCTATTGTCGTTGTCGTCATGGTTTATTCTGTTGTTGTTGTTGTTGCAGAAGCTGTTTAATTAAATAGTTTTATTACCCAAGTTGTAGTCATCGTGTTTGTTGCCGTTGTTCTTGGTGTCTTACAAATGGTTTTTGTAGCAACTGTCGTACGGTATTTCGTTGGCCAACAAACGCGATGCCCTCTGAATTCTTAAAATGACCCCATTTGCGTCACCATTCTTCATTGGCTGGCTTTCGTTTTCATTTTCAATTTGAGTGCAAGTTTCCTTCGGCAGGAAGTTTTTATGGCCCTAGCAGAGAACCCGGAATCGGAATCTAATTCCCTGCAGTGCCGGATGACGACCACTGACAGTGGGTCCAGTTGACCAGCATATATTTATACTATATTTTATACAAACTTGCGATATCGAGAATTATATCATTGAATATAAAAAGTCCTTTGTAAAAGCCCTAAGGATAACAATCGTTTCTCTTTAATTCTATTGGATGTTGGAAATAACTTTCAATAGAAAACGGATTCCCATTATCACTTCAGAAATCAATCAAAAAGTTCATATCAAATATCATCTCATCTTGAATTCGCTCTGGAATTTCTCGTTTGGAAGACATCGTGCGAAAGTAAATCAAATAGTTTATTGCAGTGCAGTGTGTGGCATTCTAAGATTTCTCTTCGCCGTGGCTCCACTGTAGCCGAGAGGAAGACGACGACGACGAAGAAGGGCCAACAACTACCAGCGCGAGTAATTATAAAGTTTATGCACGTGCAGTAGAAAACGCCAGCATTAAAGTGGCAAATGAGACGCTTAGACTCATGGAAAAGAAATTCTATGCGGAATTTATGGGCTAGCAGACGGTTTTAACTACGTATATAAATTGGCAGCATATGTCGGAGTCACTGCTACGGCTGATACATTTGGGAATCGACTGGTCAAACGAATGGACGGGCGGAGTACGCACGGGCTCCGGGGGCGAATGGTAACGGCTGAGACTGTGTGACACACAATGAGTGCAAACGAAAGTTTACCAAACACTATTCGAGCGTCGATGTCTCGAGTTAATTAAGTGAAAAAATGATTAAATCAAATATGGATAGTTGACATTCATTCATAAACATCGATCCTTCGAAGTATCTATCCCATGGCCCTTGATCCCTCGACGCCTCTGACGCCGCGAGAATCAGGCTCGTATTTGGCAGGCAAGAAGACATTTACAGTGATTTAGTGTCCGAGTGTTTTCAATTCTACATCGAACTCGCCTCCAGCTGGAGTTGGGAGTCGCCGACTTTCAACAGTTGGAATTTCTTAATAGCGACTCGAAATGAGTTCGTCAACTGTAAAAGTACGAGTCTTACCGTTCGTCGTCGACGCCCAGACATTTCAGAACCCTGCTCCGATGGTTCGATGGCAGGTGGCTTCGTAGATGGTTGTTTGAAAGCACTTTCTATGGCCGCCGATCGGTATACAATTTGGAGTTTGATCTAAATTTTTGCCGAGTGCGTGCCATGAAAATCAATCGGAGCTCTGCTGATGATTTTCATTTCCCTCAACAAACATTCGATTTCTTTTGGTGTTGGGTTTTTCTCGTGTTGGATCCGAGCAGGGGTCCCGGGTCGAGCGAACAGTCGGCTGTGGAGCTTCAGAGGGTCGTGTGGGTTTTTGAATAATTTTTTTTTTTTACTGGCATTATGAGGAGGAAGGATTAAGGTAGATTTTTGTGATGGTTAGTGTACACAAAAATAGTTCATTCTATTTAAAGATATTTTTTTCTTATACTAGTCTTCGCTACGAAAATTTCGATTTATGAGGAAGTGAGATCTTTAAATCTTTTTTTTAAGATTTTAAATAATTTTGATCACCAATTTGGTAATTTTATCAATTTGTTACATTGAGCATAAGAGTATGTTATATAGTAATGGAATCAATAAATAATTACTAATGATTATCTGAAATTATTTTTGAATTCAGTATAATATCGTGCTATTTCTGTCCCATAGTTTCTTGAATTGATAGGAATATAAAAGAAGAATGCGCTTTTGTGTTATTTTTAAAAATATAATAAATTAGTTTATTGATTTAAATGCTTGCGAATAAATTACTAAAAACTAATTCGAATGAAGGCACATTTTTGGCATTTTCCGCAACACGACGCCATGACGACGCGACATGCTCCTTTCCTTTCATCCTTGAGTCCGGTGCGGGCGTCCCGAGGGCACGACGGGGCAACGGGTTCTACTGGGCGGGCGCCTGGCCGGCGTAGGCCAAGTCCTGGGCATCACCGTTCATGCTGCGGGCATACGGGTAGGCCGAGGAGGCGCCCGAGGACCAGCCGGCGGAGGCGGGGGCGGACCAGGCGGCGTTCGAGCTGTAGCCGCCGATGGAACCGCCCAGCTTGCCGCCGAGTCCGGAGCCCAGGAGGCGGGAGCCGCCGACGATGACGGCCAGGATGAGGGCGATCTTGGCGACGATGAGAGCCTTGGTGGTCAACAGAGCCAGACCGCCGAGCACGAGGGGGATGACAGCGAACAGCTTAGCGCCGATGGCGAGGGCGAGGGGTCCCATCACCTTCTTCAACTTGCCGCGACCTGCGAGGAACACAAGAGAGAGATTAATTTTCCACTAATTTGGAGAAAGGAGTTTGGCTGATCGGCCGCTTGGGTGCTTTGCCTACCTTCATCGATGGCTCGTGCAACTTCCTGGGTGGCCTCGGCGGGGACCTTGACTTCGAGATTGTGGGAGCCGAAGAAGTCGGCGGCCGACTGCATGGCCAGGTCGATGAGGCGTCCGTTGCGATCCTCGGCGGACTCGGGCAGCTGGGCGACGATGTCATTCTCGGTCAGAGCTTTGCCGCTGCGTTGCACGGGGCTGGCGGGGTCTCTGAAAGCGCAACAACAACAATAAACACGTTAATAACAATTTGCCAACCGCTAACGGGTTATGAGCGAATGAGTCGACTGTGGAGGGAGCAGTAATAGCAGTAGTCGTAGTAGTCAGTCGTGTTGAAAGTTGTAGAAAATTTCATTCATTCATTTCATTCCCATTCAGGCGATCAGGCTGATTTCATTCAATGAAACGAGTTGGTGGCTCACGAGAGCAGAGGAAGAGGAAGTCGCAGTAGACCCAAAGTGGACTAGTGGGTCGATCGATAGCGAGATTGGAATTCGTATCCATCTGATGTTTGTATAACTTTTGCCGAGAGTGGACTGAGCTTAATTTTGTCCCCAATACTTTTATGAATGGAACACATCCGGTTGTCGATGAGTAAGTGAAAACTTATCGCCCATGATGCTGAAGATCAGTGCACCATCAGGTGTAAAATGAGTTGTACTTGAAATTGTTGCGGAAAAAGAAGAAAGTATCATGGAAAAAAAAAATCACGGAAGCCTTTGTTAATCCAATCGCTTCGGCCTCTGGAATATTTTGTAATTCGCACTGATTTTCACTCTCCGTGGGAAAATTTTCACTTTTCACTGATTTCGTAATTTCGTAAAACGTCTTTTTGGCTTGAGTTATGTAATGAGTCGTGTCGTTGGGAGGAGAAGCGGACGAAGAAGACACACCTCTTGAAGGTGACACCGTTAACCAACTCGATGTTGTTGCTCCTGGCGGCGCGGTTGAGGGCCGTGATGCCCTTGACGGCCAGGCAGGTGGCCATGTCGTCGGCCTCGAAGCAGGCGCCCAAGTAGCGGGCGGCGCGCGAGAACGTGCTGGGCTCCTCGACGCGGTTGTCTTGGACGCCGGGGGCGGCCCAGGCGCAGCTGGCGACGGCCAGAAGGGCAACGGATGCGATGGCGAACACTTTCATTTTCGAACGAGTTTGCGAGATGCGATAAAATGAATTGAAATGAGATGAGTTTCGTGTGACTTTATTTCGTTTGGTTGCGGAAGCCGACTGCGTGTCTCACTGAAGAGCTGCGAGATGAATTTGATGGACTCCTCGGCAGGCGGTCACCTTTTTATACCGAGTTTCTTTGCTTTCGGCCCGCAGACGCCGCAGTCACATCAGCAGCAGCAGCAACAACAACAGTTAACGCGCTACGGCTGCGTCCGTCGTCTCAGCTGCCAAAAAATCATTACAAAATAATTTAAACGAAAATTAAAAGCAACAACAGACAGCCACAGTCGCAGCCGCAGCAACAGTAACAACAACGAGAGCAGCCACAGCAGCAGCAACAACAACAAAACCAACATCAACAGCCACTACGAAAACGACAAGAAGAGCAACAACGTGAAAGAGACGTCCGAAAAACCCAAAGAGCAGACCACGAAAGTCACACTCAACAACAACAAGAACAACAGCAACAACAACGTAGTAAATGAGTGAATATTTTTGTTGAGCCAATTGTTGTTGTTGCTGCTGCCGCTGTTAAACATCAGTTAAGCATGCGCATGCGTCGCTGCTCAAACAGAGCCAGCTGAAATCGAGCTGAGCGGAGTCTTAGCAGAAAACAGCAATGACGGCAATAGAAACAAATACAAAAAAAAAACCATTCCAAATAGCATCAAGTGTTGCGGAAGCAACAACATCTTCCCTCCTACTCCCTCGCCCGTCTTCGGTCGCCACCCGCGGGTCCTCGTGCGACCTGATTGGAATTGCGAAAGAAGCGCGTGGACGCCTGCGCTCTCTCTCTCTCCGTCCTCCAGCTCCCTCCCTCCCACTCGCCCCAGTTCATCTGGGCCCCATGCCTACGTTCCATCTCACGCCATCGCATCCCCCGCTCACACGCACGCACGCCGCTCACTCTCTCTTTCATCGCTGCTCGACGCCTCGATCGGCGGCAACACCTTTCTTCGAGCGCTGGCGGCGACAGCGAAGGCGACAGAGGCGGCAACGTCACGAGATGCCGATTGATGCTCGCGACCCGATGTTGTTGTAAATTGTTGACGTTGTTGTTTTTGCATTTCTTGACCGGGCCTACAAATAATTTTCGCTTTTTATTGCCACAGCCCAACTCAAAAGAAGCAACAACAACCACAACAGCAGTGAGAGAAAGAGATGACTAATTGTGATGTAAGCTGTGAAATTTCTACCCCAAACCCTTCCTCTTCTTCTCCGTCCCCTCTGCCCCCCCTCCATCGTTCGATCCCATCGGCCAGTCCAAGTAACACGTTTTGACCCAAATTTTATGACTGTTTTTAGTCTCGATCCGTTGTTGTTATTCTGTTATTGTTGTAATTGTTGTTGTTTTCGTCGTAGTTTCCTCAACATCCGATTCCT
Source organism: Coelopa frigida (assembly GCA_017309665.1). NCBI lineage: Eukaryota > Metazoa > Arthropoda > Insecta > Diptera > Coelopidae > Coelopa > Coelopa frigida. Next base: position 12,490,317 of record CM029561.1, on the reverse strand, counting down.
CCTTCTTTTGTTTGCCCGCTAAAAATTAAGCAAATATCAATCGAATGGAGTCTCAATGGACTCGAGTCCATGTGGGAGACGACGAAACGTGTTTGGCTTCACCTAACGATGTGGAAAACTTTTGTTTACATTTTGCAAGCGCAATATTTGGAAAATCTAGCGGTTGCCACATCCTTGAGCCAGGGCCGGATGGGTAACAGTTAGTGTGAAACTGAAGAGATTTCTATTGATCCATCATTCAGACTCGTGCATGAGTCAAGTCAGTTGTCAATAAGCGTATCGATTCATTAATCGATTGTTTTATTACTTTCTTTTTATTGTTTCGTTTTCTTCATTGGTTCACTTGTTATAATAATTTTTTAAACCTTTTTCGGCTTAGTAAAATATTATAACTATTTATAATCATTTAAGACAGTTATTTTTATTTCTGGAATTATTTAAAATGAAAATTACTTTTATTTTTTTTTATATTAGTTATTTATTGAATGTTAAAAAATATATCTCCTCCTGAATTTTTTCTTACAATTCTTTAAAACCCTTATTTAATGAAAACAATATGTGTAAAAAAGAATAAGTAATAATTTTTATAATTTATCTCTCCTGTTATTAAAACTATGTATTCATATTATTATATTGATTTTTATTGAATTAAGAAAATACGGTTTATTCAATGAATAAAAAAGGGCATAAAAAATTAAAGACTTCATCTTGCCTTACTATTGGCTCATTAAATAAAAATTTCATAAAACAGTCTACCCTTAAATCTTCCTTAAGTTTTCATGATGAGTCGGGCAAATGTATGGAAAAGGGGAGGGTTTGAGGGCGGAGACTGCAGTTTTAAAAGCAAACCAAGCTCACTCAAAAATTAGAGAAAGACACACGCGATGGCAACAAAGTTGAGGGAAATAACAGACAGACGGACAGACATCTGTCACTCATATTCGGGCGTGAGCTGAAGTTTGAGTCTGTGGAACGCTTATGGGACGTTTTATGAGTTGACGTGTGGACAGAAGAAATGTCAGAGACAACAACAACCGGAGCGCAAACCATGTGTGCGTTCGTTTTGGCCCGAAACGACTTTTTTACGGCTGAGATGTGGCTGCTGGGTGGCGAGAGAGGGGCTGGGTCGAAGGGGGGCGGTTGAGTTGGGGCGTGACAGTGGGCCGAGGTGGAGTTTGAGCAACGCGCAGCATTGAAAGTGGTTAAAGTTATTTTGTTGCTGTTGTGGTTGCTCCAAAAACCCACCGACAAAAAACACTTTCATTTGTATAAGTTTCAGGAAAAGTATTTTTTTCGGTTGTTTTTCGCTTCTTTTGTTGTATTGTAGCCTTTCGTGTTGCTTTTGTTGTTGTGACTGTTTTTATTATTGTTGTTCTTGTGGTTGTTTCATTGTTATTCTTTTGTTGTCATTTCATTGTCATTTGTTTCACTTGTCATTTGGTCAGCAGTCGCTGTCAGTTTCCTCCGCCGAACGCATGCATCAATCGCCTCGTATCTGACGGTTATTGTTGTTGCGGCTGCCGCTGTGACTGCGAACGAAAGTCGCTGGCTGCGCGGCTACCGGAGGTGCTCCACCCTCATGTCGCCAACGCTGAGAACCCACATCCATCCATCCATCCGTCTGTCCATCCATCCGTCCGTCCGTCCATCCGTCGTCATCGTCCGAATTTCTCATCGAATTCCGTAGCAACAATTGTTGTTGCTGTCCTTCGTGTTCGTTTTGCTGCAGCCGCTGCCGACGCGTGATAAAGTGAAAGTTATGTAATTTCTCGGAATTCGCATGCATCGGCCGATCGATCGTGCATCGTGAAACCGGCTGCCGCAGCTCGGCTCAAGTGCAAGTGCAGCGTCAGACGAGGCGCCGCGGCTCGGGCAATAACAACAATAACAGCAACAACATGACGACAGCGGAAGATAAACTTGGCCGACTCTTCGTTCAGCCCGATTACATGCCGTTGTTGTTGCTCTCTTTCCCAGGATTCCTTCGGCGGTCGTCGCTCGTTTCTCGTTGCTAGCCACCCATGACGAGAGTCATAGCGATTGGGTTGCCACGCCCCTCATTACGAAGCAACGGAAACCCCTTCCATCGATCAATCGCTTCGAACGGTTCCCCAGGAGTTTGTTATGATAATGTTTCGTTGTCTTCTTCCTTCATTACAATTCTTTTCATTTGTATACTCTATTAAATAAATCGATTACTGATTTCGTTCATATTTATTTATTTTTATGATATTTTCTCATGTTTAATTTTAAATTTTCAACAAAATTGATTTGTTTAGTTTCATCATGTGATTATATATTTATAAATTCGATGCTGATTTATTTTTATTTGGACTTTTTCTCACTTTCATTGATGAAATTCCAAACATTCGCAGGCCAAGAGGAGACAGTAAAAAAAAAATTGAATCGTCAATTGACACGGCTTAATTGGCCGCACAATTGGCCTGCTTTTTTACCACATACCTTCCTCCACTTTTCTCCTCGTCCTCTCCTTCGCCGCTCTTTCATTTCATTCCTCGGTCTACTGTTGACTCGCATGGAGATGTGCAGAAATTTTCGATAGCTTCGTTCGTGATGAGGTCGTGTGTTTTTCATTTCGTATTTTTTTGGTTCGTATGTTTCAGAACAGCAACAATTATAACAACAACATTGCAACAACAACAATTATAACGATTACACCAACAACTATTATAACCATTACAACAATAACAATTATAACCATTACAATAACAAGAATGAACAACAAGCTCCATCCAAAGCTCTGCGGAAATTGATGCGAATTTAATCAATGGCTAATTATTGCTATCAATGGACCTCTCCCAAACAATACCAATCACTCCACTTAATGGTTATTGTTATTGTTGTTGTTATATATTTTGGCTCATGCCAAGCAATATGGCTTATAATTGCTAACGCTGTTGTTGTTGTAGATTTTGTTGTTATATCAATGCTCGTTGCCGATCAAATGACACCCGAATTGAAATCGGTACGTCATTTTGTCAATTCGTTACTGTATTGGTTGTAGTTGTTGTTGTTGTTTCTATTGTTGTTGCTGTTTTTCGCCCCATTTGTAATCGTCAAATAATTTCTCTTTTTTCACTCGTTGCCGCCCTAATGTTATTATTGTTGTTGTTCTCTTTGGTTCCGTTTGAAATTGTTAACTTTTTGTGTTTTTTGTTTTTTTGTTTTGCTGCTTGGTATTGTTGTTGTTATTGTCCGTTACTATTTGACAATTACTTTTGAAAATAAATCCAATATAAATTTGTAAATTTTGACAGCTGTCACATTATTATAGGACAACGAGCCATTTGTCTGCAGAACTGAGTCGAGTGTTAAATTAACCCATGCCACAGTGGAACACATCAGTGAAATCAATGAAGATTTTTTAATGTTATAAAATACGTTTTCTCCAATATCAAATATTTCACGAAATTCCCTTATTAATATAAATATTTTGTTAACCATCCACTAATTATCTTATTAAGAAGGTATGTATATTATTCTGTACACTGCGATATTAAAATGAAAATATATTTCGAAAAAATATTTCGTGGTTTAATTTCTTCATATTATATGACAGATTTTGAGTTATTATATATATTAACTTCTTTTTGTATTCCAATATATGTTGGACCATAGATTATATATACAAATAATGCTATATGATCCTAAGAGTTGGTCCTGAGAGATTTGATGATAATTAATTTCCATTTATCATTATAATCCAAACCATTTAAAATAAATATAAAATATGTAATATAAAAAAAATATTATTTCCATAATAATTTCATTTCAACTATTTCCACTGTTCGCTGAACCAAGTTAGAGGATCGATCGCAGTAGGCCGCATGAATATTTGTTGCCAATTTCTAACTTCTTAGAGTAATTTATGTTGCTTTGTTAGCGGCTCGAAGGAGGCCAATAAAATTCGGTATGAATTTCTTTCTGTTGCCAAATTAAGGTGTGGACTCCATTGTTGACAAGCCATTCTCATGGGGCCAATGAGGGGCGGGTGGGTGCGAAGATGGGCGTTGCGTTCTGAACGATCAACACTGAAGTTGTCGAGTCTTTCGTATGAAGTCAATTAAAAAATTCACGGTATTCGTTTTGGATTCTCAGCTTTCACCAACTTACGTAATATTTCGATATTAATGGTTGTTGTTGGTGGGGTTGTGGCCGTTGGTAAAATTATTTCTTAACTTGATTTCACACAATCCATGTGTTTGCCCAGCGAGTTAAGAAATTTAGGCCAAGCCTGCGAACCAAGTATTTGAATTTCGTGCTATGGCTTGGAAGGAACGACAATCGATGAGACGTAATCGATTTATTCCTTGTGTCCTTTAATTATACAGAATTAAATAATGCCCAATGGGTGGAACTCAATCCATAATCCACCCATTGTTGAAGTCCCTACTTGGTTCGACTCTGAGTCCCACTCACAAACCTGTCAATTTGTCATTTCAAGTGCCCGTCCATCCGTCAGTGCTGTGTCTCGAGATAATGTTGCCAACCATCGTCGTGCCAGACACGATCCCCCGATCCCGACTCAACAACGTCTGGACGGAACCGCGCTTCGGTGGAGCGGACGACGTCTCGACGGTCGAATCGTCGTCGCGACGGCCCGACTTTAGCACTTTCTCATTCTGTCAATATTGACAGGCGTTCCTCATATTTGCGCAAATGAAAAGAAAATCAATTTCACCTGCTGGAATTTGTGCGTTTAACCCACATACACACGCACATGATGAGGGCCGAGTTGTTTTTGTATTCTTGTTATGGTCTTGTTATTGTTATTATTGCTGACGGCTTAAAGTCTGATCCATTCCATTCATATTGCGGTTGATGTTGCCAAACGCACCGCCCAACAATAAAACATCGAAAATTCATTTAAACCTCGTCACTTCTTTCATTGTTTTTATCTTAATTTCTGTTGAACTTGGTTCCGAAACAAATTTTTGGAATTCGTCGTATTTATTTTCTTATTTCGTTTGCTTTTTATTTACTTACTTTTATTGTATTTCTCTCTTTAATTAAATTCTTCGTCAGTTATTTTTGTTATTTTTCATTTTTTATTTTTTGGGTTGGAAATTTCACAAAATATTTAACAAGTGATTGTTTTCGGGGTGTTGCTAACCGAAAATACTTCCACGCATATCTCCCCAGAGCAACAACACTAACCACAGGAGAAAACCAACAGGCATGCCTTTTAAGACGTGCATGAATGTCTGAACAGAGATTTTGGATACTTTTATTTTCGGCGACGGTTTGGTTATGCGTTCGGCATTACACCCACCACTACAAATTGTGTAATGTTCTACAGTTAAATTACTGCAATCCTACAGAATGTTAACTCATTAAATCAGATAAGTGAAACACTCATTCAAAATACAAACATATGTAAGAAGAGCGAGAAAATAATTAAGTAGTACACAGTATTTATTTGATCATAAAATATTCTTATGAGAGAAGTTAACTTTCGAATATAAGAGAATCGAATATCTTCGACTTTTCTCCTCTATATAATCTGTAATCCATCTAAGTCGCACATCGTATAAATTCACTTTTCCTTAATCTAATTTTTGTGTGATGGTGTTTTTGGGGAAAACATGGATTTCGTTTTCATTTAGAAAACATTTTCCCTTAAATGAGAATCGTAAAAAATACATTGCTAACCATTTCGTTGCTCCATTAAGTCTTAGCGAGGGCTCAATTAAAAATTCATGCCGGATGAACTGAGTTCATTAAAGGTTTTCAGTAGTACTAAACTAAATTAAGTGGACCGAAGCGAGCTTCAATACAAGAATCAATCCAACTAAAATTCGGTTTTTCCTGGATTATAAATCGAGAAAACCAATACAATAAAACCTCTCGGAAGATATTTTTAAAGATCCGATGGCAGAGTCGATACAGCTTTAGGAGGCGTCCGAGTTTCGAGAGAGTCGTCAGGGAATGTTGAGGTGAGATTTTACTGCCCGGGGCCTTCGTCAGATCGATTCGATAGGCATCTGCTTGTTGGCCTGGCCAAAGACTGTATCTCCGCAACCGTAATTCCAGGACGGGCACGTGTTAGGGACCCCACATACAACGGAATTCAATTTACGATCCATCGTTCTTTGTTTTTTGTTTTTCGATTCTCTGGGTCGATACTGGATTTGACGAAGTGGTTTTGTCGTCTTCCTTTGATCGATATGCGATCACGTTAATTGTTGAGTTAAGTAATTCTTCGATCGATCGATTGGTCAGAAAAGAATGATCAAGTGACGCACCGAATGAATGATGTTTAATGGGCCAGATCATGATAACGCACACTGCCAACAGCAACAGCCAACCACAAGACGCCGCCTTTGTTGGGCAAGCGACGGCCCTTGTGCAGTGAAAGTTTGAACCCCACCGCATTCTCTTCCACTCCCGATGGAACCCGGAGTACTTCATGGGCTCGGAGGGCCCTGGAGAACGTAATTACCACTGCCTGCCTGCTCGCATATCAATCGCTTCCCATCAGCGGCAGCAGAAGCACCAGCACCGGCCGCAGCGACGAAGACACGAGGCGAGGAAAGACAAACACGTCTAAACGGGGTACAAACAGATCTTCTCGTGGAGCTGTGGGCCAGGAGGGCGCCCTGAACGCGGCGCTGACGTCGAAACCGAAATTGTCATGCATTGGCAATTAACATCTACTGCGCAATCGCGGCGATGCGATGCGTCTCTGTCGATTTCGTTGTCGTCGTCGTCGTTGTCTCTTTTCCTTGGTCGTCTGTGGCCCAATCGGATCCGGTGTATGGCATGGTCTGGTTTGTCTCCGGCATGGATTACTTAACATCTTCGCGGCGGCTTCTTCCTCTTCGCTTCCTCTGCTTTTCCCGTGAAGTTTTCGCTTTTTCTCCACTCGGTTTTCGAGCCAGCAATTTCACTTTCTTTCGAATGAAATTGCTCGTTGTTGTTGTTGTTGGTATTTTTGTTGTTGTTGCGACTGCCGATGTCGGCGACGCCACTTCGCGTCCTCCGACAATGAGTCTAGCACAGAGATTTAATTGTTCTCGCCAGAGGCTCCGACCGGCTTCCGCTGCGGCAGAAGACTTAACCGTTGGCTGGCGTCTGAGTCAAGTCGACGTTGACGTTGTGGATGTCGCGATTGCAATAACAATTACGCACGCTGCTCTGCACTCAACTGAGCTTCTCTTCGGCACGACAGCGGCACAGGGTTCGCCGTGGCCGTGGTTACATGAGAATTCATCAAAAGAAAAGGGCAACCATACAAGAAAGGCAAATAAAGTCGGAGATAAATTTGGTGGTGAATTGAAAAAATAAACTCGTGATAAGATCGGGGAAATTTAATTGACTCAAATTACCGTAGGGCGCACGCAATCAGCGAGATAAGGTCTTGCAAGGGTCTGCAGCAGGGTTCGTAAAACGTTTTTTTTTTTCCAATCGCTCTCTGAAAGTACGGCTCACGAGCCGTAATTTTACCACTCATGAGCGAGTGGTATTTTACCACTCACGAGTGGTATCAGTCGACTCGCTCAGGAGTGGTAAACATACAACTCACGAGTGGTATTCTTGCTCACGAGCGGAAAGAATACCACTCGTGAGTGGTATATGCGTCATCAAGAATACCACTCGGGAGTGGTATTCTTGTTGTTGTTGTTTGCGACTATGCTTGTACGGAGATTCCGAGATTGTTGTTTTTGTTATGGTTGTCGATGGCAGGTAGAAAACGAAAATGGAATGTCATTTTGTGTTTTGTTTTTGTAAAAATTGCAATGAAATAGATATAGATATCAAATAGATACCTGGTTTTAATATAAAAGGGTAAAGAAACACTTCAGGTCATGAACAAGGGTGCAGAACTATAAAATATTACTTAATTCCAACGGAACATTTTTTCCAAATACTATTACTTTTCATTGTAGGAATAGAATAGAACATAGAATTTTTCTTTTTGATTCATGTATGTTTTGGGTAAACCTCAATAGTCAAATTTTCGTCACTTTTTCAATTTCGTCTAATTAAAAAAATGTATAAAAAGAACGACAAACATCACATTTCATTTGTTATTGTAGCTACTGTTGTTGTTGTGGTCACCCAAGAGACGAAGTTAGGTAGAAAACAGATATATGCACGAAGTCGCATTCGGTCGGGTGTTCGGCTGAAAATACGACTCCCGACCAGGAAATACCACTTCCGAGTGGTATTCTTGATGACTCATTTACCACTCGCGAGTGGTATTCTTGTTGACGCATATACCACTCACGAGTGGTATTCTTTCCGCTCGTGAGCAAGAATACCACTCGTGAGTCGTATGTTTACCACTCTGAGCGATTGGACTGATACCACTCGTGAGTGGTAAAATACCACTCGCTCATGAGTGGTAAAATTACGGCTCGTGAGCTGAGGCTTATTTGAGGGATGAAGTACAACTGATTGGTATTTCGAGCGATATTTTACGAACTCTGGTCTGCAGTCTCCGAACCAGATACGTCCCCAACAGCCCTTTGCCGCAGATTTTCAATGGAATATAATTTATAAAATCAATACTTTTACTTTGTAGTCTCGCTGCAAAAAATAAAACTTTCTGTTTGGCTCTTCAACGTTCAATTGACAGTCCACAACAAGTGGATTACAGCAACAGAAGTAGAAATTCACGAGAAACACATCTAACAGGGATCAAATGGCCAAAGGTCAAGCGACATATGAGCTCCAAATTGAGTCACGACATTTACGATTTATTAATAAGGCTCGCAGACTGAGATATGTCACGCACAGAGAGATAACGAATGAGCACAGTTTCTGACAAGGATGGGGTCAATTACTCCTGGGGACGAGGTCTGTAACGGATCTGCGAAATAAAGACGAGCACATGGTAAGCTCTTGAAGATCTTCTACGCGAACTTCCCAAGGCTCCGAGAAGACAATGATGACGTTGTCGATGTTGATGACCTGAACGATGATGATGATCTGAACGATGATGATGATTATGATCTGGTTGATAACGATTATCTGGACGATGATGAGGATGGAAGACGTCCAATAAAGAACACTTGATACAAGTGGAATGCAATCCGAAACAATAAAATCATCAAAATACTCGAGTTCCCGACACAGGCGAAACCTTGACGACAGAAGGCCTTCCGACATGTGTGTCCTGATTTCTGACTGAGTGGGCGTGCGTAACATAAGGTGGAAAGAAGAAGGGAGGAGAGCGAAGGAGAGTGAGATAGAAAACGAAATACATCAGTCTGAGCATTCAGCACTTTTATTACGGCGTTCACAAATGCCAATATCTCACAAAACAAGAAACTAATAAAGCAAGAACAATTCACTTAAAATAGGAATAAAACTACGACGGGATATCAATCAAATGGACACCATCTGACTTCCGGGCGCACCAGATGGCGACACGATAAATAAATGCATCGGTTGCGCTGCCTCCATCGCCCATCAATTGGTCTACAAAAACGGTCTGCCATCGATGACGTCATCGTATGCGTGGTAATGGTGCGGATGTCGCACCGCCCCGCTGTCGCTGTAGGAGCCGGCGTCGCTGTCAGCGCTGCCTCCCAGCGGTATGTACTTGTGGGGATATCTGTCCAGATGCCCGACCACGTTGCTGTCGCTCCAGGCCATGTCGTAGGCCCAGTTGCCAGGGTTGCCGCCTCCGCCGCGATGATGGCCATATGCCTTCCCTGGCGGCAGATGGTAGATCTCGAGCTTCGGTCGCTGTTTAGCCGGCTCGTCAGCATTTGATCCCGAGAAAATCCACTTCAAGGCCAGGAGACCCGACGTCGCCAGCGCGATTTTGCTTATCACAAACGACGTCGTGCTGAGGGCCGTCAGCATCTTCAGCACCAGCGGCAGGACGACGCTCTTCGCGATGAGAACGCCCACTAGGAGCGGGTACAGGTACTTGAGCATCTTGCGCCGCTTGCGGAACCGGCCTCGTCCTGGCGACGCGAAGACAGAATGAGGTCAACATGCAAAGAAACGAGAGCAGGGGATTATCTACAATCAAATGACTTGTTTGTGCTAAAAATAGTGGGCTTCTTCTCCCGAAATCAAAGCCAATGGCAATCGATTTGCCTGCCAACAGCCCTCCCAACCCTTGAGTCAGTTGATTGACGGAACTTAATGAGGCAACGGCTTTCAGTCAAAGGGCCTCAGCCATGAAGTTTCTCAATCGTCGCCACGAGCGGCAGTGGTCGGGGTTTCTCTTCCGGCCAGGGTTATCTAGCGTCTAGGATTATTCCTCTCTAGTGAAGGAGAAGAGCAGGCTCGTGTCAACTCGAAAGTTGGCCAAAGTTTTGTAAATTGTATGTCAAGTTTAATTGAATCAAATAGAATAAATCAAATAGAATATTGGAGGTTTAATTATTTTCGGAAACCAGAGTGAGGGAAAAACGTTCGCTGACTCCTCAATGTCAATGTCTATTAATAGAAATAATTACTAACATTTTAAACGTCCTTGTATAATAGATATTCTCAGAAAGAGATAGAGAGAGATCAGGACCAGCGGCGGATTAAATTCCTTTACAGGAGTTTCAATGACGTGCAAATGACTTCTTCACGAGCGGACGTGCTCAAAGACGAACAAAGCCACGCCCCCATCAGATACTCGAACTCACCTTCGTCGACGTCCTTCAGCAGTCGCTCGGCTTCCATTAAATCGCCATCACTTGTCAGGGCTGTCAACAGTTGCCGAGCCACCGCGTTCGCGTCAGGGTCGAGCAGTGCGGAGGCGGAAACGCTGGGTCCCTTTGACAATGGCGCTTCCACTGCGTCCTCCTCCACAGCAGCGACGACGGCGCCGCCCAGTTGCAGCGCGCTCGGCAGTGCGGCCGCCCGGGATCCAATGGGTTGGAAGCTGCAGCAGAGGCCAACAAAAAGAATAATTCCCGAGAACATTTTCGATTGTTGTCGGGGGTTTCCTCCGATTCTTGTAGCTGTTTTTGTTGCCAATTGCAATTTTTCCCGCTGTTGTGCTTATAATGAAAAACTTTTCCAATTATTTTGCGCAATAAAATTAAACGTTGAAGCCAAAACCTCGGCTCGTGCTTCGTGTGCTGCGTAGGACCGAGGAGCATCAACTGCAAAGCGCTTCCGATATCTGAACCCCATGAACGACTGGCTTCCGAAAGAAATTCTGGCCAGCTTCTTTTTTACGTCCACTTCTGGCTGAAAATACTCCGGCGGGCGATGAATGCATCGTTGTCTTCGTTCTCGCCAATTTATCAAGGTAGTATATGGTTCTTCTCTTGTTGTGGTTTAAGATTCTTTTTTTGCTTCGTTTATTGTGATAATAAATTCACCTGAAGCATTCGATGCACTTGGTTGAAGGTGGTAACTGCTTAGACTTGCCTGTAGGGGAGAGAATATAATATAACAGAAGGGGAAAACGAGAGAAAAGAGCAATTGCGGACAGGGATAAACGAGAAGAGGTTGGCGAAGAATAGTTCTTCTTATAAACGGAGATCGCTCTCGTGCATGCTACAGTAGATCGAGCGATGTGTTCATATTGTTCACTTTATGTAGAAAAATAACATCATATTTATTCTGTGTTAAAGAGTATGCTAAAAGGGTAAAAATGTATGAGCATTGTTGAAAAGATTTTTTGAAGAACTACGATCTCAAAAAAATACAAACAAATTATATCCTTTAGTCCCCTATCCCTCTGTCTTTTCATTACTGTAGCGTTATCCATGATACCATCTTGGCCTCCCCGTCTCAATTCTCCCCTCAAATTGAGTTTTTTTTCCCAATAACCCATGGAAGATGCTCTTTTGAAGAAACCCAACTGAGCATAAATAACTTGCACGCGTTCCATTTTTGAAAATTTCTATTGAAACTTCATTATCCAGACTCACACACACACACACAGCATGTTCATATAGCATCGAATCGCGCTGTCTGCGACTATGTGAACTCTGAATTTGTATTACTTTCTCGAAGAGGTTGCGAGCCACAGATTGAGGGGAACTGGAAGCGATGTGTGGAGCAAAATTGAGGCACCAATTTCATGCTTCTCTGGAGAAACAGAATCAAACTCACTTTTGCTTCTACCCACGGATATGAAGAACAGGTGCACTCAGGGTTTGATGATAAAAACATCAATCGAGAAAAGAGGAAGAGGTGATGAAAGGCTTTAGGACAAAGGCAACTGAAAGCTGCCAAGGTGGAAATATTGTAAAGAGAAAAGTTGTAATTAAAACCAGTGGCAATTGTCAACTGTCGCATCCAGGAAGTTAACACAAAGTGCGGGGCACTAAATATAAAACCATAAAAGCTTTGGAGAAGGAAAAAGTTTGGTGTTGAAAATCTACACAATACGAACAACTTCAATTAATGCCAGAGAGTGTGCAGCGAAAAAGTCGTAAAAACATAAATAAAATGAGAAAAGGGGAGTGGTGAAGGGAGATGGAAATAAAATACATATATTTAAATATTTCTATAACAAATGTTTCATTGTTGTCGTCGTTGTTTTTTCTGTTTCTATTTTACAATTTTATTGCCGCGGAATTCATCGCAGTGCAATAAAATTTAAATTTCCGGCGATGAGTTGTCCGAAAACCAACAAAATTTACAACAACAGCACCAACAATCGACTCGATTATTTAACAAAAAATATGTGCCCATTAGTTTGCCTTCTCTCTTGTTTCTGGTGACGATTTTCCCTTCGCCCCTCGGGGTCTGGTGGAGCCCTTCGATGATCGATCGAAATTTATGCAAATCGGCGCGTGGTGTTTGATGTCGTTGTTGTTGTTGTTGCTGTTGTATTGTCCAATCTTGTCTTGTCACCAACCGGCTAAACTGCTTCGCCCTATTGCTATCTCTTTCCCCACGTTCGCTCTCCGATACCGCTTTCATTATAATTATTTCTGTCACTGTGCGCAAGTGCAAATGCTGCTTTGGTTGTTGTATTGTTTTTTTTTTTAATTTTTGTCATATGATGCAAACGACTTGTTTAAACGGATGTTGGGCGCACGTGGCTGTCATTCATGCAAATAACGGTAAACTCGTAGTTCATTAGTAAATAACGGTTGTGTGTTGTTTGTTATTGTAAACTGTTATTCACGATAAATCAACAACATAACAATTACAAGAACAAAATACTCAACCAATTCGACCAACAGCAATTTTTGTAAATAATTTATGTTTCCTAAAATAAAAACGACAAGCACTAAAACACCAACAAACAAAACTAAAGTAATAACAATAAAAAGTATAATCACAAAAACCACAACGTAAAAATTTACATTTCACTGTTGAATTAAAGTTTGGCGAATAATTTCAAAAATCATGAATGAGTTTTGTCCTGCTCGCGGTAATAAAACGGAATGGAAACAGAAAGATGGAGAGAGAGAGATTGGCCGAGGGCGATGGAGAACAGGACGCTGCACAGTGGACCGGATATTCAGGGAACACGCCCTCATGTTCAAGTACGAGTATAAAGTTTCACCGCTCAAAGGCTTCTCTTGCGCTTGCAACAGTTTTCCATTGAAAGACAGACTGACAGGACCTGTCTGTTTAACTAAGGGCACTAGTTCGTTATGTGTACTTTATTGTAGTTTTTTCATCTGAATCGAACAAGGTTTTCTTCCCTTCGACCTCCTGAAAAATGTACTGGAAAATATGTATATCTCTTCATTGCAATATGAATGGCAACTAAATTCACCAAAATGAAATATGAAGCATTGAAATGAATATGAACCATGCTCTGTGAATGACTTTGATAACTTGACGGAATATTTGATGGTCATTTGTAAACTGTCGCAAAAACCCTGCCCTCATCAAGAGTCTTCTCCAGTCACTCTCTCTCTTCTACTTGAAGCCATAGGACTTTATATCCAGTAACAGGTTCAAAGCACCCGTGACATGAATGATTCGCAGCAATATTTAAATGCAGCGATAAATTATATGCATACATCGTGCACAATAAAAGCCATATATCAAACAATTCACAACAAACACAATATCCGTTGAAGACAAACAATGAGCCCAAAGGACACTCGTCTCGCTACACAAGAGCTCCGTGAGAGGTCACATCAGATCGTGCCAAAAATAGAAACCTCGTCGCACCAGAAGAAGCGCAATAAAGAAAACAACAAGTGAAATTAAAACTCCTCATCGCCCCCCTCGAGCGCCACCGACTGCAGACCACCCATCCAAAAGTCGTTCAACTCTGACTGAACTTGTCTAGCGTTTGTCCTCCGCCGTCTCGAGCGAGAGTCGGCGGCGACTGCGAGCGGACGCGTGGCCAAGTTAATAGATTCGATGACATCTGTCCGACGACGGTCCAACAACAACAACTACACCAAGACCGACCGAAACAAGTACTGGAAACAAAGCGGACATGCGAAAACTGCATGTGGAAATGATTGCAAAAGTAATGATAGTTGCACAAACAAAGTAGCAAGAAACGAAAATGTTGCCAAAACGGAAAGAAGCAGTTCATGAATGAACGAGCAACCACGTCTCGGCCGACATGACCGCGGGGCGCCACGTTTCGTCCACGACTTTGAACGCTCGGAAGGCGTTGGATAAATGTGGATTCGTTGACGTAAACCCTCCGAATAAAGCATTTTAGACACGTCTGTGCGTTTGTCTTGGGCAAGTGCGAAAGGTTTTGACGTAATGCATTTTCGACGACAATTCGGCCGCAACCGGATCGAATCGCATTGCTATGAGTAGATTTATGTATATTGCTATGGGTCCGCATGATATTGAAGGGAAAACTAATACGTAATGAAAGCCGGACACGGCTCAGCATAGGTGCGCATAATACCTGCTTGACATGAAATGACATAAATTTAATGGACAACATTTTGGACATTCGAATCAAATGCAAATTTCTTTCACCAGAAGAAATATTTCTTTGGGTTGGGAAGTTATGTCATTTTGGGTCGAGGATTATTACCTGAAGCAATTAATAAAGTGCAAATTACTTGTTTTCAAATTACTTGTTCGTAAATTACTTGTTTATATTTAAGATCCTGATATTGTGCAAGGTTAAATAAAGATTTAGCTGTATTATTTAAGGACTACATTTGAGAAGCAAAATCCTGTTTCCGTTCCCTTATCATTCCCATGATAATGCCATGCAAATGTGGAACAATTTTCTATCTTAAATACGACAGATGCCTTTCAGACGCCATTCAGCACCACCCACCGTCAGAGGGAAACACATTTCTTACGGTAATTTGTACAAACTTTTCGACGCTTAAATTTATTCATAAATAATCTTAAGACTACAAATAGACTACGAACAGTAAATAAATAAATAATTTATTCAAATAACAGAAAACAAAAATAAACACAAAATAAAGGAAATGTAATCGCTAAATTAAGTTATCGTTAGGCATATTTTGTTAATAATAATAATAATCCGCCCCATCGGTATCCCCGCCCTATTGAAATTATCAAATCTTCTTCACCACGACGGACTTGGAGCCGCCGGACTTGAGGCTCATCACCGCGGTGAAGAGGGCGAAGAAGAAGCCCGCCAGCCCAGTGGTGCCCACCAGGAGGGTCAGACCTCCGATTAGCACGGGGATCAGTGTCAGAAACTTCAGCTTGTACGCCAGCAGCAGCGGCAAGAGGAACTTCTTGAACTTCTTTTTTAGCTTTTTCACCTTTTTGCGTCCAGTACCTATGACTGCGTGGCTGTTGCGACCTTGAGTTTCTCCGGATGTCGTCGCTGCATCGTCATCTGCATGGAAAAGTGTGGAGAGACAAGGAGAAGGATTATGAAGAGAACCAAGGCAAGTTCCATAAAGTGTAATCTACAATCGCCTTCAACGCTCACCTTCATTGTTGCCGATGACATTCTTAACTACGTCGCAGAAATACTTCACCCTGTCGAGCGCACGACCCAAGGGCACCAGGAGCTCGTTCAGACGCTGCTCATCCTCCGTGGGCTCCAAGGACTCATCCTCCTCCAAGGACTCCTCCGATGAAGGAAATAACGAAGACAGGGAGAATGATGAACCGAACAAGGAGGAGGAGGCTGAAGCAGATATTGGTGTAGGTGGAGACAGGTGGGTCGGAGCGGCGACCCCCGACCGCTCGATTCGATTCACCATATCTCGATTAATATCCGGCCGCGTTGGTTGCTGTGTGGCAGCGTCGTCAGGAACAGCAACCGTGACCGCCTCGTTGACGAATTCACGACGCAATTTATCGCCGTTGCTGGCTCTTGTCAGCGGCACCGACGACAGTTGGCGACGTCCGTAGAAGGCGTTTGATACCTTGGCATGGGGCAGCTTGCTTATTTCCAGCACGAAGGACTCGCCCCCGATGCCGTTGGCCGTCGATGGCGCGGAAGTAGGTGCCAGAGATACGTCGCGGCGACGGTCGAAGCGGCGCTGGAGGAGCTGCGGATGTTGTTGTTGAACGTGATGTTGGCTGCGGGTTTGCAGCGGCTTCTGCTGGCGGGGCTGCTGAAGTTTCTGCTGCCGGTGGGCGTAGTTGTTGCTGGTCCGGTTGTAGGCGATCGACACAGCGCCAGCGGCCGTGGCGGACGGTGTCGTCGGCGCTGTTTGCAATATAATCCAATTGCTGTGCATGGGTTGCCACGAGTCCTGGTCATCAAAGGCGGATGATGACGACGTCGCACCGGAACTTCCGGAAGGACGACGGTTGAGGAGCGCGTCTGCATCCCTCAGATATGTGGAACAAACGATGAATAGGACGATAAAGACGTGGACAAAAGCGAGGCGCATCATTTTATCCGGGAATTTCTTTTTGTTTCACTTCAAATCTTTTGTATTTTAAATTTAGTCACAGATCTAATATCATTTCAATAAGAAATTCTTTAGCCAATAATTCGATAGTCATCACAAAAATTGACAAAGTCTCCTCCACGGCAGCGACATCTTCTGAAGGGAGTTCGTTCACAATTAAGTGTTTTTCACCAACTGATCGACATTTTATTATTTCGGCCGGCATTTATAGTTGTTGTTGTTGTTGCTGTTGGTGGCGATGTTCTTATTGCATACCTGCTCCAACCAGAA
The DNA here is from genome assembly GCA_017309665.1 of Coelopa frigida. Lineage (NCBI taxonomy): Eukaryota > Metazoa > Arthropoda > Insecta > Diptera > Coelopidae > Coelopa > Coelopa frigida. The sequence goes on along the minus strand of CM029561.1, from coordinate 12,473,314 downwards.
GAGAAGGAGGAACCACGAAAAGGAAGTAGAAAGCAGAGAGTCGAAAATTACACTCTAAGGAAAATTCACTTTTACCAAACCGAAACCGGCCAGCCCATCAAATGCTGATCATAAACACCAACAAAAAAAATGAACCATATCAAGCATGCTTCTAAGCCAAAAACACCCAAACAAAAAAGCAACAATCGCAGTGACGTCTCCAGTGATCATTGAAGCATCATCTCGAACGAAATAAAAACCAAGCCAAGAAGAGACGGAAACAACAAAAACAAAACTAGTTCAGATCGACGGTTTATGGGGCTATTATAGCATTTGTTTTATACCGTTAAAGGGTCATTTGATATTGTTGTTGGAACAACAGCAATACAACTCATTATAACCGGCACTGCGTCAACTCTTCGGTTAATCAGTGTAATCATCACTTTAGCCGATCCAAATAAAATCATCACCGCCGCGGTGGGCGAACCCGCGGCACAGTGGGCTAGATCGACGATCGGGATCAGTGAGGAGAACACATTTCTTTAAAAGTAAAATAGATTTTATTGTTTACATTTACGAATACTATGGATAAAAATTAACAATGTTATTGGACCACCGTAAATATGACGGATGGTTGACGATATTTCACAATTCGAACACCACACGCGACCCAGTCAAGCGTTTAACTGAAAATATATACTTATTAAATGCAAATGAGTTAAGAGAGAAGTATATCACGAAATTTAGTATTTTTCTCGAAACTATGCTCGAAGATGGAAGTGAAAATTCGCACTGAACAGAAGTCGCTGAAATCCGGTACTATTTAAATGCTTCCATAGAAAATGTTGGATCTGATTATGATGTTACTTATGAAAATGATGTCAATGGAGATGATCATGACTGCTGTTGGCGTCTGAAGTGCAACTAGTTGTGCAGAATTGCTAATTGTGGTCCAAATTCGAGGAAAATGAAAATTGTTTGCGTCCTCTTTTCTCGCTTGCATCTCGGTCGTGGTCGTCGCACGAAGAAGTTATTCTTATGTTTGTCCTACCATTAATTTCCAGTTGCCGCCCAGCCTCAGACTGAGACCCAGTTTTGTCCAGTGTACTTCAGTTCAGTTGAGATGTTAACTTTCAGCAGAAAGCAACAAAACTTTTTGCCTCGCAAATGAAGCCACTAACGATGTTGTCCCAGTTGTTACCACTGATGTTGTTTACTACGTCAATAGCCAGAGGCCTTTGAGCGATTCGAACTCATTTGTCTCAATGTTGCTTTGTCTGCGGCGTGTCTTCCAATAAATACCAGAAATAAGACAATAAATGTGCTGTTTATAATTGGATAAGTATTGTCTAGATGTGTATTCTAAGGGATTAGGCGCTTAATAGAAGTTTCAAGTGCTCGCCATAGTCATCGTTTGGATTTGTTCGATTGCACTAAAGATATAGTTGCCTCACTCTAGTTGTACTCGCTACACATAGGGCTGGAGAAGGAAGTCATCACCGATTTGATTGGCACGAGACGAATGTGCCAACTCTCCGCTTTCCGTGATAAGACATTGTTGCCAGCAACGAAAATGTAACGATTTCATTTGCCAAGCGCCATCTGCTCCTTGGCACTTGGCATGGAAATCTGAAAAACGTTCGAGTCCACGGGCGACGTCATGAGCCAGAGTCGCTGTCCGCAATACTGTCCGACTGTCTGGAATCGACCGTCTACATGGTGATCACTGTCATCACACAGTGAGCTCGAGTGTCGGAGAACCGATGGATCGGTTTCAGTCAGGCGAATGGTGGTTATGATAATGATTAATAACTGTGAATAAAGTAGAGTGGAATACGCACACAAACGTGTTATATAATCTCTGGTGGCCAGTTGTTTGACTCGTCCGACACTTCAATGGAAACCGTTTGCCATTGCCAAGTCGAGTCGGCCGAAATGTAATGCTTTAATTTAATCAAACGATTTGCTATGCTTCTGAAGCCCCATCACAAGCCACGCTGATTTAATACGCATGCGTATGTTTTATGTGGTTCGCATCATTTACACTTCTTTCCTATTAAAATTAAGAGATTGCTGAACGCATAAACACAACTTGTCCGCGTGCCACACAAACCAAAAATATTTTTATTTAAGTAATATCTTAAGAGACACACGATTTCGTTGCAAGAAACTAGAGGCAGCTCATTTTAACCGTAGTATATCTTCAGGTGCTACTTTCTTTCTCCCACAACTCTGTTAACAAACCGTTAACTAAACTGCTGTTAACAGTGCAAAGAAGCTCTGCATATTCCAGGGAGAGAAATTAACAGTTAACACTCGTCGCAGATGGGCCAAACTATAAAAAAGTCGAATCAGAGCTAATTAAAGCGTCACACTATGGCTAATTCTATTAAAATTACATACGTTTTTGAAATTTTTAACTTTTCAATTTTAACTTGCGCATCGGGGCAGCTTTGGTGCCTCCAATTTGCTTCACTACCACAGAATATAAATATTATTTTATGATCTTTATTTAAATTGTCTTGCTTCATATTCCTCATTAGTTTCTGATGCTCGTGTTAGTCTTTTTTCGAGCTGGTTGTGTTGGCCGCCCAATTGCTGATAATTTGGGTGGCATAATTATTATTTATTCACAAAAGAAAGGGGAATCAAAACGTTATATAAAAAATTTGATAATTTTCCTGAAAATTTCAAAATTTGATCTCACAGAAACTTAAAAATTTGATAATTTTCATAGAAACTTCAAAATTTGATAATTTTTATAGAAAATTCAAAATTTTATAATATTCATAGAAAAGTTAATAATTGATAATTTTCATAAAAAATTCAAAAATATTTAGCAAATTCAAAAATAGATAATTTATATAGAAAATTCAAAAATTGATAATTTTAATACAAAATTAATAAATTCATAATTTTCATAGTAAATTCAAAAAATGATAGTTTTCATAGAAAATTCAAAATTTGATAATTGTCATTAAAAATTCGAAAATTGATAATTATTATATAAAATTCGAGAATTGATCATTTTTGTATAAAATTCAAAAATTTGATAATTTTCATGAAAAATTCAAAATTTGATCAATTTCATAGAAAATACAAAAAATTATAATTTTCATAGAAAATTCAAAATTTGATAACTTTAAAGAAATTTCAAAATTTGATAATTTCCTTTAAAAATTCGTAAATTGATTATTTTCATAAAAAATTCAAAATTTGATAATTTTAAAAAAATTGATAATTTTCATGTGTAACGTTTTTCTGTTGTACTCAAATCATAGAGCAGGTCAATCTGAAACAAAATCTTAATGCCACGTTTACCCTTTAAATGTTGTAGTTTATTATTTTATCGCGATTGTTTGATTCGCGGCCATGCCATCAACCACTGACCAACGTTTCGTGGCGATCGGATGAACGGTTCAGCAGTTTTAAAATATATATATAGCGTCTCACTCCGAAACTTGCTTTATACACAACGGACACAGAATTCTCGGTGGTAAGATCATGGGCAAGGATCAGTCGCGGCAGAAACCGACAGTCGTTCTATTGGTTAATTATGTAATTAATATAGATAAATATATTATAATGAACATTTTATGTATTATGTTTAACATGAGTTACTTTAGTGAACGAAACGAAATTCTCAATTTATATTTATATGTATGTATTTTAAAGTTAAAGGTTATAACAAACCGATTTTGAGCATTTAACTATTGTTGCAATTGAAGCCATTAGTCATTAATGTGAACAATTTTGATGTTTCTAGATTGCCATTTTAATAACAACAACAAGCCAACCAATGGCTGCAACATTGACTCTAGTTTTATTTTTTGTTTTGCATTTAATGACATTGGTATATTCGTCGGTCAAATATGTAAAGTAATAAATTTTTTATTCTTTCAGGCATTTGCCGACGTTAAGTTCACGAACGTTAAATGCATTGATCTCGATCGAGATTTCTGTAGTTTCGACTATTGCTATTTAAAGGTCTTTAATCGCACCAACTCCTGCATATCATTGAAGGTGAATATGTGGAAGCTACCGGTCGCGAATGTTACAGTAATTTAAATTTTCTTCTAGCGAATTCTTTGTTTTTCATCAAACAATATCATAGATAAGCATTCAGACGTTTCAACGAGCCAACGGCTATAAGCCATTTTTGTATAAGTTCAAGGTGGATGGCTGTAAGTTCTTAAAGGATAAAAGAAATCGGCTGCACCGATTTTTCTATGAATTTTTTGAGAGTTATAGTAACATGAACCATACTTGTCCTTTCGATGTGAGTTATTTATTGTATTACTTATTCTTAAATATTTACTTATACATACAATTGAACACATAGCATGATTTGATTTTGGATAAGGTATCGAATACCTTCGCTGATAACCGCTTAACCAATTTATTGCCTGTTCCTAGGGGAGATTATTATATCAACATGGTATATGGTATGCCTTCAATATTCCTCGTGCAATTGTAGCGGTGTACATAAGTTTGTCATAAATAATATTTCGTATGTAACAAAAATATGCACACAAGAGATGTTTGAGTGGATAATAAAATGACCAATAATTTCTGTATTTTAATCTGTAGTTTTTATGAACATTAAATTATATTTCAATGCCTACTCGATGTAGATCTCGTGGCAGATTTTTGGAGTTTAGTAGACTGTCGAAGTGATTTTAAATACTAGTATTAATTCCAGCAGTAAATACAAAATGCAAAATATGTTTGGTTTTTTAAAAAACGTTGAAAATCAATTTTATTGATACATAGAATAAAATAAATACAATAAATTAGCACATTGTGTTGTTGTTGGTTTTTTTTTTTCGTAAAAAGTATTAATTAAACATAATTTTAAGGAAGCTTAGATCTAAAAAATGTATGGGCTTAAAGTAAAAAGTATGTTAAGGATGTATAACCGGAAGCGAAAACGACTAAGGAAATGAAAAGTTAATTATAGAAAAGATGAAACCATTAGAAGGAGAAAATTAGTTTTAACGGTTACTCAAGAATACCCTGACAAATGAGAGGCGAATAAACTCAGAAGAGCAAAAGAGGAGGAAATAAGTTCATAAAAGTTCAAGCAATCTAAAGCAGATGCTCGAGTAGATCTAGAAGAATAAGACTTTGGTAGCGTGATTGCAAGAGTTTCGTAATCGCAGAGAAGATAGAGAAAGGAATACGAAAGAAAAATAGGAGAGAAGAAGAATTCGATATGAAAAACTCTAAACTGTAAATAAATAATAACTTAATGCAAAACTAATACGAAAGAGAAAGACAGAAAAATAAATAAAATTCAGATTTAGAAAGCGACAGAGCCATACGCAGAGGGAAGGTAGGAGCTAGTATTATCTTAGAATGGTCTAATTACTGATTGGTTATTGGTTATTTCCATATCAGTTTATTTTCTTTCGCTGCCGCTTTAGTGGAAACATCATCTATAAGACAATTTTCCCCACTTATTTTCCTACATTCTTTTGTTTTTCTCCCTACTTTTATTGTTTTTTTGTTTTAAGTCGTTGTTGTATTTTCTACTTGTTTTTGTGATTGTGCAGTTTTTCTTCAGATGACCTCCATTATGACTTTTGAACTTGTTGCTGTTGTGCCTTCTGCAGCGGTACTTTTTGTTGCTGTTGTTGTTGTTGCTGTCTGCTGTAACCGCGATACGCCAACTCTTGCGCCTCGTTCAGCGATCGCCGGTCCCAGCCGCCGCCGCCGCCACCACCTCCCGAAGACCAGCCGCCGCCGCCGCCGCCGCCACCACCACCTGAGGACCAGCCCGAGCTGCCGCCGCCGCCCCCTTTGCTCGACATCAGCTTCTTCAGACCCATGATACCGGCCAGCAGGAGTGCAATCTTCGATATTATCAGAGCCTTGCCGGCCAGGATGTACAGCATGCCCATGGCGATGGGTATCATGCCCATCATCTTCATGGCCATGCCCATCACCATCATGCCCATCATCTTCTTCATCTTACCACGACCTGCAAGCAGAATATAAGATCAACAGAAGTTAGCAATATATGATGGTATAAATGCTCCTAATGAAACTTTTTTTGCCTATTAAACTTGACTTACAAATATTGATACATATATCTGAACTGATGGAGAGGATTTTCTCACTAGCCCCAATCTTCATCTCAAATATGCTTCGATTTATTTGTCAAGACGTTGTTGACAAAGACGATCGTCCAGTTGTTGACAAAGACGATCGAGATGTACGATTAGTAGTATTTGATGGCCACACATGTGCATGTCTTGAATAGGCCAAACCGATTTGGCCATAATTCACTACGAGGCAAAGAAAGTGATTTGACCATTTAATGCTCTATGGTCGGTTCTGTCGACTCTTTTCCAGGAGACTTTCAGACAGTTGAAGCGATAGCAAGAAATACGAGTTGACAGCCAAATGGAGAAAATGCATTAGCCATGCGCAATTGTAACGTAATTAACAAAAATGGCAAATTGTACTCCACTACGAAAACAAATACAACAAAAGAAACAACATCACACCAGCTATAACATACCATATCGACAACATTTGAAAGTGTTTTTTAACAGATATGTGTTTTTTTATTTTTAGTCACTTCGTCTATCGATTCATGGAACCAGACACCATCAATGTTGCAGTCATGGTTTAAACCAGTGCGTGTCGTGGCCACCTCTTGAGACCTTGGCTGCAGTTATGGTCACGAAGTCTAGAGAATTGACTACAATGTAGTTTTTACTGCTGTTGTTATTTTCATTGCAGTTGACACTGATCTGCCCACTGAAGGAAAGTGAATCAGCTGGGGTTATTCTTTATGATCAACATAAATGATCCCCTAAATGAATCCCCTCAGTTCTGCTGAAGTCGAAGCGAATCCCTTCGAAGAACGTTCACCGCAAATAAAAAGAAATCTCAGGTTGGTTTCAGGTTTTTAGGTCAGACCGGCAAAAGGCTTTTATGCGAGCTTCGAGATAAAAACTAGTTTTTAATAAAAAGAAAACCTCGCGAGCCGTCATAAAAACAATGCCTGAAGTAAAGAAAATAGGGGCAAACAATTGCGAAGAATTTCTCAGGCATTTTGAATATGCTGGCATCGCTTCTTCCACTTCCCCACATTGCAGTTTGTGGCTGATGGTGTTGTTGCTCTTGTGGGTCGGCACAGACTTCTCGTGGTGGGAGCTTCTGTTATGACAGTGGGTGTCGCATGTGCTGAATATGCATTCGCAGACAATTTCCAGGGAGCACAATTTCGAACATACTGTAATACTGTCAGTCAGTGAAAGAAGTCGGAGCCACACGTTATACAGACATAATTCATGCCAGTATATCAATATCGAGGTGAAGAGCAAATATGTGTTTGTAGAACTCAATGGAGCTGTAGACACTGGGCCATAATTTTATGCTGGTCAGTCAATAATTACGGGCCCCCAATAATAATGAAAACAACACAAACTGAGTGACAAGTTGTCGCATTGTAATTAGTAATTGTTCCATCGATGCCGCTTTCTTGTTGCTCTATGCATATGTATGCGCAAATGGACACACACATAGTCTTAGGTAAGTGGTGGAATATATCATCATTGTTGCAGCGGTTAAATAGCGTCAACGTTCTGGCTTAATTACCACGAGAGCAGGAACGGTAACGCACTCTCGGATAGAGGGAAAAGAAGACAGACTGACAAAGAAACAGACAGTTGCACGATATCAACGTGCAAGCAGTGCAATGAATGGTATAAAACTATTCTAAATATTTTAGAATGATATTGTCGATGATATTAGCGACATGTTTATTAGACATATTTTGTATGGGATATTTTTGAATTCAGAGATCATAACTTAGCAATCTTTACCAGAACTGTTCTTAAGCCGAAACTGTTCAGTTTAAAATATTACATATTTCTACTACCCAGATTTTATATTAGAGATGAATTGAACTCTATACCTCTGTACTTTGTACCCTAATCAAAGTATAGTTTGGAAATATTGGGACCGCAAGGATCGTTCGTACCTTCCTCGAGTCCGCGACCGATTTCGTCGGAGGTCAACTTGGGGAAGCTGACCTGCAGCGAGTGGCCGTTGAAGAAGTAGCTGAGGCGTTCGATCAGCATGTTCGTCAGTTTGGTATCACGATCCTCGCCGGAGCGTGACGTCGACTCCAGCTCGTTCTCGCTGAATGGACGCAACGGATCGTTGGGGGCGTGTGGCAGACGCACCAGCCGGATGCCCTCGGCGACGGTTATGGCATCGATGTGCGCGATGCGATCCATGAACGAGATCGCCTTCTTCTTCAGGCATGGCACGAACCCAACATCCGAGCGGCTGCACTCGTCGTAGACCCGCAGGACTGTACGCGTTCCGGCATTTTGGAATCCACTCGCCGCCGCGGACGAGGAGGCCGGCGACGACGAGGACGATGTGGACGATGTGGACGACGAGGAGCCCGGTGTGGGCGCTGCAGCGGGGAAGGACGACGAGGCGGGTGAGCCGTAGACGCCGTGGGAGGAGGCGGCGCCGCTAGAGGCGACCAGACAGCAGCCGATCGCCAGCACTAGCAGGAATATTTGGTCGCGTTTTCGCACACTGTTCACTAAAGTCTGATTCAGCAACATTTTCACCGATCACTGCACTTGTCTTTGAAGGGATTTTTTATTTTTCTATCGTATCCTTGTATCACAAGTCTATTTCTTTCGAATATTTTATTAAATCAATGAATTTATTTTTAGGAATCACTCAAGTCTTTGTTAATCCACTGGGATCCTGCGATCGTCGTCGTCGTCGGCGCTGCTGCTGCGCTCTGGCTTCTGACAGTCCTCGAAGCAAACTGTTGCCGCCACCAGGCGAGCGTAATTCTTTTATAGACCTTTCTTCAAATTTGATAAGCATTTTCTTCTGCTTCTCCGCTGCCACTGCGTCGTCGTCGTCTTCTGCCCCTTCCTCCGCTCTTCGCTTTGTTGCTGTTTCTGCAGTCGTTGTTGCTTCTCGAGCATTTCTTTCGGCGTCGTGCTCGCTTCTTCTTCTTCTTCGCCTGCTCCATCTATGTCGTCGTCTTCTTCTTCTGCATTGCCAAGCCGAGCCAAGTTGAAGTTTATGCGAACAGCAGCAACAGTTGCCCCGATGTTGTTGTCGTTGTGGATGCTATTGCTATTGTTGGTGTTGTTGTCGTGGTTATTGTTGAAAATGTTGTTTTGCCATTGTCTTCTGTTTTCCCCGGCGCTGATGATCATTAGCCAAAGAAAACACTTTTGCTCTCGCGGTGCTCTCTCTCTCTTTCTATCTAACTATATTTCTCTCTTTCTTTCCGCTTTCCTCCGCTTTGTTTTTGCTCGATGATCGATCCTCCTCCCATCTGCATTTTTCCTATCTGTATTTTTGGGCATCTCAAGTTGTTTTTAGGATCCTATCTTCCACTTTCGTTAACCTTGATCCACCTGTCTGTCTGTGTGACTGTCTGTCTGTCTTTCTGTCTAACCATCTGTCCGTCCATCACTTTGAATGGTCGTGCGTGGTGTCCGCGGGGCCAATCGTCCGCCGTAGCCTTGGAATTCGATTCGAGCACCAGCTGCAGGTGTGACAGCGGATAAATGGCGGTCGCCCCAACCTCCCACCTCCGGCGACTAACCTTGAAGCAATCTCTCTGACCACCCTCAGCCCCCTCCCCGCTATGACTTGGGTAATTTTCCAATCAAGCGAGCATTTTCGACCTGGGGCGAACAGTTTTTGATGAAATCACTTCGTCAGCAGCTGCTCCACGACACGGTTCAGGTCGAATTTTTCTCCATTTGCACAGATTCCAACTGTGTTTTCCACCACGATAGACGAGCAGGGGGGCGGTCGGTGGTGGGTGAGAGAAATCGGGGGAAACTTCGAACACGACACACAGAAATCGATGGATGGATTTTTCAAAGTTAGTGGAAGACAGCAGAGGATGGTGCAGGGAAAACCGATACAAGGTGCTTATCGAAAATTGCAATTTGATGGTGATTAAAAATACATGTTCTATGAAGAAAAAACACGAAATCGATGAAATTGCAATTCGTCAGCACGTGTCTTCCACCGGTGAGACATGTGAAGGAGGTCGAAGGGTGGACGAGGGTTAATTGACGGGTCGCATTAAGGTCGGTTTAAAAACCGTATGAAAAAGGAGTTGTTTGGCCCGAAGTCCCGGCCACAAGTTACTGATTTTATGTTGAGACACCGACACCTATCTGAAAAATAAGATCATTTTTTCGTCTGCACTGTTTTTTCATTCTCAATGCAAATCCTCATAAAAGCATTTTCATTTCCATTGTTTTCCCAACACTTACCTCGTAAAATGAAAAATCCTCACGCACCCCATGAAAGCCCTTGTGCATGGTTGGGAGAAATTTATAATGCGTATCCGACACTTTGCTGCTCTTTCACCCCGCACTCTCTCTGTCTCGTTCTCTGACCTTCTGTCGACAGGTGGGGAGGTCGCACTAATTATGCCATTTTAAGAGTCTTATTTTTCCTTTTTAATGGCTGCGTACCGTAAAAGAAGAAATCTGTGAGGTTCACACCGAAAGCAAAACAACATAGTAAAAAAAAAATATACATATTATAACAACAGCAACAAGTACAACTAAAAGTAAAAATATTTACAGTTAATTAGTAAGATTTTGACGTTAACTACTATTTTTATGTAAATCATACAAATTCACATCGCGCTAACTTCCCTCGTGCAGCCTGAGGAAAGCACGTGATGGATCCCAGATTCTTCTTCATACTCTTTATCATCGTCTCGTCTTCTTCATCTCGACTTCTTCATCTTCGTCTGCATGTCTCTTTTTCTCTGACTGACTCTTGTTTATCATATTTTATTCAACATTAATTTTGCGTGGATTTATCTTCGTGTTACCACACAGCGTTGCCACTCGGAGTGGATTAGGTTGTTGATGGTTTTTGCTATTTCTGTAGTGACATCCGCCGGGTCTTTTTCGACACGCATTATTAACATTTTTCTCGCGCCGTGATGTTTTTCGCCACTTCTTCGTGTGCTTCTAATAAATAATAATAATTGTTATTATTAAAGAAAGTGAAAATTGATGTTGTGTAGAAGAAATATTTGCTCCGGCATCAACGATAGGGTAGGGATTTTCGCCAATTCGATCCGATTTGACGCGGTCGAAAGGTCAGTGAAAGTGACACCTTAGCGTGGGTCGCATCGCTTGGATTGTCCGACTCGTCCATACCTCCAACGGATCCAGCCCCAGGGGGACTGAATACGACTCAATGATGAATTCACCTAGTCTTTCTTTTTGTCCACAGTTCTCGTTGTTGGAGTGGGAAAACACCTTCTTCTCGGTATTGTTGATAAGAGACTTCTGCACGATTGCCTTGACACAAATTCCTGAATCGTCCATTTCCAACAACTCGCTCCACTATGACATGGTTCTGATGAAACTCCGATGTTTTCCAACCAGGCTTTGACTCAAAGAGAAGTTGTTTGCATATTTTAAACTATGTTGTCACTTCTTCTTTTTATTTTTCATTCTCGCAACCTACACGGATACTATCACGGACTGTGATCATGACGACTGTGATGATGATTATCATCAAGTTGATTTTCCCAAGACATAATTGGCGATGCAGGTGAGTTACAATTACAAACAATTCGTATTATTTCACTTGTTCATGTTGTTTTCTCTTTTCCTCACTCAGCCCGGAGGGGACACGCTCGAACCGAACGAGTCTCTAGACGAGGAGGGGGCCGGGGTGGTTGCTGAGAAATCTGTTGTTCGAAGGGTGTTGGGCGTCTCCGACTAATTTTCTCCGACATTTGCGGTCGCTTTTGTTCTCTCTCTCTCAGCAGTTGTTCCTTTGGCAACATCTGTCTGTGGGTCGGCTCGGGTCGCCGGCCAGAATAAGAACTTGCTCTCGATTTAATTGCCTCGAAATGGGCCTCGTTGGCCTGGTTCCCGGTCCTCGTCGACTCAACGCCATCGTCGATTTCCAGACTTTTATGAGGGAAAGTGAGTGAATTCATCATGTTATTGTTAGTTCTTAGATTTGGGCAAAAACAACTATTTTCTTTATTTCACCATACCGCCCCGCCCCCTTCCTTTCGGCTCCCTGTTGCCGTGTGTGGGGTAAATCGAGTTTAATCGACTTATTAAGTTAAGGCCCAGTTAAATACGACGTGAGTTGTGTGAACTTTCCTTTTCCACATTCTCGAGAATATCACGACTTTTGTTTACTTTCTTTTCTCTCACAGAAGGCGGACAAATGGTCAAACAGACGGACAAACATTCACGTTCTAGTTGAAGCTCGTTTTAGTTGTTGACTTCTGTCGTCCGGACAACTCGACTTCTGGATTCACTTTTCGTGTCCAGCGCGTAATTCGTGTAACGATATGTGTCTTCTCCTTCTCTCGCTCTCTATCTCCGGTTATTTATGTCCACAATTATTTGTTTTGCCGTGAATTTCATTGTCACGATGTGATGTATGACATTGTTGTAGAGGCTGCCGGTGAGTGGAGTCTTTCATACGTACCTGGGGAAGAGCAGACAAATCCACGATGCACGTATCTTTTCCGTTCCCATGCGGCGAATGCATTGAACTGATTGAACGAAATAAAATGGAAACCCTTCGACTCGTCTCCCCTTCGACAAACCATCGGCGACTAGCATCGACCCCTCGCACAGTTGCTGCGGTACCGCGAGGGCATCGAACACGGGCTCCGATAGAAGAATGGACTAGTGGAAGGGAAGCGGTGGAGCTCAAGCAGCATCGTCATCGACCGGACCGCCACGAGATTCCACAGAATCGAGCGGTCGAGTAAACGACCTGGGCTCGATCGCGTTTAACGGACTCTGGGCCGACCCTTTGTTTTCCAGTTGCCTGCGTTGCCAACAGGAGCGGAAGCAAGCGAGGCAACAGCAACAAAAGCCGACAGCTGCAGCAGAACGGAATTCGCAACAGTCGCCGGGTCCAGCGGCAGAAATAATAGTAAATGAGGCGTGCCAAATGATACTAATGAGGACCCTCGGAGCCAACGCGATTGCCTCCGAATGTTTCACTTCCCAAAATTTGGCCTTCGCCGTCCCCCAGGAGCAGGCTTTTAAGAGCCATCGTTGCTGCATTGGTTTCGCTCGACTGAAGAAGGACCCCAGGTTGGTTGCTGAGTAGAGAACTCGGAGAGAGAGAGGAAGTGAGATTGAGAGTACCCAAGGTGCTAAATGAAATTTTAATTTTCTTTGCTTCGCTTCGGTTTGGTTTGATTTTCCCCGCGGTGATCACCTTGAATGCTTGTTTAAGCTGAAAATTATAGCAGAACAATTTTCCTCTCTCTCTTTATTTCCCTGTCACTCTTTATCTCTCTTTATTTACACGTGGCTCTTGCTCTCTCCCTCGTTCAAAATAGGAGGGCTTTTTACATCGGTGAATGTGAAAAGTTTCTCCAAAGGGTTTAAACTTGGGCACTTGCGAAACTCACTGAGACGACAGCTGTTGTTGCGGACGTCAATGAGCCCGAGGAACCGGTCGATGGAGGGGGCGCAAAGAGAAAAACGAAGCCCTGTCCATCTGTCCTGTTACGACAACTTGGGACAAGCCGTGGTCGCAAGTGAAAATTAAATCTTGAAAAATTAACGACTCTGCGTCATGGGGTATGCGACGAACTGGAGGCAGTTCGTTTGGGGTAGCGGAGGGAAGACCGATGGTGACATCTCGTAATTGGACTGTCCTTAGTGGTGATATTGAGAGAATAAGTTGATCCCATCAATTCGAGGTATTGCGACTTAAAGCGTCAGTTTATGGAAACATTATACAATAGCGACGAGAACTTGAAAGCCTTAGCTGGAGATTACGCTCTTCTATAGGATTTTCGTCATGCGCCCTTTGCCTCCCACAGATACTGAAAACAGAGGCCATCTGATCGCTCACCACGGGGTCGAACCATCAAAAAGCCATCTCCGCTTCCGGCAGAGCTGCAGGGTTCGTTCCTCGTGACTCGGCCACTTTTATATACATGGGCCGGAAAATTGCAGCTCAGTGGGACGCCAACGGATTCCGTTCGACTCTCTCTTGTTATCCATGCGGAATCCCAGCGATATCTCGTCATGTTTACAAACGCATCATATCGCATCGCATCTCATCGTTTCGATGACAATTAGAGGGCAAACGATGCTCGTGGGAAACGCAAGCTCGACTCAGCTTCTTTATTTCAACAACAAGAACAATTGTAGGTCTCATCGAAATAACAGCAGCAACAATAACAACAACGATGTGGCTTTGCGGTTTTTACTCAACTTGTCAAAAGCGAGAACAGAGAAAACTTTTACCTTCCGATAACAAGCGGAAACTCGGAAAATACTGTGGAGGGAGGGAGAGAAAGAGTAAACAAACTATGAAGGTAGAGCGAGGGCGCAAAGTAAACGAGGTGGGACATGGAAGGCAATTGCAATGAGTAGTGAAACTTATGTAGTAGCAAACAATTTGGTTGAGAAATGGGCAAAAAACATTTGAAAGTAGGAAGGAAATGAAGAGTGAATGAGCGATGGGGATCAAGAGAATACTTCAAATTACAGAGACCTCGTTAGATACGCACAGCCGATGTCGCCTTGGGTTGGCGTGTGGTCGTGGTCATGGCCCTGGTGTCCAGCAACACCAACAACCACTACAGTGCTGACCCATCACAAACAAGCGGTGGCCGACAACAATGGCATGAAGAATGAAAGCGCGTCAACGAGGGCGGTGGGGCGGCGTTGCCAACCATTACGGAGACCAGAAATTTCTATTTCTAAGTGACACTGGTCGCAGAATGGAACGCGGATGAAAATTAACTGAATTTCTTCCGGTGACCCGTGCATCGCAATTGAGATTTCTCTTTCGTTCACCTGGTCCCACCTCATTTACTTCATTTAATGATATTTCCTGTGTAGCTGGAAGTCCAGAATGAGTTGGGAGTTCCATTAGGAAGGTTCCATGGTCACTTCAGGCAGCATGGATTAGTGATTCAGTTTATTCCTTCATTATGTTTATAACTCTTGTTATGATTCGTTTGACCTGAAGGATTTGAGACAATAATAAATGTATTTACATGAGTTATTTAATTAGAAAATATTCTTATATCAAAGTATGAATTCATATTAGTTCATAGTAAGATTTCATATCTCATTATATCTCCTGATTTCACTTCAGATTTATTGTTTCTTAATTTGCCCCGAAGTCGAAGTCGGAGAAAGTTCCTTCCGAAGATGACACCAGGAGCGTCTGGATCGAGCAATATCGAAATTGCACACTTTCTATTTTGAGGTTTCTATCACTTCACCATTAACAATAACTCTCGACCAACTCCAATTGCATCGGTTATTCACCAACCACAGAAATGCCTTGTTCAAGTGAAATAATGAAATATTTGTTTACATCCAGAGTTCATTACCTTTGAGTTGTCTGAGGGAATCAATTCGGCGAATAATGTCTTCAAGGATTGGAATTTTCAATATAGCATTTTATTAAACTTAATATAAATTCTTCGGAGAGATGAACCGCGAGACAGAGAGTCAAAGTCAAAGACGAAAATATTGGCTCTCACACTCACGCAAACTTAGACAATTTGGTGGAAAGCCATAACAATTTCGTAAACCGTCAACAGCCGGTGAAACAACAACATCAACCTAGGGGGAGCAACAATAACAACAATATCAATAAGAGAAACAGCAACAACACTCAATATAGTAGAAACAACCACAAATTCTGCACTTGTTCAGCTTGCATTTAAATTAATTCGACGACGAGGACGTCGGCTGATGATGAATACAAAGAAGATAATGATGATGATGATGGAGACAATGATGACACTGATCATGCTAATTTGGATGCTGTTGGTGAAGATGATGATCAGTGTTGAAAATTGCAGCAAGTGCATCGGATGCGATTTGCTTTGAAGCAAACAATTTGACTTTATGACTTTTCAGACTTCTCTGCGTCTTGTTGTTGTTGTTTCAGTGTTCGTTGTATTTTTCTCAAATGCTATATGCGGATTTGTTGTTGTGTTGGTGGCAGTTGGCTCCGGCCCCGAGCAGACAATTTAATAAATTCGGCTAAGATGAAACCGACTGCGAGGAGAGGCGATGAGCGAGCGAGCGTGAGGCCGACCATGACCGTGGAAACTCAACTCCCCGCAGGCTGTGGCTTATCGGCTATTCTCAGGTGTTCGTAGCGATTCTCTTCTTCGCTTCGGTTTTCCTCATCTCCGCATTGGCCAAACACACCTTCGTGTTGGCTGTTGTTATTGCAGGAACCCACGAGGATTCGGCAAATCAAGTGGAAGGCGGTGAAGACGAAGGCGAAGCGATTGAGGGCGATGTTTGCAAATGTGGCCAACGACGTCATCGTCGTCGTTGTTGTTGATGCAGAAGTTGCTTTCACTTTTCTTGACATGTCACGTTTTCCTTTTCGCTTTCCCCTCTCACTCTTCTCACAGTTTCCTGTGATGCTGATGGCAACCACTGCGGATGCTGCTTTGGCTTCTGGCCAAAGTGCAACGGGATGATAAATCATTCGGGAGTGCAATGACTTGTTGTTGCTGTGGGTCAGCATGGCGTCGTTTCTGTTGCTGTAGGTCGAGTTGTTGTCTCTCCAGCTGCACCCTGGAGTCCGATTAGTTCGTCTCGTCTCATCGAGCCCGGCGCCAGGATCTGATCCAACCGATGCAAGTCGTTGGTTGCCTCCGACCTGTCCATCGAAAAGTTCGAGTTGAAACCTTGGATCCGGGTCAACCGCGACAATTCACTGGTTTTCAACCTCCTGTGCATCAGCTTCCAAGTCTTTCACCATCTTCCACCCACCACTTCTTCATCTCATTCTCTCACCCTTCCTTTTCCACTTCAATTGATTCGGTTTCGGCTTAAGAAAATCGAATGGAAAAAGACGAAATGGCGCCAACGAAAGCCAATCGTACAGAGGGAACGAAGGAGTATGAGAGAAGGAGGGCGGGATGGGGGAAGGAAGGAAAACGTCTTCGGGGACAATGCAATGATTGTCGCCGCAAATCGTGTCAGTGTTGCCAACGACTAATGAAGAAAAGCGAGAAACACAATGCCAAGCTAATGGATTCCGGCGGTCGATTGCAGTGGAGTGTTGTCCCTAAAGTGATGGTTGTTGTTCTTGGCTTCAAAATGGCAGACGATGAATTTACAACAACCACCATAGCAGCTATTGAAGTATTCATTTAAACGCGGGAACAAAGGGAGGTTGGAGAAAGAGAGAGGGAGATGAAGGAGAAAACGACGCCAAGATAAAGAGTAGGGAAATGGAGAGATAGGGAGAGATAGTAGAAAAAGATAGAAATAGAGAAGGAGGGGGATGATAGATTTCAATCTCAATCTCAAAGTATGCGTAGATGAAATGGTGATGGGGATCCTCAATGAGGTGAAAACATAATTTAATTTAATTTTCCAACACAACAACAGTAACCACATACTAACAATAATAATATTACCAACAAATGACAATACAAACAACAACAATATTAGCAATAATAACAACAAAATGAAATGAAAACTAATGACAATCGTAGCTCAAACAATGACAATAGCGGAAATTTCACCGCGATTCTTGGACACGGCACCGAGTACAGTGGAGCAAATTGGCGAGTTATCATGAACGACTGATTGCTCGACCAATGAGCAATGAACAAAAAGGAAAAGTTGAGAACAAATTTAATTAATTGAACAAAACTTCTCTTGAGATTCCTGAAACTTTCTTATACTTTGGTGGTGACTTCGTCCCACTGTGCGCACGTGACTATCGCGCTGATAAATATGATTAAGAGTGAGAAGGAGGAGTTCCGTGTGCTTTCCCTTCGACAACCGTGCGAAGCGATGCGTTGCCAACATTCAATTAAACGCAGGTTCGGCACTGCACCTGTGTGGCAACGCTCCCCGCTCGAGGTGGCCACTCAACGAAGCGGACACACACACCATCAATCCGTGAGGAATCTTTTTCGGGACACACCAGGATGACGCCCGCCACGGCCCCCGGTGGTCGGCTCTGATTGATGGATGCCAGACGGCAAATATTGCTTGCAAATTGTTGTCGCTGTCGCCGACGGAATCTGTGTCGATGTTGCTGACATTGATGTTGTTGTTGTTGTTTCTCACATGCATGTTGTTCGAGTCTCCGATGATGTTGTTGCTGTTGTGTATATTTCTCTTCTTGCTAATGTTGTTGTAGTAATTTGTGTTTTCATAGTTGTTGTACTCTCGCACGATGCCTCTAATTTTTCTAGCGCCGATCGTCCGCTCCATCGCCACCTTTTGACCGCGACCGTCGTTGCCAGATGGCACAGCAACCACACACACACATACATACATATGTGTGTGTGTGGACATGTGCGGCATCACGTGCGAGTGGTGAAATGATTTCGTCAACCAAATTCGTTGTTGTTATTGTCTTTTGTTGCTTTCATCAGAGAGTTTCACCTCAATTGCACTTTTCCTCTGAATCTCACACCTGACGATCAATATCATCAACATGATGATGATGACGAACGAGGAATCCCTTCTGGTGCCGACGAACCCTCGGGCGTCTCTTCAAAAAAAACAAGAACATAACCAACAACAACAACAAGAACATGACCAACCACAATAACAACAAACAAAAAACACAACCACATCGCTTCGTGATTGTGTGAAAGTTATGCCTGCCGTCGAAGGAATTCAATGGGATCTGAGTCGAAATTAGCCAGAGTTGTACGGCGTTGCCATACATGTATTCGCCATGTGAATGCGTTGCTGCGGTGGAGGAGGAGGTTGCGAGGGGTGGAGGGTTGCGTGCCGAGGAGCGTTGAGAGGGGGGAAGCGGTCTGTGAGGCATTGTTTACATCTCCATTTTCGTCTGTTTACATCGCGCGTCGATGCTCCGAAATTTAGGTTAAAATTTGCATCTGTTCGCCATTTGTTGTTGGTGTTTTTGTTGTCACTGCTGCAACGTTGCCACTTAAGTGCGCGTGCTTTTCGGTGAATCACACGCTGTACTGCATAGAACCCGGTTCAAGTGAAGCGAAGCATAATTGGAAAATAAGGATCGCCTTGAGGTTGGTTCAAGTGCATCGCCACGAGCTATGGAAATGGGAGCAAAATCTCGGTGAAATCATCTAAGTCTACTACACGAAGGTCCTCCGTTTAATTGCTAAATGGAAATTATTCTTGAAAAACTACAATCGCTACAGCATCCATTGCGACAAATTTCTTTACCTTATTCTTGAACTTATTCATACCTTATTCATGCCTTCACGAAAATTGAAATGAAAGCTCCACCAGTTTCGCTGTTGGTCTCATCGCTCTCACAAAAATTCAATTCCAAGCTGACAACCCTAAGCACAAATTAGCAATTCGTTTGAAAGTCACGGTCAGTTGGCTCCAGCGTCTAGGCGGCCTTCTCTTCCCCCGCCCTCTTGCACGCCACCAACGCTTCATCGTCTCCCCACACCACTTCCACCATTTCCACTTCTACTCCGGGTCAAGTCGTTTCGGTTTCCCGCTTAGCCGTGATACCTTTGCCCAAAGTGGAAACGACGTCTGTCGGTCGGTCTGTCTTTCTTTCGAGAGGCTTCTCAATCTCAGTGGTAGATCATTGGATCGTGGTGGTGATTTTGTTGGAAAATTAAGTGAAAGTGAAAAGTAAGAAAGTTAATGCAAGGCAATCAGGGATCGAATCAGAGATCGGTGGTGCCCAAGTACTTTCAATTTCCATAAGGCATTGGGTTAAATGGCATTGTGCGGAGGAAAGATGTTAGACAGGTTGTTTTCAACAGACTATCATCGACTTCTGTGGGCTAAGTTAGTCTGTTCAAAGTTAGTCTGTCCAAAGAAAATCAAGCCCTAGCTTTCGTTCATTGTTTGCTTTTGTACTTATTACAGGCCATTTCAAAGGAGCACAAAGGAAGATCAGGTCTTGGGGGCTCATGAGGAGTATAAGAGTTAATTCATTGCAGACATTTCTGTCAAACTCCTCAATTTCCTCTCAATTGGATCGATGCAAGTGCGCTCCAGAAACCTCTATTTAACATGTGCTTAACTTCCTATAATCTGGACGATGGGTGTATTTATTTGTCAGCATTTATCGACCTTCTAATTAACTAGTGGTACCAGTATGTAGACGTGCGAGAAAGTTATATTATGGTTAAAAATCAACACCGCATCGGACCAAGGCCAAAAATACCGAAGAAGTAGCGCATGGAAAACTATAGCTTGAAAATGTAGTTCACTGTTGGAACACCAATACATCTTCACATCACTGTGGGTCTGTGTGTGTATATCTGAAATCACTCTCCCGTAAAGTTGACTAAATGCAATATATTATAAGTTGTAATGAAAACACCGACTGTTTCGTGCCAATAAAGCAATTACCATTTATGTTTTTTAATTGAAACCGCACTGAAATCGACGACGGTACATCGAGAGAATGACAAAAATACGTAAGAACTAATCAAAAGAAGGACGAATTAAATTTTATTGCGAAGAAAATTTAATACCAATATTCAATAATTGTGATCACCATCAAAATAATACAATTCTTTAAAACTATAATTAATAATTCATGGGGTTTAGCTAAGTTCCGAAGTATAATAATTAAAATTACAATCTATATTTTTACCCTTTATTTTTTCAACCAAATTTTGATAGATATTTCGACAATTTTTAATGAAATTTTTTGTTTGATAAATTTTTTAATTAATATAAAGTTAGTTTTATTAAATTTGAATAAATATTTTCATGATAAGTTTTTCGATTTATTTTTCAAAAATTCAAGTATAAAATAATTTGAAATTTTAAATGACAAATTTGCAATAAGCCCTTTTTCTCCCAGTGTATTTCCGTCAAGTGACTTCGCGTCAGAACATCACCAAAAAACAAAAAACAAGAAAACGGCCCAACGAAATCGTGTGTGCGGGGTAAAATTTAATTGAAACACAAACGATGAAAAATCGAGCAAAGGAAATGAGAGGAGAAAACACCAGAGACATGAAGAGAAACAAACATAAATACAATAATACAACCAAAACCGAAAGAAAGTTTCGTATCGATAGTTGAGTTGAGCCAAAGCAAATACTAGATCCGATAAGAAACCGCGAGCGAAATTATTGCAGTATGATGCGAACTTCCATAAATATTCAACCACTTGCCTTAGAGGAGAAGAGGACCGCGACTGCGATGAGGCGACGATGGGATGGGAGGCGGGGGCGTGGTGAGACGATTAGTCTGCCGACATGGAGATGCACCAAATTAGCAACGAAGCTTGCAATTTTTATGCATCCACGCGCGGCTCGCAGAGGGCGCCGGCGGCAGCGCGAATGCACGGCTGGCATGAACATTACGCTCTAAATAGCCACACTCACACATACAAGTCTGTGGCGATGTTGGCCAAATGGGCGCCGCAGAAAGAAGCAGAATCGATCTGGTCCAGAAGACTCCGACAGGCAGGTAAAATGTATAAATTTGATTGGCAACCCGGCGCAGAGGATCAGTTCACGCCATCCGTTCAGAGCTTTGAGAGGTCTGCAGCAGCTTCCCAGGAGTACAAACACGCACACACCCTCCACACACACACATACGCAGGATAAGGGCCTCGCACTGCGCAGACGTCACCAGACCGCAAACAGACAGAAGGAGACCAAGGACAGGTCCATCGATAGACCCAGAGACAGACCACAGACAAGCGGACAGACATCATGGATACTCGGCTGAAGGTGTTCATCGCGGTGCTCTTCGTCGCCGTCGCGTGTGCGCAGCAGACGCCGGCAGCGCAGGAGACGTCAACGTTGGCGTCGGTTGGCCGTGGGGCGACGCTGCTGGACAACGGGATCTCGCGCACCCTGCGCCACATCTACACGCATTGCGTCGACGCCGACGGCGCCGGTGGCGGCGACATTTTCTGGTGCTTCAAGGTCCAGGGCGCCAAGCTGCTCGGACGCGCCCTCAAGGTGCAGAACATCAACGTCTTCGACGGGCTGTCGATCGTGCGCAAGGCGAGCGAGAACGAGACGCGCACGGGTCGCGCCGGCGGCCCCGACCTGAGCCTGAGCAACCGCGACCTCGAGCAGCTATCGTCGAAGAGCCTGGACTCGCTGCTCTTCGACCGCTTCCTGCGCTTCGTCCAGAGCCGCCAGCTGCAGGTGAACCTGCCGCGCCTCCTCGTCTTCGGGCAGCGCAACAGCGAGACGCTGTGGCAGCAGCTGCTCGGCTGGTTCAGCTCCACGCTCGATTCTGCGGTGTCGCAGTCGGCGTCGGCCGGCGGCTCGTCGGAGGGCAGGGACAAGAAGAAGGACGACAAGAAGTACCTGGGACCCTTCATCGCGGCCGTCATGCTGAAGGCGGGCATCCTCAAGATGGCCTACCACTCGATCGCCATCGTCGCCGGCAAGGCTCTGATCGTCGGCAAGATCGCACTGATCATCAGCGCCATTATCGGGCTGAAGAAGCTCGTCTCGCAGGAGGGCGGCGAGAAGACGACCTACGAGATCGTGAAGCACCCGCAGGTCCAGCAGAGCCACACCTACTCCTCGAGCCACGCGGGCGAGTACGAGGGCGGCCACGAGGGCGGCGGCGGCGGTGGCGGCTCCTACCACCGCAGCATGGACGACGAGATGATGATGCAGGACAAGGCCTACCACGCCTGGGTCCCGTCGAACGTCTCGTAAGCACCAACCGCCCGGCGACCAGAGGACCAGACCCGAGATTGGGTGGCTGACGAGAGAGAGGGAGACAACTAGCGACGGAAGAGACGTCGAGCCGTAGCCCGGAGGCCGCATCTTCGTCTCCCTGCCCAACAACCAGAGATCTTCACCAAAGAGTTTCATTCCAATCGTTTATTTAAGTCTACATTTAAGTGTGTAATAATTATTTACAGGAACTATCGACGAGTTTGCATAGCACTACACCTAAAGAACTCTCTAATAAATAATTATAAATTAAACTGTTACAAAATATCTCTTTCTTTTCATCCTTCCGTCGACTGCTTCGCTTCCAATTACATCCAATTCGCGACTAAAGGAACCCCGAGGTTGGCGCTTGACGCCGCCGGAAGTCGTGGCCCCCGGGGCTTTTGTACGAGTAGCCGCTGTGGCCGCCGGACGGGGGAGGCGTTTCCTCCTCGGCGCCGTGCGGTTCCTCGGGCCCATCGTGCGAGTCGTGGCCGACTTCGTGGTCGTCCTCCTCGACCACCTCGAGCTTCGCGTAGTCGTACGGCATGCTGCGATGCCAGCCGGAGCTGCTGCCGTGGTCGTGTCCGCCTCCGCCTCCTCCACCGCCGGTGACGATAACGTGCTCCGTGCCTCCCCCGCCGCCACTCTGGCTCTTCTTGAGACTGCCCTGAAAGTAAACGCGTGAGAAGAGTCCGGGGAGCAGAGCGAGAAGGGCGGGGTTTGTGGAGGGGCTGGCGTCGACCGAGGACACTTTCTCTCATTCTCTATGGCTAATGGATTGATTTTCCATGGTTTGACTAGATTTTGACTGCGAGGCGCTCTGATCGTATTCGCTCTGACTATTACCATTGATCGTAGGTCTTCGTCGACCCCAAACATTCACGAAACCCAGTTCTTCTTGCTCCGACTATTTCATTCTTTCTTCTTCTCTCATTGGCTCTCGTTCTCTGTGAGGCTCACTTCTCTTTACTTACTAGGACCGAGATCAGCAACGCGATCTTCGCCATAACAAAGGCCGCTCCTGCGATCAGAATCACCTTCCCGAGGAACATTTGGGCCAGCATTGCCATCAGAGTCATGCCACCCATCATGGCCATATGCTTATCTTTGTCCTTCTTTTTGCGTCCTTTAAGTGGAGTTTTTTTATGTGAATTATGTAAGTACCAGATTTTTTGTTTTTGTTTTTTTTTGTACTTAGAACTAAGTTTCTTTTTACTCTTGCGACCTGAATTAATTTGCGCAATTTTATCATCTACAAAGCCATTGAATATTCGAATCGTACCTTCATCACCAGCTCCTCCCGTGGAGGGCGGCGTCGGCGGCGTCACGTGGCTAACCAACGTCTGAACGTCGTCCAGGGCATCCGAGATGCCCGATCCGAGGGTCTGCAGGTCGGGCGAGGGCAATCGAAGGCGAATCGAGCGCGCTCGGGCCAACTGCAACAGTTTGTAGCCGATGCGATCGCTCAGCGACCGTTGCTGCCGCGAGTCCTTCGGGCTCTCCCAGACAAGGTCCGTCGTCCCACTCCGCTCCACCGCCATGAAGTCGCCGTAGTGCCAGGTGGAGTTGTCGTGCAGCGCCTGCTCCAGCGTGTCCATCACCTGCGCCTCGAGACACGCCCATCGCTGGCTCTGGCCCAGGCAGTGGGCCAGCGTCCGGCCGAGCGCCCGGGCCGAGAACTGCGGATAATCCTTGGGCACCGTGATGCCGATGGTCGGCGGTGGCGAGAGCGCGGAGAGCAGCAGTAGCCAGAAGGGAACAGTTCTCTTCCGGAAGTATGACGAAGTCATGGTGCTTTTAATTTGTGTCCTATGGTATGGAGTTCGATTCGATACGGGGCGAGTTTGGCGCGAGACTAAAGTGGATCGCATGGGGCCCTGGGTATTTATAAGAGCTTCCCATTCGATCGATGCTAATGACAGCTGCCTAGACTAAGAACCTCCGTCTCGTGTCTCATGTCGCTCCACCTGCCGCAATTAGTGTGCTTGTCAAACCAAGGAGCCTTCCGATTCATATCTAATCATGATGAAAATCCCATTCTCGACTCTCCGCACGGTGGGAGTGAACTGAACCTTGAAAGTGGAGCACGGAGTTTCGGGGAAAGGCCCTCATCTCTCTCTCGATGTCAGTCGTCAGTCGGTTTTACTTTCTTCGACAGCTCCATTACCGAAAACTCTTCATTATGTATTAATTACCGCCACTCGGATCGGATCGGGTCTTCTGGATACGCCTGGCTGCCGCTAACTTTTGTTTTCTATTTTCATTACACGGCCTACAACCAGCTGCACGAGACGAGGAGTCCCCTACTCAAATCTATTAGAGACATGCCCTTTAGAACAATTTGTGGGCCTATCGGAAGTCCCTTATGTAATGTCGCCAAGTTTGCGTAATTTTCTCTCCCATTACAAACTAGTTGCCGAATCCCTTCAATGACTTTATTCGTTTACATTTAGCTTATATTTAGTGGACCAATTCCCCGGGTGACTCAATCACACCTCGACCACCTTCCAGCCCAGCCGGTCGCTGGTCATGAACTCGCCGTCCTCCTCTTCCTCCTCGTAGGCGCTGGGCCCGAGCTTCCCCGAGCGAGCCGCGCGCAACTTTCCGCTTCGATCCTGCATCGTCACCTGCTTCTCGTAATCGTAAAAGCGATCGCTCGAGGGCAGAGGAGCCGGAGTCGTAGGCGCTGGCCGCGAGATGAATTCGCGCGGCTTCTCGTAGTTGATCTTGCGGTCGGTGCGCTTGTAGGGTGAGTTGTTGTGGTGGAACTCGTCCTCGTCGTAGTGGTTGTAGACGGTGGTCTTGCCAGGGAAGTAACCTCCGCCTCCAGCGCCCAGCGAGTGGGCGTGAACATTAGCATGAGCACCGGGGAAGCCGCCTCCGAAGCCGAAGGCGCCGAGTCCACCAAAGCCACCGGCTGCGGTCAGAGCTCCACCGATGCCCAAAAGGCTGCTCACGTAGATCGCCAGCTTGGCGAGGAAGAGCGACTTCTTGAGCAGCAGGCAGATGCCGGCGAAGAGTAGCGGCACCAGTGCTACCAAGTTGAATTTCAGGCCGAGCAGAAACGGCACCAAGTACTGCTTGGCCAAGACGCGAGCTGCAACGAAACGAACGTGGTCGATTAGTGGGGGCCTAAAAGCGAGCTTGGGTTTTTTCTTCTTTTTGAGGCTTAGCTACCCACCTGTAGAGGGCTCATCGAAGCCGAAGTTTCGCTCGGCCGCATTGGGATCCAGCACGAATTCCGCGACACTCTTCGCATCGGCCGAGGGTCCGATCTTGAACATCAGGCCGGGGTACAGCGCGTCCATGTGGAACTCCAGGTTGCGTTGGCTGAAGATGGCGCCGGCATTCTCCAGGATGCCTCTGGCGGGAATGAAAAGAATACCAGAATATTAGTGGAGATGTATATATTGTGGAGCAGAATATGAGTCGTTGCATTAAAGGATGTTTGTCGGTCATATCGGATGATCGGTCCTGATAGTCGAGTCCTCATTGTAGACCACAACCTCCGCCACAGCGCCAAAATCACCTGAGGTCCACCGGGTCGGTGTCCAGAAAGTTCACCAGCGACCGGGCGGCCACACTGTCGTCTCGAGCAGCGATGAATCCTTGGGCCAACGTGACGTTGTCCTTCTCCTCGATACTCTGGAGCATCGTCAACGCCGTCCGTCCGATGCACTCGCGGATACTGGGATGCTTCGATTGGCGGATGCAGTACTTGAACTGGTCGAGATTCGGTTCCGTCTCGGAACGGACGACCGAGAGGACGAAGGGTGCCAACGACAATAATAATAGTTGAGTTATTATACGACAAGGATATCGCGTTAATCCCATTTTGGAGGAGGAATGATCGTGGCTTAAGGAACAGCGGAAGATAAAATACCGAGACGATTGGAGAGACGCGTGCGAACAACTGAAACGGTGAACCAGAAACTCCAGCGACTTTATAAGTTCCACTGCGTGTTGGACCCGGGGCGACGTAACTCGGGGTTCGGGCCACTTGCGGACGGGGTCAGTGGAGCTCGTAATTACCGCTGCAGCCCCCTGAGTCCACGATTCGCAAAGCCGCGGTGGACAACGGAAGAGATCTCCACCGACGCCGGTCGCAGTTTCCGTTTCTTTCGTTGGACTCAGCCTTCTTCGTCATCTTCTTGCTCTCTGGCCAGCGCCATTGCCATGGTCGGTGCCTCCGTGGTCCGGTTTTCGCATGAGGTTCGCGAATTGTTACGCAAGTGGGCGCCCCTCTTCTCCATCTGGTAGGGGATTATGAAATCTGCGTTCGACACCATCGGAGTGTGACCACCAATGGAAGCTTCAGCTGGCATTGCTTCTGGCTGGAAACGGCTTCGTATTCAAGTGATTAACAGTAATTTCCAGTACTTAGAGCTCACGAGGTTGGCGGAGATGCTGATGGCAGGTGATCACGTTTAGTGACATGTGCGGTAATTGAATTGGCAGGTTGCAATGTAGAAAATCTCAACATTAAACCATCGAGATTTTTCTGAACATTTAGCTGTCGTCGCTTGGGACATTTTCGTATAATTTAATCACGTTGTAGAATGGACCAACATTTTTCCATCGCCCTCTGTAGTCCGCAGCTACCGATGGCCACGCAATGTTCCATGGAAATTTCATATTAAAATTGCGTTTCGTGACGCAAAGTTAACTTTTGTCCCTAATGAATTGGACTTTATTTTTCATTTTCTTTTTTTTCGTTTCTTTCTCCTTCATCTCGCCTCGTTTCGCTTCATCATCGTGAGACTTTTGACAATTTTAAAATAAATTTCTAGAGGCAGGTGGAGCGGCAGGAGTCGAGACTGACCACCGCCCATCGTCCTGAGAAGTCATAAATCGCATATTGCGGACTTAAGGAGGCCCACGAGTCGCATAAAGTCGAGAGTGCCCGGGGACTCAATGCGAATTGATGGATCTGAAATTCAAGATTACCGTCAAAAGTGGGAAAATAGACTATTTTTCCGTTCCCATAAACAACCACGACAAGTGCTTCCTTCCGCCTTCTGGGTTTGTCGAGGACATTACGATGGAGTCTAATTAAAAGAGAAAGAGGGAGAGAGAAGGGGAGATTTTGTGCTTCAGTGAACAAAGACGAGCAGCCCACCTCGCCTAATTCACCTCAGCTCGTGGCAATGGAAACGGAACACAGGCTCCGACTCAACCCATGAGTGAAAAGCGAAGAAACAGAAGGAATGGTGCCTGCTTTTGGGCTGATTGTGTTTGGTGTCGCAGCGTTGCCACCTCGCGACAGCGTGCAGATAGGGCGCCTCGATACGAAAAGCCCTTGATGTTGAAATTAGGTTTTTTGTAGGCTTCTTGGCCGTTGGGAACGTCTTCAAAAGTCTGGTTCGAAAACTTCAACTTGGCAGAAAGTTCAGAGACGTTGAAAATGAAATTAATGTGAAATGGAAATTATTTCGCTAGATTTGGAACATTCCTATGTTGTCTGACAGTTTTGGAGACATTTGCGAGCGATGAGTTTCGTGTGACAACAACAATATTCACAACGTCATCATTAATAACTACTAAATTATTGAGTTTGGTGAACTGACTCTGACTACTCATGTCACTCTGTCTGTCCCGCCATCAATCTGGCTGCTGCAAATTAATCTCTCTTGGCTCTAATTGATCTGTCTCTCTTCATTGTACGTAGGTGTTTTGTCTCAATTTTTCCGTCTCCATATCTCACTCTGTCTGTCTCTCTATCGGTGTATTTTTCTGTCAGCCGTTGTCGCTCGCTGAAGTTATGAATCGAAAACCTATGTCACCAGAATGAAAGCCGCCTTCGTTGACCCGCTTTTGACGGCCGCTCTGCCGAGGGCCGCTTCTCGTATGGGTGCGTCCATGTCATTGACATTGGCAGCACTGGCGCGCATTGCAATGCGTACACATTCGTTCAATACCACCGTGGTTAGTTCTATCGGTGTGTGCGTGTGTCTACACTGTGTGTGTGTGTGAGCTGCAATGATTTATTGTATCGAATTCACTTTGTTCGAGTTATCGAAACGCCGCAGACGACGGACGGCGTGGAGGGCAGTAGAAATTGTTTTCATTGATCATCTGCAACTGCTGAGTACACGGTGAGAAATTAGGTGGGTGTTTTAGACTTTTCCCTCTATTTATGAATGGATTTTCTCAGCAATCTCTTTTTCAGTCGATATAAAGTTGCTATAAAACTTTATATCGACTGCATATTCTCAATTCTTTGGTATCATAATTCATTATATTTACGTATTATTCTATTTTTATTTAGTTTTATTGACTTATTGAACCGAGCGGATGCAATAATTCATTGTTGATATTTTCATTTTATTTCTTCTTCTATCTTTCGGTCGGTCTTGTGTTCCCCTTTGTCACAACTTCTCGGCGGCCCTCAGAACTATTATTTCTAATTGTATATAGGGAAAGGTTTATTGGTCGTACTTCATGCCTATCCATTCACAGTTAACTTCCATTACTGTGCTAGGGTGAATTATTTTATTCCTCTCCTAGCATAGCTTCTGGATTGCCATTTGCATTTTTATTATAATATCCGATTAGCTTTATCCATTTTTCCTCTGCTTCCTCAGAATGCCTTTGTGAGCCCTTTATTTATTTATTTATTTATTTAGTTTTGTTATTTTGTTTTATTTTTATTTTATATTATTTTATTTTCTTCTACTCTTTTTTATTTTTTATATTTTATTATACATATTTCTCTCCAGAGGAATTTCGCTACCTTCTTCGTGTCTACCACCGATAATTAGGATCTCATCCGTTCCTTCCCCCCATCCCTAAAGAAATCTCTTTCATATTTCTTTTTGATCTTTATCGAACCGTCTCGTCCTCTCTTTTGTCCTGAACTTTTGTTAACCTTTAATTATGGATTGCATGTATTTCACTTCTCCTTCTCGCTGGCTTTCCTACCACGCTTTTAGTTATTATTCGTTTCTCCTTCTCCTTGGTTGGCTCAGATTCGCGGTCGTGAAGCTGATCCGAAGGCGATCGCAATGCTTGGTGAAAGTGTTTCTCCCGAGTCTCTCTCTTATTTATTTATTTAATCACTTATTTTTTCCCACTCTGTCGGCGGTGCTTTACAAGGCAACGGCAGTTGGCAGCATTGGTGATGTGCTGTCTCGGTGGTTTGTCGGTTGGTTGTCGTTTTCATTGTTGTTGTTGTTGTTGGTGCGGTGCACGTTCGACGCTGCAGCTGCGTTGCATGCCAACCGTTTAAAGGATGTAGCGCTCGACCACAATTGAAAATGAAACTTTTCTCCACCGCCATCCGCCTCGCTCAGACACAGCTCTTCGGCCGTGGTTCGAAGCAATTCAGGGTGAAAGTTAAAAGGTGATTCGACCGACCGACGCTCGTGTGGAATTTCTTTCTTTCGGATTTCATCCGAATCAGTCCCTGGCCATGGAGGAGCCACATCCATCGATGTGGTGACCTCCTGAACTGACGCACTTTTGACGTCGTTTTCAATATTTCATCTGGTCGCCACTCCGTGATTCTTTCACAGATACTTGTGGAGAAACTGTGAGAAACCCCGGTGCGAGGAATGAAGTCGGGTCGGTTTTGGGGTGTATGAATCAATGACCGTGTCGAACATTGTTTACATTTTACTTATATTTACTTTACCAGGATCAAGTGAAAACTTAAACTAATGCTTAACTCATGAGTTAACCCTCTTATGGGTAGGTATAATTATAGTCTATTATATCTATATATTATATTCGTAAACGATATAATAATTATATATTTTTATACAACATTAATTTCTTCATGCTTTTGAAACCAAATTGTTAAATATGGTATTTATTATTATATTTTTTAAATTTATTTGTATTCATATTTCAACAATTAAAAAGGTGAAAATAAATCTTAAAATTTTAAATACGCTACAAATCTTGCATTATATCTGTGCTAAGAAACAATAGTATTGTGAGTCGAAAAATATAGTTTCAAGAATAATTATGTTATGTATAAAATACTACATACATAGGTCTTAAAGCTATCCTTTATGAAAAAATGTGATTTTGTTATGAAATAAAAATATATTATTAAAAGTGAATTTTCATTGAAATTAAAAAAAAAAAAATGGTTTTCCCTAAGCCGCCTTAAGCTGTTATATTGTAATAAAAAATATGAATTTTGATGAAATGTATACTCTTATTAATATGTCGACAAAATCTAATCTCATAAAATTATGTTGGAACTTCTGTATGTCGATTTGAAGTTATATATTTACTTCAGAATTGAATTCCTCCCCCTGCACCCATTCCCAAGAGGTATAATAAAAAGTGTCAAATTGGTTGAATAAAAAACGTTGATTTATTTTTTCAAATGCTTTAATGGAAAATACAAAATTGGCTATTTCTTATGATGAATATTTGAAATGTATTTTAAAACTATTGATGAAATCCTCAAGGGCAATGATGAGAATTGAAATTGATGACTTAAAATGATAGAAATAGAGAAGAATAAATAGAATAGAGCTTAGTATAGACTTAAGTTAATGGAAAAAGAATTGAAATAGTACAAAAATAAATCTAAATACAAGCATTACAATTGAATATCATCTTATTGGTGTTATTATAGTACTTATTTTAGCTGTTGTCATGGATATTTTGTACGTGCAAAATAAAAATAAAGTAAAGAGAAATTAGTGAAAATTAAAATAAATAATAAAATATTCAATAAAGAATTCAAGATGAGTTTAAGTTGAATTGAGTTTAATTAGATTGAGTTTCATTAGACTGAGTTGAGTAG
Source organism: Coelopa frigida (assembly GCA_017309665.1). NCBI lineage: Eukaryota > Metazoa > Arthropoda > Insecta > Diptera > Coelopidae > Coelopa > Coelopa frigida. The sequence goes on along the minus strand of CM029561.1, from coordinate 12,441,917 downwards.
AGTTAAAGTTGAGGTAAAACGTAATAAAGCTCTGATGTTGCCACCTTGAGTAAGCGTTAAGTGTATGAGTTAAAAATAGAATAAAGCTATGAGAGATAGACGATTTACAAGAGAGTAGGAAAGTGAGAGATATGGGGTAGATGGAGATGTAAATTGAAAGTTGAAAAAAAAGGAAAATAGGAAAAGAAATCTTAAAGTAGAATTAAAAAAGTGAGAGAACTTGAACTAAGTTGAATAAGTACAGAATTAGGAGTTTTAACTGTTGTACATAGAAACACTTAAACATAGACGGAACTGTGGAATTTAACTAGGGGTTGGTTATTTTTGAGATTTTGTATTTTACTGCACATTTGTTCATTTGTTTCTTTCTTTAGTTGTTCAATAAATAAATAATTTAAATAAATAATATATTAATTATGTTAAAACAAAGATGGCGACGTTTCCTTTGAATTTGAATTTGTGGTTGCAGTTGTCGATTCCGATTCGATTTCCACATCCGCTTCCGCTCGAGGTCGCAGACGAGACCCGAATTTCCTCGTCAACATTAATTTCAATTTGTTTGGGATCAGGATCTGAGGATATATTGCACACACTTCTCGTCTCCGACGTCCCCTTCTCTTCTCTTCTTAGCTTATTGCTGGTACGCGGAGTAAGCCAGGTTCTGGGCCTCGTGCAAGGAGCGGCCGTAGCTGTGCTCGTCGTGCACGTGTGGGTGCGAGACGACCTCGTAGCTCTCCTTCTTCGACTCGAGCAGCTTCTTCAGACCGATGATGCCGGACAGCAGGAGCGCGATCTTGCCGATGACAAGCGCCTTGAACGAGATGAGGGCCAAGAAGCCGATAGCCAGGGGCAGGAGGGCGGCCATCTTCAGCTTGAAGAGCATCAACAGGGGCAGGAGGTACTTCTTCTTCTCCTTCTTCTTGCCGCGGGCTGCATGGGCGAGAGGAAAAAGAAAGTTGCGGTGAGCTTCTCATGATCTTGATATTATGAAATCATAATTAGGCCTTCCATTTGTACTAATAATCAATTCCCCCCCATCCTGAACTTCGCCTTTGCTGGCGGCTCGCTTCGTGGAACCCGAGAGGATGAACGAGTTCTTCTCGCGAACAAGACGTCGATACCGCGAAATCCGGCCTCGATGGGCACGAACAAAGAACAAGAGGGGCGGGTGGTGAGCAGCAAGCGTTTATGGAAGAAAAAGAAAGCAGCGGCGGGAGAGCGATGAAAACACGGAGCGGGCTGCGCATGCGTGACCGGCCTCGGGGCGAGGAGCGGCGACGCAGGATGGGGAGAAGAAAAAGGAGAAAAGAAATTGCGAGGCGGCGAATGTATCAATTAAAAAGCAACAACAATTGTGCAGATACTACACCAACAACTCAACCACAACAATAACAACATCAAAGCCAATGGCGAGACGATAAAAATTGGCTTGGAATGCACAATGTGGAACGGATCATGTGAGTATTTCATGTTGTTGTTGCGAATAGTTGGTGGTGGTGGTGCTGCTGCTGTTAATCGTGAAATTAAAACTTGGTCAAAACATCCGCAGCCGCCGCAAAATGGACAGCTACAAAAACTACCACAACAACGACCGCCACCACCAGCCAGCATATCCTACACACATGCATCGAAGCAGTCGGCGGGGCGCGGGGCTGGAATTTCTCATCTTGACCCACTTCCGAGGCCGTTCTACTTGCACAACTCGACTCGGCTCGGCTCACGTCGCCACTAGACTCGCCTGGTCTTGCCTTGCATTGGTTGGGCTCGGTGTCGGTTGGTTTGGACCCGAGGCTCTCAACTTGGCTTGCACTTTTCTTCCCAGGCCCGGTTGTGGTTTCTTCGATTCGAAGAAAAGTCCCACCTGCCTGGACCGACGTCTTGTCTCTCGGAATCAGTTGGCGAATTTTTGGCCCTCGGTTCGCAGCCCGTTTTTGGTCGTCGCAACGCGTTCATCGCTTATTAACTGCTCTTTATGGCCATAAATAATTAACACCTATTTAATGGCTTGTGCAATGAGAAAGTTCCCTCCGATCTGTCGCCATCGCCACCCTCGGCTCAGCCCGGTATTTGGCAAAAACTCTGCTAAGTGGCCTAGATAGAAATTTGTCAGCGAATAACTTAGAGATGTGGGAGTATCACAAGTAAAAGGTTAAAGAACTAATAGAAATACTTTGGAAAGATTTTGATCCGTGGATCGAAAATATAAGATATCGGACTAAATTTGTTTGGTGAACTTTTATCCAATAAACTGGGTGATGATTTTGACGCGAAACTTTTGCCATGAACAAAATCTTCACCATATATCTCAATTGTGAATAGCTATTATAGTAACTGCTCTCTGTCTTTCTCATTGCCTTTCTCGCCCTCTCTTTTTCTCTCTTAGCGGAAATGTCCTCCTCAACCTTGAATGTTCACGCAATTTCGTCTCCTCCAACAAATGTCATTAGTTTGATGCTATTCATTCGACTCAAGTTTTCTCTACAAAAGTTTTCATCCATTCCGTATGATTCACTCTCATTTATGCGAAACATTGGCATCGGATTCCCCACCTTAAGTTGCTGTTCCATGGCCTCCCCCTCCTTCAAGTTTATCTCCCTCACATCCCCTTTACATTTCTAGCCGCCCAAGCCACCGATCTATTGACGACAAAGACGAGGATCGACGACGACAACAAAAACGAAGTCGACAACAACGACGATGGCGACGACCTCAATAAGGCGAAGCGCATCGTTTAACCGTAAAAACAGGATTGTGACTGATTGACGATAACCCACATAGGCGAGCGTTCACCGCCAGCAACCGTTGTTGACTGCGGCAATCGACCTCTTCGCCCCGGCCTTCTCGTCCACTGCTAGCTGCAGGTTTTCTTCCAGCGTTAGGCCTCATTGGCTTCCCTCATTTGCCAGCTCGAGCTCTTCAGCTGCCAGTCATCGTTTACCGTAGCTACTGTTCCCCACTTCCCCGACCTCTCTCGAAGTTCAAGTCTGCGACTTACATTCTTCCAGCGCACGTTGCATGTCCTGGATGGAGTCCTTGGGGACCTTGAATTGGAGCGTGTGTGTGCCGAAGAAGCGTGCGATGCGCTCCATCAGCAGGGCGTCGACCTCGTTTTCGCGCGCCTCCGGCTCATGGGGCAGCGAGATGTCGTTCAGGGAGCGACCGACTGGGATGTCGTCGGTCTTGATCAGCTGGATGCCTTCGGTCAGCTTGACGTCGCCATTCTCCGTGTCGAAGTAGTGCAGGGCGCGTTCCTAAAGGGGTCAGCGAGAATGACAGAGAGAGAGAGAGAGAGAAACATGTGTGAGAAATTAACATTGAGAAGGATTATATTAAATTAAATTATTAAATTTGAGGAAAAGTTTCGCAAATGATGTAGACTTCGAAGGAACTCTTTTTATGAAATCAGAAATTTAAGTTGAGGAAATTTTAGTCAAAGTCGGAATTGATAACAATATTTGAAAGCACTCGAAAAGAAATTTTAAAAGGAAATTTTAGTCAGAGTCGGAATTGATTATAATATTTGAAGCACTCGAAAGGATGAGACCGGATCCTTTGTGAGATTCACAATTCATTCGACGATTCACTTGAATAATTGAAAATCACTCATACGCTCCACATCACAAGGCTAGTGTCCTTTGTTCCAACGAATATTCCGATCGGAGTCCACTTCATTTGACCTTCAACTCTTGCCTCACTGCAGTGTTTGCTTTCAAGTACTTCCCAGGACGAATGGGCCATCGTCTTCGTCTTACCTTCATGCAGAGGACCATCGACTTGTCGCCGCAGTCCTTGACCATGCGGAGGGCGCTGCTGAGCATGTTGTCTGTGTCGGAGGAGCCGGCGGCAGCGGCGGTGGCCACGAGGGCGAATAAGCACACGAACTTGAACATGGTTGGTATTTGGTTTATTTTTTGTTTGTGTTTGTTATTGTTTTTTGGTTTCCGCTGTCGTTTGTTGTCGATTTCAGTGATTGGCTAAAATCCACACGATTATCCTACTCGGGTATCCTTTGGCGGCGGCTGTTGCTGCTGAGGCTACGCTGGAGTCAATGGAATGAACGGTCAGAAGGCAACCGGTAAACTGTGACTAGAAGACGGTCGTGGATCGAGTTTTATTCCCGGCTCAATGAGCGCGCGACACCAACAACAAACGGCAAGACAGACCGTACGGCTACAACAACAACATCGTCGACAAGTTTTATGCAGGCAAAATGATTTCTTCTTCTTCTTCTTTCTCTGCTACCACAACTGCTGCTGCTGCTGCTTAGTCGTCGTCGTCGTTGTCGTCTTCCTCTTCTTCTTCTTCTTCTTCTACTCCATGTGTCTCTGCACATACATTTGTCTACGAACAGCGAGTAGTACCAACAACAACAACTACTACTATTGCGATGTATGACTTCGTCAAACGATTGTATTAAATGCGTAGAGTACGATACAACAACAATAACAAAATGTCAACAACAACTATTTGACTTCTCTCACCAATAACAATTGCAACAACAATTATGTTGGCCAACGAGCTGAGCTTAGAATTTAAATAAGCTTCGTCGTGCTCTTTCCTCTTTTTCCGTCCCGCTCTCTCCTTTTACCGTCAATTGCGTTTTCTTCGTCATCGGTGTCGTCTCTGCCGTTGACTCCAACTCAACAGAGAGCGCGACTTCAAACGGCGTCTTCGTCATCGTCGTCATCAACAGCAGCAGAGCAACAAGAGCAACAACAATCGCAATATTGGCTAAGTTTATTGTGTCGTAGTTGTTATTGTTACTGCTGTAGCAACTATTTGTTTTGGTTCAGAAGTCAATTCCTGCTCTTGTTTATATTGTTGTATTCATACAACATATGTCCGCGAGGAGTAACGGCGTGAAGCACAGTGGAACAATGTTTAAATCATGGCCACTTTTAGTTCTCATAACTTAGTACAGCAAAATTGCATACTTTAAATAAAAATGGGATATTGAATGATAATAATTAATATATATTTTTATTTTCGTTATCAAAAGATTAGCTAAAAAATACAAATTCAAATAAAAATATTTATTTAAAATTAAAATTTGAAAATATCTAATTTAATATTCATGTGTCGAATATTGCATTCTGTTTTTCATTTCATACTTTAAGTTTATTAAAATTGATCAAGAAATTAATGGTAAAAAAACTATTAACCACACCTTTTCGATTTGTTTAATATACCTTCCGATTGTCTCTATGTTTTGTTTCAAAAAAATTATTTTAAAAACATTAATGTTCAAAACACTTTTATCCGCAATTTTATAATTTTCTTTATTCGATTAAATTGTTAATTTCACTTCCGATTATCAAAAATACCTTCAACTTTTTTCGTTTATTCCAAAAGTAAAAACTTGCTACAACTTTATTGCGAAAGCTAAATTTTAGGCCCACTGTGAAGTTTCGCTCGCACTCTCCACAGCCGGCGGCTCTGCTCGGAAAGCATTGACGACGCTCCCGGCCGGCGAAACGTTTCCGTCACCCCTCCTCATCCTCATTGAGTGAGAGTATGGAATTCCGCGTGAAACCGTAGCGTCGGTCAAGGGCGGGCAGGGGGAGTCGACGCAGGCCACGGACCGTCGGCGCACTTGATTAGCGATGACGGACACGTGACGATGAGCGTGAAGGTGTGGAGGAGGCGGTTCGTCGGTGGGAGGGAGTTGAGAAGAAAGGCGTGTGAATGCAACCTTCGGGAATCAAAGCTCAATGGATGGGTCTAGAGTGGGAACTACAGTGGGATGCGTTTCTCTGCCCCCCTGCCCTTGCCTTGGCTTCTCTCCACCGACCTTTGTACCTTTGATTTCGTATGCCGTCAGAGCTTCTTATAAAACACATTATAAATTTTGAGTAAATCGTATAAATGATGCGGGACAGAGAGGGGAAACGGCGTTAGAGAAAAAAAGGGAGGGAGAAAAAAACTTGTTTAAATTGAATAATAAAAAAGTTTCACTTTAATTTTCGCTCTTTTGTCTCTCCATATATTTTCATATCATTTCTTTTCATTTCATTTGATTAAATTTAATCTAGTAAAATTTTCTATTTTCATTTCGTTGCATTTTAATTCAATTGCCTTCCAAGTGTTTCTCTTCCGTTGCTCTAATTTCTGTTCTCTTTTATTTCTTTTGTTCGTGGCTTTTTTAAGTGCCGTGATTTACCGGATCATTTGCCGTTGTTGTATTGTTGTTGCTACATGAGTTCATTCGATTAGCATATCATAAATGTTGCCAACGACCACACGAAGAAACAGCAGCAGCAACAACAACAACAACAGTTGCCACAGCACTTTCCTTCCTTTTGTTTTAATAATTTTCTAATTTAGATCGCTTCCATCGGGCACGAGGAAAGTGAAAGAACAACTTTTAATTGAATTCATTTACATAGAGATTCTCCCGAACGGATGTGCCTCCCGCAGACCACGCCCATCTCAGGTCTGCAAACGAAGCTCCAACCACTCGATGGTCTCGTGAAAATTCTCTGGAAGACCCTTTTCTACATGATATGTCATTTGTATGGCCGGAAATGGGTTTCAGTAAACCGGAAATGAATTTTTATAATCCTATTACATCACTCGAGTTTATAACAGTCACATGAATGAACCGACAGACGGACGGATGGACGGAAAACACAAATATTTATTCGAGTAATCAATCAATCAATCAAGAAATAAAAGAAACGATTTCCATTTAATTTCGAATATAAAAAGGCGATAAAAATAACAGTTGGCAGAGTCTGACTGTTTTCATTTATTCCATTGTATTTCCTTTTACTTTTATTTGCATTCGACGACGGTCGGTGTCGCCTCCGTTGCGGATGTGGGTCTCTGGGTCTGCGGTCGGCCCGCAGCCGGGGCAGGTGGCGGAGGGAACGAAGTGTCGACGAGTTGTTAATGAATTACTTAGTGTGGAGAGTTCGTGTTGTTGTTGTTGTTGTCCAAGGTACTTCTACACACATCGAACGGTGCGTACATTGCGCCCGCCCCGCCCCGCTCTGCCCCCGGCACCCGGTGGCGGACGGATTTCGCTTTCAACCGAAAAGCCAGTGAAACCAGTGGCAACCGATGGCGGGAGGCGGCGTGTTGTTAAATGGGTTAAACTTGAAATCGTCACTGTGGGAACGCGGAGGCAGTTAAACGTTTTAATGGGCCGCTGACGCCGCCGCCTGGGCTCGAGAACATGCGGGGCTTCGGATTCCACTCGATCCCAAAAATAACTCTCCTTGGCGGGATTCATCACAAAGTTATTACTGCCGGAGTTTGTTACGTTGATGAGCTTCTTCACTTTTAATGCTGAGAAAATTGCCATAAATTAATTTTTACTCTGGCTTCAGATCCCGCGATTCCAGGATTTCGAGTTAAGATGAGGTGAGGGGGAGGAGGGCCATCAAATGGGAGTCCAGTTTCGGAAGAGCACGTGTCGCAGTCATGTTCTATCATCGTTTCTTCCGGGACGAACCTGCTCAAAGGATTCGTGGCAGCCACATCTTGACTCGAAGAAAGTGTCTTCCTGTCCAATGAGAGTGGCTCCGATTACACCGCGTTGCCAACCAGACGACCGACGACACGGCCGAGCCTCATTATTATTGTTGACAATGACTCAAAAGTGAAAATGTCAAATTCCGAAATGCGAACGGAGGAGTGAAAAAACAAAAAACACACGTTTAACGAAATAAAAAGCTGTTACCAACAACAATCGAGCAGAACGAGTGAAAAAATGCAAGTTAAATAAAATGTAATTGCTTTGCGTCTTACGTTTCTTACGTAGCCTGCGACGTTTCGCCCCCCCGTCTCCCCCTCTCTCGCCCGCTGTCGCTCCCAGAAACTCAATTACAAGTTCATTTCCATAGAAAGCGAATTTGGACTCGAATTCGGTTTCGGATTCGGACTCAGACTCGGCTTTGAATTTGGATTTTTAGTGCGCACGTATTTCGAAATTGTAATAAATTCAATTTTCGCGCTGCTGCCGGTCACCTCCTCCCTCCCTCACTCTCTTCGAGCCGTGCGTTTTCTTCTCCAAGTCTACCTTTCGTCGACGACGCGTCTTCACCTGCCGTCTCTGTTGCTCCCATTGTTATAGTTTGTGTGATCGAGGTGTGTGCTGTGATTGTTGTCGTTGTTATTATTGCTGCATCCACGTTAGAAAGTGTTTACGGCAAGAAGAAATTGCCGTCGCACTTCGATTTCTCACAAAAGAGATGGGAGGAAGAGACCAATATGTTCAGAAAACTTCAGTCCGACCGTCCGTCGACTTTCGCTGAGTTTATCCAGAATTGTTCTTTCACCCTCGGGGCTATCGTGACTAGAAGGCGTTCGTCGATGGGGTTAATAAAAAAGCAATCGAACTTGAAGGACTCGGCATCGTCGTAGTCGTCGTCGGCCCATGATTTGTGTTGCGTGTGGTCGTGTCTGCGAGTAATTGGAGATTGGAGCTGATTGCATTTCCAGCCAGTTCAACGTGCCGACATCAACATTTTGGCAACCTTTGGCTTTTTCCCGCCGACGCATAAGGAGGGATTCGTGGAAATCGCTTCTCAGAAGTCTGGTCAGGACATCGTTATCAAAGGATTAGTTGGCTTCTACAGTGCTGAGTAAGCTATTAAATCTATCTCGAATAGAAGTCTGACTTGTAATCATATATCCCTGGAATTTCAGTGTCGGATACTCTGCAATAAAGCGAACACTTTTCGGAACTCCCCATGTCATCGTCGTTTTGTGCAAGTTTTCTGCGAAAGAACAATGCAAGACCGATGAAAGTTATTCGTTCGGGTTTGTTCTTCCTGTACATGGGGCGGTGATGGTGTAACTTGTAAACTGAGAATATAATCGAATTCGGAAGAGGAGTCAAAAAACACTTTTAAATAAATGTTATGCTGGCAAAGAGAAACATAATAAATTAAGAGAAATAAAAACCATATTCAACATCAAAAGGGAAATAAAACATGAAAGCGTAAGTACAGGAAAGTGTAGTACTTAATTGAAGGAAATCAATTTGAATAATTGAACGAGTATAAATGAAGCATGACGAAGCGATGCCGTTGATAATTCGCATCGAATGATGTCCTCGATGTCCTTCAGATGCTCACAGGTAGGAAAGCTTTCGCTTGGCACGCCCCACGCCCATTCCGCACGCCGGGTGTTGCTTCCCACGCTTGCCGGAGACACCTCTCGAGCCCCAGGTTTGGGAATTCGTTTGTGGGCATTCGCGTGTGTGTGTGTGAGTGACTGTGTGTGTGATTTGCATACACAAACGAACGACTCTCGGGGGTCTTTCGCTTATTTTATCTCATGATTTCTGTTGTTTGTTGGTGATTATTTTCGATTTAGAAAAACCTTTTTTATTCCCCAGGTCTGTATTTCCTCTCTTTCACCTGCTCTCCTCCCACGTTTCTCTCTTTCTCTTCCTCCCTCTCTTCCTCCCTCTCTCTCTGCCTCTCTCTCTCCCTCTCTCTCTCCCTCTCTCTCTCTCTGCCTCATTCTCCTCGTGTTTATTCGGTGTTTAGTATGCAGTGCCTGCGACACCCGGATGGCTCCCATTGTTGTTGTCGACACTTCGCAGACAATTGCAAATGGCTCCTAACACACACATACACACTCTCACACATTCTCACACATATGTTACTTGTTGGCTCGGATGCATGTAAATCACCTGGCGAAAAGGGAAATTTCGTTACACACACGTCGACGAAGACGAAACCTTGTTAGAGTGGAAACGTGGCGACATCGTGCTTTTTTTTTTTTTGCTTTTGTTATTGTTCTTGTTATTGTTGTAACAAAATTGTAACAAACAACATGTTGTGGAAAAAGAGGAGACCGACAAAACCCATGTCTAGCCCGATGGAAACGTGTAAAGTTTACCAACAACGTAAAGACCTACAGAACAAACATCGACAAAAACAACATCAACAATTACAACAATAACATCCTCCATCAATCGTGTTCTTACTTTCTGCAAAGACCAAAAACAAACTTCACCAACCAACAACAACAACAATAATGATAACAATACGAAACAATATTTTATGTGTTTTCACTTGTGGCTGAAACACAACGATTTGCATGCAGAGCCCATTCGGAGCAAAGTCATTTATTTCCCATTGCCGTTAAGAGAACCAGGGCACCAGGCGAGGAAATTATGAGCCAGCAGCTAGAAGGGCAGGAGGTTTATCTTAGGGTAGGTTCGTAGGGCTCAGAGACAGGGTTCGTGGGACTCTAAGTGAATGCAGCCTCCGACTCAAGGTTCCATTTTCAAATGTAAATGTTTCCGCCGTCTACTTATGCGAAGTAGATAAAATTCAAATGGGGATCGTAATATAAGCAATTGATGTTCTTTCGGTTGGTGAAAATGGAGAGGGGCGAGAGAATGGAGCCTGGAAGAAGGAAGGTTCGCCCCCAAGTAAAAGGCCATCGTCAACTTGTCTTCTTTGGAAGTTTAGCGATTGATTTATTTTTAAAACATAAGGCAATAAATATTTATTATTAATAATTATAGAGCTCCCTCCTTCGCAGAGAGTCTCCTCCAGTCAACAAGAATTGCTCTACTGACTCAAGACCATCGCGACACCGATGTCGATCTCGTGTAAAAGTAACTTACATTAGATTGGGGGCCGTTGGGGTGGGGAGCATTGAATGGGGGGATCTTCTTTGGTTCTCAACGTCGTCGACTGTCTCCGTTCTCTGGTCGTTTATTAACAATATAACCTATTTTACCGGGTCGGGGCCGTGGCGAGGTCGGACTTCGCCCTACATCACCTTCGCCGCGTCCTTGGCCGGTTTCCAGCCGCTGTACGCGAGGTCCATGTCGCGGCCCCAGCCCGAGTGGCCGCCGGAGACGACGACCTCGTGCTGGGACTCCTTGCCGCCGCCGCCGCCGATCAGCTTCTTGATGCCGATGATGGACGCCAGGACGAGGGCCAGCTTCGAGACGATCAGCGCCTTGCCGGCGAGCATGGCCAGGGCTCCGTAGGCGATCGGGATGAAGGTGCCGCCCAACAGCAGCGGGATCATGATGTACGCCCCGCCGCCCTTCTTGTCTTTCTTGCCGCGTCCGTCCGACGAGCCGCCGGCGTGCATCGCCCGGAGGTCGGGGAACCGAACCTAGAGAGAGAAGGGGAAGTGGCATTGGAGAGGGGGATGGAGAGCGAGAGGATGGACCCACCTGCAATGTGTGGTCCTGCAGGAAGCTGGCCAGCTTCTTGAAGATCATGTTGTTCAGCACGTGCTCCTTTGCGTCCAGGCCGCGCGGCAGCACCGCCTCGATGTCCTTCTCGCTCAGCGCCGCCGCCCTCGGCTGGTCCGTCGCCTCCTCGCCCTTCACGAATTGCACACCCTCGATAAGTTTCAGGGCCTTCGAGGTGCGGAAGGCCTTCTCGAGCCCCGTCAGCAGCTTCACCTTCAGACAGACCGAGAGATTCTCGCTCGAGCACTGCTGGTAGATGCGGAACATCAGCGAGAGATCCTTCCAGACGGTCGGCGAGCTGCCGCTGTGTGAGATGCCGCTGCCGTTCGCACCACCAACCTCCGAAGGCGCGGCCGAAACGGAGTCCTTGACCTGGTCCTGTGCAGCGTCCAAGCCGTTCGCGTGCTGGTGGCTGGAGGCTGTGGCACTGCGCGCGCGGGCCGCGTCCAGGAGGCAGCAGACGAGCACCAACGTCCGCAGGGCGGTCCACACGTGTCTGGTCATGGCGCTGCGGGAGTCCTCGAGGGATGCGGGAGTCCTTTCGATTGAGGGCGGGTCGCGTTTGGCGTTGTGTGGTCGAGATCCCTGTGGGTCGTTGGCGTATCCTTGCTCTAGCTGATGGTGACAAGTCCTGGTCTGTGTCTCGATATTCGCTCTTGGATCTGGGATGCGGTTGGGTTGGTTCTAAAAAGCCGACAACGTGTGCAACGTGAGGAGTTCAACTGATTTGCTTTAATGATCGCGTTACTATTTTATACTCGGGACTCATTCCTCCGTGGCATCGATGGACCGACGTCGTGTAGCAGAGGAGATTTTTTCAGTTCATTTCTGAATTGGCTGCACTTGCACTATTTTTTAATGCGAGTTTTTGTTTTTAATTAATCTTCCTCAGCTACTGCAGCTGATTTCATTAATTGTTGGCTCCTCCTGCAGATGGAAGACAAGAAAGACGTGCTAAAAATCACTTTTCCAGAGCACGAAGTGTTTTCTTGTCTTGTTGTTGTTCTTGTTTATTTTACACTTTTGTTGTTGTTGTAATATTGTTGTTAATGTTTCCATTATTATCGTAGTTGTTGGCAAAAGCGTTCGCATTATATTCGGTTGTAGTCTGAATCACGCCAATTATCGATGCACTTAGAGAAAAACCTTCCTCAATGGGGGCAACTGGGACATGGTCGGAAGTCCTTTGAGATCTCTAATCGATAATTTACAAGCTTAACTACCCTAATTTATCTTCCCTTTCTTCCCTTTCATCCACATCCTCAAAACTATATCTTCATAGTCTTCTTCATATATCCTCAAAGTTCTCCAACTTTTCCCATTTTTATGCTCATCAATAAAGTTCTTATTTTTTTCCAGTGCAACACACTCTTTTTCGATATTAACAAATTAGTGCACAATTCAGCCACCTCTCCACCCGAGTCCCCCACCACGTTCAACCATCGATACCGCCAGCTAAAACTTTTTCCTCTCGCGAGTTTCGTTCTAAGCTGTTGATTTTTCATGTCTGCCAGCGAAGTTTTATCGCATTCGTGCATGCGGACGGAGTGCAAGAGGCAAGCGCGAATCTACGGCCACCGAGAGATATCGCTGTGTTTGTTTGGGTCTTGGGCGAATTTTTCAAATTCATTGCAGTGGTTTCGAGTGAGGAAAAGTAGGAGTTTATATTCAAGTTCGGGTGTTCGGGGGTGTATCGGTGGAAGTTTAGTAGACCGCGAAACCTGCAACAGATTCACTCACTGTCTGTCCGTCCCTCCATTTGTCAGTCTGTCTATGCGCACAAAGTGCGTTCCCCAGTCAAATCTTCGGAGAGAACGAAGTGTGTCAGAGGCTCACCGGTGATGTGGGAGGCGGATCTAACAGAAATATATTTACCATCATCTCAACTAAATTGTCTTTTATCACTATTAATAGAGCCAACTTGTTTCTCTTCATCTTCCTCATCATTTTCATCAGCGAGGTCGACATCATCATCGTCGTGAGTGGAGAAGAAAATGAAAAGTTTCTTCAAAAACCTAAATAACTTACACGCCAGCAAACGCTAGAATTGAAGAGATGATTTCAACGAGCTTTTATTGGCATTCCTTAGTTGTCTTTGGCAAGTGATCTCGTTTCGTTTGATGTATGTATGTATTTCATACTATAAACAATTCATGATGCAGTTCTGTGTATCATGGCACGATGTAGAACTTAGATCAAGGTAATTTTTTTCGTCGCTGACTTTCTCCGCCGTAATTCAACAAATGGTTCCATGCTTTGGATAACTCGAAAGAGATGGAGAAATCGAAGCACATCGAAGCACATGTTTAGAGATCTAAGGATACAGAAAGCAATAATTTGTTCCTAATTAAGAAAGAACAGAATACTTCAACTGAGCTAATTTTATATTCATGTGAAATTCACTTTCTCACACATCTTTCTGACTTCGAATTAATATCAAATTCCCTCTTCCTCAAGCTGGGGTTCGGGGTTCGCTGTGGGCCAGACACCTGCGCATTGCAAAACTTGATAGTGCTAATTCCACCGTCAACAGAAACTCATTAATTAGCAGCCATCTTCCCGGCGTCTCTTGGCGAAAAAGACAGCCCGCAGCCGTCCAGATAGATAGATGCGAGATAGACACGCGGTTGGACAGAAGTTTGCATACGATCGGATTGCAAGCATGAATGAAAATGAAAGTTTCTTTGACGTTGCATTAAAATTTTGTTTGGACTTTTTATAACTTATTCTCTCCTTCTCTGCCTTTCTCTCTTTATTTCTTTCCTACCTCTCTCATTTTTGATTTTCATTATTTTATGGCCTTGAGCACTCTGCATGCTCCAAACATTAAAGTGTTTTTAGGTGTTTGCTTTTCTAATTCTCATCTAATGCTCGGATGGAGTCGAAGAAAGTGGGGAAAACTTTCTTTGGAAAGCTTTCTTCGGTGCAACATTACGTTGCATACTTTTCGGCCGCGAAGAAAAGAGTTTTCTATTAGAGAAAGGTGTTGTTTTCCAACTTCTTCTCCATACTGTACGAATAAATAGCAGTTACCGATGCAAGGCTAAGACGTTGGTGTTGTGAATATTTGTTAATGAAAACATTTCAAAGTTGCTGATCTTGGATTCGAAATAATGTTCCTTAATTTGTATGACAAGACCATGTTAGAGGAAATATTGGTAATATAGCGTGATACGGTATGTTTTGATATCTTGTGGTACAATGAACTTCGTGAATTAATCTATGATATAATGTGGTACAGTACTGTATAAAATTATAATATAATGCAGTGGTGCTGAACAAACATGTTAGTATTATGCGTACGAACAATACCCTACTTTTATTTTCAGATGCCCATCACAACACAGTCGACACATTAGGTTAAGATTCCTTAGGAAACTCCAAACGATTGCTCCAAATTTCGTTAAACACGATGATTAGGGGCAAAGAACTTCTGTCTTTCGAACGAATTAGCGGAAGCTTTTCCCACAATGCCTTCCGGAGACATTCGGCTCCAGAAAACAGTAAAGTCCGTCGTCAGAGCAATTGCAAAAACGTGCTGAAAATTGCAGTCAGTAGAGCCACACACATACCGATGCACATGGATAGACAGGTGTCTACTAACATACATGTAGTAGCGGCGGCCACGCTCTACTAAAACAATAAGACCCATTAGCCGATTAGTATTATTTCGACAAAAAAAAAAATAACAAAAAATTGCAACAAACTACGTAGGCGGCCAGAACGAAATAGCAGAACGAATAGTAGGAATAAGAGAGGAAGAGGAGAGGAAAGTGAGGAAGAGAACAGGAAAGGGATAGCGAGATAAAATAAATGAAACAGAGAAACAAAAAGAGCTCCGCGACACCGACAGCAATTGAAGCGTATCCTCCAGAATGATTTCACTGTCACTGCCATGGATGCGCCTGCAGTGAGATGCAAGTGAGTGAGCGCCAGCAACAATAACAACCATGATAACAAAAACAATAACAATAACAAAAACCAGTTCAGGCCAAATAAATGCAAGGCGCATACAGAGATTGCTTTGTGAACAAACAAGACTGAAAGTGTGTCAGGAGAACGAAATCCACCAAGCGATCGACGGCGACGGGAATCGAGAGATGACGAGATGAGCGGGAGCAGGTCCCACAACGATGCACTGCACCTGCCCCACTGCGGTGTGTGGTTGTGGTTGTCGTTGTGGGTTGTTGTTGTGCATTGTTGTTGCTGTTTGACTGTGGTTTTCGTCTGCCGTTGTTGGCGGCAGCAGGTTGTTTGTGTCTTTATCGTTGTCGCAATGTCTGCGTTTCCTCAATTTCGGAGGATGTGATCGCATGAGAGTTTCACCTCGATCGCCGAACTCATGCTGCGATATTTATGAAGTTGTCGAGTGTCAAACGGTCATTTAGCCGACCGTTTCTTTTAATTGCGCACATCTTGAGCTGCGGCAACTGTTTGCAGTCTGCAGCGACGACGACGCATCGCTAGAGCGTGTTGCTCGTAATTGTGTGCGATTTATGGCAATTGCGGAAATTGCAAGAATTCAAAATTGCAGATTGCTCTTTTTCTGATCGAGCGATCTCGGCCTAGGTGGCAGAAAGTAATCACGGAATCATCTGCTGCAGATGGGGAAACTTTCGACTGATCGATACGAGATTCACAGAAATCGTATCATGCAGGTTTTCGATGGTAGATGGGGAAAAACGAACAAAAGGCGAAATATGTTGATTCGGGGTATATTTTACAAATATTTCAAACCATTCTAGGGGTCATTTAAAATTAAAAACCCTAAAATCAAACCTTAAGTAATTTCTAAAGAATTTAACCCAAGAAACGAACTCGACTTCCAAATCGATCAGATATTGATATGAGAAAAAAATTCGATGGTGTTTATTCAAATATTAGAAAGTGTTTTCGATTAAATATCTATAACAGATGGAAATCGTGTTCTAAACCACATCGACTCTTCCTCGAGATCTCTTTTGCTCCCGATATAGAGAGAAACCATTTGCCCGAGGAAACTCCCGCAGACATGGCGGTGCTTTAGAACTCAGCCAGCCGATTTCCTTCGAAATTCTCTGTTTGAAAATATGATCATCTCTTCTTTCTGACAACCGAAAACGAAGTGATTCACGGGAAGCTCGAAAATTACTGACTTAATCGCTGTGCAACGGTAACATGTCCTCAATACATGTGGACACAGACTTATACACAATCGATCATTTCTCCGATTGCTCATTGTTGACTTAATTATTGCAATATTGGTTCCAACAATGGACAGACATCAGTGGCGACCGAGAAGCAGACCACAATAACAAGAAATGTGATGGACAATAAAGAAAAAATAAAAACAAAAACAAGCCGTCAACCATCGTGTAAACAAAACAGAAAGCGACAATGTTTACAAACCAGCAACGTGCAGAAATCACAGATGTCGCCTCCTGTTTTTGTTAACATCTTGTACAGTATTTTTAATATATATGAAAATGTGCCTTGATGAGTCGACGAAAGACGCGACGTGTTAATTGTTGTTGGCCGGGTTGTAAAATAGTTGTTAATGACCGTCGACCGTCGTCGTCATGATCATAATGATGATTATGTTACCTCTCATGATTCTCTCGTTCTTTCTTCCCTGCTTTTGTCTTTCTTGTCCACTTTAGTTTCTCTTGTTTTTGTTTCTTAAATCGTTTTACCTAAATTTCTACCGAGACTAAATGTTCTTCTTGGCCGTAGTTGCATACAGCATTCCTTTTCTTCTTTTTATCGGTTGTTAGATTTACTATTCATTCGGTGCCATCCACGTTCGTTCTCTGCCATGACTTATTTCTTTGCGACTTTCACTAAGACGAAATCGAAGCATTATTGAAAACCTGCTGATGAATGAGTGGCCATTGCCGGATGAAAGTTTCCACTGGAGCCTCTTCAATAATTCATTTATTGGCGTTAATGGGGTTTTCTGGAATTTTGTTTTCATGTTTCTTTTATGTTCGAGAAATATTGATGAGTGGAATTTTTGTATTGATTTACGTCTTTCCAAATGCTTCTTCAATCCCTATGATATGTGAATTAGTTAATGGGCATTTGGGCCTGATTTACCTTTAAATGAAAACCGATTCTTTTTTTATAATAAATTACTTTATTTTGTATTTTTCGTTGATTTTTTTGTAGATTTTTTTCATATTTTAATGAAATGCATGAATGACAAAGAATTATTACAATTACAATACATTAAAAAATATACAATGGTTTATATCGTATTTTCTTTTCTTGCTGACGTTTTCATTTATGTATAGGTGTGTGTTTGTCTGTTGTTTGGATCGACAGAGTCTGTTGTGTTTGTATTGATGGCAGGCGGGCAGGAAAATCTACCCCAGACCATCGGTGTTAATCGCGTTGTTGCTGCTGCTATTGGTGCTGCTGTCAATGTCAGACAAGAACAACGGCAGCTCACTACAGCAACAACAGCGTTGGAATGTTTGTATACAAGTATTCATGTAAAAAACTATAGTAAAAATACAACAAATTTTGTGCTATTGTTTAAGAGTTAAATAGAAGTAGAAGTAAAAATAAATAAAATAAATTAAGTTTGTGTTTTGTGTTTTTTCAGTCATGGAAACTAAGAGAAACTGATCAGAGAATGAGAGAAGAGACTAGAGGCTTGGAGAGTTAAGAGACAGAGAATAAAGTGAGAAGTTGAGCTGAAGAGAACGAGAATGATAGAGTAGATGTGAAGGAGTGAGTGAGTGAGAAATATAGATGTAGAGTTATGTGAAAGAGAAAGTGACGGGAGAAAGTTGTCATTGAGAGGAAAAGAGAAAGTCACCTGACCACAGAGATTTAAGAGAAAGTGTGAAAGCTCAGGTGGTCGAAGAAGAGCCTTGTGGGAGCCGCCCAGGTCGAGGACCGAGGGAGTCGGCAGAGTCAGTAGTGATGGTACAGCAGTTTTATTCCCCACGATCCTATGTCCGATCGTCGGGAAAACTATGGCAAGTTATGGCGTTTGAGGAACCAAAACTACGACTCCTTCCCTTCGGCTCTGATGGAGAGAGAGAGAGAGAGAGAATGATAGAATCAGAGTGAGCAGTAGAACGAAAACTCTAGTGAAAGATGAGAATGAACGCAGAAATCAATAGATGAGCGTGAAGTGAGAGCGAGAAGAGACGAGAGTGTGATAGACACAGATTGAGTTATTGAAATGAAGGATGAAACACAGAATGATAGCTGAGCTTAGGCGATGTGATATTGTATTACGTAGGACTAGAATTATGTGTGAAATAGTTAGATAGTGATGGAGAGAGAAAGATATAGAATTAAGAATGTTTAAAGTGAAAGGAAGAGATAGATATAGATAGAGAGAGACAGATAAAAGTTATTTATACAAGATGTGGTAGCAGGAAGTGAAACCATGAAAACATAGACAGATAGAGATAGATAGATAGATAGATAGATGAGAATATTTGGTATAGACGCGTGAAAGCAAACAGAAGGAAGTTGAGAGATATGAAAAGTAAGAGTAGTGTGAAGAGATAGTAAAGAGAAGAGAAGAAAAGAAAAGAAAAGAGGAAGATAAGAGACAATAGAAAGTAAAATAGATCTTAAAGAGTCAGTGAAAAGAACAGAAGCTGAAAAAGTGTATTACTATAGTGGAAGGAAGAAGTTGGCGACCGTCTGGATTGGGCTCAATGGAGCCCAAAGCGGCTGCGACAACTTCTTTTGCGCATTGAGTATTATTTTGTTTCTGTGCAAAAAGGTACCGACTTCGTCTCTCGTTGTTATGGTTTTCTTTACATAAACTTAAGGTTACGATCCGCTTAACGGTTATTAGATAATAATAAATAATTTAAATTATATAATATCGTTACCGCATTATATAATGTAAATGCACACACACATTTTACTTATTCTTCTTCTTCTCTTTCGTCTACATCGTCATATCTTCGCATTGACTCGCATCGCACATGCTTCGATCTGTAATCTTTGCCATCGGTCGTGGTCTTGGTGTTTTGTGGTGGAGCGAAGATAGGTTATATTGTATAATTTTACTCGAAAATAAATTAAATAAATTATTTAAATTAAATAAGAATCGCAAATAAATTAATGATTGTCCGTACTGCCGCCTACAAGTATGCAATGCATGCCCTGAGGACGGCCTCGTGCTGTCCAAAGTCGTTTCGTTTGGTTCCGTTCTCGTGCTCGTTCTCGTCCTCGTTCTGGTCGTTAGTGTTGGTGCAGTTGGTGAGCTCGAGGCTGTCCGAGTCGTCGGGTGCCGCAGCGGCGTCATCTTCCACGCCCCCTCGTCTATCCACTTCTCCTCCTGCCTCGCGTTCTCCTTCTCCGCCCGGTCGCCGTAGTCGTCGTCTTCGTTCCCGTCCTCGTCTCGTCCGCTTCTCGCTGTCCCTGGAGCGTCGCTTATGCCGAGGTCGCGGGCTTCTGGGCGCCGTAGGCCAAGTCCTGGGCGTCGATGGAGCGTCCCCAGCCGCCGTGTCCGGAGCTGCCGTACGAGCCCGAGGAGCCGGCGTCGGCGCTGTAGCCGCTGCCGTACGAGTCGTGGCTGACCGAGTGGCTGGCGCTGTGGTGGGGGTGGGCGACGACCTCGTAGGTGACGTGCTTCTCCTGCGACAGCAGCTTCTTCAGCCCGATGACGGCGGACAGGACGAGGGCGATCTTACCGATGAGCAGAGCCTTGCCGGCGATCAAAGCGATGGCGCCCAACAACAGGGGCAGGAGGGCGGCGGCCTTCAGGGCGACGAGGGCGAGGATGGGGCCCAGGATCTTGGCGGCCTTCTTCTTCTTGCCGCGGCTCTCCTCGGGGGCGTTGGGGTCGTCGGAGCCGCCGAAGAGCGACTCAGAGACGTCTTCGAGGGCGCGGCCGGTGGAGCTGACGGCCTGGACGATGTCGGCGCCCTTCAGCTCGACCTTGATGGTGTGGGTGTTCAGGAAGCCGGAGATGCGGTTCAGGGCCAGCGACTCGAAGGACTCGTCGCCGGAGATGGCGCGCGCGGCCTCGGAGCCGGCGGGGGCGTCGGGGGAGCGCACCACGGTCACGCCCTCGGTGAGGGCGAACTGGTCGCGGACTGCGAGCACCTTGTCGACGAAGTTGAACAGCTTGTACTTGACGCACGAGACCGAATCCTTGCGCAGGCAGTCGCTGTAGATGCTATCCATAATGTCGTTGTCGCTGCCGACGGCGTTGCGGGCGTGGCCGCGCGTCTCCTCGGCGGGCAGCGCAGCGGAGAGTGTGGCCAGACACAAGACACCGAAAATGACTTTTTTGTGAGACATGTTTATGTTTTTGGTTTCGTTTGCTTTGATTTGATTTGCACTGTTTTGTTTTTGGGTTTGGTTAGCGATAATTCTCTCAGTCAAGAATTATGCGTTGCAACTATAGTCCTTTGTTGTTGCTGTTGCTGTCACACAAACACTTTCTCTCTCTCTCCTCTGGCTGGGCGTGAAGCGGGAAGCACTGAGTTCACTGCGGAAACTGGGCTGTTGTTGCCGTTCGAACGTGGAAGGATGAAATGATACGCTTTCGGTGGCGCTCCGACAATTTATATAGCGAGTTCGCTCTCGTCGGTCGCTGCTTCTTCTTCGCGATCGCGCTTCTTCGGCAACGACGACGGCAGCAGCAGCGGCAGCGACGCGTTTCTTTCCTCAGCCGCCGCCGAGCGTGGAGCGGAGACCAGTTGAGCAGGTTTGTCGCTTGAGTCTTTCGTTTTGCGCTCATTTCTCCGACGGCGGCTGCGCTGCTGAGCAAACAGTGTTGGAAATGTTCGGCTCTGTCGTTGCAGAGGCCGCTGAAGAAGAACCAACAATAACAACATCAGCATCAACAACAACAACTATAACAGCGAGAATAACAATGCGAACGGGGTTTTATGTAAAAGCTCATAAAAATGTAAAATTTTCATAAACGCTTACAAGAAATTAACATTCACGCACACACTGGCCGATTGATGGACCGGACAGACGGATGGATGGACGGACGGACGGGTGGACAGAGGGCCGTTTGGACGCTGGAGAGATGGCCGAAACCGGCTGCCGCGCTTGCGTTTTCTTTCGCCGCACTCTCGCTGGCAGAGCGACGCCGGCCGTGTGTGTGTTTGCGCATCGGCGCCGAGTGAAGGTGTGTGCGTGTGGCTTGAGAGAAATGCTTTCTCTGGCTCTAAATTTAAATTATAAAGCGAAGATGGGGACGGAGAGGGCGATGGTGACGGCGAAGAAGCTGCAGCAGCAGATCTTGAGCATCATTGTCAACGGCAACACAAGACGACAGCAACAAGTTCATGTAACAACGACAACAATAACTGCAGACACTCGACTCTTAATGGCATATGGCCGTGTAGTTGTCACTTGTTTTTGTTGTTGTTGTTATTGCTATCCCTATCGTCCGATGTCCGAAGCAACTTTTAGGGCTTCGAACAAATTAAAAAGCGGCCCTCGAAATTGTGGTGTTGCCAAAAAAAGCAAAAACGAATGGCAACGGCGCAATTAGACCTGGAAACTGGAAATGAAATTGCAGGCACTTTTAATTTCTCTGCCCGGCTTTTCCTCATTTTCATTTTCGCAGCTCTCACGGCCAATTGCCGCCGCCAATGAAGTGGCTGCGGTCTGGTTCAGTGGTTGGCTTTGGTCTCTGTTTCGGTTTCGCCGTGATTTTGGTTTTTGGCCTAGCGAACGTCGCTCTGGTTGTTGGAGCTGTTACACGTGCTTGCGATCCAGCAGCAATTGTTGTCGTCGTTGTTGCTGCTGCGGCTGTGAAGGTTGCGCTGTTGGCCGTCGTCTTTGGGTGCTGTTTTCCCTTTTACTTTGCCGGCGAACACCATCGCATTCACTTGCATTTGGTTCATTTTAATTGCAAGCCATAAATCGGAGCAAAATTAAAGAAAAAAGAAAATGATCGCCTCGCGTTGTCGCCGGCTTCCCATCGACCAGGATCCCGGCCGACGTGCGGTTCAGTTCGCCAGTGAGTGGAGCTTCGTACAGAGCCGGGATGCGGAGCGGACCCATATCAATTGGTTTTGTCGTGTACTTCACCGAAAAGCAGAGAATTTCGCGTGGTTTTCCAATCGGCCGATGAACGACCATCGGAGTTTTTTGATGTGAATCGAGTTTTAATTTACTGCATGTGGTTGAGAATCGAATTCCTTTCAGTTTGCTGCACAAATTTAATTTTTGTTTACGAATCTGTTTTTCTTTGTGCGCTTGTATAGTTTTGTGAATGTCTTAAACCAACCCTTAGTTGGAGATAAGGAGATGAGTTCAAGGAAACGTGTTCATAAAGGGAATCGATCAGCTCAGAATAAGCTTTTAGTTTTCATTGAATTTTCAACAAATTGATTGAACAAATTGAATTCTTATAGTTATTTTAAAAATAAATTAGTTAGTGGTTGCTTCGAGAAATTTCGAAAGTCCTACTTTTGACTTTTCTTATATTAGATTACACATATCTGTGTATGCTCTAGTTTCCTAATTTCAGAGTCTCAAACATTCAGTTTCTGCCCGGCGAATTCCACTTCGCTCCAATTCTACTCGACCTTCCAGTAGCCGGCACAACCCGTAGTTGGGCTGATTAAAATCTGATGGAATTTTATTGCATGCCGAGAATCGGAAGAAGGCTGGCGTCTAATTCGTGTCTAGATGCGTGCGAGTCGCACTCGATGACTTTCTAAATCCCCACCATGCCATGTCGAGTTCACGGAATTGTAACGCGGTAACGTGGAAAACTCTTAATTGAAAGAGCGCGAATATCGAAATCTCCGATCGAGCAGCTGCAGACGACAATCGCCGCTGACTCCGTCGGAAAGGGGCGTGAGGGGGACGAGAGAGGTTCGTAGTGGACGAGAGTGAGCAGAGCGGGCGATAAACTTGACAAAGCTTTTAATTACAAAATGTGAAATTAATCTCGAGATCCGAGCTGCGAGTCACGAGTCGAAGTAAAATGTTCGAAATATAAAAACATGTGGAAGCAGAAATAGAAGAAACTACAACAAAATTATAATAATAAATAGATAATAAATAGAAAAGAAAACGAGAGAAAACAAAAGTAGTGGTCGATGGAAGAGGTTTTCACTTCGGAGATGGTAAATAAATGGGAATGAACCATTTTCCATTGAATGTCGGATTTTTTCAATTGAAAACTTTTTACTCTTTACTCTGTTGTAGCGGTGGCAATGGCCACACTGTCCACAACAACCGCACCTGTGACAGTGAGATCGATAACAATAACAGCAACAACAAGAACAACAGCAAAAACAAGTAAATGAACAGCTACGAACAAGTGGACATGCAGTGAATCGATAGCTATGGAGGAGCAGATCGGAGATATGAAGTGAAATATTGGTCGACCACATGGAATCAATGAACGAACCGAGTCCACTTGAGTCGTCGGGCGAACAACACATGGGGAGAAAACAACAGCCGAAACAATAACAACAGCAATAACAACTATGATGGCAACAACATAGAGATGTCGACTTCGCCACCAAGGGGAGGGACACCGAGTGACGGCCAGGCCGCCCCGGATCAGCACCTGATTCACTGACTGCCTGACACACTCGACCGACGATCGATCACAGCCCGGCTGCCGTCGACTATCACGAAAACGACGACGCCGGGGGATGTTGAAGAAGATCATGTTGCGGTGGATGAGTCTCGTGGACGTGGATCTGGATGAGGCCGATGTCGCTTCGCCTCGCGCTAATGCGATTTCCCAAATGTCAGCTGAAGCCCCGTCTTGGCCATAGCCAGCTAGGCGTAGAAAACACGCCAGCTTCATTCATAAAATCTCTTTCGAGCTGGGTTTCATTTCACTTCGACTTGGTCGACAGCTTGGTCAGCAATCACCACATCGACTTGGGGCTGGCATTGGACTTGGAGTGTGGCCGACAATGAAACCGCCTTTTCTCAATCGCATTCCAATCTGATGCACCGTGGAGCAAATTGAAGAGCTTTCAGATGAAGGGTGATATTTTTATTTGGTATTCCAAGAACAGGTTGAGCTTTAGAATTTCATTCGGGTCATGTCATTTTCATAGCAAGACTTAAAATTAGTAGCCATAGAGATTTGTCAATTTACTTTCTCTCTCTTGACCCCCGATGGGATTAAATTCCTTAACCTTAATACGCAAAGTTCTCTCCTAAAAATTTTCTCTTTCAATTTCAATGGGCACAAATCTTCTGGAATGAATTTTCGTCGATTTGCGGCTTTCATTTTCCACCTGACATACAAACTATATTCTAGCCGAACCGTAATCATCATAAATAAATGCCTGGAAGATAATACTGAATAAGCTGGTAATACAAATTGGTTCCACTCCCATGTGTTGTCGGCGCTGCCCACGCGGTCTTCTGTGCGGAGCCGATGCCGCCTCGCTCTCACAGCCCCATGGACCCCGCCTCCGACGGCGGTTGTCCTCAATACCGCGAACAACCTGTAAACATTTGCGACAAATTAATGCCTCAATGTCACGCCCGCGGCTGCGGAGTGGGTTCGGTCAGAAGACAGCAGATTTCCCGAACTTCTTCTTTCTGCACTGACTTCTATTTTCGTTGCGGTAAAAGTAAAAATTTCGATTTGATTTTAACACAATGAATCGCGATGATGCTCAGTCAGACACCAGGCATTGTTTTTGTTGTTTCTATTTAAAGCCAATATGCATGTAGTTTGTGTATGTAGTTTGATATGATGGCTTTTGTCTTTTTGTTATTATTATTTTTCGGACAAAAATGGAATTAAGAAAAGGGAAAGTTTGTTGTCGTCGCCGTGGTCTTTGTCATTTATGTCGTTTATTTTTACATTTCATTTTTTCTTCTCTTTATTGCTGCTGCTCTTGTTGTCGTCGTTGTCGGAGTTGATGTTCGTGTTGTTGGACATATTTTCTTAATATCATTATTTCTGATTTGAAACGTGCTGCTCGCTCGGCTCCGGTGTGATCAACTCGACTCGAGTATCGCGAACATTTCTCTTCCTCCTCCTCCTGCCCCACTCTCGCCGCTGACCCCACGGCTGGTCACCGCGCGTGTCCGGACGTTGGACCATCAGACGCTGAGGCGGCTGTCCAACTATCTCTCCGCTGTCTGTCTGTCTGTCTGTCGGCCGGTCCAGCCAACTCTCTCGGATGCCTCGACTACTCGGCGACCAAGAGACATAGCGAGAACGAGAGCGATGCTGAGGAAGCGGCCTTTCATTGAATGGTATCGATTTCAAAAATTTCTTTTCGAAAACCCATCCACCTTCCCACCTAACTGTAAATTGCGGCCGACGTCGTCGAACGAGCAGGACGGACATCTGCCGTCGGCCATCGACAGCCGTCATCGCCACCATCAGCCGGCCGGCCATCCACAGTCGATGGCTATAAATGTTGTTATTTAATCATGGTTGTAAACTTTTCGTGGGTTTTATTCGCCAGCGATTGGCGTGGTTACCATTCTTGTTGTTGTTATGATTTTCGATGTTATTATTATTGTTTCTGTTTCTGTTACAGAGCTCAAGAGAAATGCTACCATTGTTATTGTTGTTCATCTCTCTCGAAGTAAATCCCATGTAGTCTTGGCTTCTCTTCGTCCATCATCGCCGGATGAAATACTTTCGATGCTGGAAACGTCGTGGGCCCAGCCCGATCCCCGTTGTGATAACTTAATTAATGCAAGGTATTTGGGACAACGGAAATCGAAGATAGTTCTCTAATTTTGGAGCAAGTGCTGGATCGCAGGTTGGATTTAAGGATTGGGCACAACGGAAGTTGGCTGAGTTATCGAGAGCTTAGAATAGTATTAGGGTATTATTAAGAGGTAGAGAAATGTAAATCAAACTAATTATAAAATTTGAGTATCAATAGGGCAGTGTGTAAAGGGAACACGTAGTATACAATCATAGAAAATACAATAAGAAACTAGAAGATAAACATTCCTAATCTGTTTCCATCTGCAAATCACAATCCAATCATATAATAAACAACATCATTTCCTCTGAAGGTCGTAATTTAATTCCAATTTATTTGAATTGATGAATATTTCAAAACTGCAAGAACAAATCATAACCTTATCTCCAACTGAGTTCTCGAAAATATAGTAAATAAATCTATGGTTTTCCTCAAACTCCAATGAAAGTCCTTTGTGAATGTGGTGCTAATTTTGAAAGCCGCATGGTATAAACACCAAATCGTGCCCTCATGTGGCCCGTTGTGTCTTGTTAAATTTTCAATAAACTTCGATAAAAGGTATCGAATATTCATTCGCAACGAATTCAATGTGAAATTAATAAATGGAAAACGTGCTTGAAGCTCATATTTCAACTACTGTTTCTGTTTCCATTGTCTTCATCGTTGTTATTGTTACTGTCAATGCTCGTTGCCGAAACAATGAATTATGAACTAACCACAACAGATTCCCTCACAATCCTTCATCCTCGCTCACGTCCCCTCCCATTGATGTTTTATCGTATTTCCCACATTTGGCGACTCTTCAATTCAGTATTTGCAATGACTTGGCTTCGTTTTTGTGTGTGTTAGTGTGCGAGCTGCCACATGCTGCACGTATGAACGTTGGGACGCCATCGTGCCATCGACACTCACCTCGTGTTTCCGACAGTGTCGTTTGTCATGACACGACATTTAGTCGGTTATCGAAAGGATCCAATGAACTACATGGTATCGATTCGTATACCTACATGCATCATTGCCTGTGTAAAGCCAATTATTGGTGCGATTTATTTTCGGAGCTTATATCGGATTCATGTCAGACATACATATTTTCACATACGATTTTGTAATTGAGTTAATTGCTTTAACACTTCCCCATCATATCGAGTTATCAATAATATAATATAATAATATAATATTATTTTAATTAGTGAATTTATTAAATTTCCTTAATATGGGGAAATGTAATTTATATTATAAAGTAATTATTGTTCAAATTATACATGTTTTTTATGAGCAATGAGAAATAATAATATTCTTGTTATAATTGTCTTCCTTATCATATCGAATTATCACTAATATCATCATCTCTAATAGAATATCACAGCATTATTTTTATTAGTGAATTTATTAAATTTCCTCTCCATGATGTAAAGTAATTTTTTGTTGAATTTATAAAGATATATTTTATTAATGAGCAATTAAAATACTTTCTTCTTTATTGTATTTATTGTCTGTATTTTTATTCTTGAAAACGAATTTTTAATCATTGTATACTTACATTTCGGACATACCTTCGAAAAGAGCCCGAGGTCTCTGATTGACCGGAAGTGATGTCTTGTTGGAATCTCCTCTCTCTCTCCCTCTCATCGCCATTTCCCATTTCGCTCGCAACCGGTGTCGACTCCGCCTCCTGCCGAACTCTCACACACTGCGGGAAGAACGCAACTTTCGATCCCCTCGCATCCCCGCCGGCCCCATGGGCTGGATGGACCAGTTCCTCGGGCATTTAATTAACTTGATCGAATTAAAGCTCTTTCGGAAAGTGGCAATTTCGACAAAAGCAACAACCACATCAGCATTCATCGGTAATGACAATGGTAGCTACAGTAACAACAACAACATATGTACATCTCGATCGATACGAATTTCTCCTCGATTGCCGGGAGTCTTCGGTTATCGCAACTCATGGATCGGTGGGAAAATTCGGATTCGATTGAAAATCGAAAGGTGGAACCAGTTGCGTACAACAAAAACCATAACAACAACAATAACAAGAAGACCCTTTGCGAAACCCCGACCATCGATGGAAGAAAGTATGAGGAGAATCGAATAAGAACGGATGTCGCTACAACAACGAAAACCAGGTGCTCCCCATGTCCTAGAAACCCCGAAGGCGGCCTTTGCACGCAAAATTCGAACGCGAAACCTGCAGCAGAGGGAGAGAGGGGCGCAGAGCACGAGATGATGGGGTTGGCAACGCAATCCCTTTCTCTTTCGAAAGAAAGTTGTTCGGTCGCTTCGGCGAACGCGCGGATTCCAGGCACAGAAGACAGTCAGACAGGGACCGACCGCAGCCTCCAGAGCGAGCGATTTTCGAAGAGAAAATTATATAATAACGCAGAAGCAGCAGCAAACCAAAAACGAAATTAATAAAGTAAACATACAGATTTATAAAAAAGACATCTGAAGTCACAATAAACTAAAGGCAAATCGCGGTTTTGTTTTTCTAATGTTTGGTTGTTTTTTTTTTGTCTTTTAGAGTTTTAGTGTTTGGTTGTTTTTCTAATGTTTGGTTGTTTATCTGGTGTTTGGTTGTTTTTCTAGTGTTGTGGTTGTTCGATGTCCGTCCGTCCGTCCGTCCTTGTGTCGTGCGGTGCCTTCAGCAGTTGTTGCTCTCGTCGATTTCTATTTTTCGATGACTCGACTTATATAAGGCACCGGCGACAGATGACACTCGCCTCGTGGCGGGGTTGGAGGGGCGATGCAGGGTCAGGTTCGGATGCGCGGATCAAGCGATCGGCGGCTGTGTGGTTGATGTGCGGATGGCCGCGTTATGTGGAGCGAATGAGATAATTTCAGCGGAGCGGTGTTTTTTCACTTTGTTTTCGCTCTCCTTCGGACGAACGAAACTCGTACTCGTCCGAGGGCGGCTCACGGTGAAAGTATACGTCGGGCGGTGGGGAGCAGAACAAGATTAATGGCCATCGTGCCAGCTGCGGTGGGTCCCGAGTATTGCATAAGTCTAGAAGCCTCGCGACCCAAAGCGGGGTCAGCACGAGTTCAGTCGGCTCCTCCCACAGAGCAATCGCGACTGCGATTTGTATTTATTTGACTTTCTGTGGAATCTTAATCTGTTTTTAACAAGTGTCGTTCATCTATTTTTAATAGCGGTGGACAATTGGGTCCTCGGCGCAATAATTCGAGGCGGAAAATGGACGACGGGAAAACTTTCTTTTCCGAATGAATCTTCTCTAGCCTCTTGGGATCCCATTCGGCTTAATTCGCTCTGAGAAATAATGATCAAGTGGAAGTCTCACCGAAGACGAAGCAGACACCGAGTCGATGCATTAGAATTGGCTCGAGTCGAAACCGTTGGGAAGCGTTTTCCCAGTCCACCCAATGTTGAGACGAACGGGTTCGCCGCTCAAGTCTTTCGTTTGACAAGCACTTCAGTCATTCAAATTCAAAATTCACCAACACAAAGGGAATCACAGCAGAATGGACAATAGAAAGATTTATATGACATGTATGGAAAATAAAACAACACACTTGATTTATGAAAATCCCCAATGTATTTCTGGAAATTTCACTCGGCATTTTCTCCCCTATATCTTTTGAGCATATGCACGTCAAGAGTCAAATGCACAACCTTCTGGCGTGGCCCCATCTTATTCTTCTTCGTCTTCTGTCCGAGTGCCTGACCGTCGGAGTCTTTGCATCACCCCGCCTCAGGCGGTCGCACGTCCACGCAATGCGTGCAACTTCGAGTGGAGGCAGCTGGAAGAGCGAAAAAGAAAAATCTGAAATAAGATGGAAACGGGGAGATGAAAAAGCGAGAAAAAAGATAAATAATATCGCTTTCACCAGTTGTTTGCAATGAGTTGACGTTCGATTAACAATATTTCTTCGTTCACACACAATCACATCGAGCATCGCGAAGAAGGAAATTTTCGAAAGTAAAAAATGCGATAATGTGAATTGCAGATGGACAAGAGAAGAATCGAGCGATCCTTGTTTAGTTGTGCCCGAGTCCAAGGCAATAATTAATCTCGTTGCTTGTTGCTTGACTCGATTTCATGATTTCAGAAGAATTATTGAATGATTTGATCAGAGTCCAACAAACGATCGCAGAGCTCTTCTGGAAGTCGTCTCATTATGGTTTCTCATTATTTCTCAACGGTTTTACGCCACTGCAACTTTTTCGCTCCAAACGAGGAGATGGAAAAACGATTCTTCCGAGTGTTTTTTTGTTTAGCTCAGAGGCTGCGCCTCTCTTGAGATCGACGCACACGCATGCAAATGGTGCAGTCGCAGTCGCTTTGGCACCGCCGTCCAGAGCCACAACAACTCTGGCAACAACAACGACGCAGACACATAATAACCTACTTCAGTTGTTGGCTAGTTTACGGTTCAAGCGAAGAGCAAGAAAAAGCCAAGGTGGAAAACGGAGAAGTTGTTGCAAATACTTGAAATTCTCAAAAGAAGTTAACCTGAATTTGAATGTACTGTTGTTGTCATTGTCGTTGTTGAAAAACAAAATAAACCAAATAAAAACGTAAATTTTTGAATGATTGCGGCTGGTGTCTTTTAGTTGTTGTTGTTATGGTTGTTGTCGGGACGATGACTTTGTGTGTGTGTGTGTGTGTATGCTGATCTTCAATAAATGGATTCGGTATTAAAATAGACACGCACAGCTCGGCCGCACCTGTTGCTGTTGCCCTGCCTCGCGGTCGCTACCAATTTGAATGCGGCTCGTTTCGCCTCGTCTCCCTCGCTCTGCTCTCCTCGACACAGCTTTCGCTCTCGTCTGTCTCTGGGTCGCGAAATCAATTCGGCCGGGAACTTTCTGCGGAGATCGATAGAGCGGTGACGAAAAGAGACCATCGTTTGTGAAATGACTTATTCAGGCTACATTGAAGAATCAATTGAATTCGAGAATCAAATGAGGATTTTAATTCGAAATTTCGATAATCACGATTCTAGACCAATAGACCAAATGCTATGCTATAAACGATGAAACGATGATTGTTTCAAAAGTCTTTCGCTGCACTAGAAGCTTGTGAAATGATCCATGTAGATATCAATTGTTTTGGTGTGGATGAGATTTCATTTTTGGCATAGAAATAACAGTAAGCATTGTTTTCCCAACTGTTGAATTGGAATTTGAATTAAAATTCCATGCCCATTGTTCTTCTCTCTCTCTCTTTCTTTCTCCATCTATTGTGACGGAAATTCATATTCCGTTGATGCGTGTGCGAAACCGAAAGCAGCCAAGAAATTCATTCATTGTCACACTTTCGATCCGCAGAAGTTGGCAGCGCCGGAACAGTCGAAACGAACAGAACTGCATTTCATTAGTTTCATAATTTATGTGCATTCCTTGGTTATTCAGAAGTACAACCTACATTTGGTGACCCTGGAGGATGCTTCGACTACAACAACTACAACAATCGATTCATGTCTGAAAACCAACAGCAACAGCTCCTATCATAACAACAACAACAACATGACAATACATTAATAACAATAATTTTAAATTTATAATTTGAGTTGCACTCTGTAATTTCAGAAATTTCACTCCCAATTCATTTCTCGTTGTCTTTCCCTTTCTCTCTCTTTTTCACTCATTTTGTTCTCTGTCTCTTCGCCCATCTTCAGCCATTGAAATTCTGCTGCAGTTCATTTGCTGCTGAACACCATCAAGACACTTGAATTTGCAATTTCGCAGAATTCGCTGCCTTCACAATCCCTTTCCGACTCCATGACGAACTGCTTCCGTCGCATGCGCTCACGAAAGAAAGCGAAACTGAGCACGGAAAGAGATGCGCAGCAGCAGCCGATGCATCGCGTGCGGGAACCTGAGCGAACGACGTCCCTGCGACCGTCCCATGGTCGAGTGGCGGTTCCTCGCTGTCTGACTAATTACGAGGCGTGAGTCAGACGCCCCGTCATTTGCATTGCATCCGTCTGTCCGTCGATTCAATCGTCTGTCCGATCTGTCCGATCACCGAGTGCGGGCGAAAACCGACATTTCTTCAATGCAGCCTCAGCGTTCGAATTCAATCCAACGCCTCATGAGTCAAATATTTGTCCGTCTACCCATGTCTACCGTTCGACTCTCTGAGCCTCCGTCTGTCTGTCGACTGCTTGCGGTATTTCGCACAAATTCGCGGCATTTTTATTTTTTCATTTTCATTATTTTAAAATTCACACGATCTGAACTTTCACTTGAATGCCTTTTCTTCGGCCGCGTCTGCGACTGCAACGTTGTTGTTATTATTGCTGCTGATGCTGCCTGGAATTGCGCCAAGTGCGCAACGCAAATTTAAGTAGTTTCCAGCGGCCGAGTCGAGGCCACGAATTTCAATTCAATTATTTGAATCTCTAATGCTTTGCGGAAAAGCGGAACAGCGCAAATTTAACAGCAATAAAAGAGAGAAATGGAAACGCGTTCGCCGCTTGAATCTTTCGATTCGCCAAGCAATTATTTATCTGACCTTCACCCCACCCCGACGTCCGGCGCTTTTCCCCATTCACAACGCAAGTGACTGATAATCACTCCATCACTCGGCTGATCGATCGATCAAGCGATCAGTTAGCAGAAAGTTTCCCTCGTAAAGAGTCGTCAATATTTGCCTACGAGCTGTCAACAACCGCCATCGCCACCGTCGTCGTCGTACCTCGACAAACACGCGGCGTGGTCTGCCTTTGGCACGCGTGACCGGCGTCCGGCGGCTGCCGGTGACTCTTCGTTGTTATTGACGGAGCACTTAGCGGGCCGATGACAAAAACACAAGTGAAATTGCATCACTTTTTCCTTTTCTCCGCCACGCCTCCGCTGCTTTTGCCCTTTTCTCCTGTTCGCTTGGAAATTTCCGACTATCGGTCGGGGCGATTTCGCATTCCTGCGCCACTGCATGCGCCACGGATGGAACTCTGATTGGGGCCGATGCACAGACGACTGCGTTTGACAGACTGTCCGTCGTCCATTGGCTGCTGCTGTCGCCGGCGATCTTTCACACTTTTACAACAGGTGATCGCTTCATTAGCCCGTCGCAGCCGCCGTCCGCGGCATGAGCCAACAATTTGTTTGCACTGCATGAGACGATCTCGGCCATTTTCTCGTTGCCGTTGCTGCTGGTGTTTTACCGTTGTTGCTGCTGCTGTTGGTGGATGTAGAGATGTTGTTGGTTTTCGTATTTGTAAATAGTGGATCGAAACGGATGTTGTTGTGGCGGAGGTTTTACTTCAATTTGCATTTCATTGTCGATCGGCTTGTTTGGATTTTTGTGGTCGAGACATTGAACTTGTCAGAGTTCACGCCATCGGCAGCAACAGAAACCGAAATAATAACAACAACTATGACAAAAAAAACAACTACGGCCGCTTTATTTCGATACACTTGCGACATGAACTTGACTTTGAAACAACGAAGTCTGGGGATTTCGTGCTCCACTCGCCGAGAGACATAAAATCGGAATTAAATTCGAAACAAAAGATTCAAGCAACGAACTCACGCTGGAGACAACTTGGGGAGGTGTGTTTTTTTTCGTAATTTTGTAACTCAATTCGAGGGAAACACAATCTCTCGCCGCATGAATCACATTTGCAATAGTGTAGCAGCAGCAGCAACAATTGTCGGTACCGCAAAACGTGCGCAGCGGGTCGTTGATCCGCAACCGATGAGCGGTGAATGCAAAAAATCAATTGCAGCCGACGTCGGTCACGTTTCATTCACCACGACGCCGGCGACAGCGCAGCAAACGCTGAACAATATTTGTACTTGTTGTGTTAGGAGTTGATGTTGTTGCTGGTGCTGGTGCTGGTGATGACTTTGTTGGCAACGTCAAAGTCATCATCATCGCCATGAAGAGACCTAACAACAACAACGATAATCTATAGAAGAAGAAAGTGTTGAAAGCAACGATTGGACGATTGATCAATTAACAACTGGTTCGTTGCCCAAGTCTTTCGTTTTAATGGCGTCTTAATGAAGTTCTATTTTGATGGCGGACGTAAGAAGAAGGCCAGAAAATGGTTTAATTGTCGCTTAATTGGACGTTGATCATCAATTTTCGGTACCCCTGGCAAACACTTTCTAGCGTTCTCTCACCGCCGACCACCGACGACTGGGAGCCCACCGATCGATGAATCAGTGGCTGACTGATCGGCTGCCGCCTGCCTGTCTGTGTCTGTGTGAGTGTGAGTGTGTCTGGGAGTCGGTCTGTCGGAAAGTCGAGCCCGCCAAGTGCCCGTTTAACTAGTCATTGAACCTGCTCGCCGATTGACTCGCACCGTGCCCTGGAGCGAGCCAAAGTCCACGTTCGCGTCGAAGGCGATGGACGCGCATCGGCGGCGAGAAAGTGAAATTTTCGCCATAAACCGCAGCCGGACAGCAGCCTCAGTTCAGTTACAGTTATCCGCCGCTGAACCCTGCGGCCCGTCGTCCCGCGCCCGCCGTCGTCGCCTGCCCGATAAATTTTCAGCCACCAATAAAACTGGTTGTCGCGCGTTGTTGGCTGGCCCAAACAATGCAATAAAAAAGCACTTTCTTGTCTTCTCGAGATTTCCTTCTCACATTGGCGTCGTCGTAGTCGTGATTGTTGTTATTGTTTTTGTTGTAAATTGCAACCCAAATGCAGCCGCAGCACCGTTTCGAAAACTGGTCTAAAAGTGAATTTCTTGAGTTGCCCCAAGTGTCGTTCGGATCGGAGCCCACTTTTCTTCCATTTCTTCCATTTGCGTTTCTCCGCTCTCCTCCCTCATTCAACTCTTTTGATAGATTTTGAATGGCTCCGAGGCAGTCGACGGACCGACAGGCGTATGAACAGACCGACCGAGAGACAGACCGACTGGTGGTCAAAGAGACGGCCATTGAGATCTCCGTCAGAGGGACAGACATGCAGATGACCGACTGGTTGGACGGGTGGACGGAGAGACAAACAGTTAGATGGATGAACAGCGAGTAACTTGAAGTGTGTGTGAGTTATGTGCTTGAAACTACTGACTTCAATGGATGGACTCTGTGCAACGAACCCCCCTCTCACGCTCTCTCATGCTCGTTCTCCAGGCTGCTCAACTCTGCTGCGGTGCTCTGCGAAAGTTGGAAACAAGTTCTTTGTATTGTGTTATGCGAGGGAAAGTGTTGCTAACGACCGTGTAGGAAAGTTCCAATTGCATTCCATTGGAGGGATCCCAAGAAACGACCTGCTCTCAGAGCTCCATGGCGTATGAGACGATGTTGACTCAAAGTCCGGGATGGGCTTCGAGGCCACAAATAGTGGATGATGAGCGAACCCTGGATCCTTCCAGCTTTTTATGTTCCCCGTCCAGTTTTAATTTTATCCTTTGGATTTTTCCTAGTGGGTCATCGAGTGCCCGGACTCCGTTCTCGGGCTCGATTTGTTTACACTCCGTGTCTCCGCTCGAGAGCCCCAAGCCCGAGACCCAGAGACCGCCAGACCCCACGACCACAAGGCATACCATATACCATACCATAAGCCGAGTGGAGAAACGATGAAAACACTGAGAAAAATCACATCTACTTGGAGCTGCAATTACATAGCTTTTTTGTGTTGTTTTTATTAATGCTATCCGGTTCGGACACAATAAATGAGCCCCAAATTACAATAACAACCACTACAAAAAACACATAATTTCTTCAACTAAATACAAAAATACGAAAAATAACAATAACAACAAGAAAAGATACTAAAGATACTAAAGATAAACAATCTGAAATTCAACCGCAGCCGGATGGACGACCGACCCAAAGAAGATCAAAAGTCGAAGCCCATGCAGATGGTGAAATAAATTGAGCGAAGCAGCGGAAGAAGAGAATAAAAAAAAGAAGGGAAGAAGCCCGAGTGACACAAAGTGAAGAAAAGTGAGAGTTTTCACTTTCAAAACCACACGAAATCCGACCGAAATTGAAATTGAAACCACGCATGTTTAATGACTCCTGCCACGCCCTCTGCCGAGCGAGCTGGAACTGGCCTAATGCGCCGTTCACGTGTTCTTCTTCATCTTCTTCGCGGTCCCGCTCCCTCCCACGAATGGTGGTGGAGCGTGGAGGCCACCGCAAGATAATTGCGACGGATGCTGCCGTCTATATTGCAGATCTGATCAATCCACCGACCAAAGTAGGGAGAGAGAGAGTGAAAGGAGCGAGAGTGAGCAGCAGAATGGAAGGGAACGAAAAACACACGAATAAGTATTGTGTAATGCGCGGATGAATAACCATTGTAATGCGAAGTGGAAGTGAAAATAAATCATGATCAAACAGAGGAAAGTTGGAAGGGGAAAGGCCAAAACCTTGCGGTAATGTTGAATGTGGTAAGGAATGACCGTCAGTCAGAGGGACGATGGGATGAATATAGCCCCAAATGCAACATCAAAATGCTGACTATGATTTTATAATTATGCTTACATCAGCAAAAAAGTCGATGACCATTTAAACATTAAACAATATGCTAAATCTCAAGTAAATGTGCCATAATTATCAATATTGAATAAAGAAGATTGTAGTTGTGTGAAATGCTTAATTTTCTATTATAACGAGAAACTAAAATTAAATGAAATTTTTTTTTAATTCGAATGTATCACGAGCTAGAGTAGTTCCTTTGGGTCTTAAACCAGATTACCATTGAGTTCATTAACCGAATGACACCAACTCAAGCTAAAGCGAGCTTGGCTGAGAGTCTTCGAATGTGAACTTCCAACTTCACATTACTGAGCGTATGTGTGTCTGTCACATGCTCCATAATTCGCATATTTTTCTCGTTTATCAACTGTTTTCCATCTCAACCAAGTTCAGTTGTTGTTGCGGTGGCCTAATGAAGCAGTTAATGTAGCCCAACAAAGACCGCGAAAAAAAGGGCATCTAATGAAAATAAGAAGACATTCTGCGACTTTCACAGCTCTGCTAGATTCTCGTCTGATCTTTTTAATTGTCAACACTCACTTTTACTCTTGCTACTGTCGTCAACGAGCCTCAGAACGAACGAATGTTGGTACGTCGGAGTTGTCACCAGTCTTTTGCGGCCACTTTTCCCTAATTGAACTTGTTTGTTTGTTTTCGGAGCTTAATTACCTCCATTCAGTCGCTGGTCAGACATGATGGACGAACTCATTCCAGAACTTGTTGTATATGCTTTGATTAGTGGTTACAAAAACGATCTTAGGGAAATTACTTTTCCACTTTTTTGCATTCACAACGCTATATACAACTATATTCCATATGCTACCTTATTATTTTTCAGTTTTTCCTGCGCTTCATACCATTATTTTCAGTCCAGCGATTAAAATCCATTCTCGGCGACTGATGAAAGTGAATCTCGCCGTCAGCCCCAAAAACCTTTCTACGCAATTTGGCAGCAATTATGCTTAAAAATTAAACGATGAAAGAGAAGTTTGCCCAAAGGCTCAGATCTACAGATACTCCAGATCCCTAATCAACTGCAAATTATTTTCTCCCTCTTACTCTGTGGTTCTTGAATCATTGGGGGGAAATCCTTACCTGGAGCCCGAGAGACTTGATCTCTGAAGTGTAATAATTCTCACTGCTGGTGCTGTGACTCGAGGCAATTTGCAATCAAAACCTTAAACAAAGTATTTCGCAAAATATTTCGTTTTTTTGACAAATTTCCATACTTTCTCACATTTGACAAATCAATATACATATTCATACATACACACGTCGTCACACACATCAAGTATACACACAGTTTGCAGACATTGAAAGACGAAAATCGAATTGCAATTTTCTACTGCATTTCAGTTAAATCCGCAAAGTTTCAATGGCCCCCACTTGACAACCACAACACAAATAATGCAACAACAACAACTGAGAAAACCATTAGTCAACAAACACACCCAATGGCCTCTGAGGCCAAAGCCAAAGAAAGCCCCCAAGTTGTGAGCCAGCCATGATTTGAATGCAATGAACGAACGAAAAGAAGAGCGAACAAATATGTATATAGAGAGACAGTCAGACCGACAGACCGACCGATAGGTAGACAGATAGACAGACGAACGAACGTTGAATGAAAGCCATTGAAGTCTTCGATCGATTTCGGTTTTTGTTCGAATGTTTTCTGGAAATGCATTCGTTTTAATTGTCTCTCGGTAAATATATGTATGTAGATCAATAGAATTCTGGTTGGTCACAGCTCTCCTGGCATCCCCGCGGGGTTCATTAGTTTCTAATTATGTTGGAAAATGTTTAATGAGGCGCAGCATCGAGTGGTTTGTGAGCTGTGGTTGCGGGCGAATCACGTACGGCACGTCATTTCCGGACATTTATGCGTGATTTGTATCGTTTGTTTCCTACTCTCCTAAATAATGTCGCTTTTCCCGGAATATTGCGAATATAATTTCTGGTTTCACTTGGTTGACTGACTCGCAGAGATCTGAATGACACGTGCCTTGTAGTTCGTGTGGTTCACACATTGCCATTTATAATAGATTGATATACACATATGTATAACCTGAATATATATACCTAAGTGAATATTCATCCTGCAGTCTATCCTTCAATTTCTACAATATATATCTGTTCTGTTCATTCACTATCTTCGGGGCATAATTTCAGGCTCCATTGTAGTCAGGAAACCACTTTACTTTCTCCCTCTTCACACACTCAAACCGTGATGGTGAAACTTACAACAGAATTTGACTCCAACCGGAAGCGTGAAGAAAGCTTTCTTTCTCTTGCTTTAGGTTGATTATACCATTGCATAGGTTTAGGCATGAAGGTTATTTGGTTGGGTGTAGTGAGAGGTTTCTATTGATAATAACGATTTAATATGTTAATACTTATACACATTATTTATTGTAAATACTTATATATAATATTTATTGGTAATACTTATATACAATGGTTGGAGTTATATTCTTGAATTATTTTTAGTGGTATCACCTTGAAATCAAAGAACACTTGCTAAGATTCCCCTCAATGTATTTGAAATATAGCCTAAATGTATGTATGTAAAAAGTTAAGGGTTTTATAGGGGAAAGGTATGAGAAGAATAATAAATTATTATTTATTGATCATCATTTAAACGATAAACCTGTTGTCGTCTTCATCTATCAATAGGAATTCACACACAAGTGTCTCTAGCAACTTATGTTAAGGTTCCTACGACGAACCCTGGGATACCGTATCATCTAATAATAGAAATGGAACCGCATTAACTTTCCTTTTTATCCTGCTGTGTAATGATGAATTGTAAGCGCATGTGGCAAAGATGAAGGTGACTGGAAAACATGACTCCGGGTGACAACTAACACGACATGGTAAGGAATAAGGGAAAAAACAATTTTTGAGTTGAAATCAAAGTCAATAGGAAAGTGATGGAAAGATTTAAAGATGATTATCAAATAGCTGGTTGTGCCGGAGGCTTGCAAATAACGGTTGTCGGGGTTATGAAATCGCCAGAAAATCAATAGCTCATTAATCTTAATAGCAGCCAAATGAAGCGATGAGTGAAGAACTTAATATGCAAATTATGTTAAGCGGATGGTGGAGGGGAGGGAGGTTGTTTTCTCCGGAGAAGTTAGAATGGACCAGTCATTGGGGATAATCGCTCAATACACGGGGTGAAGAAAGTGATTAGAACAATGGAAGACATTGATAAAATACAATAATACAAAAGGATTTTTCGATTTTACAATTTCACTGAATAAGAATAAACCGAAGAGAAAATATTTCGGAGGAAAACAGATTATTCGCCACAAACGACTAGAATACCCCTAATTAGCATGAGAAATGTTGGGAAACAAAGACAACGAAAGAAAAAAATATATTTAAATTCATTTAATGATCTCTCTTCGCCTCCAACCAACACCATCCATGAGAAAAGACAAAATGCTGCTCATAGAAATTGTGAATAGAAAGAAAATAGAAAAGTTTGTCAAAGCAAAGACTGACAAATACTTTGAACCTTTTCCAACGCTCTCACTTTCTCATCCGATCCCATCTCGTCTCGACATGGCTCGACTCATGTCAATTAATGAGTTTCCATTGAAAAAATCGGTCTTTGGTACTTTTGAGATCGAGCGGCGATTGATTAATGAACGGCCGACTCAGCATCAGCAGAGTCAATATTTTCCTTTTACCAATAAAATTAAATAACAAAGCCAAATTTTATATGAAGAAGTTGATGCATGGGGTGAGCTCTCTGTGACAGCGAAATCTACCAACAATTGTTCCCTGACGGGATTTCTGGATTCTCCGATGGGTGACAAGACTCAGATGTTGTGGATCGATTTGCTGGTAATGGTCGCCGACTCATTCGATTACTCAGTACATGAACCCCTACTTTCCTTCACCTTGAGCCGAACCTAAGGCAATGCGAGGAGTTTCCATTATTCCGATTGCTTTGTACCGCCGTCTCTGGCGATGGAATACTTCTCGAAACGACTTTCCCTTTCTCGAGTCTCGAAGCACCGCGCGGAGTGGAGCCCGTGACTCGCCAAGGAGTGGGGATGTCATAAAGCCGAGACTGACATCGACATTCGACACGATCGAAATACTTAGAAACCACCAACAACATCAACAACGACGACAACTTCACCTAAATGTAAAGTGCTAAACACCAACAGCATCAGGTAAGGCTCCAATAACAACAATAACAATCTGCATATATAACAATTACAACAAAACCACTCACACACCTCTCCAATGAGAACCCGAATAGCAGTCGATTGATATTGTTGTTGTTGTACTTGAAGGTGGTCTTACTGATATCGTTGTTGTTGCCGTTGTTTTTATCGATGTTATGATTGTTGCTGTATCTGTTGCTATGACTGATTCTGATGACTGAGATGAAACTCGAGCTCGCCGGATTCCAGAAAATGTCTCGAACACACACACACACATGATTCGTCATGGCGTGGTGCGTCTGTGTGCGAGGACGTCCAGCCGACCTTCTCTTTTTTTCTCTCTCGTCTCCGTAGGTGTGTGTGTCGGGGAGCATGTGTATGTGTGTAGATCTGTGGAGCGTCAAGAAACTGGGTCAAAAGGCACACGACGCTCACGACTCGCCGGGGCGGGGGTTGGAGAGCGGTTGGCGTCGAACGAAGGTGGAAGTGTTTAGGAACTCGAACAATGTCAACAAATTTTACTCTTTTTCTCGATTTCGGGTTTGCCCATTCTTGTGTTCTGCTCGTGATTTCTTATGTGTTTTCTTTTTGTTCTTGTCGCCGCCAATGTTTTTGTTTTCGTTTTTTGTTTTTATACTTGTATTCGTTTGGGGAGACGTGAAGTTTTGTTGTTATTAAAAAGCAATTATTGCGGAGAAAACACCTTGTTCGCCACATCGTTGACCTTTCGCTCCTTGAGGTGGGATTTTTCCATTCCGAAAAGAGTTATTGTTTCCTTCCTCTATTATTTTATTCCTTCAGTCACTAGGTTTCTGCTCATTGAAGAGTTTTTTTTTCTTAAATCAAATATTTGGTATTTCAATGATTTTCTCTTTTGTTAATTTAATGCGTCATTTCTACTTTATTTATCTCTTCTATCTCACTAAGTCTGAATTTAAATAGAAATACTTTCTTCGAATTCTTGCGACACATTAGCAACAGCAACAACAACAACTTGCTCCGACATTGTAGTTTTTCGAGGGAAGGACGCACATGAAGAGGAAGTCAAAGAGCAGAAAAAGCAATTAATCACAATAACTGCAAAACCATACGACGAATGCTGCTTGTGACGGCTCTGCTAACAAAAAACCTCACGTTCTCGTTCGAGTTGCCGACAGTCGACCGACTGCCGCAGGAGGGGGCGCGACGTCAGGGGCGTGGCAGTGAAATAGAACGAAGTCGAAGCAATGTTGAATCTTTTCCTTTTCAATGGTTGTCGATTCAATGGCAACTTTAAGAAGCTTGCAGATTATTATTGCCATTGTTGTTGCTGTGGTTGGTGTTGTTAACTTCATTGTTGCTACCGCCATAAAACTATAGTTGCTCTTGTGTATATATTTATAATTTCCTCGATATTATTGTTGTTGTGCTGGACGCAGACAAAACCAAACCAAGCCGAGACCAATGGAAAGAAAGAAATTTACCACACAATGGGGCGCGAAGAACGGCCTGAACTCTCGGCCAGAATCCGTTGACCAACAAATCGCACTGATCTCAATATGTTGGCGCTGTTATTGTGATTGGCATTTCTTTCTTCTGGCTTCTGTCGGTTGGTCCGCTGATTGTTACACATTTTGTTCGACAACAATACAAAGTCGTTGTTCCCGAAGAATGCCAAGAGAGAAACTAATAGAAACACATTTTCATTTCTTTTTTTTGTATTTATTTCAATTTTTTCGGAATATTTATTTTATAAATCGAACGTTCACACATCACGCCGAATGGTGGGGGAGCCAGCGGAGAGGGGGGAAATGTTCGAAAGTGGTATAAAGTGCTAATGATGCTTGTGTGGATGGGTGTGTAGGAAGCAGAAAGAGGTGGAGAGAAGCGAGAGAAATCGTTACATTCAGATGGCAGGAATCGGTCAAAAGCGACATAAAGTGCTAGAAAGTAGTGTGAAGATGTAAAGAAGTAGAACTGGTCGAAAGAGTGACATAGTGAGGTGAAATGTGGTGGGTTTCGAAAATGCCGAAGCAGGAAGGTGGATAGTTGAAGTAGAAATGAGTTTAAATGTTTATGAGTGGTTCAAAATCGTAACAAATTGATGGATGTATTGGAATTTTGTAATGATCATTTATATGCTTTCTTCGGTATGTTCGAGAACACGCGTTCAAATGTTCATGAAAAGCACTGAAAGTGTGGACAAATTTAGATTAGATAGGATGTGAGGAGCATGCAAAGAGTATAGTGATAGTCATACATAGTCATAGATAATAATAGTCATAGATAGTCTTAGTCATAGAAATTCAGATGATGATATGGTAGATGATAGTAGTGATAGATAGAGCAGGAAATAAAAGAGTGAAAGATACATTTTTGTTTTGAAATAATTATTATTTTTCATTTTGTTTTCATAGTTGTTGTGGTTCTGGAAACAGAGTATGATAGATTTTTCAGTACAGAGATAGGATAGGATAGTAGAGAGATGAAAGTATACAGAATAGAGAATAGAGTATAGAGATACAGAGGATAGAGAACAGAGTATAGTAGGAAAATAAAGAACAGAGAGAGAAAGTGTAGGTAATAGAGTGATAGATAGAGATAGAGTGCGATTTAATTCATTAGATAATATATGCGACTAGTTGCATGCATTTTGTTTATGTTTTCAAGTTGTTCCAAGTAATATCAACACAATGAGAGCTGCCGACGCCGACGCTGGGCCGTGTGACAGCTGTCAGAGCGAGCGTCTGATGCACGATTCCGCGGAGGAACCACCACAATATCGCTTACCGTAAGAGTTTCGTATAAAATACATAAGATAATTACAAATAAATTAAATCATAGCATAGGATAGTAAGGATAGCGAATAGTGACTGCTTGAGTGAGATAATGTTGGTTGGTTGGTGGGTGGAAAGGGTGAAATCGGTGGTGAATGGGAAAATCAAGGATCGATGTGTGAGTCCTCTTCGATCTTCGCGAATTCACATTTGGAAGGCACTTGTTGATTTTGTTTACATTCTTGTCTTTTGCAGTGTGTTACAAAATAAATATATGGTATTTATAATAAATTAAATAAATAAAATTATATAAATTAAAATAATAATTTAAAATTTCGTTGATCGTTTGTCCTAATTTTGTTTAGTTTGTCTTTTGTTTTGTTTTTTTGTTTCTTGTGTGTCGTGTGTGAGTGTGTGCGTGGCTGGCGACGAGTGCGACGACGCGCGTCCCACTGTGCAGCCGACACATTAACCTAGGGGCGCGAGGACCGCTTACCGTCTGGCCTGCTTGTAGCCGTTGTAGGCGATCGTCTGGGCCACGGGCGAGCTGTAGGCGCCGTGCGAGTCCCAGCCGGAGCTGGCGCCGCCCGAGGACCATCCGCCGGTGGCAGCGCCGCCCGAGGACCAACCGGCAGAGCTGGCGGCGCTGGCGCCGGAGTTCTTGCCGCCGAAGAGACCGCCGAGTCCGCCCAGGAGTCCACCGGAGCCGCCGGAGCCGCCGAGGCGTCCCAAACCGCTGGAAGCGCCAGCAGCCAGAGCCAGGAAGAAGGCGATCACGGACACGACCAGAGCCTTCTTGGCCAGGAAGAGCAGACCGAAGATGGAGCCGACACCGAGGACAGCGATCTTAGCACCGACGCCCAGGAGGATGGGGAGGAACTTCTTGATGAGCTTCTTCTTCTTGGTGCGGGACTCGACGACCAACTCGCGGAGATCGGCCTTGATGTCGTCGGGGATGGCGCGGGCCACGGAGCGGGCGGCGTTGGCGAAGTTGAAGTTCAGGGAGCGCTCGGCGAAGAAGTTCTTGGCGTTGCTCAACAGGTAGGTGCCCATCTCGGCGTTGCGGGCCTCGACGGTGGGCGCGACCTCGACGGCGATGCTGTTGTCGGCGAGGGCCTTGCCCTGGCGGCCCTCGTTGCTCTTGACCAGTGAGACGCCGCCGAAGATCTCGATCTGTGGGTTGTCGAAGAAGGACTTGGCCTTGCGGAAGAGCTGCGGGGACGACGGGAGACGAAAATGCGATTAGTAAGAGGAAATGGCGTTGGGGTGAATGGGGAAGGCGAAGAGTGTTGTGAAGGAGTTCGGGAGATTCCGAATCGAATGCGGTTTCGAAGGAGAACACAGTGTCAGTAAAGGCTTTGAGTTTCGATGGAACAATGGTAAAATTGTCACAAGCTTCGAAGCTGAAGGCTTTGAATTACAAAGAAGGCTTAAAGCTTCGCGGAAAATAAAACAATCGTCACAATTTAGCAAAATTCGATTTAAATCCTTTCGATTAAATCCTGTACAAGTCACACTTGTTTTCGGAAATCCAAAACCGATCATCACTTGATCGCGCTGCTCGCAGATCTCGACCCGAAGAGCCGGAACTTTCACTTCGAGGATGCCTCGATTTCTCGGCCACGATTCTGTTCACAATTTCACTTGATCGATTTTCAACTGTTATTGATTTGTTCACTATCGAATCCTTCGGTAATCCTTCGAGCGGTTGTTGTTGGCGGGGAGGGAGGGATGAATGAGGATGGGGGAGAGAGGTGAGTCAATCCGTACCGTCAGTTGCAAACACGAGATCGAATCCGAC
This sequence comes from Coelopa frigida, assembly GCA_017309665.1. Classification (NCBI taxonomy): domain Eukaryota; kingdom Metazoa; phylum Arthropoda; class Insecta; order Diptera; family Coelopidae; genus Coelopa; species Coelopa frigida. The sequence goes on along the minus strand of CM029561.1, from coordinate 12,396,959 downwards.
TCCAAGCACTTGGAGAATCCACTTGTTTCGGCTGCGGCGGCGGCGTTGTTATCCTTAATGGGATCGGCGTAGATGCCGCTCGACAGGAGGAGGACACACGTTGTTGCGATGAAGAATTTCATTTTGAACTATGTTATTGGCGTATTGGTTTTTGAATTTATTTAGGACTAGGTTGAGTCGGGGGTTTTTATTTTAAAAAATTCCAAAAATACACCACCGAATTCACTGAATGTTCATTCGAATGGAACAACTTGCGGTTTGATAATTTTTCGACGGTGCGAGGCTGTTTTTAAAGAGTCTCAAACAATCAACGAAATATCATAAAATTATGCAAAACGTACAGAAAAACGTACGCGCCAGCGCGAGCGTCAGGCCGCAACCACAACAACCAACCGCCGTCCAGCAACAATGCGACAATGGCAACAACAAAAACACCGACCGAGCCCTGCAACGACGGCCACCAGAAAGAGATTCCGAAGCAGCGACAGCGACATCGTCGACGCCGAGCAGCCAGAACGAGATGGAGCGATCCGGAGAGCACGAGTCGGAGTCGAAGCCGAGTCGGACGAAGTCGCAGACGGACGTCGGATGGTGCGTCGAACCGCCGGCAGACGACGTCGGCGTCGGCGTCGCCGTCGCGAACAGGGAAACCGCCAAAGCCCGAAGATGTCGCTGTGGACTCGAATTTCGGTTGTGTCGTGGTTGTCTCCGCCGACATGGCGTTGTTGCCGTTGTTGTTGTTGTTGCTGGGCTCCAAATCGAACCTGAGCGAACCCATTGCAACCTTTCTTAACGCGCCCGCCCCAGAGCTTCTCCACCTAAGGTAGCAATTACAGCAAGTTTCTCCACGGCCAGGTCAGAAGAGAGCCAGAGCCAGAGAGAGACAGCGAGACCTGGAGATACTCGTCGGAGACACACACAGAGAAAAAGAGAGAGCGTGCCCGACACGTCGCTCCCCCCACCGGCGGCTGCGTGTGGAGCTTGTGAGTTTTTGTCACTTCTTCACCTCCCCTCGCTTCGGCGCCACCGTCGCCGGCGGTTCTTTCTTTCTCTCGACGGCTTTTTCCCGGCTCGTTTTCTCCACATCGTCTTTCGTAATCGCCCAGACTCTCGCGCCTTCTCGTTCGCTCGCATCGCGATCTCGTCTCTTCTCGATCGTTCGTTCGTTCTTTCTCTCGGCCGGAGGCTCCAGCTTCAGCATCTCTCCGGCATCCATCCATCGATCCATCATCCACAGTCGGAGCCGCTCCGCAGTCGCTGATGGCTTCGGTAGAACCTGGATTCTTCTTCTCGTTGGTCGCCTCGGTGCTTTTGTTGTTTTTTCTTATTTTTCGACAACGTTTTTTAGTCGCTGCCGAGATGTCAGATCGGCAACATTTATTGCAGGTGCTTAGCAGGTGAACCATGTTATTGTTGGTGGTTGGTGGTGTTGTTGTTGGTGCAGTGGTTGCTTTCGTTTTGTTGTAATTTTGGTTGTAATTGTTGTCGTTGAACCGACATTTGGCCCGCAGAATGAAAGAAAGTTGGCCGCTGTCGCACCTTGAAATAGTTTTCATTTTTGTTTTAATTTTACATGATGTCGTAAACTCTTTGTCATCATCATCTGCTTCTTTGATTTTTTGCTCGTTTTCCTTTGTTACTCCTTGGCTTCAATTGTTATGCAATCGCCAGGGAGAGCTACGAACGAAGCCTGGCCTCGCTTTATGGCCCATAAAATGTTTATCATTCAAAGAGGTTGCTCGACGTTTGATCTGATTTATTTCTCTATCAACGGATAATGACTCAATGATCATTAAACCTCCCATCAATGTTTATTGTCCGAATAGTTTCGGTTCACGGAGTGGTAGCTCCCATATCCCTTGTTAAATTCCAATTGTAAAATATATATTGCATTATTTGTTCACCATATTCTTTATTTGCATCCAACTGTCAACATAGATATACATATTTGAAACAATAAAACTTGCATATGTTCGTATGCTCTTTACTTTATTATACTCTATCAAAATCATGAATATATCCCTCTCTACTAATGAAATTTCTGTATTGAATCTATAACAAGGGAATACATTCAAATCTTCATTTAATGACAGGTCCTCGAATTCTCTTGTGAAGCCCCATATGATAACGTCCTTGCTACTTAATGGGTTAGAAAGTGAGCATTCAATGGAAGTATTTCATCGCCGATGAAAAGGAAACCGGAAACCAATAAACAATACCAGGGATTTCATCAGAAACAACTCGAGCCCAATGAAATCAAAGAAACTCCCCTTCGTTTGATCATGGTGTGAGGGGGGAAGGCAGGATCCACTTTCTTCATTGTTGAATAATCGGAAACTTTCCGAATTCGTTGGAAATGCGAGATGGGTCTAAAATAATACGAAATTAAAAGGAAAACATTACACAATCAGAAACTTGTTGCGCACACATAATCGAGACGACACCCGACATCCCGGGCTCATCCGGTTTCTGCCATACCAACAAACACACATTCACATGAGCACACGCACACATGCCCACAGTGGAGATCGGTCCGTGGGATCGATCGATGGGAAACGCTTTAATGTGTTGCCAGCATTTCACCAAACAATAACTAAACCACAAGCACAACAACAACAGTGACGAGTCAATAACGCCAATGTCTGTCGCTGCGCCGCCATCTTTCGGTCCATCTCCCCGGAGACCGATGACAAAACCTCCGGGTGGGCAGCACTTTTACTTCTGACGCGATTTGGTTGTTTTCGTTGCTGTTGTACTAATTGTTGTTGGAGTTATTTTCGACTTTGAACGATTTGGTTTTGACTGGTTTCGCGTTGAGTCGTTCAGAAATATTTCACTGGAATTTTTGCACCCGTAGTTGAATAGCGAAAATATTCATTCATAAAAATCTCGCAAAGAGGAGCTGCGCCTGAATCCACGCTGAATTGAGGATGTGCTGGTTTCAATTAGTGTTGAATCAATATGTGAGAAATCGAAATTTGGCTTCCAGTTAAGTGTTTACCACGATCGTAGTGAATTAATTAGTCTCACTTAGATTCGAAAAATTGATGCAAATAGTGCCTCAGTGTGAGCTGAATATAAATTCGTAGTAAATGTATAAAGAATGTGGGAAATTGGTCAAAGCCCTGAACCTTATTTGACTTTGACTTTTCACAATGGTTTTCAGAAATGATGTTTTTCACAATGATTTTCATTTTCTGAACCCAGATTCCTCTTGATGTTCCGTGTAATGAACTCTTTTTAAAAAGAGATAAAGGCTGAAGTCCCGATGGCATGGATATTAAATTGATATAACAATTTGTATTGCCAACGACATACTCTCCCTGTAGATTTGTAATAATCAGTGCAAATAGTGCCTCAGAGTGAGCTGATTATAAATTCGTAGTAAATTTATAAAGAATGTGGGAAATTGGTCAAAGCTTTGATCAGTATTTGACTTGGATTTTGCACAATGGTTTTCAGATGTTTTTTTTTTTTCAGTTTTTATATTTATAGAATAATATTTTCATTTGTTTTTCTTTTGCTATGATGTTTTTCACTGTGATTTTAGTTTCCCCGATTCCTCATGATGTTCAGTTTAAACAAAGCTATTAATAAAAAGGATGAAAAGGCTGAATTCCAGATGGCACGGATATTAAATTGAACTAAATCCAAACAATTATTATTGGCAACGTACCTAGGAAGTGCTGCGCAGAATTAATTAGTATCGCTATTTGAAAACATCACTGCGAATAGCGAATCAGTGTCAGCTGAATATAAATTCGGTATTTGTAATACAATTGAAATGTCAATGCGTTAGAGTTAATGATTGATAAATATTTGTTGAACTAAAATATAATCCCACACAGTGTGGAAAATACCATCAATTAGTGAAATCAAATGAGTTTCGACCGCCAATATTTTTTCAACAAATTCAGTTTAGCTCTTAATTCCACCTAAGTGAGGATTTATTTTGCACTGCTTTGCATGTGAAATACCAACGTCATAATCTTTTGGTCGGTTTCCCCTCCCCTCCCCAACCATCCATCAACCCATCCACCCGTTCAGTCAGCAGTCGGTCCTCCGTTTGTAAATCCCGCCGTCTGTCTGTCGTTCGCACGGATCGCTGCTGACTAATCGAATAGCGGTGAAAATTCGAAATTTTGCATTATTTGTATTTAGCTGTTATTGTTTTTGCTCGTCGTTGATGGTGACGTTGCTGTAGTTGTTGTAGTACATTTCGATTTTTATTACTGCAAAACACTTGAAATAACACTTACACGTCCCAGGTTGCGTTTACGCCCTGGACTTTTTGCTTTCGTGCATTGTTTTTTGCTCCTCAAATTATGAAATTTCAATGTTTCGCCGCTAGTTGGCGCGCCAAATCGATTCGCTCCCTGCATACACCATCGGCGTAAATATTCATCAACGTACTCTTAGGAACGCGTAATGCTACGCTCCGCAGTACATCCGCAACCGGCTGCCCATGTTAGTATTATTGTTGTTGTTTTAGCTCAGCGGATGCTGCCGCTAAAAGGCGTTGGCTGCAAAAAAGCTGTTGCTTTTTAATTGTTTTTGCAACAAAAACCCATGAAAAAACGTCAGCAACAGCAGAAAAATTTAAACAAAAAAAAAAAAAAAACAGCAAAAACAATAATAACAGCTAACCATCAATGTTCCAACGGACATTTGGGACAAACTGTGGAAAGTGGCTGGTCGAAGCTTTTAAAAACTTTCGACGGACCAACGCACGTTGTTTTTGTTGTTGTTGTTGGCGCGGGCACTTGCATTAGGTCTTAAAGGGTCTCCACGGCCTCGGCCAGGCTGAGACTTCGGGCCATGTTGGGGTCATTCAGCACGGTATGACATGGTGTATGAGTATTAGGTGGACTCGAAGCCGAGTCCGTCAGTCGATTATGTGGATTACTGTGACCTTCGTACGGTTTGATAAGTTCTGACAAAGAAAGCATGGGCATTTGTGATGGGCGCTTCATGGTCCACGGTCCACTATGGAGTCAACCACCGTCCCATGCTACGACCACACCTTTTGTTCACCTCTTCCAATGGCCGGCTAATGGCATAATTGTCGTAATTTATAATTATAAGTATTTAAGCGGTCTTCGGTGGAAACCCCAAACTCAGTAAATCCTAGCGAAAAAACGATGCCGATGTTTAGGTTTCCTATAGACGATACCTTTTTGAATTTTCACCCCAGCCCCGCTCAACTCAAATCGATTTGTTAAACCAACACGTTCCCCCTGACTCCGGTGTGCAGCACGCCGTGGCCAACAACCGTAACAAAGACGACTTGAGAGCCCGGTTCCACACGAACGAACTGCATCCGACCAACAACAACAAAAATGACAACAACAAGAACAACAATTGTAAGACACGGATTCCCCGTCCATGGCAATAACATTGCTCGAAGATCATTGCGAGCCACGATCGGTTGAGGCGAAGTTCAGTTTGTTGGGTCTGCTTCATCTTCTTCTTCGGCATTTGCCACTTGGTGAAGAAGGTGGTGGTGGCTCATTGTTGTCGTCGTTGTTGCTGTTGTTGGTTGTGGCGGCGACGGAGTTGTTGGAGTCGCTGCTCGATCGATAATGATTTCTAGTCGATACACAATAATTATGACTTTCCTAGGCTGTTGTCCGGGGTCCCGTGTGGGCTCGGGGTGTCCGCGTGTCCGCGTGTGTGTGTGGACGTGTGAGTGTTTGGTCTGTAATTTCTCTTTATTTTCACTTTGGGCGCATTGTGAGATGCTGTCAATATTGTTGTTGCTGCTGTTGCTGTTATTGTTATTGTGCCTGTTGTTGTTCCATCTTCACCTTCGTCTTGCGAAAATTATTTGCTAATGTGTCGCAAGATCCGTCGACGTACGTTTCGTCCGTGGCTTCGTTCGATCTTCGCTCGTTATTAACAGTCATGGTTTTTGAAAATATTTCTGCCTCACCCTCTTCCATTTCCTCTACCCCTCTCTTTCACTCATCGTTTGTGGTTTCAACGAATGCTTGCGATGCGTTCGTTAATATGACTTCTTATTATACCCTAAACCCTATGGTTAGAGGTATTTAATTATACCCTACACCCTGTGGGTAAGGGTATATTCATTTTGTCCTTCCGTTTGTAACGCATTAAAGGAGAGGTCGTAGGTATGGAAAAGTATATATATTCTTGATCAGCGTCACCTCCTGAATCGATTTAGCTATGTCCGTCTGTCTGTCTGTCTGTCTGTCCGTCTGTCTGTCTGTCTGTCTGTGTGTCTGTGTGTCTGTCTGTGGAAATAGATTTTGTGAAGAAACGGTAAGAGATACTGACTTGAGATTTTGGATTTAGTATTTCTATATTAATAAGCTACTTGTATGTAAAAATGGGCGTAATCGGTCAACGGATACGCCCACCTCCCATATAAAGCAAAAGGTTTATATGGGATATCTGGTGAACTATGGTATATATCGAGATGAAATTTTGTATGTGATCATGTTGCACTGATACGAGTTTAAAAGATAAAAATGGAAAACATCGCCCATCGGACACGCCCACCTCCCATATAAAGCAAAAGGTTTATATAGGATATCTGGTGAACTATGGTATATATCGAGATGAAACTTTGTGTGTAATCATGTTCCACTGATACGAGTTTAAAAGGCAAAAATGGAAAACATCGCCCTCCCATATAACGCAAAAGTTGAATATGGTATATATGATAAACTATGGTATATATAGAGATGAATTTTTGCGTCTGATCACCGTATCACAGATACGTACCACCGATACCACTTTACATGCTAAAAATTGACAAGCTACAGCTCAGCTCAAAAGCTACAGCTCAATGTTGGATATGGTAAACCATATAGGCAGTTATTAGATTAAATATTGCTACTAAGAGTTCCCAAGAATCAAATGGAAAATATCTCTTATAGGACACGAGCACCTTCCATACAAAATCGTAGATCTACAAGAAATCCAACTACTTTATGGATGTTATTAGCTGATGAAAGGTGGGATTGAATGCAAGAAGAAAGAGACCACATCCATCTGAACCTCAATGGACGCCCATAAAAAATTGATTATATCCTTTCAATATAAACGTAATGAGCAGGTGACGATTGAGAGAATACAAGCCCTGCTGACGGGATCACAATCCGCAAAAGTCAGGGAGCTACATATCTCCAAATGGCTGTTCATCTTCAAAGTGGAATCAGTCACGCGGCACTATATGTTGCTTATAGTAGCGCAGCAAGTACTTCTGGACTTTATATTGTTGAAAATTTCTACCCTCTCAAGTCTGTTGTTGAATCAGATTTTGTCTGCATTGAAATGAACATCTAAAATATGAAAAGCAACTAAAATCATAATGTATTTTATGGCACACAAAAAATCATCGATTCAATTATTCTTCCATAAATTGCAGAGCTTTAATGCGCACTTCCAAGATATTAGCAATGGCACAATGCTGCAAACACCAGAACTACTTCGTTTTGTAGAAACATGGGCCCCTATAAGATTCCTAACTTCACTCTTATTCACAGATTAGACAATCGACAAAAAAAAGGGTATAATCGTGTTTGGAATACGAATATAGCTTCAAATATATAATTTACTTTTGAAAGATGCCACATTTGTGAAAATCGCACGATGGAGTTAATAGCATTGAAGTGTAATGATGCATTTTCACTAATTATTGATAGAAATTCACTGTTTTTCCTTTAATAAACGTTGTATGCAGGGTGTAGGGTATGTAAACTTCGGCCTGGCCGAAGTTAACAGATTTTGCCTGGGTGGACCAGGCAAACCGGGGGAGCGAAGCGACCCCGGTGCGCTAGTTTTTTTTTCCATTTGTAACACTTTGAAAGAAGGTTTGTAAGGGTAATTCATAGCTGAATGTAAATAAATGGGGTAGATTGACACATGCCATTAAAATGAATGCAATGAACTCTTTCCATAAAATCACAAAAGTTAATACATAAAACCATTTCAAAACCATAGTTCAAAGAGTTCATGATATGGTAGGGTGTAGGGTATATAAACTTCGGCCAGTCCGAAGTCTGACTTTTACTTGTTTTTACTGTTATATTTGTTGTAATGAGATGCTCACGTTTCGAGTGACGATGCTCGAAGTCAAGTAATGAGTTATGTTTTTCCTAACGTTGTTATAGTTCAGTCTGTTTTTGCTGTTCCTCGCATTCACAACAAAGTGAACGAAATTCCCTCAAATGAAAGTTGATCACTTCAATCGATGAAGGCATTGGAGTCATTATTGGTATAGAACTAAGCCTTTATGGGCAATTATTTAAATACCCACAAAAGATTATCACCAAATTTCAGTAAACTATATCTATTGATCTATACGTTAGAAGACCGTTGGGTAGAAAATGTTCTCCAACCGTATCTCCAGAGGTGTCTATAAATCTATCCGAGGATAATATACAGCCGCATGCCTACGAATCACATTCAGCTATTCGGGCCCCGATCTACGGTTATTTCTTTTCCACCATGATGTTCTTTTCCACCCTACTCTCCATCTCTGCCGCTGCCTGCCGGCGAACTCCCGTCTTTCTCATTTACTCGCGCCGGTCATTTGTTTACTTTTAGAGAGTTGTATTTACATAAATTTCTACCCGTCCATAAAATTAGCCATTCGGCTATCAGATTTTTCCCCGACATTAATGCATTTGGAAGACGTCGTTTTCAAAATGCAAATGAAGCCTTAATTCTTCCAACGAAATGGAAAGTTTCTTCCTCTTCTACACAGCGGTAGTTGCTTCTGACCACCTCCAGGGGTCGCTCCGTTGGTCGGTCGATCTCTCTGTCTTTAGGTCCCTCTGCCCGTTTGTCTTTTGTTTTCCAGTAATGGCAGCATTGTGAAGAACCCATAAAATGCTCAGGTTTTTCGCATTTATTTAACTTTGATTAATTAGTTTGGCAAGTTCCGTGGATCCGTGGGCCACAAAACGACCCGAAAAAATATTGAAAAAAAGGAAAGGGGTGGAAAAAAACGTAGGGGGGAACGTCACTGTAAAATATAGCGGCAATAACTTTGCATTATTCGAGTTTCATTCACTCACTCATTCATTTATTCATTCATTCAGCGGAAGACAACGAACCACCCTACAGAGGTAGTGAGCTCATGGTAGATGGGTTTGTCAAAAAGATGTTCTGTAGATCTACATTATACAAGCTGGATATCAACACATCAAGCATAGTGTATAATAAAGACTTTATCTACCGGTTCTATTTAGAAATGGGTTTCAAAGTGATTATCTATAAAATATTTTCAATTTATTGCTAACTATTTCTTATAACAACGTTTGCGAGCCCAAAATAAGCCAACTTCGTGTGTAGGGCATCGCCGCTTCGTACAGTGAGACGCCACGAAGATGTTGTCCATTATTCCGGTCTTGTTTTCACGGCAGTGTAATTCGTGCAGTTAGGAAAAAGACTTGAAATACAAGATTTTGAACTGAGTTATGGAATCGCATCAAGACGGGACCAGATGAGACAAGTTTCGGACGAGGTGGGGTGAGTCGAATGCTAGGCATTATTCAATGCAAGGTAATAAAAGAAAAAATAAAGGAGCCCAGCGGAGGAGGAGAATTTCCTCAGAAATGCTGTTGGTTACACAATTGCCAGATTGACCGGTGCTGCCATCGTCGGCGCAATTAACAGCTCGAAGCGTTTCTAATGATAACTTTCCCTTTCGTACCTGAATCGTGTTTTCTTCATTTTCGCCTTTGACTGATACAAAAACCACCAACACAACCACAACAGCAGCGATACAAATAACACAGCACCAATAACAACAACCTCATCAACGAGACCACATACATATAGAAATAAGAAGAAAACAGAAAAAGTAATTAAATTATAAAACACTATTAAACGAAATACAAACGGTGAATAATTTCTTTTTCTCTCCTCTTGAAGGTTTTTCTATCGTTTCTGCTCTCTCATTATTCTCTAATTTTTCAATAATTTTCCAAAGTGTTGATGATATAGCAGTTAGGTTGATCGGTTGGTCGGTCGGTCGGTCTCTTGGTCGGTGGAGTTTATATAACGAAACCAAATTGGTTCCAGACACGCAACGCAGATCGCATTCATGACCATTAATCGAAAGTTATTCATAACCATTTTCCCATTATCGTGTTTACTTTAGGCCAAAACGAGGTCCCTGAACTGGGTCCAGGTGTCGGCGATGATTGGAATTTTTTTTTCTTTGGTTTGTTCGAGGACTTTTATGTCCATAGTTCGCATGAAATTTTATATGAATTTTGAAGATTTTATCAAAATTACGTACAGTTGTTTACATTTAAAAGTATAAGAATTGTTGAATATTAGCTTTTCTGCTGCCAATGAACTTTTTATTAGAACATTCGGAACACGGGCAGAGGTGAAAAAGGTGAAACCTCTTCATAGAAACCACAATAAACAAAAATAATTAAATTACTCTCATATTCTCATATTTATTTCCAACGACGTTTTAAAATTTTAATAATACATATTTCTAACTGAGGAATAGTCTTTGGTCCCCAATCAAATATTCGAAGTACCCTGAGGATGACTTTCAGCTGAAGATTTTCCTAATCCGATTTAATTTGAAACTCAAGTTTCCGAACGGGAAAAAAAGTGGTTTACATAGAATTTCCTCATTGGTTGGAGATTTGGAGAATTTCAAATTATATTAAGACTCTTATAGAAACAGAAACTCTGAGGCAACAGATTCCCAGAGACTTTGATTTGGTCAAACACTTTCATCGAATCGAGCTCAGACTGACGACGCCCACCAGACCCAGTTTCCCAGCTCGAGGCCCTTGGACCCGATATTCTCTCCACAGTGGGCTTGGTATGCGGGATCCGGAGACGTTAGAGGAAAGTGAAATTTAAATAAACTCAATGTTGTTCTGGTCCATTTATCCGAGTCGAACCCAACGCATACATCGACGTATTGAGGTTAATCAAATTTATGAATTAAAGAAAGTGCCGCGAAGGCCTTTTCGGGTTCTAATGATTCCCACATGTCTCATAAGGAACCAAAGAAATGAAAACAAAAATGACTCGAAAAATACAAAAAATTAACAATTCAAAGAAATCCCAAAGTTCAATAGGAAAAAAGAGAAACCTAAAGAAACCGAAAAGAAAATGTCATATTTGGGCATGAAATCGTAGAAATTTAAGGTCCCATTCAAGAGATTCGATTATTTATTTGGAATTCATAACATTTACAACATATCTACGATTGCCGAACGGAGGCGAGTGAAGTGAACTGGAGGGACATAAGCCATTTTACCGAATAACTTCGGTAACCTTGTTTGCACTGAAACGGAAATTAGAATCCATTTAGATGAATAATTTCGAAATATATTCGGGAATTCCAGGAACTGAAAGTACAATGAGGACTCAGACGGAAATTTCACGAAAAAAAAGATAAATAAGTGGGAAAATTATTTAGGGCCAAATGGTCGAGTCTCGCTGTAAAAATTAGAATTTCATCATTTGATGTCATCCTTCGAGTGGCATTTTATTTTGAACTTGTAGGCTGTCTTTAAATTTGCATTAGCAATAATTCATCCATGCTTAAAGGATCTCTTATGAATATTTTATGTTTTCATCATGAACGAAGTCAATCATTCACTCTACCGGAATTGCAAAATATTAATGCAAAAACAATTCAATGGGGTTTAATTATAAAAAAAACCCAAAATTAAAAAGTATTGAAATTATTTGTAACATAAAATGATATGGGATTAAAGAGTGATTGCGGAAAAAATAAAAAAGTTAATTATAAAATATTAAAATTATTTATAATTCATTTTTTATTTGGTTTATTTTTGTCATCTACTTTCTCAGTTTTCATCCCACTGTACGGCCTGACTCATTACCGATTAAAAGTCTCGTGATGCGATGCTGACCCATTACACAGCAACGATTCGATTCGAGGTCAAGTGACTCAGGAGGCAGTTGGCGGAAATAATCGAGGCTTCACTTTCTTCGGCCTGCTCCTGGCCATGTCGTTTGAGAATATCTTGATTATCTTCCAATTACTTGTCCATGTCGAGAATCAAAGGGTGGACAACGAAGTGAACGAAGAGAAATCTTTGATCGAGTGACGAGAGCGAGTTCCAGGCCTCGACGTGATTCGCCATGGCTCTCATGTATTTTACGTTCAGTTCAATTATCACCGATCGGAACAATAACATTGATAAATTTGCAAATTCCCCCTCTTTGCTGTCGTTGTTGTAGATCCCCCCCTCGCAGGCCGATCCCCATTTCACTAAAGTAAGCTAAGCAAATATTGACACTTTTGTGTTCACGTATTTCCAAGTTGTTAACGCTTTCCATGGATGTTCCGAATGATTACGAACAGTAGCGATGGCAGCAGCAGCATCTTCGACGTCGTCAACACGGTAATCGGCCACGGTGACGATGCACGGCAATTTGTCGATCGAGTGTGATTCTTTGCTATACATAAAAACAGAAACAGCAACAGCAGCAGCAACAACAATAGCCACAGCAATCTTGCGGAGAAAGTTCTCGTGGCGAAAGATGTATGAAAAAGTATCATTAATGGAGTCTGAAGTCATGCCTGGAAAGGCGGTGAATCGGACGACATGAATTCGGGTACGACATACTGAGCCAGGGTGTGGTAGGGTCGAAAAGGCGCCGGGATGAATTTGGCATATTTGAGCTCTGATGATGTCCCATATCCTCTTGTAGTATATCATAATGAGTCATAAAACGCGCATTAAGAGAGAAGACAAGTTGCAGTAAATAATATTTACGTAATGGTAACGCCCTCGTGCGAGACTATAGATTTTACGGAGAGTGCATTTTCCACCATCATATTGATGGACTCCAGCCGTCCATAGACTAATATCCGAATTCATCGGTCTTTTACTATTAAACGTTTACGATCGCTCAGGTCATGCCCTGAGTGTAATAAACGTTTTCGGCTGAATCGAAGTATGCCGAATAAAAGAAAACAAATGATTGCACACCATAAAGCATAAGTTCATACTTAAAAATCACTGAACACCGCCACCGAGTTGCTTGGCCCCAAAACCACAAAGCGATGAAGACGAGACGGCCACGAGACGACTTCAGAAGTGCTGCTAACTTTTCTTCGAGGCGTGTCTGTCGCTGCAGCTCTCGTCGTCGTCTCACCTTGAGAAGAAAGTGAGAAGAAGTTCGTAATAAATTCTGCCGCGGTTTGATGGCTAATAAGCAGCGGACGGTCTCGTTAACTCTAACAAGTTCATCAAAAGCGCCATCGTCATCACCATCATCATCAGCGGCACGGTCATGATGGACCTCACAGCCGTCGTCGGCTTCATCGGCACGTTTCGGTGTCATGTCTGCAACAATAAAAGTTCGGCAAATGATGCGCCAATTTCGGAGATTCCTCCATTGTTGCCGGAGATTTTTATTATTTTTTCTTTCCCTTCTATTCGCAGTTGCGTATCGCATCGTATCTCTTCTTAAAGAAAGTCAAAATTATTTTTAATGATTTGTTTTCGATTTCTTTTTTTCTGAATGAAATGTTTAAAATATTTCCAAATATTTTGCTCCAACGGTTTTCGCCATTATCACCATCGATGATGAAGTTTCAGTGGCCACTGATGATGATGGAATCCGTTGTTTTTGCTGTGAAACTTATTCTGTTCTCTCTCTCTCACTTACTCACTCTCCCTCTACCATACCGTCCTACACAAGAGATTTGCATAACAATCCATCGAATTGGTGCGAAGAAATTCTGCACTCCATCCATCTGTCTGTTGAAAGGAATACCGTAGTCATCCCGAGTGTCGTCTTCATCATCGAAATCATCATAATCGCAGCAATCGTCACCGCAAACAAACAACAATTTGAGGAATTTGGGTTAAAATCTCATTTGCATGTGAATGAATATGCAAACAAGGCGTGAAAGTGAAATCCAGAATAATCAGGTGCGTCGCGGGCTCGGTCCCGTCGATGATCGCGCCCGGAATGCGCTTCAAATCTCGGCAGAAGCACCGAGAAAAGACTCACCGGTGGAATTCATAATGCGGTAACCGCTGATGGGGGGATCCTCGGTGTAGGGAGCGACTGAGGACGGTTGGTGCCAAAGTCCAGGAATGCGATGTAAGAATCAATATTAAACACATTCAACAATCTTCGACTTCGTCATACAAAATCCTCATATTAACAAGTTTAAATTACTTAACAATGTTTATTAGTTGAAGAAAACTAACTCTGGTCTTCAAGTCATCTCTGGGCAATCCACCCCAAACTTTCAACTTTGAAAAGATCATAAATAAATTAATATGAGGTCGGAAAACACTTTCCTTGCCTATGGCTCTTTATTAATTCAATAAACGCTTCTCCGAGAGAGATTAGTTTAACAATAGAAGCTATTTTAGTATAAAATCAACAATCTAACTATTTAACTATATTTTGGCCTCCATTTCCCGCTATGAAATGGGCATTTATCTCTTATGTATTAGTACGAAATTTAATTGCTTGTGAAATATGGACTTAATAGTTGGAACTAACGAGATTCACGACACGAATGGTCACGCTTACCATTTATTAAGTTAATAGCGAACTTTTATACCCAGAAGCCCAATTCCGTTAAAGACCAATTTTTGTAAAATTCTTGAAGATCACATATGTATATATATCGGAACATATTATTTTTTACACTATTCATCGCTTCTTGACAACAGTGAAAGTAAATTTCAATATTTTATGCAATATCTCAACGGAGTTCTGGCTTTAAATTCTAAGAATGATTCATAATTCGTAGGCCATACAGAAATATCTGTGAAATGCCATCAAAGGGATTTCACGTGAATTCAACGAGTGAAATCAAGGATTATTTCTATGTCGGAAGGAATTTCAATGAAATATTGTCAATCAAAATACAAAAGAAATGAGAAACAAGATATTTTAAGAAACGTTAACAATAGTATTAATTACAAATCATTGCAGAAAAGTTTAAGCAAACAATTGTATTAATTAAAAATCACTGATTTGAAAATATTGTTGACATAATTGGAATTGAATACAATGAAAACTGCATGCTTCAAAGGTGCTGCTCTGTCGCGTGCTTTGTCAAATTCAATCGAGGCAATAAATTACATTGCTTTCTGTTAAATTCGATTTTTTTCTAGAGAATCCTATTTTTAACCGTGAAAATAAAGATCTTACATTTAAGTGAACTCAACCTTAAATGTCAGATATGCATTGAATGAAAGTTCTGATTATAATTCGCCCTACAGAAATATGATGGAGATCAATCCCTGAAAAGCTCATAACATAAGACATCTACAACATTAATGGGGAAAACTTTCACCAAAACCCACGGTCAGCTAAGCGACAATCGTATCAGCAGAAGAGGGAAAACAAACCGAACAGATAAATAAAATTTCGATGGAGCCGAAATAAACGCTCGCTGCGACGAACTTTCAAGAGAACTCGGTTCATTTTGTCACAGTGGATCGACCAGCAATATTCACGGATCGGGAATCAATGAAATAGAAAAAACAAAGCAAACTGGAAAAAACCATAATATAAAAAATTACTTTAAAAAGATCGTTTAATACTGTCAACATCATTACACAAAAATAAATACGAGCAAATATGAACTAAATAAATAATTCTTAAAATTAAAATTATAATAAATACGAATATATTTAATACGAGATATGATCATCGGAAGATGGGTCCGGATTTGGAATCACTTCAAAGGCATCGTCACCGGATGCCATCCTCGATAGGCTGCGGCATCCCCCGCTGTGAGGCTGCGTCTCCTGCGTCGCTTGTGATGGTGGTGGCCACCATCGGCGGTGACGTACTGCACGCTGCTGCTCTCGTGGCCCTGGCCCTGCGACAGCGACTTCAGGCCCAAAATGCCGGCCATCATGAGGGCGGCCATGGCCACGCCCAGCGCTTTCATGGCCAGCGCCCCGATACCGCCGAGGCCCATGACGGCCAGCATCTTGCCGAACATCGCCGCCATGGCCAGGATCAGTCCTTGGCCCTTGTCCTTTTTCCGCGCCTCTGGAGGAGAACAGAGAAGACGATATATATTTTTGTCAATAGTCGTTTCGAAAAACGATTAATTTTTGATATTTATTTATTTATTGTTGTTATTTATTGGTTTCGTTGTGTCGAATTATCCACTCAAGTTGACGGCCATGATCGGTGGGGCGTATTCGAGGGAGGGCTGGGGTTACGGCTCATAAGTTTCTGACTTTTTCGCCACTTTCTTCAGGCCATGTTAACTACGAAAATTAACTACATCAACAAAGATATTTTAAGAGGCGAAGAGGCGGTAAATCGAAGAAACATCAACAAGACCATTATCACCATTATCACAAGAGCAACACAAACAAAAACAAACAACTACTAGCAACAACATCATCAATTCCACAATTATCATTATGTTTCATTCAATGGAATGCAGAAATTTATGAAACTATTTGCTGAGAGAGGCAGAGTCTGAGCTTGTGCGGAAAGGAAGAAGAAAAACGCGATGAAAGAAAAAGTTGTAAAAATAATAATAAATCAGTTCAATTAGAAGCCAGTTGAGCGCGAGCTGTCAGCAACAACAACAGCAGCAGCAACAACAACTCAACAACAATGGCAGACACTACACAACAACAACAGAAGCTAGTTTAATTAACACTCGACGTGCATTGAATGGCGAACTACACGTCCGACACTCGTCGAATCAAAATTCGCACCTTCGATGTGGACTCCGCCGCCATCCGCGGCCCCCTCATCGACGTCATCGGACGTTGCCTGGCGCTCGATTTCATCGGCCAGCAGATCGGAGAACTTGATATTCAGCTCGTGAGTTCGCAGATAGTCGGCCAGGCCCCCCAAGAAGCCGTCGTCCGCATCGGGGTCCGACGGCGTCATCGTTGCCGCATCCTCGAGGGGCACGATCTCGAGGCCGCGCACAAGCACCAGGGGGCGTGGCGATCGTCGCAGGTTGCGCAGGACGTTGCGGAGAGCGCGGGTGCCGCGACACAGGAGCGCGTTCGCGTCGAGAGAGTTCGACTCACACTCGAAGGACTCGACCGATGCAGAGGGGGATGACGACGGAGACGTCGATGGCAACGCGGCCAGAGCTCCGAACAGCAGCGTTGCCAACAGCGTCAGTTGCAGAGTTTGTCCCGACATTTGGCGACCGTTTTCCGAACGATATGAGACGATATATGTAGACTACAAAGGACGACGATGGAGAAGAACGACCGAGAATCCGCGATCCGCTTGCAATTGCGACAATTGTCAACTAAGTGAGCGAACTGATTGGCTCTAGATTTTATACTCATATCTCAATTGTTTTCTGAAATTATTTGCTACAGTTTTCCACCTGACCACGACGTGAAAGAAAACCGCCAACGGTGTGGAGGGGTGAGGTGAACGCCGTCCCTTCTAACATAATTTTCCCCTTCAGTGGAAACGTTTTCAATTTCAACGGACAGTTGGACACGACATGTCTCTGCTCCGTAATGACTGAAATCGCGGTAGCAATAAGATCAACTACACAATGAAAAGAAAACAATCAAATGCACCAAAAAGAAATTCCCAATCGTAAGACGTTTGTGTCTTGTGGCCACCACCCAGTGGCCTACAGAGGTTCGCCTTCATTGTTAAGGTACGACAATAAGGCAAGAGGCAATTGCAATTGCTCTATATTTAAAACAATCACAACGCCTGCTACTACTACTCCAACAATAAGAGCGGTAATAATAATAGACTATTTATTTTCTATTTAGTTATTAAAATTTCCCCCAGCGAAACTCTTTCCTCTTAATGGTAGCATGTGAAATAAGACAAATTGAAGTGCGGCTTTGTGGTAAGATCAGAAGACGTCTTTGGTATACTAATGTTTTCAAAGAGAAATTCAAAACATTGAAGAAAATATAACTATCGATTAAGAAATGCTTTTTTCATATGAATTACTAATATATTTATTATAATTGTTATCATTGCACTATCAATCGACATTTATCTCTGACGAAAGTATCCCAGTAGTTTGCCTATATCAAGAATGGTTAGTGGAAACTACACCTAGACTTTGGTTCATTCCCGCCCCAAGCAGGGACCAAGCGGCATATATTGATACCACTATTAAGAATGAGCATCTCTTTAAAATTGGATTTAAACGCTTGGTAGAGCCAACAATTTTCACTCCACACAACGAACGGAAATCACTTCAATATTAGATCAAATAGGGGAGCGAGCGAGGATGTTGATGCGGGAGAGAGATGGATAGGAATAACGGAAATAAAAATAAATCGCATGAAGCACTCTCAGAACTTCCTCTCACCTGACGCTTTATTTATTTCATTCGATTATCAATCATTCCATAGTTATGACATATCCAATGGGAACGAGAAATTTAAAAATGACATTCGATTCAATTGATTTACGATGCTCTAAATTTAGAGTGAATTGTTAGGCTATTTTTCTTTCTTTTGGTTTATCCATAAATTGGGTGAGAAAATGATCTGGGGACAAAGAAGGATATCGATTGGACCAGTTCACAAAGAATGGGAAAAGTGGAAATAAAATGGAATATTACAGATGTTCTTGTTTTGTTCCGATTGAAGTCGAATTCAAAGAAGTGGCGCCTTCTCTCGTGAAGAACAACAACAACTCAATATATTGGCCCACTATACCGATTACCGTGAAGCGGTGGCCTAAGGCGAGGAAATTCCGTGCTTCACCAGGTTCACTCGATCCCTCTCAATTGTCCGTCACAGGTCGTTTGACACACATGGTCGCCTTTCTTGGCTTCGTAACCGATCCGTTCCCACCCATCCCACAACAACAACGACAACACGCAATCGACAATTTAAAACCCAGCCATGAATGGAAACCATGAAATATTTCTATATTTCGATAGAATGAAATCAGGTCCTATAGAAATGCTCCTTACTTTGTTCTAAGGAATATCTGAAATCATGCATTCTCATTGATTCCATTTGTCCAGACTTACATCAATATCAGAATATGCGACCTTCTGTAAAACTAAGACTTATTTTGCAATTTAATAATACTTTACTTCCAGAGGATTTTCTCACACCTCAAAGGCAAATGATCTCAGATGGAGTGTAAAATAGAAAACTACTAAATTGTATGCAAATGGTAACACTCACCCACACATACATGTTCATCTCTCCTATACTCCTTAACCGCATCAACGCCTCCCATCAACACAAACACGCAGAGCCACATGCAGAGATGAATAGGAAAACGAATGGAGCTGAGAAAAAAAGCGAAAGTTTTCGAAGCAAAAATATATTTTTTATTATTGAAATAAACAAAAACAATAAAAAAAAACAAGGAACGGCAACATGGAGTGGGAAAGGGACAGAAGAGCAAGCAATGCCGATGTAACTTTTGAAGAGATGGACATCGAAGCAAACTCAGTAAAGGGTTCACATGGAGTCGTTTCAGAATACAATAAGCCAAAGGAACATCAACAGACTGCCAGGAGTAAAAAACCACAGGAACAAGACGAAGAGATAATGATGCTGAGGATGGAGATTATGATGATGATGAAAGACCAATGTGTTAGTTGTGTGAAGCTTAACGGGAACAACAACAAACATATTTACAACAAAAAACCGACCCGAATGAAGTCTGGAAAGAAGAAATCGAGGAATTTGAAAAAAAAAACCCAAGAGTAGAGGAATGACGAAGGAAGAATGAAAGGTATACGAAAGAAGAAAAAAAAAACAGAAACTACAACAGCATCCATGAATCGATCGTTTTTGTTTTTGTTGTTGTTGAAAACTTTCACTCTCTTCGAATTAATTTCGATTTTTTGCTCCGCATTTGGTAGCAGTAGATGAAGAAGAAGACAACATTTTTTTAAGCATATTTTTATTCATAATAATTGATTGCACACACATGCAGAAAAAAAACACCGACACATGCACATACAACACACACATACACAGAATACACGCAGTTATTCACACATGAATACACTCATAAATTGTTGGAATCCGAAACCGTTTCTGAAGCCAAACACGGCAACAACAACAGCAAAAACAGCAGATAATAATAATAAGATGATGAAAAATTTGAGCTGCGTAAAGTCGCCGAGGAACAGAAGCTGAAGAAGAGAGCCGAAAAACGAGAAAAGCATTTCAAAAGAAAGAAAGTATCTCATACATATGCGCAGATACAGATCAATACACTCTCGCCAGGCTTTGTATCCGAACTGAACAAATTAGCATCTGAGATCGTTCAGCAGCTGCTACTTCCATCTCTCTACTCGCTCCCTCTCTGTATCTCTCTCTATCTTTTTCAACGACTGTGATTTCTGTCTTCCTCTCTCTGGTTGCATTTTGTGGTCAACATTTTCATTGGTTAGTGTTATATTATCATTGTTGTTGTTTTTCTGTTTCTCTTCTTTTCTCGAAATTCAGTTTGTTAAATTTCGAACTCACGATAAAAAGTAAAACTTTTCTTGTAGTTTTCATCGTTATCGTTTTCTTAAAGTTCAATTTTTTCTTTTTTTTTTATTTATTTTTTGTCTCGTAGGTTGACCACTTTTGTCCGGACTTTGGTCCGATGTTGCTCTCTTGATGTTTATATATTGCAGGAATTCTACAGAATTTAAGTACCGACGTCTTTAGTTTGTTCATTTTTACAGTAGGCAATATTTTAGACCCAATATACATAGACAAACAGTAGATTAAATGTAATGTAATTAGCATACATTTTTACAACCCATGATTAAAATCATAAGATCAGTTAAGAAATAATAGAGAGGAATATGTAACCTATCATGAACCTATATACTATACTTATATATATGTAGAAGACCATAAGAGATCAAAAGTTCACCATAATTTAACTTTAGATGGGGAAAAATTCTCAATCTACAAGTTCGTAAAATTTCTATTAAAATATATGTATATAAAAGTTTTGCATGCATTTTCCCTTAAAAGCAGAAAAAACCCCGTAGGTGGAAGAGCTCGTCCATATTTTGCTCCATTCATGTTTATGTCTGATAACTTTATATCAATTTTTAATTAAAAATTTAAAGCTTTTTAATTATGCAGTTTTGTTGTGGCTTTGTCTATGCTAACGAAAAATTTTCACTCATTAATAAACATTTATTTCTTTGATCAGTTCAGACTTCCGTCGCCAGCCCGGTGACCCATGGGCAGAGCGTTACCGTGGTGAATAATGTGATTAAAACTGGGCCTAAAAGTAGACAACATTTTCCATTTATCTACCTCAGTTTATTTTCTTGAGCTGAGGATTTTCAACTTCTGATACTACCAGTGAATAGTTTAAACTTTTTCTAAAATAAATAAATACTTTTATAAAATAAATACATATTTTAAATAATTTTCTAAAATCAATCCAGAAACTATTTGAATATTCATATATTTTCCAAGAAATGAATGATGAAGGCAAAATGTCCTCGTTAATGGAAATTTAATATTAAATATACATAAATAGAGGTGAAACGAGTAATGCAAAAATAAATTTCCTTCGAATGCATTTCGGATAATACAGATTATCGAGAAAGTTTTTCGTAGATCTGATTTACGTACAGGCAATGATAAAATTTTTTCAATCGAAATGTATTTTACAAAAGAAAGGTGAAGAAAGGTGTTAATTAAACTCATTTTCAAAATAACGTCTCGCTAAAGACGATTGAAAAACGATTGCGAACATTAATAAGTGCAACAAAGTGGGCGAAACAAGCAACAACAACAAAATTTCCAACAACTCGAACAACATTAATAGTAATGCAGAAACAAAACATGAAAAAGAAATTAATTCTATTCGAAAAATAGCTTCGAATACGAATCTGAGCAGAAATCAAAGCAAAGGCTATGTGTGTGAAAATCATGTCAGTGAAAATCGCATGAAAGATCTGTGCAATTAAAATGGAAAAACCCACCTCTTATTGTGTTCACTTTTTATTTCTGTTGATTTACTGTAATAGCAATAAATGCAGAAACACAATTTATTACAATAGTTGTGCTACAATTTCAAATTAAAGGCTTTAATTGCGGGAAAACCGCTACGAATCATCGTCATCCGCCATTGAAGCATTAATTGGTTGAAAATGCATCGACAGTCGCCTCGATTCGTAGCAAATTACATAACGGACGATGGAAATCATTCCCCCCAAAAATCACGATAGACCTCTCTACACCCTCTCGGGTGCACCTCAGTCGAAATCGGCAACGCGATGTTCTTGCAAATTAAAACCTCTAACAAAATCCGCGATAGTTCTTCATGTAGGCACAGTGGATGCGAATGTTATTAGCACCGAGCGAAATTTGCTTTTTTGGCTTAGCATGATATATTTTATCATGTTCAAGTTTGCAATGTCAACGACTGACTAATGGCGTTACCAGTAAATTTAAACGAACTGCGGTTTTCGTATGAACACGACTGTGTTTTCTCCTGCTCTCTCTCAAGCGTGAATAATGAAGATTTGTTTTGTATGGAGGTTTTGCAGACATGTTTGTGTTGTTGTCTCTGATATTGTTGTTGTGTTGCGAATACCGCCCCAACTATAAAACAACCATAACAACTATTAATACAGCATTTGAACAAATAAACAAAACAAATTTCACTACTTTTTTATATTTTCGTTCCGAGAAAAAGATTATACATTAACAAACAACAATTAAATGCAGCGTAATGATGACGATGTTGAAGTGGACAGAAATAGTTATTTTCAAGGTTTTCCTCTAGTTTTTGTTGCGTGGTAGGGAATTAAGAACATAATCCTGCGATTTTGTATGCGTTTTTTGGAGCACTATACAAAAAGAGCAGAAATTCACGGTCCAGTTATTTTGTGACAACAACAATAAGCTCGCGCACATCACATGCCATAAAAGCCCTGTTAGAGCTTCTGTTCACTAAGGTTCTTCGAATGGGAGTATTTTATTCTGCAAAAATTTGGCAGCTTTATGTACGTGGACTGGAGATTCCATTCCATTTTCGTTTCCTTCATGTGGGAGCCATATTGATGCACTTTCGTCCTTCGGTTCTAGTGTTTTTCTATTAATGGTGGCATCGCTGACGTGAGTCTTTTACATATATACATATGTGAGTCCGATGACTGTCGCATGTATCTCTCTGTAGCATGCGTTGGACAAACAAGCCGCATCATTAAGGCGTTCATTAAATGACGCCTCATTTACCATCCGTTTTCGTCCACGCTTTGTCTCGGTTTTGCGCAGACCGATCAGGTTGCACTTTTTTCGCCTCGTTACGCTCTAATCAAGCCATAATGGATTTGGCTTCGGCGAGTCTTGCCGGAGGATTGGAGGAGCCGCCGCGGCCGTCGATGATTCAAGGACCATTAAACCAGCCGATGCAAGTCAGATGCATTTTCGATATGACGGCGAAAATGGGACACTTCTAACACCGGGCGAAATCGTTGCCTTGGTTTTGATTATAATTATACTCCGGCAAAATATTTTTCTCATACTATGTTCTCTATGTAAAACTTGATGTCTTGATCGATTTTTCGACGCTGCAGTCGTGGACCAATAAAAGTATATAAAAATATTCGAATAAATAAAAATAGTCCACGATTTATTTTTTGACTACTAAATTATTTTTTTATAATTCGAATATGGTTTCTTCTTGTCAATGCGTTTTTCTATTATCATTTATATCACTGAATGAAAGGGTGGTAGTATTTGTTGTTAACGAATACTTTTGCGATATCAATTTAATTTGTTTAAAATTCGGTACGGTGATAATATCCAAATGATGCGATTTTCCCGAAGATAACCCAGCAAACATGAGGCCTTTTCCGAACGAGTTTTCCATCACTTCGATATTTGCATCCACTTTTTCTCCGCAATCCGATTCTCAACCCGAATTTGCGATGTTGTTATTGATAATGTTCGCAGCTTCACCTGGTGTTACCGTTGACCGCTCCACATCTGATGAATGGTTCTCTGACACCGTCGATGCGGCCGCCAGATCCGATCCGATTGCATTGATCGCTGATCGCCTCCTCGCAGACGTCGATGGTTTTGCTTTCATGCTCTTCAAGTCGATTTTCATTACCAGCCTTGGGATGTTGTAGTTGTCGTCGTCGCCGGTGTTGTTGTTGATATGTTCCGCCAACGACATGCAACATGCTCCACTGCCATATGTGTTACTGCTACTTATAGTTGTTGTTGTTGTTGCTGTTACCATCGTTGATCTTGTTGGTTTTCAACTTGGCTTCGTTGTAGTTTTAGTTGTATTTGTATATATTGTGTAAAATTAATTTTCGCCCATTGTTGTTGCTAATTTTAATGCTGCCAATTGCTATAGTTTTAGTTGATGCTGTAGATAATTTTATTGTTAATATTATTATTGTTGTTGTTGTTGCTGCTCCTCCACCGTTACCGCTATCGAATATTATTTTTTCTTTCTATCCATTGAAAAACGAGAGCTGATCTAATGTTTCACTTTTCTTTTTTACGAGCAAATTGATTGTGTTCACCGAACGCGAAGCCAAACTGAGAAGCAGAATGTGGTAAAATGAGATATCGTGAAGCTCTGTCTGTCAGAAGCATGTTAAATCATATCAGTTATATTGATGCAAATATTTCCTCGCTCGATACTCCTTCTTTTTGCATGATGAAGAATTTGTTTTTAAATTTAAAAAAATGTTTATATTAATTTTTTTATTTTAACAAATTTAATAATATAAATTATTCTAATAATTTTTCAATAAATCCGAAATCCTTTTGAAATTTTCATAGTCAAATGATCGGCACCCACCGTTCATTCAGATTGTGACCCAGCGATTTGGCTTCATCTCACATGCGGTTGCTTTCGATGGCCGCAAAGTTGTGGCCGTTGAGTCGACCGATGCATGCAACACCGACAGTTGTTGTTATTGTTTACGTTGCAGCTGAGGGTGCAGGAGGCTGTGGCTCAGGATACAACAACAACCACAATAACAACAAAAATTACGATCATCAATTACAACAACGATCATAACAATAGCACACCATGACAGAACGCACACCAGCACACAATTAAGAGTAATTGCAAGAAAAGTGTAAATAATAACACCAACAATAATTTCAACAACAACAAAAACAATAGAAAAAATGGCAAATAACAAATGATTACGATGGAAACACGAAGGAAAACACAAAATTCTGCAGACTCTGGAGCAAAGACAATAAAACGGAGCCGCGCATCTGACAAAGTAATTAGTCGAGAATCGATTGAGCGAGTTGCAGCAACGCCTGACGAGACGCGCCGCCAAAACCGACGCCTGCATCAACCAAACCAAAACCGAAACCGAAACCGAAACTAACACCGTCACCATTACCGTTACCGTCGTGGTCGGAGAAACTGGGTCCGCCGTCCAGTCTAGTGCGCGCACCAAACCAGGACAAACGCGATCCGCTGACCAGCCGCGAATCCTCTCCGCCAAGTGAACCAAATATAAAAAATCAAAAGAAATAATTCAAACGTAAAAAACGATATCCTTGTGAACGGAACATCGGGAAGAAAACCGCAACATGTCGCTCCCACTGCGATCGCAACGCCTGCTCGCCCCCGCCCTGCTTGTCCTGGCGCTCGTCGTCTGCCTATCGCCGGGCGGGACGGGAGCCCGCGAGACCGCCATCAACTCCGATCTGGCGGACAAGATGTCGTGGAAGTGTGCCAACAACGCGAGCTGCATCTACGCGCTCGCCAACAGCGTGATGAACTCGTATCGGCGCGGCGACACGATCCAGTTCGGAGTCTTCGATCTCAAGAAGCTGCCGCCGGCGAACAGGAACTCGACGACGACCGGTTCCTTCTCCTCATCCTCCTCGAAAACTTCAACCGGACGCGGAGCGCAGTCGAGCGTGATGGAGTTTCTGAGCGGCAACGCGATTCGGATCCCCGTGGGCCCGATGGTCTTCAGCGTCCAGCGGTCCGAGGAGGACGGCGACTACATCGAGGTGGCGCTCCTGAAGAAGGCGTCCCCTCCACAAGGTAGCAGTGGAGCGAGATCCATGGGTCGTCCACCACATCGAATAAATCGAATCGAATGAAGGAAAAGCAAGCGAGGATAAGGGAATACATTTCACATCGTAGAGAGAGAGATAGAGAGAGAGAGGAAAAGACATGAGGATAAATGTTTCTTCGTAGGGAGAGTTGGGCAAGGACAATAAGAAACACAGAGCGAC
Organism: Coelopa frigida; assembly: GCA_017309665.1. NCBI lineage: Eukaryota > Metazoa > Arthropoda > Insecta > Diptera > Coelopidae > Coelopa > Coelopa frigida. The sequence continues at coordinate 12,370,800 of CM029561.1, read as the reverse complement.
AGACAGAGGACGACGACTTGTGGCACGTGATGAGGAGAATCGTCTCAGCATCCCCTTCACTAGTCCCTTGTCATTCGGACAGCAAAGCTCTCTGAATTAACCGAGAGCTCACCCATAGAACAATCCGTGCTCCACTTCCCGGCAGACGCCCCTTTATTTGATTTCGTTGACGTCTCCAAAGTCGTTGTCGTTTTCAACCTCATTGTCGTATTCAACTTCGTTGTCGACGGCATTGTCGACGGCATTGTCGTCACCGTACAGATGACGCTCGTTTGTTCTTTTTCTTCATGGTCAATGACTCCGATGATTGTAAGCGTGATTTCGCTCATCATAATGTCTATCTGTCTGTCTGTCTGTCGCAATTCCAAAATGATTGCTTGCGACACGAAATTCGTTTAATCCCCTCATCCGTGACAAGTGGAAGGATGATTATTCGCCTTAAGAACAAAGGAGTTTAATTGTCTGCATTAGGGAGAGAGCGGAAAGGGGATAGAGAGAGAAGCAAATCAGGTTGTACAAGAGAAATACTAAATTCTTACAAATAGGTCTAGTGATTAAAAAAATTATTTGGTTCAAAGACTTTTAGAATTCAAATGCGATTCAACACAAGGTGTTTCCAATTCTCTACGATAGTCGATTTACTTGAATGTCTTCAAACCATATCTTCTTAAATTTATTTACGAGCTCTACTTCTAGTAGCTTTATTTACCATTCATCTCCTGGATACCTACCGACCCTCGGTGTTCCCATGAAGACGTTGATTGGAGCGTGGGTGATCAGGGATTCCGGTAAACAGAGCAGGGCAACTGTTTCGGTTTAAAATAATTGGCGTCCAGGTGATGTCACGAAAAACAGTCCCTTGGGGGCGGGCGACCCTTCGCAAGTTGAACTCATTTATAATGATTTGTGGAAAGAACTCTGTAAGCCGGGAATTCTGAACTTGATCCTTGTTGCCTGCGCAGAACTCCAGTTATTTATAGTTCTCACAGCACTCACACACGAACTCATTATCGCCCTCCACTCCACACTGAAACACACGGTGGTGAATTATGTCGCCGTGACACGGCAGGACATGCAGCCCACTGCCATCCATCACACGCGGCCGTCGCTTCGTTTCGCTCTAATAATGCGCTCCTCTTCTCATTCCGACAGGTCGTCGCAGTGGTGGCGCCGACAACGATGGAGCGGCCGGGCGACTGGGTGGCGGGGGCGGCGGCATCGGAGGCCACATCCACAAGCGACACGAGAAGAAGCAGCTCCAGATGCTGATCCCCATGTACTTGGCGGCGACCACCTTCGGCTGGACGATGCTGGCCGCCAAGGCCGTCGGGCTGCTCACACTGAAGGCGCTGGCCATCTCCAAGGTGGCCTTCGTTGTGGCCTCGCTGGTGATCGTCAAGAAGATGATGGATAACGCAAACGAAAAGTGGGTTCTCCGGCGTCGCGCTCTTTCCCTCACTCTCTATCCTCCCCCTTTCTCTGTTTCTCTGTTTCACAGGATGATGTACCACTATCCGGAACAGACGCCCTACATCATGCCCTACAGCATGGACTACGGCATGCACCCGATGGGCGGCTCCGAGATCTCCACGGGCGATATGTATCCGGCCGCCATGCACATGGCCGCAGCCGCCGGTGGCGCGATGCACCCGGGCATAGGCCACCCCGGCCTCGAGAGCATGGCTGCCGAGAGCAACCTGCATCAGAGCGTCGCCGAGGTCCACAACAACACGCAACTGCTGGCGGCGCTGAACGGCCGCCCATCGACCGGCCTCGGTATCGGCCAGGGTCTGAACCTGGGTCCGGGGCAGGGCCAGGCGCAGGTGCAGAAGGTGAAGCGCGAGGACTCGTTGCTGATGGCGAAGAGTGAGTATTGACTAATGGAGGGGGCGGATTAGTTCGCGAGAAGTTCTGAGTGGGGTTTGTTTGTAATTGTGTGTGTGCCTGTGTTTAGGAAGAAAGTTCCTTCTCCGTCATCGCCACCGGCAGCCCCTGAGGCGGCGTCCTTCAGGGGGATTCTCGGCGCAGTCGTACGCTAACGGCGAGGCGTATGCGATCGCAGCCGCGGCCATGGCGGCCGAAGAGAGCGCCGAACGGGACGACGAGTCCGAGGAGGAGGAGGACGACATCTTCAACGAAGAGGAGAGCGTCAAAGAGACGCTAGAATTCCTCGGCATGGAGATCAAGCGTAAGAAGAAGTAACCTTCGATCGATCGGCAGACTGATCTTGCTCGAGGGTAGCGTTGCATACTTTTTGGCTGTGCTTGCTTTGCTTGCGCCCTGGACATGACAATAAATGGATTTCGCTACACCAACAACAGAGTTTACTTTCAGCCACATATTTTATAGTATGATTCGTCACTTCGATGGAATTCTTATATTGGAAAATTTTCATTTCTCTATATTAGGCCTCGAGCCTAAAATCTCTCACTGTTATCTAAAAAATCCCATTTAATCATCCTATACCTACTCGACTTCGATCCTCGCCAGTTTACAGAGCCCTGATTCTCATGGATTATAGTGGGTTACCGTTCAAATATATTCATTATTATTAATTTTTCCACTCACATTTTTCTAGAAATAGTTGGTTAAATTGGGAATATAATAGAGTGTTTTACTAATTTTTCCGAACATGTCAACAATTACTTCTTAATTTTATAAAATTCTATTTCTATTTAATCTCTAATCTACTCATTACTTTCCAGCACGACGTCCCCTGCTCTACAACTATCTGACGTCGCACCGGCCGTACTTCGCGGGACGGCATTAGCGGCCCATACCGTAACGAAGGAGGCCTGAACCAGGGCAAGCAAGCGGATCCACGAGTACCGTAGTAAATATCGCACGCACCAATACACACAGAGGTGCATCACCGGATAGTTCTGTAAACTTTCGGACATACATAGGCAATACTAGGCTAGACATATGAGTGGGAGGTTTAACTTAAGTCATATTGTAAAGAAGCTAGGCTTTAAAAAGGATCACTAAAACCAAAAGAAGATAACCTTTAAAAGGAACACTAAAATCAAATGAAGAGAACCTTTAAAAATATCATTTATTTATATTTAAATTAACAAGCAAATAAAATATTATATTATTTTATATTTAAACAATACAAATAAATAAATAAATAAATAATAAATAAATACGTTAAAGTTGTAAATTGAAAATACAAGTTCATTTGTTATTCCTACTACTATTTCGTCAGCTGAAAAGTATTCTCATGAAAGTCAGTGTTAGTATCAAGAGTATCCAGGAGTAGATAACCAGAAAAATAACAAAGAGTGATAAAATGAAATAAGCAAAAAAATCCTTCGGTGAAACCCTCAAGTTGAGTGAAAAAATGGTTAATAATAAAAAACAAATAACACACCAACAAAACAAAGCAAATCAACAAAATTAAATAAGTCAGTAAATATTAAAGAGCTCAGTGTCATCGAAGGGAAGAGCGAAAGAGACAGCTAAGTAGACAGTCAGAGGGAGAGAGTGGAGAAAGAAAGCGCACGTTTTGGAAACAGAGAGAAAGAGAGGCTAAGTTAATAATAAAAGTTCGAGCGGAAGTCAAACCCAGCGCCGGAAGCACGACATCAGTGGGCGCCGGAAGCTCGGCCCAGATGTTCTTGTTGTTTCCAGATCCGAGGCAATTAGGCGGCGACTGGGTGGAGAAGGTGGAAGCGACAGTAACTTCCAGTTGTCGGCGCCTTTATTGCCCCGAGTGGCCTGCAAACGAACGGTGGCCGGAGTATGAGGAAGGGCTGCCAAGTTTCGACCCTTCCGACGGACTCCGGCGGTCGGGGGAGTCGTTATCGAGATTAGTGGAAGATTCGAGCTAAGAGATTGCGAAGAATGAACTACGGTAACAAAAAAAAAAGACAAAACAGGAGACCCTCGAGCGGGGAATCCTCTCTTGTTCTAGGACTGCTTCGGCTTCTGCTGCGCCGCGTAGGCCAGCTCGTGGGCGTCCTGGGCTATCACCTGGGCCGGCACGTCGGCCAGGCCCTCGATGAAGCCGTCCAGGGCGCGCGACCAGCCCGAGCTGTAGGTGTCGTGGTGCGGGATCTCGACCACGTGCTTCTTCTGCGACAGCAGCTTCTTCAGCGCGATGATGACCGCCAACAGCAGGGCGATCTTCGAGACGATGAGCGCCTTGCCGGCCAGCAGGAAGAGACCCTTCAGCATGATCGCACCCACCACGCCCGCCTTGGCCATCATCATCATCAGCAGCGGCGCCATGTTCTTCATCTTGCCACGCCCCTCCTCCAGAGCCTCGGCCGGACTCAGCGAGACGCCGAAGTTGAGGTTGCCCTTCGGCTCCGTGGTGAGCACGAAGTCGGCGTTGTCCGAGAACTTGTAGCGCAGTGTGCGCGATCGCACGAACTTCCACAACTTGCCGGCGACCAGGAGGCCCAGGGTCTCGTCATCGGAGTCGATGGAGCGCGCCAGCAGCATGTCGTCCTCGGGGTCGTCGGCGATCTCCTCAGCATCCCTGGGGCGAGCGAAAGAGAGGGGGAGAGTTTGTGAGGACGTTCACCCCGAGAGCCGCCCACTCGCTCACCTGTTCTGCGTGATCTTGATCGTCTCGTTGACCTCGAAGGAGGACTTCTTGAATATCCGATTCATGTAGACGATCAGCTTGAGCATCATGCACGAGTGGTTGTCCCGCTGGCTGCACTTCATGTTCAGCTTCCGCAGGAACCCCTCCTCCAGCTGGTTGCGGTTGACGAACGGAATCTGTACGAGAGACAACGAGAGGGCGAAACGAGAGGTGCGGATGAGTGGGGTCGGATGTGAATGGAAAAGCTGAAAATTAATTGAGCGTTGTGCCTGGGGAAACGATGGGTGCGGTCAACGCCAAGATTGATAGATGGCCTCACGCCGTGTGAGGTCGGAGCAGTCGTGATAGAAGGAAGCATTTTCTCCCATTTTCTCCCACAGCTCAAATTTGCCTGCGGCTTCCAATTTGCCAGGGTCGGTCATTGAGTCAAGGTTGTCGAATTGGGGGGCATCTGCTGTGCTTTTGATTGGGCAAAATAAGTTTCAGAAAAGTCCCCGCTTTCTCACTAGGACCCTTTCACTATTAATCGATATTGAGGATATTCCACAGAACTCGTTCCTTCTCTTCGAATGAATCCTTTGACTTGCTCGTGTTGACCAGCATTCTCGCACAGTTATTCGACCCATTTACCTCAATGCTGTCTAGGAACATATCACCGAAACACGTGTCGACCACCCCAGGCCCATCAGTCCTTGCCAAAACAGATTGAAATTTCTGAACAGTCCGGTATTCAAAATTAGGTCTATAATATTTGACTGGTATTCATTGCCGAAAGGTCAAATTTCCATCTCCGAATGAATCCTTTTCCACTCGATCGCTTCTGACATTTCAATCCTTTCGCCCCACAGTCATCGGATTGTCCCTTGTCTGGCATTTCTCCGAAAATATTTCCTGACATCATGCGATTATCCGTCCCAAAAACGACAACAACATTAACACCAACATCTGAAGATGTCCCCGACATTGAAACGATACACGCAGACTACCCAAACTCTGCGTGAAGGATTAGAATTAAAACCACAAGTCTGCGAGCCAGTCACGAGTTCAAGGCACAGATTACGATAAACTGAGTTTCAAGATTGGACTCAAGGACACTCGAACTCGCGACCGGCGTTCGTGGTTTCGCCGGCCCGAGGGACGGACGGCGACGCGAAGGACTTTGGGCTAAGCCAAGCAGCGAAAACCAAAAATATTTACCGCATTCTCACTGGAGCTGATGGCGGGAGTGGCGCGAGCGGCCAGGACGATGGAGAGCAGGATGCAGGCCCCGTAAATAAGCTTGTTCATGGTGGATGCTTCTTCCTATTCGCGCAACGCTTTTATCCTGTTCTCTTAGCGTTCTATTGTTCTATTGTGTTTGAATTAACGTGCGTTTTGTTTTGTTCTCTTTGGTTTTTGGTATCCTTTGGGGCGTAATCCGTGTAATTTTATTGCGTGTGCGTTTGGTATGGGTTCTGCGCTATCCTGTGCCTCTCTCTCCGTGCTCTCTTTGCGTTGTCGTCGCAGGGGATTCGTGTCCGCGATATCCTTGTGTTTCTCTCGCTCGCACAATAACAACACTAGTGTTAATTATATTGGAGACAGCAGTAACAACTACGACTTCTGTTTCGAGGCGCTAAGTGACGGTGCGGCTGGCCGAGTGCGTTGTTGACATCGTCTCGTCGTCGTCGCTTAAAGAAAACCTAATGCGAATTTTCCGCACGTGATTAAGATTTTATACAGGACCCAGTCGGTGCCGTAGAATCCACCAGCCGCCGTCTGTCCGTCCGTCTGTCTATTCACCGGCGTCTGTCTGAGTGTCGTCCAACTGGTTCGGCACAAGCGGCCTCCACAGCTCGAAAGCCCCACTTCAAGATGATAGTCTTCTCATTTCTGGTGATCCCTGTTGTTGTTGTTGCGCAAATTCTGGTTACAACTATCGTTGTGTTGGTGGTAGTAGTTGTTGTTGTTGCGGTTGTTATTGTGGTTGCATGTCAGGTTCAAGGAGCTCGTTTCGATTCCACGCTCAGCATCGTCAGTTGTTGTTGACGCCGCCAAAACTGGCTTCGGATCATGGCGATTGTCGCCTAAGCTGGTAGCAACGACTATTGCAAGCATAGCAAATGCAAGCAACATCAACAATAACAACATGAACAACAACAATAATAATTGTAATACTTAAAAACAAAACACAACAATTGCAACAACAATTAAAACATTGGCCTCAGCTTCACCCAGTCTTCAACAGGAAACCTAGTTCCCAAATAATGCATTCCATTCATTTCATTCATCTCATTCGCTTCCATTCCATTCCGCTCCGGAGTGAAAATCGTTCAAGTTCCCGCAAAAAGATTTCTTTCTCAAACACAAACAATAACAATAACAACAACAATAATAACAACAAAAATGTATGCAGCTCTTCATAGATGCTCTTTGGCTTTTTTTTTAAGTCGATTCATGTCTGTCTCCCCGTTTTTACTGTTGTGTCTTGTTACTGTTTTTGTTGTTGGTGTTGTTTTGTTGACATTGAGTCTCTACAAAGAAGTCGCTTTGTACACTGCAAAAAAAACACCCGACTAGAGTAAGAAAAAAAAAAACACAGAAGAAGGTTTCAGTTTGTATAGTTCAGAAGGTATTGTTGTCTATCATAACTATTTTAACATTATTGTAGAGCTTTGAGAGTTCCCAGGAAAGTTCTCGATGCAGGACATTTTCCTGATATATTCCACCTCGAGTTTCCTTCGAACCACAACTTCTCATTAAACCCAAGGCCACTTCCAGCTCCCCACGGACAAAGGCACAGTTTCCACCTGCGACACCACGAGGCTCGAATCTAGGCTGCTCCAGAAACCGCCCTGCACCCCCTCCTTCGTGGCGGCGTCGGCTTTGGAAAAGACGTATTTGTGGAACAGTGGGAACTGAAGCGAGGCGTATGGTGAATGCAGCCACAGCAACAACATGCACGAAAATAGAAAATGAAAAACGCAAAATGATAAAAATAAAGTGGCGTGGAAAATGCTGCAGCATTCTGTAAGTAGCAATTAAATGGAGCTGCAACATGCAACACGCCTGGGGTGCACTGGAAAAATTAATAAAAATAAAAATTTCACAAGACATGTTGAGCCGCAGGCCAGGGTTGGCCGCCTCATCTATGGACGCGACTGTTGTGGATACTACTGTGTTGTTATTGTCTGTGTGGTGGTCACCGGATTAGAGGGTTAATAGACTCATAGAGTCGAGCGGCCGTTTATCGGGGCTTTCCAAATTCGTTGTCTTGATCAATCCATCTGAAGATTTCGCCACTTTCTACGAAACCGGTGCATCGATTTGAGATATCTTGAATATTCATTTGCGCTTGACTTGTCTGCACTTGTTGCTGGTCAAGACTCGCACCCTACAATCGGTGATGCGAGGTATATTTCAATTGGAGCTCATCCAATTGTTAATCCGATAATCCAATTGTTCAGGTGATTTCACCTAGCATTCAATGGAAAGATATGGTTATAGTTTATCAAGTAGTTTGTGAGGTATTACGAACGTTCATTGGATCCTGAGCAATGGAATTTAGGGAGTCCAGGAGGTGGTTTATCGAGATCAATACAAAATTTCCCCAAATATATAAAAATCTGTCCATCCCAAGAACTTCTGAATTTACCTCTCGCTTTCAACGATATCGCTCACCTTCATCGAGCTTTCATAATCCATTGTTTGGATTATGTGTTCGTTCGTGAAAATTACCCATGGACACGCCCATCGATGCGTTCCTCGTCACGCAAGGCGTGTAGCGTAAACTCCGTGCATGGTGGACTGTAATTTTCACTGCTCTTCTTCAACTCTTGGCTTTTTCCTTTCTGCGTTGTTTCGCGAGTCCCGCCAACCGCTTTCTTTCGGAAAATGTGGTCCAGTCGAGTGCATTCCACTTGTTGTATTTGTTGTTACTAGTGTAGTTTTTATGAATGACGCTGGCTGTGTTGCAGTGTTTGGCCCAAAGACCGCAACAACTAATTGGTGCCTCCGATATCATTGACTTCCATTTGCGTCTCGAGGCGGACGAACATAAAACTCGAATTTCGTTTAAATTGCATTTTTCATTCAATTACAGCGGCATTTTTCACTCATCAACGACATGTCATCATCAGTTGCATCCTTTCTCTCTCCTCTCCCATTGATGTGGGTTTCCAGCCAATGCTCAGTTTCAGGACATCATAAATGCCTCTAGATGGGATTTCCGCGAAATAAATACCTGACACCCACCGGCAATCAGTTAATGGCACTGAACAAAATATTATGATAAGTTTCGATGGTCGGCTCGATGCTTCTGGCGGTGGATCAATTTCCGGCGGATAATTGTCGGAACGTAGCACTTAATTTCGCGCTAATTGAACTAACGCCACAATTGTTGCACTGTTTAATTCCCACAAAACGTGTGCCAGGAAGCCAATGAATGGAATTTCAATGTCAACTCATATTGCGTCGCAATTTATTAATATTTGAATTTATTTACATATTTATAAGTCAAGGTCATCTGCTTCTGCGTTATCATTGTCAAAGAAAAATTTAAATATTGCAATGAAAAGTAATATGAGCGAATGTGAGATGAATGCAGCACTGACGATATAAATAGAAAATATTTTGACAATTTTTTACATCATTTATTAAAATTATTTTAGGGCTTTAAATTCATAGGATTCATCTATGATTCTAATGTATTGTCTCCGATGAGAAGGTGAATGAGAAAACAATTTTTTATTTCTGAAAACATTTAACTTAATGAAGCTGAACGCCATCAAGAAGTTAAACAAGAATTGAGTATGTATGTGGAAAATTAATTTTTAATTTTAACAAAGAAGTTATCACCCCATTTGATTTTATTCAATATATGTATATAGTACATTAAAACCAGGCTTAAAAACCGAACGAAAAAACTCAAAATATCGAGCTGATTTTTTATACATATGTATATGTAAGCTACTTTAATGAGTAGCCATGTCGCCATCCTTAATATTTTTTCGTCTCTTCCTCTATCCTTCACCATGGGCTTCCGTTGATGAGGAAAAGTTTTCGTTGCTAAGGGAATTCTTCGAACATCGGACGATAATTAATCATATGATAATTAAGACAAACAGCAAAAACCATCAAAAATAACAAGAAGGACAAGAAGTATCGGAACGAAAATTCCTTTTCGGATCCTATAAACTTTTCTTAGATCCGCTTAAAACTTTGGTTCTTTGAAATTGTTGCTTATTAATCATGGACGGGACATCGGAAGTCCTACCAAAGGACGACAAGAAAAATGAAACAATTTTTTTTTCTTTGTAAAAAATAACTTAAATTTTATTTCGGGATAATAAATATTGAAATGGTACTCTAGATTATGCAGTGGAGTCTCTGAAGAAATCTGAGGGACCACTGCGAGGAACTCCTAAAGTATTTACAACAAACACATGGATGGATAAGTAGCAATAACAGAAACAACTGATGATGGCATTCAAGCGCTGGACAGAGGTCGTTGGTCCCCCGTCGACCTAACTCTTCTGCTCGCTGGCGATGTCCTTGCCCGAGTTGCGGCCGTAGTAGTGTGAGTAGGCGGCGTCCTGGGGTTCGCCGAAGCTGACGGCGTTGGCCACGCCGCCGGCCCCCTGGTAGTTCTTGCTGTAGTAGTCGGTGTAGGGCTTCGAGAAGCTCGGCTCCGGGCGATAGAAGCCGCCGGCGCCTCCGGCTCCGGCGCCATCGTAGTGTTCATGGTGGTGGTAGTAGGTGGCAGAGCCGACGCCTTGTGGCGAATACTGGGGCACGGTGTTCTTTGAGCCGAAGAGGCCGCCGAAGGCTACGCCTCCGAAACCGGGAGCGCCACCGGGCGGACGGCAGAGCTTGAAGTAGGCGAACAGGCCGGGCAGGATGATGGCAGCGAGACCGAGGATCTTCTTGAGACCGGCGATGCCAAGGATGAAGGGCAGGAAAAGTAGCAGCTTCAGCTTGAAGATCTTCAGCACCAGGAGCAGGGGAATGATCATCTTCTTCAGCTTCTTGCGCGCTGTTGGGGGTGGAAAGAGGCATGAGTATTGCTTGGCTGAGTATGGTGTGAGGGGGGGCGGGCTACTCACAGAAGACGGGGGCGTGCTTGTCCTCGATGACGTCCAGCTCGCTGTCGATGTCGTTGCCGATGAAGCGGGCGTCATAGCGGCCGGCCTCAGTCAGCTGCTCGGGCACCTCGATTTCCAGGGCCGTCGACTTGATGAATCTGCGAGCGAGAAGAAGGTGGGGGGAAAAAAGAGGCTTAAAACTTTTGAAAATCACTCAAACGGTGCGAACAAGGGCTTCCCCAATTAAGCGATCGGGTTGTGTCTCCTTCAAGGGAGCTTCCTTAATTATCTTCATTCATTTGGAACCTATTTCGTGGAACTGAAGAACTGCTCTTAAGACGGTTATATTTTTAACACCGCTCCCCGTCCACGTTTCCTGCATCGTTAGTCACGGCGCCTTGGCTTCGGCGTCCTCCCCAAACCAGCCGCAACTTTGATGTCATCTGTCAGAAAAGTTTTCGTCCTCTGCTTTTCATCCTTTGTTTAACGTTCTCCCTTTCATTCGGCCCCCCTTTTTATTTTCGTCCCTATACTTTGGCGCCGGCTTCATTGTTTGCTTTTAATTTCCTATCGGAGACATTGGGGATGGCGCGGACCAAGTAGACTCGAACGCACTCGGTAATTGCTTAACGAAGCAACAAAGTTCTTCCCGCAGAGTTCTTCTTGTCTTCGTGTTTTTCGGTTTTTTCCCATCTTCAATTCGGCGCATTCCGTGGCTTTATCCATCATTCGAGATGCCTTCTCTCCTTCATCGCCGGCGACATCAGCTCCGAAGTCCCAAAGCGCAGGTGTCTTCTCTTGATTATCTCTGCTTGCGTTTCTTTAACAAATTTTTCTTCTCCGAAGTTCTTTCAATTCCGTCGCCCAAGTGATCTTTCTCTATGTTACTTTTCTACCCCATCCTATTCTTTCTACCCACCCTATCCTTTCTACTGATCCTATTCTTTCTATCCATCCTACTCTTTCTACCCATCCTCCAATTCCTACTTCCCTATCCCACTTGCAGTCCCAGCGATGTGGAGTGGAGCCAATTGTAACTCTTGGTGGATCCAGTTTCCACTTCATAGGGATTTTCCGTTCTCGCCCTTCGGGCACTCGGCACCTTCTTCAAGTGTCTCAGTCTCAGCTTTCTCGCATCCTTAACTAGTGCTTCGCCTTCTCCACGTAGAACGACGATGTTGGGAAGATTTTATTAAAGTTGAACTTTCTTCCGATACGCCCACGACTCAATAAAGTTCCCGTCATGGCCAACAACTGCACGCTGCTGGCGAGCAAACTTCTAGCAATCTTGGTCGCCTCTGACTGCTGACCCTCACCAGACATCAGTTGGCCACCCATACAATCCCTCTTTCCCCCCTCGTCCCCTTCAACCCCCCACAACATTTTAAAGACAATTATTTATCGAACTGCAAATCTCCCTATTTCTCTTTCTCCGTCTTGGTTACAGGACGGACAGACAGGTAGATTTTCCCCCGAGGTCGTTGAGGCGAAGTTTTAATTAACACGATAAGCTTTAATTGAGAGAGGCAGCCTGATAGTGCATCACCCTTAACATCCTCAAGGACTCACCTTTCGGCACGGCGCAGGGCGTATTTCACCAGCTGGTCCCAGTCGCTGTCCTCGTTGCGCGGCTCCTCCGAGTACTCGAAGGGCTCCTGCAGCAGCGAGCGTTGCTGCGTCTCGGGCAATCGCACCACGCGAGCGAAGTCGGACAGACTGTGGAGAAGAACAAGCTCAAAATGAATATCGATTGATCGTTCGATGGGTCCGAGCGAGATCCACTCACCTATATTGGTTCCTGAAGAAGATCTCGTCGAAGGTGTTCAGGGCCTGCGTCTTGAAGCACTCGGAGAGGTCACCGCCGAGGCAGTTGGAGTTGGTGCGCGCCAGGTAGGGATCGTTGTCCTGGCCCAACCCGAACAGGCTCAGGATGGAGGAGCGTCCGCGTTCCTCTCCGAAGCCTTGCTGCTGGCCCTGTTGTGGTTGTTGACCCTGTTGCTGCTGCTGTTGGAAGATTTGCTGTGGCTGCGACTGTTGTTGGAATATGTGCTGGACATTCTGGGAGCTCTGTTGCTGCGATCCTTGGGCTGGCTGCTGGTCGGGCAGGCGCAGACCCTCGCCGGCGATCCGGGCGACGAGGTGCAGCGATATCAAGAGCAGTATCCCCACGAACCTGATTCTGAATTCCATCTCTGAAAAGGACAAGCAACAGTGAGTGGACAAATCGGCAAATGAATATTCGTTAATGTGAGTAATCGGTTGGAATTTGTTCTGTTCTTCAGCCGTTTCTTCTAGAACCCAGCACTCGTACTCGCGTAACCGGTAGCAATGAACCCTCAGCTCTCGCCGGTTTCACTTGCAGCCAACCAACTTCGGACAGTCGGACGGACAGACGTATCTGTCAAATGGACTCCGTCGCCTGACACACTTTCTTCACGCACGCATGGATGCTGCCGCCCCCTCGGCCGCTGACTCTTGAATCGGCCCCAAGATGGTCAACGAGTGCGAGCCAACGAGTTGCCAACCGACAATCGACAAGCCCCGATATATTTATGAACCATAAACCCACGGCAACAACAACAACAACAAAAAAAGCATCTTCGAACACAATAACAAGCCACACACCAGCAACCAAAACGAAAACAACGAAAGCCCCGAGGACTGCGAACGAAACGTTGTCCGGCAGGGGCGGGAGTGGCCGAAGGATGGGCTGGAGGAGGGGGCGATGGAGGAGGAGGCTCCGTGGATTTCACTGTACTGCGATGTCTGGTGTCGTTCGTGCGAAGCAACGGCACCCAGTCGACGGCGCCTCAGGAGGATGAGGTGGGCCGGGAGTCGTGGCTGTGGAGAAAGGAGGCTGGAGAGTGAGACGAGTGGCGAGAGTGATACGATTGCGGGCTCCGGTGTTGGAAGTGATACCGTTCGATTTGGAGTGGATGCAATGCTTTCTCTGGTGGAACGAAGCGTTCCCGCTGGAGATGCGTCAGTGAGAACCGCGATCGATATTGAATTTCAGAGCAGTCTGCTCAGGGATGTCGCGTGCTCAACTCTATACTCCAAACAAACTCGAAATTCGGTCATTTCTTGTGAAAATGTCCATAAATATTTGTCAAAATCTACTGCTCGTTAGATCCATAGAAACTCTCCACTGTCGGCATTTGTGAGTCGCATCAATCTGTGTCTCAAACCCAAATGATGTCTATCGGACAACGAAAAGTGTGTTTTGTTGACACTTTCACTCTTTCAGTTGACACTTTCATTCGACGTCAACTTCTTGCATATACAAGTATGAAGACTAAGTTTCCGTAATCAAATCTTCAATCATATTTCAATCTCTCAAAAGAATCAATTTTAGCCACATTATTTTGTTCCCGATTATCTCTAAGTTGATGATAAATCTCTTGATATCATTATCATGATTTTCTCATTGATCTCTCGTTTCCCCCTCACTCTCTCAGTGATCGACGGCTAATGATGCCGACCAACTATTCTCCACTCCACTATTATCACAACTCTCCACCAACACTTCGAACTAGTCGCGGCATCTCTCAAACACAACACCGGTTAGCTCCAAATATGCGCCTATCGCACTCCTCGTTTTCACCTCGTGACCACGCCGCGGAAATGTGGAGGGTAAAGGGGGGGGGGGGGGGGGGTGGTCGGATGATTTTCCGACCGATAGACGACAACTCACAGTGCAACGCGGAAAACTGCTCGATCGATGAAAAATTTCCCAGGCGATGAACGGAGTGAATTTCTTTTGCGCGCCAAAGGAACAGACAGACGAACAAACGAACGAACGAAAGCACGGTGGGCAAAAAAGCGAAAACGAATCGGATGAAAACAAAAGCAAAAGCAATAACAACAAAGAAATAATTTTCGTCGGCCGGCCGCGAACTTGTTTGGCGATAAACTGCGCGGAGCCTGGTGCGCATGCGCAGTCGAATCAATGCGATTCGAGACGATTCGAGTCGAGTCGATTCGGATTGGAGGTGAAAAGAAGCGAGGCGGGGGAACGTTGACAACGAGCAACAGTCGACAATGAACAACAACACGATAACAATGAACAAAAACACCAAAATAATAACAACAACTGCTCGCAGAGTCAACCGAGCCGACTGAAAAACACACAATGAATTCAATTAAGGCTGAAATAGCCGATAAATTGGCCCAAAACGAAGAGAGAGCGAGAGAGGAGAGTGTTTTTCTTCTTCTCTCCGTATTCGTTGACTTAGATGCTTCCACATACATACATATAACTACACGTGAGTGTGTTTTTTATCATTCGAAGAGAGCCCAAGTCGAAGCTGTTGTTTTTGCCTTTGGTTTTTTACAGCCGTTGCTGCTGCTTTTTTGTTTCTGTTGACGTTGTTGTTGTTTGTTTGTGCTGTTGTTCGTGTTATTGCTGTTGTCATGGTTGGGCTCTACCCGCCGGTGCTTTTGTTGGAGTTTTCTTTTAATACCACTTCTTGCGCCGCTCATTTCCACTCTGCCTTCTCCCTCCTTATCTATAGTCCTAAGAATCACACTCCCTCGTTCTCTTTTTATTGCCTTGTTGATTCAATACGCGTTTCAAAGAGCTTTTACGACCATTTTCCACCCTCGTGTTGTTGGCCTGCAGAGAGGGCCAAAATAATCCCAGTACATACCGCAACTGGTTCTAATGGTCCCTTGGTTTTTGGGCGTTAAATAATTTGGCCCCCAGTCAAATTTTGCCCGGAATATCGAAAACTTTTCTGATCTGAAGTTTTCACATTTTAAAACATTTTTGGTATCCATTTTTATTTTCATTTTTTTCATTTCATTGAACCACAATTTTACCACTGCCTCTCTTCCCCTAACAGTTTCTACTCTTACTAAACTTTTGTTATCATCCCATGGCTCTCTACTTCTCGTTCCTCTTCTCCGGAACTATTTTCCATTTGATTCTTCACATCTTGAAATCCCCACCTGAAACTTTGATCTAAATCTGATCCGTCTTTGTTTATAGTTTTCCTCTGTACCGAGAAGACGGGGTTTTGTCTTCAGGCTTCTGGCTTTTCTCCTACCTTTCGTTATCTCCCGGCTCCAATTAATCTTCACTCTTCTTCAAGATTCGCCCCTCCTACCAATCCGCCACTCTATCCATTTCGCCTTTCAACCCATCATCCTTGATGGAAGTCTCGAACTTTTCAAACACAATTTTTTCCGAGAAGGAAGTCGTTCGCCATTAGCAGCAGATGTACGAATTTGTTGTTGCTATTATTCGTATATGTGGGCGTTGCTAATGGCGATGTTTTTGTGGTTGTGGTAGTCCTTGGGAGGCTTGCTATTATTAACCCTGGTTCTCGATGGCCAAAATTGAAGTATTAAAAATACTTAACAGCTAGACCAAAAGCACCAATAAAAGGACAAGGACTTCGCCGTTTAGATTGCTTCTGCTCTTTCCTTCTCGCAGACTGCGAGGTGAAATGAAATGAATACAACGAATGTAATGCTTCTTTAAAAGGAAAATGCAACAAACGCTAGAGACTCGAGAGGTTCCACTCGCATCGAGCACTGTCCATTGGCCAGGTCCGAGGTCGAATGACCCCAGCATTCCGACGATATCGAAATTGATTTTTCTCGGAAAAACACTCAAGAAAGTCTCTCGAAGCCCCGAAACAACCAACATCAACAACTGTACAAAAAGACCAAGCAAATAGACCGAGCCGCAACTATAACAACATGAAATGTAAGACTTCATCGAAAACAAAAACCGAAAACCAACAACAACAACAATGTATTCGGTCCAGCTCTCCCTTAATGTGAGCCAATGTGTGTACGTGTGGAAGATCATGAAGATAGCCGATGACGACAACAATAACAACACCATCAGATTTCAAAATCCAACAGCTTCTCAGAGATGTCGGTGTAGTTATAACTGAATTGGCCGTTGGTATTGTTCGTGAGATCAACTTTTACTTTCGTTTTTGTTGATTCGTCTTTTGTGAACTTCGTTTGCTTTTCGCTCCTTTTGTCGGTCTCTCTCTCTCTCGCTCAAGGCCTTCGGTACACAACTCGTTGTCCATCTCCTTCACTCGCTGATACCACATCCCCGAGCTCTTGACCAGCTGTCGTGCCGTAGACTTTGTTCACTTTCTTTTGAACTCGATGGACAACGGTTTGGACGAGGGTTTAGTCGCCGATTTCTAGTCATTCACCTGATAGAAGTACCAGAGTACCATGGAGCCATTGATTTCCAATGTATCTTCCATTCTTCCCCAGGCCAACTCTAATATTTCTCGAATTTTCACTCTTGATCTTCGGCACCAAATTTCATCAGAGAGCTGGCCCTGTCCGATCTGAATGCCCTCTTATTTTTGATCTTTTCAAATCGCTCTGTGTTGGGATCACCCTGTGCAGAGACAAGCTGCGCCCCAAAGTATGCCATGCATACATAATTGCGACGTCGTCGCTGGGGGATGTGAAAGTCAACTGCTTTCTTCTTTCTCATGGCGCATTTTCTCTTTCAATTCCACCTAAAAGCCTACTATAGTCACGGCGTTGCCACACCGATGCTTTTTCACCACACCTCCGTATGAGGTTCACGTCTTCATGGAATCCACCGATAACAAAAAATTAACATGCAAAAGGCAGACGCTCTTGACGCAAGAGGACGATGATTGCAAAGGAAAATCATCGCAAAACCAAAACAAAGGGGGCGTAAAGGAAGTAGATCAATTGAAAATATGCCAATAGAAATTCGAAGAATTAGGCATTTTTTTGTCTTTATGTTGGGGAGGGAGGCGGACAAAGGAAGAGGATCTGAACCGGAAGCAGCGTCGACGCGATTCCCGGAAGCTCAGCTCCTGTGGTCTAAATTACCTCGAAGTTCAAAAGTCGTTCGTTGAAACGAACTCGAATGTCGGATGTTTCGGGTGCAAAACGCAGTGAACGAGACAGGTGGTAACTCTCCTTCCCCAACCTTCGGAGGCATCACTTCCGGTTGTCAGCTTTGAAGTTTAATGAGAAAGCGAAAATAATTGAAAAATGTATCGGAAAAACATCCAAGTCAGATCAAGCACAACATCTCCTTCAGATGAAAGTGACGTATGCAAATTGTGGGAAATAGAAACAATTGTTGTAAGGCGTTGACAAGTAAAAAGTAGCAAAAAATGCCATATTGTTTTGTATCAACAGAAATTTTAGGAACTCACTAATGCTGTTTAGAAGAATCGTGTGAATAGACCAATTATTGCTAGGATAAGGAAGCTGAAGGCAAACAATGAAGAAGGGTATTTGAGGCTCAAAAGCATAGTTCTTTGACAGCCTTTAAAAATAATTCCCAAGAAATGGAACAGAGAATAAATGAAACAATGAAGAAATGGAATAATGTGAGACTTCATGGAACCTGGTAAACTAAATAATTAAAAACCGACTACATCGATATAATTATTTGTATAGAAAAAAAGTCAATGCTGATTGAAGGCCATAAACTTGGTTGTCAAAACCGACGATTGACCCATCGAGCAGGTGTGGGTGGCTGGTGCCTTAATTATGGAGCCCTCAATCGAACTCGATGGACAGCAGTGATTTGCCTAAACAATTTCGATCATATCCAACGAAAGTTCGTGCTGGCCTCCAACGAGGCCAGCGGCATCGCCAACGATGACAAGAACTGTCTAATTTGTTTGCACATCTCACAGCGATGGAGAACCGGAGCATCCTACCGCCGCCATCGGCTGTACCAACAACTGTCGTCGTTAGCAACAATAACAACGACACTAATGATGTGAACCGCCAACGAGAGCGAAATAGCGCCAACAACAGCTGCGGAGGGCGGTTGCGAAACTCCGGCGCTCTTCGGATCCCTCGCCGCTGGACACGTTATGCAAATAAGTCCAATTTGGTCGCTGTATTGAACTACAGTGAAGGTCAATAAATGTTTGTTTTCGATCGTTTCTGTTTGTTTCGCTCGCTCTGCTTGATTTACATGCGAGGCGAGAAACTGTCACGGTGTCGGTGGAGAAAGAAAGGGGTGGCCGATGGGCGGTTTGTAATGGATAATTTTGTCAGCTTTGAATGTCACGGACTGGGAGTGAGAAACATTTCGGCGCCAATTAACGATAATCACCGAGCGACGCCCACTTGTTTTCGCCTCTTTTTGGACGAGTTGGGCCTTTGAGTCGTGGGTTAGTTCCACATCTGGTCGTGTTGTTGTTGTTGTTGTTGATGCAATAGTGGTTTTGGAGCTGCTCTGGTTGTTATTGTAGTCGATGTTGCGCCACATCCCATCGTTTGTCCATTCAACGCCATTCAGCGCCATTAAAAATCGTTAAATTTTCATCATCTTTCCGTCAACTCACGGTAACTTTTCCGTCTCTGTTATTGACTATATTTTGCCCATGTTGTCTTCCGAACTTCGCACAAATGTTTGCCTTAATTTGTTTATTCCCTCTCGTTTTTACGAGCTCCGTGAAATGGGTTGCATAATTACCGTCTTACTGTCTCTTTCGTCGAATGGTTGATGCGGGAGGAGAGGAGTGGATGAAGAGGACAGTTATTACTTTTACGACGTTACGTGCGTCGTGGTCGAAGTAAATTTTGCACATGCTGCGTCAGGTTGAAGCAACGCAAGCCACAGGCGTGCGGACTTCCGGACGGACAGGCCTGACGGCGGCATCCGCCTTGTGAAAGGTCGCTCCGTCGCACTCGTAAAAACTTGTGATTCAATTGTCGCATCGTCATGCGGTATTATTCACTGGCCTCCACTGTACGTGCTCTTGGCGAGAGGATGTACGGATGGTGAAAAAGGCGAAGGCAACCCTTGTTTTCATTTTCATTAAGCCACGAATGCAGCTTAAAGTTTCATCCACAACTGAACGTTCAGGGGAATTTCATAGAATCCCATTAGCTCAGTTCATAACATACACACAACATTCCCCATATTTTCGCCACCACTGTACGACGGTAATGCCTGCCGGGATCCCACATTTTAATTCACTTTCAATATTGGCTTTCGGAACTTTTACAATTTCCTGCGATTACCTGGAACCTTCACTTTCTGTTTTCTGTTTTCTGCGGGAAGAAATTACCTTCTGCTTGTGTTTGTCTTCACTTGGGTGGTGTTGGTGTATCCTTACGGCGGAGGAGGACGAATGGAACTCACACTATTTGGCTCGACGTTGCACTGCGAACTGTGGGCCCAACGGCGCGGCGCAAACGTTTTATATGAAAAGTCGAACGCACACAGTCGAGGCGCCAAAAGCTGGGGAAGAGACAGAGACAGATCGGCAAAAGCAACAACAATAACAACAACAACACAGCAGTAAACTGGGCAACAAATTTGCCAAAATGCAAAAGAGACGAAGTGAAAAAGTAAACAAACCCCAGACCACGACGCTGGCCCACAAAATCGGCTGTTGCGGTAGGTTAGCTCGTTATGACGTCATAGCCCAGTACCTGTTGGCGTTGTCGTTGTTTTTGTTACTGTTTCTGTAGTCGCCGCTGAAGCCGGTACTCGGTGTCTTTGTCGGAGCGCCTTGAGAAAACCCCAGCCGAAGAAGCACGCATGAAAAAGCCTTGATCGAACCCAGAGGCTGGTGCGTGCCTCGTGTTATTGTTATTGCTGTTGTTACCGTTGTTGTTGCGGTCTTCTCAGACCCAGTCGATGGACGGCCGTCCAACAGCGACGACGGTGAGTCATCGGAGGACAGGGAAAACACCGCGAGACTGGGTCACTGGGTCGCAACGCAGTCTCGATCTCGTCGATCTCGCATCGATCGATCGGGGATGATGATGGGGCCCTCGAAAGTGCCCGAGGCTGCAGGGGGCAGAATTCAGACTAAGTGCCTGTTCGGAGAAGAGCATCCCGCTCCCCTCACTCTACCTCAAGAGGATCGCCTGTTGATCGTCGTCGTTAACACCTCTTGACGCGGTTCAAGCGCTGGACCACTCGAGGCTTCGCCATGGTTCGCCTTAGCATTGAATCGTCGTCGTTATTGTCATAGTTATTGCTGCTGATGGTGTTACTCCAGCTGTGGCTCTCGTTGTAGTTGTTATTGAACTTAGAGACCATTGTGGTCGGGGCCCCGTGTGGCCCGGTTGCAACACCCACTCGTTTCACTCATTCGCTCAGACACGAGCATTGTGCTCGTGTCTCGCTCGACTTGGTTATTCAATTTCCTCTTCCACTTCCCCACGCTCCCTTTCTCTTGCCAACATCCTCCTTCTCATGTCGTTTTCTTCGGTGTTGTTGCTGCAAATCCTCCATCACTGTCGCTCTCCGCGGCCATTGCGAGCGCCTTCTGGCGAAATGCGAATGAACTCTCGGTCCGACGCTGCCCTGACTGTGGAGCACACAGTGGTGGCCACAAATAAACACGGACTTCAGTGAAGATAGTAGCATACAAATTTGCGGGAGTCTTCAAGTTTCAAATCAAAACATTATGGTATTTATTACGATAATCATATAGTTATTATCATATCTTGTTTTGGTACTAATAGTCAACGAAGGTTTATTCTTAAATTTTATCTATTTCCGAGAAATTAAAGCATTATCTTAATTTCCATCGCCACCCCTGTTGAGCACCATTGTGAGCGAAAAAACCCACATAATTCCCTCGATTGCATAACTTTTACCACAGAAAAAACAACACAAGCAGCACAACAGCCACAAGGAAGCGAGCAATGTTAATCGTAACAACAACAACAAGAAATGCAGTAATACAAATTTGCAACCAACAACAACCACAATTTGAGAAACGTTACAACAACATGAACTCTTTTTGAATCATGGAATGACGCACATTCTACAATAACAAAAACTACGGTAATGGCTAAAACAGCAATAATGCCATTAAAGTGGGGAATTCCCAAAAGTGAGAATGAAGGCAGAAGAAAAACGAGAAAACTACAGATTGAATTGACGTGGAAAACCCGGAGGATACAACTGGAAATACCATAAAAACCCAAGAAATCACAGTTGTAAAATTAAAGAAAATTATGTGAAAAAATTACAATGGAGTTAGAAGAACACAATAAAAATAAAACAATACAATAAAAAGAAAACTTTAAAAGTTATAATGTGTTTTATAATAGAAAATGAAATATTTAAAAATTTAAGAATAACTATTTTTAATAAATTTTGATCGAGGCTGAACTTCAATTAATTTTTGTTAAGAAAACTGAACTACTTTCGGCACTCAACAAAGTCTGTGTCGTAGGACGTGCTTTTAAAATGGCGTCTGCAAAGTTTTCCTAATAACTTTTCCCAATTTCCACTCAACCATGAGTTTCTGTTGTGTTGTTGTCAATTACCTCCGTCGCCGATTCCTTGAAGTTCCTTAATTATTTATTAATTTCTTCAGTGATTAATGGCATTTTCAAAATTCATTTTCAACGACCCAGCGACAGCCACTTGTCGCTTGCGTTCAAATCGGTGTGGCCACATTGTCAACGGAGCGACAGTGATAACTCTTCATTAATTACTCGACATTGACAGTTGAAATGTCACTGACAACGATCAATTAATTGGAAACGGCCACAGTGCGGAGGCGTTAGTTTTTGTCTGGGGTCGGTTGAAGATTATCTGTGAGGGAGGTAGAGGCATTGCTTTGCTGTACAGATAATAGGACCCTCGAGACTTCAACGCAATCTTCTTAAATCATTCACTCACTTAATTGAAAGCCTTCAATCGAAACGGATGCAAGTGATTTTGAGCTAGTTATAAATAAATAATATAGATTTTAATTATAGAAATATGGAGATAGGGGTCTTTTTCATTGGAAAACAGAAAGTCAGACGTTAGGCGGTCCAGGAATGGTTTGATTTTTTGATGGACCTTATTCAAAAACATTTTAAGAATTTTTAAATATATTACAATATAATTTACAATTTAGTCGATAAATGCGTTTAATCTCATTTTTATACAAAATATATTTGTTGAATTTTAAGAAGTCATATTTTTATTTTTATAACTTAATAACATATATTGAAGAACATAAAACGTCCTTTTAAAACCGAGCGGTTTTCGACAGCTTTTCATAATGATATTTACTCACCAATTTTAATAAAAAAAACAATCATTCATTTTAATGTCTACTTTTTATTATTGCCTTAAATAAGAAATTTCACATTTGACTATTTAAATTATTCTTTAATTAATAACTGCAACTAATATTTAACGAATAACTACTAACAATTCATTTCAATAAAAGTTAAATGAGAAATAAATATTTTAAAAAGAATGACCGAAGAATAAATAAAAATTTAATGTGAAAATGAGAGGAATAAATAAGTATGAAATAAAACACAATTACTATAAAATCGCAATAAATAAAATAAATTATAAAAATAAATAAATAAATATTCATTAATGAAATATAAATAAATAAATATTATATTAAAGATAGGAATGAGCTAAGAATAAACCAGAATTAGCTCATTTAATAAATTACATTCGAGACCTAACGTATAAACAAAAATCGATCATATTTACATTAATAAATAAGTAAGAGGAAAGGATCAGATTCAGGAAGAACTCGGGATAATGGGTTTTCATTATTGAATCAGATCAAAGGGGTTCTTTTTTTGTATATACCTTTTCATAATTACAGCACGGCAGCAAAGGGGAATGGACTAGGATAAAGAAAAAACAAGGCAGCGAGGCATTGGAACGGAAAACGATATTGTTTACGAAGGATGTGTCCTGCTCTCTTCGAAAGAGATTCCTCCACGTTAGCCAGGGATTTTTAGCGGACGATGTTTATCTTTTCCGGGTAGCCGCCGAGGCAGAACTTGTGAAGTGTAAATTGAAGATAAACATTTCGGAACCCAGTCTGCAAGCCGCCAACCTCTGATGCCCCCGTCCTCCCCTGGCTGCGTGCAGCTTTTCTATGGCTTATCACTTATTATTCCACCATTGCTGTTCTCTCGTCGTCGTCACCACCTTCGTCTTCCATCCATCACTGGCTATGGATCCATCACTTGGTGGTCCCGACCCACAAGTGATTTACGTCATCTTGCGAGCCTGGACCAGTTTATTGATGTCGTGGTAAGTTGAGACCATGGCGGGGTTCTCGAAGTCCTTGAACTCCGTGCACTTGTCGAAGGTCGCCTCGCAGTCGACGCCGTCCTGGCCATCCTTGGCCGCTCTCATGTACTTGAAGAAGCGCAGAATGTCCGGGTTGTCCGAGGTCGGCTTCCGGAGCTCATTCAGTTCGCTGTTGCCCAAAGGAGCGGGAAGAGGGAGAGAGATAGACACAATCAGGGATTAGAACACGAATATAAGAATGGGGGAAAGCCGTTTTAAAAGACGGACGCTGTGGGTCTGGAAATGAACAGACGCAAATCCGGATTGAAAGCTCCGCTGATTGCCTTTACACCATGTGTACGTGAGCGAGAGAGACATTTTGGGTGAGAAGGAAACCTGATGAAAATCGAATATATTTTTAGCACCGAGACAAATAAGCTCAATAGCCAAGTTTTTACACGGAGCCTTCGGGTGTCCCATGTCCCAGTGATGGAGCAGGATTTATCATAATCTCATATTGGCAATTTATTTGGACATGGGACAATTTTCCTATACTCTAAAATATCACTTTGTGTGTCTAAATGTAGTTCGATAATGCAATATTGTTTATTAGCGGTTTTCATCATGCACCCTCTTAAGGTGCACTGAGACAAATAAGTTCAATAAGCCAAGTTTTCGCATGGAGCCTTCGGTTAATTTCCAGTGATGGAGCAAGGATCATAATCTCATATTGGCAATTTATTTGGACATGGGACAATTTTCCTATACTTTAAAATATCTCTTTGTATGCCAAAATGTAGTCCGAAAATGAAATATTGTTTATCCGAACGTAGTTAACAACCTCTGGGGTTTTTGCGTCATGCACCCTCTTGAAGTTAGATTGAGTTTTGTCAGAAAATCTGTCTCATGGCTAGCTCTGTATGATTAACTCTGCCATACATTGTATAATCACATCAATTCGCCATAAATTTAAATATTCCCATGCGAAGCCACACAATCTTGTTATTCTGCTCTACTATCAACTCTCTTTTCTTTTGCTTCCTGTCTGCTTTTTTTTTGCTTTTGACCTGCCATGCAATTTCCAGACAAAGCCAAAAGCTTGACATCTCTACCACCACACATCTACCCTAACGCACACACGTCCTGAAGATGAGGTATCTGGATGGTACCAGGCGTGGATCTCGCAATAGCAAAACAAAACCACTAACAACAAAACAATGCACGTACGTTTAATGCTATGCAAAAGTACATCAAGCTCAAGAGTCAAAGCCTTTCCTTCTCCCTTCCTCGCTCCCCCCTTCTCCACTCTTTGTATCTGTCGTATGAATCCTGCCAGGCGCTTGCAAATAATCCCGTGTATGGATGTGTGTGTGTTGTCTGTGTGTGGGTTGAATGCGAACACTAGTGGCAATAATTTCCGATACGAATCCTTCTCTACCCCGGATGCAACCAACGCCAGATCCACGACTCGACGGCACCCTCGATATGAAGTGGATTACGAGCACGTCGAGGAAAGAAGAACTGAAATGTATGTACGTGTGCATGACATTTAACAACTACTACACAAACACAACTTGCATTGCAACGGTCGAATTAAATCGCATCATCCCAAGCACAAGAACAAATCTATGAAAAATGAAGTCATCACCGTTTGAGATGAGATCGCGAGATCCCTTCTATTGCGAACAAGATTCCCGAGATTGCTCTCATCAAAACGACAGTAATCAGAATATATTGAAGAATATTTATCAAACGGACGAAATTCGAGCCACATTGGATGGAGTATTTGTATTGAGTATTTGATGTGAGGATATTATAAGAAATATTGCATGTGGCATTTAAAATAATGAGTTTATATAATACATCGTCTTGGGATATTATTTTCTTCTTACTTCAGTAATACTGTTTTATTACCTTGAATACAAGAAAAATAATTGTTTACATAGAAGTAGATCTTGTTGCATACGATAATAAAATATTTTAAGTGTATATGATCGTACAGCAGTGAAGTCTCAGTCTCTAAATGCCAAATGACATTGATTTGTTTGTGATGAGAAATCGTTTCAACGCCCACGATAAGAACTCATTTATAATCTTGGTGAAGATTTTCGATGATTTGAAATTAAAGATTATCGTTTTGAGGGATATTTTACGAACCTGCCTATGTCTCATAAATTTTCATTCGGGTACACTCAAAAATATCTTCCTAACACAAAGTACGGTACTGTATTCAGTTATGTCAGTTATTGACACAAAAACGGTTGCCTACTTCTAGGCTTGGCCTTCGCCAATCACTTTCTCTTTCACACGTTTACTCGAGACCAGTTTTCGGCACCATATCGCACTTACCGACTCAGCTGCGCCGACACGAGGTTGCTATAAGGCGCGTACTTCGCCGGGTTGGCGTACATTAGGCAGATCAGCTTCTCGCGGCAGACCTCGTTCTCCGAGTTGAGCTTGAGCTGCGCGAACACCGAGTCCAGGCGCGAGAGTAGCGGGCTGTAGAAGGGATCGTAGTTGGAGAGGAGCAGCGAGGAGGCTGGGACCTTCTGGAATGTCTGGAAGTTGTTTAGATTGGCGGCGGCCGGTTTGACGCGAACCGCTGCCGCCGCGCCGCCACCGCCCCCGAGGCTCGCCTGGGAGGAACTGCCCGAGATGGAGTTGGAGTTCTTAAAGGAGGCCGAGCTGATGCTCTGTAGGGCGCTCAAGTAGGAGTCGGGCATCTTGTAGTGCTGCTTCTCGTTGATGCTGTAGCGCGACAAGGCCTGGTTATTCAGATTCGCCGCATTGTACGTGTAGCTCGTCTGAGAGGCTTCTGCGGGAAGTGTTTGGTGATGAGCTCAATTGGTGAGGAGGATATCTCTCTTACCAGGCTGATTGTAGGCGTAGCCACCGCCCGGCATCTTGCCGCCGGTGTCGTCGTCGATGATGAACTTGTTGTTGTCCTCGTCGAAGTTGAACGAGTTGTCGCGGAAGTCGAGGTCCTGCGGCGGCTCCATGGGCCGTATCGAGGCGCCGGCGATGCCTGCGGGGAGGAAGAAGGGATTCAAAGGAAAATTAAAACGATTAAACAGTTGAATAGAAGTAACCACTCACCCTTGCCCACCAGCCGGCCGAAGGAGCCGATCAAACTGGGCAGGAACATGGCGAACAGCAGCGACTTCAGAATTTGCAGCCCCACGAAGATGGGCCAGAGGAGCTTCTTCAGGCCTGTCAACGGAGAGAGAGAGAGTGGGAAAAATATTAGCTAAAATAATTTAAATACGCGCCGCGGAACTTTCTAATTAAAAGCCACGCGTCGACGACATCGACATCGTCATCGACGGCGATGCGATAGATAGAGACCTGTGAAGAAGAGGAGTCTTCCGGACTGCAGAGCACGAGGAATGTTCAGGCGAACGCTGCCACCCCCCGACTCCGTGTCCTTCCCTCCCTTTGCTGTCTGGCGCACGTTGCGCACCAAGTTGTCGCCGTCCTTCAGCATCGTGTGGTTCTTCTGCAGCTCGAACACCAGGCCCGGCATCGGTTCGTACTGGCCCTTGGTGAAGAAGTTCTCCACGTACTCGACGAGCAGATCCTCGAGACTCCGCAGCTCCGTGCCGAGGTCGTCCTTCAGCGGCTGAGCATCGGTGTCCTGTTCGTGTGAGGGTTTCTCACGTCCGTTCGCTGCTTCCGGTTCCGGCTCGGGTGACGCATCTTCAACCGTGGTACCCTGATGGCTCGGCTCTTGTTGTTGCTGCTGCCGTCGGTTCTCTAGCGACGTGGCCGCACGCAGGTCACTCTCCACCGGCTGGAAGACCCGGTACTGGCCGTGCTCGGTGAACACGTTGCGCGAAATGGACTCGCGGCTAATGTGCCTGGGAATAATCGGCCGGAAGCCGTCGTTGTCCTCGTCCAACGGCTGGCTGAACGACGGCGTCGTCGTTGCCATCGTTCGACCCACCATCGCTGGCGATGTCGTTGTATGGCTGTGTGTGGGAGATATTGATGTTGTTGTTGCCGCCACTGTTCTGACCAACAACAGCAACGTTAGCGCTGCCATTGTTTTTGTTCTTGTTGTTGACATTAAGGACTTCCTCGCCACGCTTCGCAGCTCCCACCGCGCGTCTGTCGTCGTTGTCTTCGTCCACTTCGCCATGTTCGTTAGCGACAACGACGACGACTTCGGTGTTGTTGACACGATATATTCCATAATATTATTCGATTTTGTTCTTGTCGCTGTCGCTGTTGTTTCTGAGCGAGTTGTGGTGATTCTGTTCGATGATGTTGTTGTGTTCTTCATGTACTCCATATCGTGGCGGTTGTGGTTGATTTTCCTAAGGTCATTGGATCTCATTCTTTGTTCGATGCCGTTCTGCGTCCTGTTCTCCGTCTACGGCTCGTTCTGTAGCAACGCGATTTGTTAGTCTGAAAAGAAGAATGCGATGAGATTCATGGAATTTATGTTCGATGGCTTCCTCGTGTTCCCACGAATTTCAATAGAATCCTTCTGTCTCTCTTCCTTTGACCATAATTTACCTCCTCATCTTCGATTGGAAGTAAGTTAAAGAATGGCCAAGGAACAATTTAAAGAGTGGTCAAATTTAAATTTATACTGAGCAGGACAAATTCATCTCTGCCGAAGGAAAGAAAAATAGAATTCAAGAGAAAATTTAAATCTGTGCAATTTTCAATATTTCGCTCCTCGTCCTCCTCCATTAAAGATGGGCGAAGTGAGTAAATTCATCTGTGCTCGAGGGAGAAGTGGAAGCAAAACAAGAAATTCGGAGTATAGTTATTTTTCATTTCGCCCAAAAGTATGCAACAACAAGTTTTCCAAACTCTATGAAACCGTTGAGTATGTCGGAAACAAGAACAACTGCGTAGAGATGTGCAAGGAGATACAGCCAAGGATGAAATAACAACAGCAAAAATAGTTCAACTAACAGTAAGGTTGGGAACAGAGATTTAAATAACAGCAACAATAATAAACATTAGTTGAACTTCAACTTTAGTAATAACATAAACTTTAATGATAGTGTAGAACAACACAAGCAAACAACAGTCAACAGCGGACACAACAGTCGACAACATCCACAGTATTAAAATATTCAATATCAATAGACACATCAGCAACAACACTTTCCATAAGAGCATGACAAGCGGTACCCATCGACAAGGATGATAACAGCAGCAACAACGAGCACATTACAACAAATGAGGATATTTACCTATTGAGTTCCGAGAGTGAGAAGAATAGAAATTTTATGAATGTCAGATTTTGATGCTGTGGTTTATGCTCATGATGTTTTAAAGTTTCCGACGCCAGGTTGGCCTTGACGGAAGAGAACAAGATGAAGGCAACACGTCGCCTTACGTTGCAGTACATTATGATCCTCTCCATTGACTCTTACGATACTTTACGTTGCGTTAATGTGTAAAGTTTTCTTATGACGCGAAGTCAGCAAACTTCCAAGTGATGGTGGGAGAAGGAAGAGTAGAAGATGGAACGATGAAGACGACGAGCGCAAAAGACTTCAATTAATTTGCGAAAACCTAATAAATATTAAATTGCGAACCAAAAGAGTTTCAATTAACAACGAAATTTTCTCCAAAATAATTACCAGCTCGTATTTTTAGTATTGGAAAATGTAAGTAGCCTTTGTTGGGATGTTCATGAATATTTCAGGTATTTCTGCCATGTTTTTTGTTGTCAGCGGATGTTTTGCTCACGATTCCTTTGAGCTTCTCTTAATAATTTCGCAAAATTTTGCGACCTCTTAAATTTGTAACCATTTCACGAAAATACAGCGCGACAGACAGCTCGAAAAATTACGTCGTCCACGCGAGTCTCGGGTGTGGCGTCGACGCGTCAACAAAACGCAGCAGCAACAAAAAAATAATAGCAAAACAATCAGCAACAGAAAGTGAAATTGTAAATAGTGAACACAAACAGAAGAGAAAAAAAAAAACACTCCACTATACACAACGACGTGAAGTTGTGAAGGCAGAATTTAAAATTTGTATTTGTTTTGAATCGCCTTTATTTCCATTTTTATTATTGGTTTTTTCATGGCATTTTCACTTTCGTTGTAAATGACTTAGAGTCGCCGGGACGGAATGTGAAAAGAGCAGCGTGAGTGTGTGTGTGTGTGAGAGATGGTGTAAGAGAAAAAAAGACAGGCATGGGTGGCGGAAGGCAATTAAAATGCCAGTCCCGAAGCCGCAGAACGACCGGGATAATTCCCTCCCGCACCTTCTGAGGTCGTCCGTCTGCCTTCTCTTGAATTTAATAAAGAGCATTTTCTTAATTCAGCGGAATTCGCCGGCAGAAGGGGCGATGGGCGTGGCTGCGGATGTGTGTCTTCCCTTTTTTGCGACACGTCCTGCATCCCCAGGACCAAAGGCGTCCCTGAAGGAATCTTCACCAGGCACTGGGGTTGTTGCGAGTACACTGGGCGAAAAGCGGGCGAAAACAAAATGTAATCAAAGTTTGAAGAGTTCTTAATGAATGAGATGCGTTCGCAGCTCAGCGAGCAGCGAAAATGTTGCCGATGAACGATATGTAGAGGTGAGAGGAAGGAATGGAGGAGGGCGAAGAACACGAAAGAGATGCCGATAAGGAAGGAGGCTGAAAGAGTGGAGTCTGCCGGTCTCGCTCCACTTGCCAAGTGGGTGGTCGTCGTAATGAAGGTCATTCGTGCGCCGGTTGCCGGGGCGTAATTAAAGAATTTGTAAACATTTCGCTGTTGCTTGAAGTTATTGTCTGGATAATTATATCGCGTTCACCTTCAACAATAACAACAAAAACAGAGCTTATCACCAACAACAATAGATCATTTCGCGCCTCTCCACTTCCTTTCTGCACTTCGTTTAATTATTTCTTTGGTTTATAATTTTGTTTTTTTTTTGCTTTTTTCATAATTTCTTATTTGTTCTTGTTTTTTTCTCAATTTATTTGGCTTTCTTTCATCTTTCGGTTTTTGCAGAGTTTCGTTTTCTAATAAATTATTCCATTCCTCCATTGTCTTCGAGTGGGGCGTCGACCCTCAGAGACACACAACTTCTTCTATGTTCGCTTTCTATGGATCTATGGTCTTTTATTAGTTCTATAGTCATTGACATATGAATTATTTATCTTCGTTAATGATACATGCATAAAATTATTGGGATCTTTAATTCGATTATCTAATACGATGTCTTTCTTATTTCTCTCACTTTGAAGTCAAACTAAAGTGGTTAATAAAATTGTGGAAGCAACTATTGTTTTACAGATACAGATAAATACGTTTTTTAGAATACCGTTCAAAAAAAATCGCACAAACAAAATAACAAAAAATCAGAGATAAGAAAAATTTTTAATATTTCCATGAAAAATTGTAGGTAAATTTTTATAAAAAAAAAGTAAACCTTTACATAAGTATCATAAGTTTAAGTTCATAAAGTTCATAAGTATCATAAGTTTAAGTTCATAAACTTATGATACTTATGTAAAGGTTTACTTTTTTTTTATAAAAATTTACCTACAATTTTTCATGGAAATTTTAAAAATTTTTCTTGTGTCTGATTTTTTGTTATTTTGTTTAAATATAATTTTAACCATGAAACATTTGTTTGTGTTTTAATGTAGACAAGGTTTTGCCAGAGAACCAGAGAACCCTTTGACCTTAACCACTCCCATTGTCAACGCCTACAGGATTCCAGTACATTTATTACTCAATTATATTTCGCAAGCTTAGTTTACTAATTAAGAGCTCGTTTAAATATAAATTTTAATTGTTCTTTTAACGATCGAAAGTGTTGTGGCTCTGACCAAATATCCCGCATTCCCGGAATTGTTGGTCGTTTCCATGCGGACCACGTTTTTGGCGTCGCATTTGTCAGAGCGGCGATGTCACCGTCTCGCTCAGCGTCGCTGCCCACACCAAGCTTTCGCCCATTCATGCTAGTTCCACAGACCGCATAGTTTGCCACCACCGCCTGACAACCTCTCTCTCTCTCTGTCTCTCTCTCTCTCTCTGTCTGTCTCTCTCACACACACACTCATCAGATTGAGCGAGTGACGCAGTCTGCGGCATGAAGACCACTTTATGAAAAGCGTCCCCTGCTGCAAAGAAATTTTTGACGAAAATCTTAATTGCATTTTGGTCTAAAACGGGCAACAACAACAATCACTACGACAAGCACGCAATTATGGCAACGAGTACAACAACAACAACAACCGCATCACCACCAATAACAATAACAACAAGTGGAAATTCATTCACACTAATGACCGCCAACCGCTGGCTACAATCCAAAAACGAAACCAACACTGGTTTCCTATGTTCTCATTAGGAGCCGATAATTTTCGATTTGCGAGACCGAAATTCGAAATTAATTCCGAATTGAAAAGCGAAACAAACGTGAGTTCAAAATTTTATGATCGATGAGGTATCTACGTGTAGAGAGTCAGGTTTCCGTCCTTAACTTTCGGTCACATACACGTAGTAACCTGGAGAATTTGAAACCCGAATACTACAATATTTGATGAACTAATAAATTTATGAGCGAAGAATACATTCGATCTTATAATCTGAGAAATATTGCATTTCATCAAAAACGATCTTCATTCCATATCATGACAACAAATTCCTGAAGTTCTACCTTTAAATTTAAGTGGAATTTTATAGAGGTTCTCAAATCCGATAACGGAATCACTAGAATTCCAATAGCTCTAATAAATAAAAATCTGCTCCAATTTCCTTTTAAGAGGTTTTTAAATAAGAGAATCTACTTGAATTCCGTTTCATCTGTCGATTAAACTTGAATACATAATTTTCACCTGTTCTCTCTCTCTCTCTTTTTCTCTTTTATTATAGTGCTTCCGGCTACCAACGAGTGGATGCCGAGTTCTATTCCAAGCCCTGCCCCAGCTGAGAGTCTTCGTGCGGCTAAAGAGCTCTAGTGGCTGACTTTAAACGGTTATTATGTCATGCTGTTCACGAAGGTTGTTCACACCTTGTCTTTCACACGGCTGCACTTCTTCCCCCCTCCCACCTCGAATGACTCCGACTCTTCCCCATCCTCCTCTGCTCTCGACTATTATTTTTCCACTTCATTGTATTGAAAATCTCGGAAAACGACCTGAGACAGATTCTTCCCTCGTTTTGTTTTTTCTTTGAGTTGTTTCATTTATTTATTTATTTTCTTTTTTGCCGCTGTGTAAAACTAGTTTCTATTATTTGAAGATTTGAGTGGTTTTAACTCTTAATGGCCTCTACTATGTCGAGCTTTTGATGACGACACTTTACGGTTACATAATGACCTGACCTCTGCGGCATGTTCGGAAGGGTCGACAGGTGGATCCAGTTGTGGCCACTGCGGACGTTTTCTGTATGGTAGACCTTTGTCTGCTGAGGTTTCCTCCCTACTACTACTGGACACCCCTTTTGTTCCCTTTTCCTGGGATACCCTTTCTTTTAAACGCATTTCCATTTGGAGACTTCACAAATTGAGATAGCTTAGAATGCTTTGTTGGTTGTATTCAATTCGGCTTTTAGGCTTATTCGGGAGGTTTTACTGATAGGTGTCCAGCAACAAATGTCACGAGTTTATAGAGGATTTATGGGTTTTTATTCGAATTTCCTTAACAGAAGGAACGGTAACTTCCCAAAAACTGCTGAAACTATGGACACGTGAGCGGATTGAGACAACATTCGAGACATTTAAGGGTCGTCGACATGTGTTTGAATATTATGAATGAGGAAGGGAATAAAAACACAATCAAGATTCTCACACTAATAGAGATGGGTGAATGTAAAAACCCTTGATATATCCCGGCACATAAAAAATTTCTGATGAAGGCAAAAAAGAACAACCGGAAAATCCTCAAACCCCAGGGCAACAAAAGGATAGTCGCGGACAGACGAAAGAAAGGGCAGGTCAAAAGATGGGGGAAAGAGGGAGGCTCTCTTGGCAAAAACCCCCCATCGTCAAATGATATAAAATGCAAATTCGAAAGCGACAGCCGAACGTGAGCAATAAAATGTTATTGACGAGCGACAAGAAATCGCGTAATGAAAATACAATAGGAGCCCGATGATAAAAAATAGAGCAAAACCGAAGACCAAACTGATGCCGAGAAAGACAGAGAGAGCGTGATGAGGCGAGAGAGATGACGAGATGAAAGCGAGAGAGATGAGGAGCCAGAGAATCGAGAGAGAGAGAGATGGAGAAAAAGACGCAACCCGATGCCGTGCGGAGACGCCAGGTTGAACTTTCTCTTCGGGCGATGGGTTTTGGTGTGCTTGTTGGAACTGTTGTTGTTGTTGCCTTCTTCTGCTGTTATTGACGTTTTTATGATTCCTGCGGTGATTCTCAAAAATTCAAAAGACAACAACAACATCATCAGCACACGAACGTAAACAGGTATCGCGATAGGCTTCGAGCTGTCACCCGAGTGTTGAAAGGTCGTCACTTGCGAAGGTGGACGGGGAAGCGAGGGCGAAGAGACGGAAAGGTATTTTGACAAAGATAGGAAAGGGAGTGGTAACGTATTTTTCACATTTTCGAGGTTCTCAATTTCTGGATAATTTATGCGAGTTTTTGATTTATTCCCCAATCACTTTCGTGTCACATTCACCTTTTGACCCAATTCTTCATCAAGAACTATCGACAGGACGAAGCCGTTGAAGAACAATATTATAATAAATTTTCGTCAGCTTTTAAAGGTCACTGAACCAATTTCTGATCAATTTTCGAACCATCAATACTAACTAAAGGGTCATTATATGATAGAAGTGAATATTTCTTTTGAAAAATTTCGTCAATACATCTGAAATCCAATAAGGAATCCAACTCTGCTCCTTTACATTGTCCCGAAAAATTTATCTTTCTTTAATAAATGGAAAAATTTCATTTGGATATCTATATTTGGTCACGCCTTGCTGACGCCGGGACAATCGTGTACCACAATCCCCTTCTCTCCTCTCCTCCTCCTTCCTTCGCTTGCTCTGTTTACTCTGCTTAATTTAACATTATTTTTGCATATCTCTCGCTTCTCGTCCTCCCCACTCCTCACTACATACCACATTATATATGTAATGAAAGTCAACCGCTGGACGAAAAACAACACACGAAGGAACGAGATGCAGACAAACAGAGACGGATAAATGGAGCGCACGCAACTAACAGCATCCCTCGCCTCTCACAAGTCTCCTTCCCAGCACCGACTACTTCTTCGGTGCCTTCGGCTTCCTCTTCGTCATCTTCGCCATCCACCTCGTCACCTTCGCCATCCTCCTCGTTGCCTTCCTCGCCTGCCTCCTGGTGCGACCTGTTCACCTATTCATCGAAAGCAAGGAAAGTGGAAAGGAAAGTGAGTTTCGATGGACCGCGAGAGAGAAGGAGAGAAACCATAAATGGTGGAGTGAAGGCAAGGAGTGGAACTCAATCCAGTTTCGCAAGTCAGAGTCTGAGGTTTGTGGATCGCAGTCGAACTGCCGCCGTCTGGCACACTCTGCGGTCTCGCCAGATCGCGGGTAGTTTTGTAATAAACACCACATGGTTATCGCCAGGATGTTTCGTAGCGATGAGGAAAACGTCTGTCTATCCAGACAACTTAAAGTAAAAGTCGCGCCTTCCATAGCCCTATGAGAATCAGTTTCTTTATTCTGTGGTTTATTTATGTATATACCGCAGAATACTTAATCAGTTGGATGGAATTGATATTGATCATTAGCATGGACGGACAATGGTTGCAGAAACCGCAGGCACAATTGAATTTACACTCCGTTAAACATCATTGGGCATTTTTGTATTTGTAAAACCACAATGTTCATCGTTCAATAAATATTTCTAAAACCTTAATTAATTCAAATGAGCAAAAACAGAGGATGATGGGAATTCTAATGAAATTTCTTTGTCTTTGATCGGTAGGTATTTTTCTCACGACGTCGTTTTCAATAGTTGTACCCAGTCCGAACGGATTCCATTGGGTGTAAAGTGAATTCGAATAAACGAGCGAGATGGAAAATTCATCTACTTTCCAAACTATTGGTGGCTGCACCGACGTCTGTTCAGCAGTTTCACCAGTGCCGGTTGTTGGTGTCCATCGAGCCGAAACCGCGTATTATTTCCATACCGTGGTCTCGAGATTTCCACAGCCATTACCATTCCTATTACCATTGCCATTGCCCTTGTTATTGCCGATCGATTCATTGCTCATCTTCTGTCGTTGTTGGAGCATCGAACCCATGAGTTCAAAACTTTTCAAGGAATTTTCGTTGATCTCATGGTTTTTCTTTCGATCCGAAAATGATATCAAATTTTCGATTCGATTTATCCGCAATTTTGCGGCTGATTGGTTAATAATATCCGTTGTCACCCTCGTTGGCAACAACGTCATTATCGCCATCATGGTCGTAATTACCGCGAGCGATAGCAACAACAACAAATGGATGAGCTTTGACGCTGGGTCTGGACCAATTTCTCCCCGAAATATTTCGAATTTCTCGCGCCCTCTTCTCGCCTCTTTCCGTCGCTTCGTGCGCTATCTGTGCTTGATTGTCCGCATTTCTTTTTGTCTGGTCGTTCGTTGCATGACTAAATAATATCAACGGCAGGCAGTGTTGTTGATGTAGTTTTTGTTGTTGTTGTTGTTGTTGGGTGAAGATGACTTGTTTTACAAATTTGTGCTAAAAGAAAGTGTCATAAACATGCGTAACCGACAACAACAATAACGAAAAACATAAACGTGCGATTCAAAGAAATACCAACAAGAAACACATCATTGCCACCAACAATAATTTTAATACATAGAAAACAATCTTCGTCATCGTCGAAATTTAAACAATTAAATGTCTTTTCGCTTGCATTGGACGGTGACGAGAGTTGCCAACGCTGACGACTCGAGAGTTGCCAACGAAGATGGCGATGAAAGTTGCCACCGATGATGACGCCGAAAGAAATGTCTCACGCGGATGTGCGACGACAGCGATCGCCATTTGAGGCAGAAGGAAATCGCAATATGGGGCGACGTGACATCGCCTGCGATGAGGAAGGCTGAAGAAATGCCAGTGAGGCGATTGGAATCACGACGTCTCCTTCCTCTGAGAGCTCCCACCCCCACACACAATGTGGTTAATTAGGACCTAGGTCACATACCACCATAATTAGCTACAGGAGTAAACAATCCCCGGAATGAAACGAAAGAAAATGAAAATATTCCTCCTCTCCCCCTACATATGTACAGAGGTGTGGGTGTGTTTGTGCTCGTGAGGCCCAGCATTATTACATTAAATATGCATACAGCCAGACTAATCTGTGGACGATGGAGTTCAGAGACCAGGATCTAGATGCAGGAAATGGAAGTCCAAGGGGCAGGAAATGGAAGCCCAAAGACCTAGCATATGCATGCCATTTTATGGAAATCCAAAGAACAGGACATGAACTGGATTGTGGGAAGTGGAAGTCCAAAGAGAAAAACACGGACTTGCGGAAGTCCAGAGTAAGCCATTGTAATCGAGCTACTTAAGTCAACCATGGGGAAAAAATACACACTTGCATCAGCACAAAGCGATACACATCAACTCAGAAGAGAGAGACAGATATACACAATAGAAGGATAATTGGGGATTTCCTCTCATTACGGTTATGGGCTTCCATCTGACCAGGAAATGAGCTTTCCAAGTGATTATGATGATGATGATGGCGAAAGCTGAGCTTGACACGAGTTGCTTTTGCAATTGTCAGCTACAGATTCAAGGTGAACATTTTCCAATCCTACCCCAACCGTGTGACTGGAAGAGAGAAAGAGAGATAGAGAGCTAAAGGGACGAGTGGGGGGTGAACGAGATAAAAAGGTCCCTGCAAAATAAGCAGGATAATAACGTAATATGTATGAGAGGATTATGCAAAGCAGAGCACGAAGCTTCCCGACCAGAGGAGGAAATGCAAGAGAGATAGAGAGAGAATAATAAAGAATATCAGCGCGAAAGAGAGCTTAGCGAACTCGAGCTCGCTGGCAGCACGGATCCCATTAACGCTCGATCCTGCTGAAAGGCGAGCGCGGGCAGCATTATTAACGTGCCATTAAATCATTTCGCATTGTGGTTCTCCACTGGGGTTCAGGATGAATAAGTAATCAATATTTTTAAAGCACTCTGCACTCTCTTTCTCTCTCATTCACGCATTCAATCGCTCATATTTTGCGTTCTCTTTTCTACTATTTCTCATTGCAGTTTTCTCTATTGTTTATCGGTGGTTCTAGAGAAGGACTGCAGTGGTTTTTTCGACTCCTGTCGATTCTCCCGTAGTTATGAAAAGCAGTCAATCAAGTGGCGACTCCCACAAACGGCCCCGGTACGCCCTCTGCAGCCTCCGACTCCTCCCACTGAGTGAGCCGTTTAAGACATTTAATTGCTTTGGTTTTGTTGCTGGTGCTGCTGTTAACATCATTAGTTTTTCGGTCCAACCATTCCAGTCATCGGTCCCTCTATAGCATCCAACTACATGAACTCTGAACGGGGTCCGGGGAACGATTTGTTGACGATTTCATTTGGTTTTCATCGTCGCATGATTTCCATCGCATGACGCCATCGAATTAAAAATCTTTCATTTTATTTCTCAGATGTCTTGGACGAGTTGTGGTTGTTAAACTGTTGTTGTTTGTTGTTGTTGTTGTTTGTTGTTGTTGTTTGTTGTTGTTGTAGAATGACAACTTTTATTTTCTTTTCAATTTCGATTCCACTCAAAAAGCGATCATAACAAAAACGACAGCCACAAAAACCAGCAACGAAAAAAACAAATTAGTGAAATGAAACAAAATTAAATTGAAATGAACGAGAGAAAGATATAAAGAAAGAAAGGCAAATGAAAGATTCAAATCAAATGAAAAAAGGAGCCAAACAGAGCTGACATGAAAGAGACGATAAACCCACACAAAACGAAGAAGGAGAAAAGAAACGGCATTCAAAGAACGCGTCAGCCGAAGAGAGTGAAAAGAAGAAATAATTGAAAAACAAGGCAAAAACTCAGACGCTCACTTGTGGCGATTTATGAGTTGTTGCGAGGGACCACGAGGGAGGGGGAGAAATTCGTGGGAATCAATTACCGGGCGGACGGAAGTCGGGGAAGATTAAAGAAGCTGTGGCCACCACTGAAGAGCTGAAGAGTTCGTGGAGAAGCGGCTAAACAAAATCTTACTAATAAAGAAATGAAAAGAAATTCCTCAAAATTAGGCATTTGTTAGGATTTGTCGTTCGGGGGCGATCGTGACAAAGATCGTTGATTGATGGCCCAGTGGGTGACTTCCGTGAGTTGGAGGAGGAGAAGACGCTGGAAACATCTTGGGAATGAATTGCCTTCGGATTTATGTGTGTTTCTTTAATCCTTTGAATCAACTCCCACTTTGTTCACAGTCTGTTCAACTTACCTTTGGCAGCGATTGCGTTTCCTTTTGGAAGCTTATTTGCCTCGTAGCTACCCAGACGAGTCTCGTCCCCTCTTCTCCTTCCGGCGAATCCAACGAACTCGATCGACCGAACGAACGACTGACTGACTGAACGAACGAATGCACAAGTGCTATCGATTAATTTTTCTTCGAGTTTCACTTTATTTCGCAAATACTTTGATGGCGATTTAATTGCTTGTTGTTATTGTTTTTTATTTGTTGTTGTTGGTTGCGTTGAGGAAGGAACGAACAAGAGAAATTAAAAACAACGAATTATCCAATTCTTGGCGAATTAATTTAAAAACTCGTCGAGTCAATGTATGTCCAAGGGCTCTGCTTTCGAACAGTGCGGTTCATTTGACTGATTTCCTTTCACTTCAGACCAACAGTTCTTCTTGTTGTTGTTGTAGTAAATGAAAACCTGTTGTTGTTGCTTTTGATTTTGTTGATAATGTTGTTGTTGTTGTTGTTCTGGTTGTTGCAGTTAACCAAGTTCATGTTATCATTGTTGTTATTGTTGTTACACTTTACATCGGCCGGGGAATTGCATGCAACGTTATTGTTGTTTTATTGTTGTTGCAAGTTATTGCAATGATTTTGTGTTGGTGTTGTTTAAGTTATTACTATAGTTGTTGTTGTTGTTGTTGTAGCTGTTGTTACAATTCGCTTTTATCGTTACTGCTGTTGTTGCTCGCAATTATCAACACTTTCTCACTAGGGTTTCGCTCGAATCACGCTGCAATTTGGCCAACAAAGCGGGTTTAAACTCTGACACTAAACGGCTCATCAGATACAA
This sequence comes from Coelopa frigida, assembly GCA_017309665.1. NCBI lineage: Eukaryota > Metazoa > Arthropoda > Insecta > Diptera > Coelopidae > Coelopa > Coelopa frigida. The sequence goes on along the minus strand of CM029561.1, from coordinate 12,330,981 downwards.
CCACTCATCCGGCAGATACAATGATACTCCAGATACAAAAGTCAATAGCCATCGACCATCGCCAAAGTCACTTCAGATTTCAGATTCAGATAAAAAAAAAATCGAACAACAATTCAGAAGCGATGCAATAAAATAATCATAAAAAAAATATCGCGATTTCTATTGTATCTTTCGGATAAGGCACACAGTGTTCGCTCGGATGCGTAAACTTTATCTTCCGTCTCGTTCACTGTTTACGACACGACCACAACCGTCTCGACTCAGACCAGTTTCTCAACTGACGGCTTCTTCGCGCCGGCGACGACGAAAGCAGGGGACTCACAGTCCAAACCAGACTCGGCCAACAGCGGCAGCGTTGGCTCAAGACGTCGAGAGTGCAGAGCGCGGCTTCGGCCGGCCGTAGTTGAGAGCACAACGGTACTTCTGGCTTCCTCACTTAGAGGCCAAAAACACTCGCTTAGAGGCCAAAAACCCAACTTGGCCCCGAAAAGCCAAAGTTAAGAGAGCGCGAAACAGACAAAGAGAGACTTAAATGAGAGAGCGGGGGCTTGGCTTGAGTCTCTCTCGAATTGGCCAAGGCCAAGAGCCCGGCCGACGACGGGTTTTCATTGTTGTCCAAACGCTCGTGCTCGGGCGAAAATCAGGCTCCAGCTCGGCTGTGGCTCGTGCCAAGAAAACAGCTGTTGCGCAGACGCGACGGCGGAAGACGAGGGAGGCGTTCGAACACGATGGAAGGCTTTCGGTTTCGCCTTCTCGAGCAGATAAACGACACGAGACGTGGATTGAGGGTCATGAGAGCTAATGGGTGTCGTAAAGTATTCAGAAGAAGGGTTGCCTGGGGCGAAATCTGCTCTCGGAGGAGGAGGAGGAGGGCGCCTTCATTGAAATTCCAACCACGCATCGTCCCGGCCGTCCTGCCCAAGACTCTGATTCAATTACCAGAAGTCAGGACTCGATGACCATGCGAAATGGCCCTCGAGCAAAAACTCGTAAAGCCAACCAACGTGAAAACGTGTTCCGGAACTCGATGGGTCTCGGCGAACTTTTCTTCCTTGTCACGACTCCGCACACCAAAGGTGGAATCTTGGTAGCCGCCGTGAAAATACCTGCTGCACACGTTCCCGAGAGGCCGCAGTCGGTCCGTCTGGCGGCGACGTCGACAACGGCGACGGAATCGCGTCGCACGCCATCAGCAGATGCCTGACAAGTGGTTGACTTCAGTAAGTCACTGGGTTGCAGCTTATTCTCCGCTCATTCTCTTCTTCGCTCCCATCCACAGTAAATCTCCTGGTCTCCTTCTCTCGCTCTCTCTATCTCTGATGCAGTTAAATTGATTCTGCACCGAGAGGCAACTCTAATCGCCTTTGCTTACGGCTTCAACGTATGATAACGTTTGCTTGCGTCGACGAAAGTAAGTAAGAGAGTGGGAGATCACGTATAGAAGAGAGATTTAAGAGAACCATGGAGCTATTTATGCGAGCAGCGAGAAATTTTAGTGAAGTACACTTAGAAAAGAAGGATTTAAGCCGACGAGAGGCAGCGAAAGCAGGTGCATATGGCTTAAAGTGGCTTCATTGCAACTTTTGCATACCTCCTCCTCCTCCTGTTTGGAGTTTGGAAGAACCTCGATTGAATGTGTTTAAGCGATGAGTTCTTCCTTCTCAACATGAAAAACCACGCTGACGACATCTCTTCAATTATGATGTAACGTCGATTAAAACCAGCACGAGCTGCTTTTAATATTCAAGTGTTAACAACAACACCATAAGCACCAGCAACAACAACAAGAAAGCGACAACCATAAAGTGCTAAAATTGCTGCGATTATAAGCGATTATTTACAGCAAGTTTTCCGGGCATTGCGTAGAAAATTTCGGAATTTCGGAAATTAATTTTTGTAATAAACACATAAAAGCAGCGGAGTTTCATCAGACGGACTTTTGTACGCGTAGTTGAACATTCGCGTATTAATATCTAAGTAGGGAAGACAACGACGATATCGTCGTCTCCTTCTCTCGGCGATTTTGAGTGGCGTCAACGACGAATATCAACATTTTCATTGTCGACGCTCGCATGGCAGACGCATTCTATTGCATTCCGATGGAAGAGAGATGGAAATCACTAGCTCTGGCTCACAATGGCAAGCAACAGCAACAATGCCAATGACAGCAATGACAATGATAGTAATGACAATGCCAGTAATGACAATGCCAGTAATGACAATGACAGTGATAACAACAACAGCAACAATTGCTCGAGTGGGGATGTCAAAGACGACAGCGACAACAATTCTGTTGCTCACCCAGTTGCTCAAGTGAGCGCGAAGAACCCACGACGAACGAACGACTTGAGCGACGGCTGTAGAGGGTGGAGAGTGGCCATGGCAAGGGTGGTGGTTGGAATTTCCTTCACGATAAAAATCCTGCAGCAACATCAAAGCAACAGCAGTCGCTGGCAGGAAGGGAAAAGAATAGAAGAGCCACTCGCAGATAGGCAAAGGACAAGAAAAGGATGCATTCTTCTATGCAGAAATATGAACTCTTTCAATGACGATGCTATGAGAACGATTCAGTTTATCGCAATTATCTCGATAAAGTTGCCATTGACCATCATGAATCATCAAGCTCATTGGAGTGGAATCGCCTTTCTTGGACAAAAATACCACATCGCAGCTCGCAGATCTCTTAAATACTACGACGACGACGACGTTGACAAAGAGCTGTGTGTAGAAAAATATGAAAGAGTTTCATGTGATGACTGGAGCTACGATAACCAAGTCTGTTGCTGAGGAACAGCCTCCGTCCGCTGCAGCCGAGGAAAGTTCTCAGGCCACTGATGTCGAGGAAATCGAAGCTATTATGACGTTAGACCATGTGGTTCTATCGGTGGGGAAATGATTTAGTCGACGGTGGCCGTAGAAAGTGAGTGAACGAGTTTAATGTGGTGTGCTTTAATTGTGAATGGCGTAGCCATGGGAAGCATTTAAATCACTATAGAAGTTGAAGAGGTAGTTGGGGTGATCCTTAAAAGGTTTTCGAGTGGGTTACTACGGTGATATTGAATTACGTTCGCTGGAGAAAGTCGTCAGGCGTTAAAAGAGGCGAGGACATTAAGCTGGACTCAGTGCCCTTCATCCAGAGACCTCATAGAAATTGTGGAAAATGAAAACCTATAGAATTGGAATCATAAACCACTACAACTAGTTAGACCTGGGAGCACGTCGTAAACAAAGTCGAGTTTCGAGGTTATTGGAACACGCGACACTCCGCCAAAGACGATCATAACAATTGGCGACCAATGAATAATGGCGTTGCCACCTTATTGGCAGCGCATTCCCTCAATTGTAGAGTGGAAATCCAAGAAAACAACGAGCGATGATTTGCAATAACGATAACGGTCAACAATGGAAAAAGCAATACAAGCAACAACAATTAATTGGTGAATAACAGCAGCCAACAAGAAGACAACAAAAGTAGACGACGATGAAAAGCAGAGGACGGCAACAACGATGTCATCGATGTAGGGAACGACTACAAAGAGATCGTCACAGAAACCAAGTGGAACGCGCCATACGTCTTCTGGTCCCCAGACGCCCCCGACAACAATGCGAAACCAATAACCGAAGCGCGGATAATTGCAGGTGAATCCGATGGACAGAAGCGGAATCAGTACAGATCGGGTCACTAACGGATCAGCGCGACCTGAATCGAAGAGAGCGACTGAGGAAGAAGAGCAAACAGAGAGAAAGACTGAGAGAGAAGAACTAACAGAAAGAGAGAGCGATGAAGAGGGAAACTCTATTGTTGGGCGAAATGTCATCGCATTCATTATCATCGGTCATTTGCGAAAAACCCCGAACTTTTTATCAAACAAATGAAACCGAAACCCAGCTCGAATTCACAATCGCGAAAAGATCTCAAGTATTCGCACAGCATCGCGTGTGAAAGCTTCGCCATGGCATGTGTCGACTCCATTCATTGCCCCAACTGACACTCAGACAAACTATCTGTCCATCCGTATGTCCATCAGGTAGATGTTAACGGAAAACAAAAGTTGGAAACAAAAATTCACTCTAGTGCAAATAAAAAGTTCCACGACAGATCGAAAGAGGGTGAGAGCGAAACTAGAGAGCGATGGTCGGATTGACAAATTGATATATCGCATTGTTTTACTCGACTGAAGAGCTTTCATATTTTAATTGACGCCATTTCCAACCCCACTCAGAGCATTCTGAGGCTCTTTGCGTGCCCCAAGACGTCATCATCGTCATCATCATCTCCATTATCACTATCACAAATTGTCGGCGATTTGTTCATAAAAAATATTCACCGACTCTTCCGACCACCGAGTCTGGTGTCCGAGTCTGTCTTTCGCTGCCAATCTCTCGGAATCAATTTCACTTTTAGCCATCTTGTTCGCGTCTGGCGATATGTTAATCAAATCTTCACACACGAACTTTTTATTTAATTCTCGGACGATATCGAAATGAAATCGAAATCGTTCCCACTGTTCGTCACCGGCTGATGGTGTCGTTAGTGTTTTGTTGATTTTATTGTTGTGGCTCATGATGGGTGTGATTTATCTTATGTTATCATGATTTTTGTTGTTCCTGCATAAACAGAATCGTCATTTGCATATCGCAATAGTTATGTAAGTGGCGCGAAATCAGATCGAGAAAGCGACACGAGTTGACTGAAGATTCAAATTTGTCCAAAGAGTTCAGTTAAGTTTGCTGTAGTTAAGACTAATTTATTAGCCAGAGAATTATTTGGTGTAAAAATTACATGCACAATGTATAAAGAAAATATTTTAATAAAACATTTTGAAATATATATTTTTTTTAAATAGTTAGTTTTAGTTTTTCCAAAGTTTATGCATATTTAATTTATGTTAATAAGAAAAAATAAAAAAATTCGTTCTTATGTCAACTAAAATATTCGTATTAAAATTATTAAAATTAATTTAGGTTTATGAAAAATTATAATAGTTGAATTAAAATGGTGAGAATATCATAATCGTTATAATTTATTGTTGTTTTTTAAACGGAAAATAATTAATTCTGAGGGTCCCAAGCAAGAAATTGATGACATTATTTTTAAAAGAGTAGAAAAGCGATGTTCTTAATCCTTACATTTCCTGCCTCAGCATCTCACGAATCATTAACCCGAAATCAATCAATTAATTTTCGACCCATTAAAACCATTTGAGCCCATCAATTGATCGATTTTCTCATCTGAATAATGCAGGAGCACAACAATTAAAAGTCATCGAAGCAGTACTGATGGATGGATGTTTTGTTCGAGTTCATTTCCTTTTTCGCCTAATCAAATTACAGAAACAAATCAACCCCTTTCATAACATCACTTACTCTCTCTCTCTCTCTCTCTCTCTGATAAAGAAGACAGCGAATAAAAATTGATGACTCCTTGAACAGGAGCCGAATTGTGCCATTTTATTGATGGAGTGATTTCGTTGATTGAATTGTAAAAGAACAACAATGAGAATGATAACAAGTATTTACAAACAACTTTGGAAGAAACATTAAAGCATCTAAGTAAGCGAACGTTTTCGAAAATGTCTCCAGATGGAAACTTTCGAAGGTCTGTGCGACTGTCTGTCTTTAAGTCAACCTGTATCTCTACCCGTCTGTCTGTCTATTTGGCTGCCCGCAACTTTTCCCACTTAACGAAAGTCCACTAATTATTGGTCACTAATTGGATGTGTATCGCATGGTTCCACATGATTATGTTCGATAACACCGCCTCCTCATCTCCACCCCGCAATCGTGCGACAAGTCGACGAACTGTGGCATTTTCACTTTCGTCACGTGGAAAAGGTACAAAAAGAAAATCCCATCTCATTCGTGCGAAGCAAATGCGCCCACCCCCTCCCATTTGGAGGAAAGCGAAAGGCCAAGAAATGAGGAGAACTTGTCTAGCCGACAATGAAAACAACACCAGAGCCAAGAAAGACTGCCCAACTATTTGTGCGGGTGGCTAGTTTCCTCTCTGTCTGTCTATCTATTTGACCATCGGCCTCCCTCCCCATGGGCCTCTCTTTCCCTCGCTTCGAGTCTTTGTCCATTAGATTATTTCCCGACTCCGTCTGTCTGCCTTTCGATCTTTCCATCTGGTCCGTCGGTCCCTAAATGTATGTTTGTCTGTCTGTCGTCATTCGCTCGCTTGAGTGAGAAAACTTTGTGATCAGAGTTTGTGTTTGTTTCGCCGTTGCTGATGACACTTTCACAATGGGTCCAAATGTTGTGCCCTCCCCAGGGGAGGGGGGCTAAGACAACAACAGCGAATGGCCAACAGTCAGTCCGACCTCCCGCCACGCACAGTTGTCACGGAACGGCGTTAATTGAATGTCTCTGCAGAGCGGATTCACATTTCGTCGAATATCGCCGGAGAGTGAGAGAGACGGGGAGGCCGAAGGAAGAGATGGAGGCGGTGAAACCGTGACCAAGGTCCAGTTGTTGTTGTTGTTGATTTCAGGGCTCCCCGATGAGGAAGATGAGGTCCGGCCGACAATCGAATAAATTTCAACGAACTAAATTAAATTCGAACAAAAAGCCTGAAGTTCAGAAGATTCCTCTTTCAGAGAACTTTAAGAAAGTTTTCTCAATTTACATGAAAGTCGACAACGCCGAGACCTTCTGCATTATTTCTTCATCGTCTTCTTCATCAAAAGCCTCTCCATCATCATCATCTCCTCTATCAAGATTTTCTTCGAAGGTCTCATGCCCTCTTCCTAGGCATTTAAGCTAGAGAGAGACAGGGAATGTCGCTCTATCTCCATCTCTCTCCTATAGTTGGGGATCTGCAAATGACAGCATTTTGACACCTCATCGTGTCGATGGTGGTTTTGTTGATGTGTGAGTGTGATTAGCTTTCTGTCCATTTAGAATTAATTATTCTTCTTGTTATTTGCCTTTAGTTCGTCGTTGCGTTGACGTGGCTTTAATGGCTCTATTTGCCGTCGTTGTTGTTGTAGTCGTAATTGCAGTTATTGTCAATACCACTGTTTTTGTTAAAAAGCCATTATTATTTTCGTCATGGTTTTATAAGGTTTTCCTTTCGGCTAATGGGAAATAGTGAATTAATTATCGGAATTAAAGGAAACCCGATGAGTGCAGGTCTCTCTAATTGGACGGTGAATCATTATATAATTACTGAAAATCACTATAAAATTACATTTTTAATCCATTACATGTCAAAGCGAGTAATTTGTGGAAGGAGGGAAGCTAAACCAATGGTATTTGATGTCAATGAAATATTTTCAAAACCACAAAAAGGCAGATGCGCACAAAAATACCACAATTGTTTAATTGAATTGATTACGTGTTTTTTATTCTAAAATCCATTCATTCATATTTTATGGGATATCTTATATTACATTGGCAAAACTATTTATGTATATAAAACCATTACACAAATTGAAACATTTAAGACATGAAAATAGTCGACGAACATTATTTCTCTATGCGACCTCAATTGCCCTCCTCCTTATATGTATATACACACCGAGCACGAATCCACAGTATTTCAAAATTTAACGCCAGAAGTTTCGGTCTCAAAGACTTGGCACTCAAGCCCAAGCACATGCGACATGTTTGGTGGAAAATTCCCCAAAGGACTCACAACTTGAGAAACCAAAAGCGTGCAAACGATGAAACCAAACAAGCGAGAGAGACGGAGAGAGAGTGAGAGTGGGTGCATCGGTGACATTCGCTCCTATGCTGAGAGCTGTTTTCGCTTCGATGAAATATCGAGTGCAGCAGTCCTTGTGAGAGGAAGAGTCGTAATTTCGTGTTCCATTTTTGCTCAGCACGCAACCCTTGCCCACTTTTCTCACCCCCTCGCTGTTTATCTATCGCCCCATTCAACTTTCTGTCTTCGAATCCTGTTCGTTCGGCGTTGAGTTCAGTTTCCCCATTCGGTTCCGTGTCGAGCCCGCATACATTTAAATGCTCATTTGAAAAGGATTCCCACGCAAGTTCGGTTCCCTTTACGTAGCTTCCTTATGGGTTATGTGTGTGTGTGTGTGTGCGTGTGGAGTCTGCGAGGTCGCCTGTGTGCGTGTGAACGTGTCTTAGCGGATCTCTTCGGGCTGCTGAATAGGCAAATGCTTAATGGGAGATATTATTGATTTTAATAAGGTGAATTCCGCGACGCAATGCGGAGATTCCCAGGTGCGTTCTTAGGGCGCTGGGATTCGCCATCAAATGTGCCTGCGATCGGAATATTGTATTTCTCTTTCAATTACTGTCATCTACAGATGAAACGTGTATTTTGGTACCTATCAAACCCATCCCCATCTCACGCGATAGGACGAAATTAGCTCAAATGTCGGCATCCCCTGCCTCTTGAGTTTTGTTCCATCGTCCTCTCGTGCACATGTAGTGGTTCGACGTATGCGAGTATTTTGCCCACATCAACCGCAGACCCATGTACTTGTTCTCCACAGACGACTCGTCCAGCTGTCGCAGACAATCAATTCTACAAACGTCACGGCTGGAGGAAAAAAATGCGGGTTTTTCTCTGGCGCCGGGTGCAGAGCGTGAGTCTAATAAAGTATTTTTCCGTTCGTACTAAAAGTTAATAAAAGACAAGTTCCTTCATCATTAATATTAATATATTTCGTCCTCAAGTTTTGACACATCATTACAAATTATACACATTTTCGTTGAAACTCTCTTATTATAACTACAACCAGCAGTAGCTTGGCTCTATAATAAAATAGTGTATTACAGAATGACCATATATTAGTTAAATTCATTCTCTTAGATATACAGAATTATTATATTAGAATTATACCTTAAAATGTATTTACAATACTTTTTCCCACAAAACTTTGAGCTGAGCGTGAAAAGTAGTAACATTAAAAATATATAAAAAAAAAAGAAATAATACTTATGTTTTTTGCATATCGAATATAGACAGCCATTGGATTTACATTTTATATTTATATGACACATTTTATGTAACAATGTATTTAAAATACGGTTTTAATTTAATAATCCTCTGATATATTTACTCTAACGAAATTATATAAGTAAGTAAATACATATCGGAGACTTAATCTAAAATCAAGGTCCATCACAACTGAGCAACGAATTATTTCGAAAGAACCTGAATTTAGTGGGATTAAATTCGTTTTTAGAGGACTAGTGCGTGGAAGTTTTCCATAAAAGTCCGAAACCTTTAATTGGAATGATTTTATTATAGATTTAATAAAAGATTTCCGAAATATATCCTTTCGTTGACAAAATCACTTCAATAATCACTGAACATTTTACTGTTACATGTGTACCGTGTGTAAAGAAGTCGTTATTTACATTAACCAGTATACGTTATTTACATGCTTCCTAGGCGAATGGTATAACTTATTGGAACACTTACAACAAGTGAACGGCTAAACCGAAATTCTAAACCATTGAACATCAGCTCAGATTAATCCTAAGGACAGGAAGAAAGGATAAAAGAGAAAGACAAAGCATAAATTTCTTTGAAAATTCATTTGTCAAATTATAATTCGTTTAGTTAACAGTAAAGTTCTAAATTTAGTAAATTTTCATCACAACTGTTCCAATTTGTTCTTGTACAATATTAGTCAAAGGTCGTAAGATTTAACAGATTAACTACGAACACGAACTTGCTTAAATAACTTATTTTAATGGTTAATTACACAATACTAAAAAGCTGCTAGCAAATAGATTACAATTAAAGCTTTAGTCGTCAAGTGACGCAAAATCGAAAATGGCCCCATATTGGAAGATGCCAAAATTTGGCTCATAAACTTTGGCACCTTCCACGGGCTCAACTAAGGCCAATTTAGTTAAATTGACAAACGGATTTTGCACCAGTTGAATGTTATTAGCTAATAGTTTCTCTTATTTTTTAGGAAAACTACAGTGAACATACATACATACATGACAAAATATAGTTAATGATAAATGTAACAATAAGTTAAAAAATTAATTACATCAATTACTACAACAACATGCAGATCAATACACAACGCATCCGGAGTCGAAAACGAAAACTACGTGACATTCTCATATATGAAAGCAAGTTTTTGTTCATCGATTGGCTCCTTTTTTCAAAGAGCTCGAATTCTTTAGAAAATCCCCAACATGAACAAAGAAAATATTCATTGGCGGGAAAGATTTCGTTATCATGTTCTAGAAACTCACTGTTTCAAACCATTTTCAAACCCAGATAGAGATTGATCTATTCAGTCGCAATATTTTCGAGGTCACATGGGGATTTCCCAAATGTTTGGATGTCCCCAAACAGTGCAATGGAAGAGTGCACGAGTGCGAATCTCAATGCATTACATTCGATTAAGTTCGGTTAGTTGTAGGACTTAAATCTTAACGACTAACGTTAACCACTAATTGATAGTATTGTTTTAGGTTTAGGTTTTTCGAGAGAATTTGGAAACGATCTAAAGATTTGATTGAAAAAATGGAATGGTTGGAGTGGGTTTGGTTTGGTTCTTTACCGCGGCATCAACGTCGTGACCTCCGTGGACATTGGGTTCTCGGTGAGGGCCACCGATTCGGTGACAGCGCTGCGATGCCCGCTCGCCCCCGCACCGCTGGCGCCGCCACCACCACCACCACCGTTACCGTTGACGCTGCCCAGGAGCTTCAAATCCCCCTTGGAGATGTCCGCGTGTTTTCGCCTCCGACGCGTCTGACCGCCGCCTGTCGTGTGACCATTAAGAGCAACATTAGTGGTTTCTTTAAAACGGCATAATAATTCTTGAAATTCTTTACGGAAATTGTCGTTCAGCCATCCGTAGAGCAGGGGGTTCGAGCAGGCGGAGCTCATGCCGATCATGTGGCAGACGGCGTACGCGACCAGCATGCTCTGGGTCACCGCCGAGCGACGCATGTCCGCGTACAGGTTGAAGAAGTTCAGCGGCAGCCACGAGACGCCGAAAATCACCGCGATGCTGATCAGGAGGCAGTTGGTCCGCTTCATCCGGCGGCCGCGCTCCGCCTTGCGCTGCGTCGTCTGGACGGTGATGACGGTGATGCGGCTCTTCAGCTTGTTGTAGATGCCGAAGTACGCCCCGGAGACGATCAGGATCGGCACCAGGTACTGGACGCACAGCGAGAAGATCGAGTAGTAGAAGCGGCCGTGGTTCAGCGGCCAGTCCTCGATGCAGAACGAGACGCCGCGGATGCCGATCGCCTGCAGGAGCGGCGGGATGTCTGCGTGGATCAGCCGCTTGTAGATGAAGAGCGGCGAGGCGAGCAGCAGGGCCAGCATCCAGATGCCGAGCAGGATGGAGAGGGCGCCGATGAACTGCAGGTTGTCGCGCGTCGGGTAGACGATGACCTGGAGGCGCGACGCGACAAGCAGCGCGGAAGAGTAGCAAAGAGAGAGAAAGGTTCGTTAGGAGGGGAGGTTGTTTCGGGCGGGGCCAATGGGGGCGGATGCACAAAAGGGGCGAGAGACTCACCTGATATCGATCGAAGGCGATGGCCGTGATGGAAATCGTCGAGACGAAGATGCTCGTCGCCTGCAGCGTCGCGATGATCTTGCAGAGGAAGGCGCAGGTGCCGAAGGGCCAGTACTTGGCGAGGATCTCCATCAGGGTCAGCGGCATCGTGACCAGACACAGCAGCAGATCTGGAACGAGCGACCAGCGAACAACCGTCAATATTGGCTCAATTGCCGTCTTCTTCACACCGAGACCAACCCCGAACGACTCCACTTACCCGAGACGGCCAGGTTGAGGATGAACAGGTTGCGCGCCGTCCGCATCATCGGCTTGCGGATGACGGCGATCACAACCAGGGTGTTGCCGAGTGCGCCGAAGATGATGAGCACGCTGTACAGGACGATCAGGATGTGGTACCAGGGCCCGTCGATGCTGCGATTGTGCGTGAATCGCTCCAGCAGCACCGGGTCCAGGTGGGCCAGGCTGGCGTTGACGCCCTCGTAGTCGCTGGGATCGTCGCCCCGCGCGCTCTGGTTCAGGTTCGCCTGGCGCGTGCTGTTCTCCATGAAGCCGATGGAGCTCCCACCCATCATTTCGCTGGCGGCAACAGAGCCGGAGCTGCTGATGCTCGTGCTCATGAGCAACGATTCGCCGGACCCAGTGGTGAAACTCAGCAGCGCGTCGGAACGATTCAGGTTGATAATCTGCAAATGGATACGACGGGAGGAAGGGACGGGTGAGTTGGCGTGTGTGTTTCCAAAGAAAAACAAAGTGTAAAAGGTTTCGCTGCTATTTGCATAAGGCTGTATTTACATCCACCTCAAACCACCCTCGTGGTAGCCATCGGGCAACCTGTCGGTTCTCAATGGCCGAGCAAACATTGTGTTCCACCGAAAGTCCGCCCCACCTGCCTCTTCGAGAACTTTTGTCCAGGGGCGTTATTTTTAGAGCTCACGTTCTATTCGATTCGTGGCCTTTATTCCGCCTACTATGGCGGATTTCATTCCGCTTCAAGTGGGTTGAGTCTTTAATAGTTTGATGGACATGAAGAGACAGAAACCGATTCCTTACAGGCATTATGGGAAGCTGTTCGTGAGCTTATTTGACGCGACCCACCCCGCATACATTAAATTGAAACCGAACTCAATCAAGTGTCTGGGCCCACGAACCTACCCTCAGGATGATCAACCTCGCGACTTTTAATTAACCTCAATCCCATCCAGCTCCCTCGCAGGCTGAACTAGGTCAATGTGTGAAACCGCACGCAGACAGATTGTCCCTTGTGTGTCGGATGAAGTTGACGTCGACATCGTTGAGGCGTTTCACAACATGCGCCGCGTAAAATCAAAGAATTCTATATGAACATTTTCACTCATTACACAGAATCAACGCCTTGGGAAATTTCCATGATAATAGTTTCGACAAGTTTTCCAGGTCGTGTCGTGTTCCCAATTGGGCTGACACCAAAGACCACACACGACTCAAGGCGACGGCAATCGGAAGCAGTCGGAGATGAAGGCGCAGATGAAGTGCTCGGGCGGCACTTGAGAGATGTTTCGATTTCGAGTCAGAGCGCGCTCAAGTGAAGAAGGCTTTTAGACAGGTCTGGGTCCTGGAATCCGCTTGAGCCATTCGTGTCGCATCTCAAGGGCCCTCGGGGACACACACACTCGCAGAGATATGGTACTCGATGGCAACAACAAAGGCAAAAGCAACAACGACAATGGCACAGCAATGACAAGGGCAAAGCGACCGAGGGAGCACACATGTTAATGCGCCATGTTTCCATATGAGCATAACTTCCGGTTGTGCTGGGGGCGGCTATTTCCAAAGTTTGCGAGCAGCTTATGTGGATTTGCTTTCACAGAAGTTAAGCACGGACTAGGATCAGTGAGCAGCGGGGACCCTCAGCATGCGGGAGTGCCCGAGGGTGGGTCTGGGATTGGGTGTGTGGGTATGCGAGACCATGTGACATACGGGTTGTAGACGTAACAAGCGTCCTTGGATATAAGAAAAACCAATACATCGTTTGTTTCGATTAAACAAAATGTGAGGCATTCAGTAGGAAGTCACGACTACTTGCTTGTTATATGAAGGCCATGTGGTCTTAATCGCAAATTGCCGAGCAGAACTTGTTTTATTTCACTTTATTCTTCTCCGAATTCCTCAGAGTCATTTATATTTCCATTCGGACTCTTAATGAGGGCAGTGAACACAGTCGAGCCTCATCCGAACAACAGGACATGCCCTCAGGATTTCGGATTCAATGCTCTTGTACTGTCTCAAGATGACAAATAATAAAGCGAAAAGCCTCTTGTTCTCATCATCTTGTAATTTCTGTCCATGGTGTTGTGTTGTTTTTGTAAATGCTTTCAACGTAATTAGGAGCGAGTAGAGTGAAATAAAAAGAAACCTCTCAATGTTCAATAAAATAATTGTCATGTCTTCTTTTCACATCTCCATATACAATCTATTATGTACATAAATCTACAATCTTTATATGCTTGTATCGCCGTTGCTCTCATTTTTCTCTCGCGCTCTTATTCTTGACAGGAGTCTTCTAGTGTTTTCATTACCCAATGACGTCATAAAACCCGCAGATGCCATTAGTTTGATTTGTTTTCGTTTTTTTTTTTTTTAATTTCAACGCCTCACATGTATCCTGAGGCAATTATGGCGTCTTTATCGGCAGTCAATAAATTAATGATACATTGAATACATACGTTTGAATATATTACACGTTTGAATGATGAAGAATGGCGTCCCTGTGGGTAAGGATCTATTTTTAATTCTCATCGTGACCGTACAGCCTCCGCCTTTCATTTAATTCGTCTTTAATTATTCCGAGAATAATTTATAACATCAAAATCCAATTAAATTGATTCCGAGAAGTCCGGTCAAAGGCTTTCAGTGGAAATTATAACCTGCAGTTCTGTGAGAGGAAGAGAGGGAGGAAGAACACAATCGATAAAGAAATCAAAGTAAGTCAAAACGCACAAACAAAGGCATGAGCAAGAGGAATCCAGGTAGAAAGCGAGAGCAACGAGCACCCAAAGGTGGTTGAAAAATGTTCTCCACATGTGCATGAGAAACCGGAAACGGCGAGGATATTCAATTATACAAGCAAAGTGCATCTGAACTGCAGTGGAGATAAAAAAGACTTCGTAAATACATTCGCTATAATCCAGTTAATCCATCCCACTACCAATTTCTGCGATTCTTTTAAAATTCTTTTGGAGTATGACAAGGTCAGGTGTGAATACAATTAAACCCCTTGTTCGAATCCATCAGTGTTTCATGGGAAAACCTCGTGTAAAAATAACTGAACAAATGGAAACACTAATTGGAATATTCACAACCCCCATGGTTGATTAAAAATAAACTCTACCGGACTTTATTATCTGAGGTTGACTTGAACCAAACTAAAATTCTACTGAATCCTTAATTAGAGGAATTAAATTGTATCAGGAATTGCATTCCTGTTGCAGAAATCCTTTGACGTCTGCTCCTCTCGAAAGGTAACATTGAATGTCACTATGGTTGTAGAATTGAGGATGATTTTCCATTCGTCAGCTAATGATGCCGAATAGTTCATCCACACCAGAGAGTGTGCAAACAGAACCTTGAAAAATTGAAAGTGCTTTCACAATCAAAGTGCGGAATGCTTTCCAACAATGCACGTCCTTGGCGGAAGCGAGAAATATGCGAGCCAACTTAAATTACAACATCTGACAATCTCTAGCATTTTCCGAGCGAAACCGGAAATGCGAAGAAAAAGTACATAAATAGGAGAACAATGGGAAGTTCAGTGAATTAGGACCGTTGGGATTCGAGTAAAAGCATCGACGCCAGTTTATTTTATAACTTTTAAATAGAAGCGAGTGGGCGAATATCTCTGTCACATGACAATTGCAAACTCGCTCCGATACGCAAACTCGTGGACTCAAGTTAAAGCGAATTTGTCGGCTCATCCCATTGAAAGTCTCTTCGTAACGCTTCGGGTGAAGAATTCAACAGTAATTCTGTTTTCATTGTAATTTATATATGATTTTTATTTGAATACAAAAGTAAAAAATACATCGGACTCACCCACGACGAGAAAAGAGATTCGAAGAAGAATTTCTACGCTTTATATGCAAGTTATTGCCATTTCCGGAAAAGGGGAGTTTGAAGACATTTTTTATTTCTTAAACACTGTACTTCCCTACATAATTTTATTTATCCTATCCGATAATATTGCATTGTTTGTATCCTATTGTATCATCCTACTGTCTCTCACATCGCCCCTTTTAATCATATCGATCCTATTTATTTATACCGATTCTTCCTATCGCCTGTAATTTACCACATCTGGCTTCGTTATCCTATCAGTCGTGGCAATTTCACTTACATATAAATCTATTTATTAATTTTGCACATTATCATCATTATGAGATATACAATAGATAAACAATTGTATATCTCATAAATCCTGCCAGCAAAGTCAATTTGCTCTGCCCTTCCAACTTCTACAGCCCCACATGCGATCCAGTGTTGTTTGTTGCCCTCGAATTCTTCAAAATCGCTCGTGCAGTTATCTATAATCATTTATGTACCGTTCGGTTTCATCGCCTTCTCATGCTCTTTTTATCTACTTGTTTCGCGTGCTTGTTCACTTGTTTTTCGTCCTCTTGTCGTCCTCGCCAGTCAACTGACAATTTATTACGCGCCATCGTGAGTTACGGCCAAGAGGCCACGTCGGGAAGGAGGAGTGGCCCGAAGATCGCACCGAAGGAGACGGATTGCGATGGGGGAGTGGTCGTCGGGGACTCCAAGGACTACGGACTATTGCCTTGGATGGCCCGGCATTTTGCTGCGCCATAAGTCATTAATTGCGCGCTATTCCTACCTTAATTATGAACGAGCTGAAATCGAGTGAAAATCGAATAAATTGGATAATATTGAGCTGGCATTAATCACCCGTGGGAGACAACGGCGGGTGGACGACAGGACCATCGATTGAACGCATTCAGCAAAATTAATGGACTCCTATTCCGATTGTCTTCACTAAGCAAGAACTGTTTGTTTACGTGGCACGAACGATGGCCAGCTCCAGCGAATGCTGGACACTAAACGAAGTTTTTTATTAAGAGGATGTTCATTAAAGCTATATATATGATCATTGAAATTTATTGCATAATGGTACATATGCCTTCAAGTCAACTTGGTATCAAGTAGTAGCAAATATTCTCCTTAAATAAAAATGCGTCTTCCACCCTCGAATGATTTCGCATTGCTGCATGAATAATATTCTCGATTGAAAAAGTTGGCAAAACTTCAAGAATATCAATATGAGCTTGAGCTCTCAACTTCTCATTCCTCCTTCTACTTTTGCTCTTATGTAACCGTAAGATTTTTGCTCTCAGATCCATTCACTCCAAGTTGAGATGGAATATCCTGACTCGTGTATAAAAAGTATTACCACAAATATGAAAACTTCTTATGCACTAAATCCATTTATTTCTCGTATGTTGCGTTTTATTTTTAATATCAAATTTTCTTCTGAGGAGGAAATAATTTTTTTTTTTCCTTGAGTTTTTATTTTGAAATTGTTAATGTTTGAATTCATAAGACGGGTGCATGAAAATAATATATGTAAAAATACTGAATGCATGCGCCAATTGCAATGGGGAAGCAATACGTGTTCTTCCATCGCTCACGTCCCCGGCGTTCCCACACGTCTTCGGGTGGTTATATACTACATCTCTTTTGCATTCCTTTTCCTATGGGCGCCTCGTTCGGCTCCATGATTATGCTCTTGGGATGAAAATCCCACTGTGGTTTATATTTCTTAGTTCAGTTTCTCGCAAATATTTTCTGCAGACTTTCAACTTGTATGGAGTTGGTTATGATATTTATTTTTGTTTTTTTGTTTGTAACGTATTAAGAGAGAGGTCGCTGGTAAGAATAGTATTATTAAAGAGTCGAGTTTTTGATATATTTGAAAATCGAGTAAACTTCCGGGAAACTTTAATAAATCAACAACATCAGATTGAATTTCTTTTTTGTACATTTATGTTTTTCAAATACATATGTAAACACTATTTTCACATTTATTTATTACTAATATTTTTCCGCTTTACGAGATTTTTGACCTTTTACAAAAGAGGAGAAGAATTTATCTCATGCAAAGTAAACGTAAAGAAATACGCAATTGAATTTCAATCTTTTAAATTTTTAAAGTTTCCAGATGTTTTGAAATAAGATAGTTTGTACATCCGTTAACCATATTGATTGAAATTTGCATATGATATTACGAAAATCTAATTATGAAAATAATCAAAAAATACGCACACCACAGGACTAATATTGCTAGCTCGTGTTATCTGATTTGTGGTATACATTTTCAATTATATATTTGATATTTTAATGCATATTCCATATAATTGCATTCGTTTTTCAACCATGAATCTGATCACGGTACCTGCAGTTCGATTAATTCTCTTATTTATGTCGCACCACAGATCCGGTTGCTGTAAATAACAAGCAATGTTTATAAAAATACCGATAGGTTTTCCACAGGGAGGACACCCTCTACATCTCTCTTCATTAACCTCAATCTTGATCAGTGGCGTATTTTTCAAGCAAGGTAGCGTGGTGAGGCTATGCGGGGCAAGGTGAAGAAATGTGCAAAATAATTCCTTCTACTGATTGAACATTCTTCTATACTCAACAAGAACCAAGATCTCTGCCCTTCAGGCGAGAAAATGTTGGCCTGGCCTCGGTCGATGTTCATTTCGTTGCATATTTAAAGGCGTCATGACAGTACCGAGTTGGAATTTTAATTAGAATCTCATCAGCGAGCTCATTAAGAAAACATGGGAAATCTATTGGATCAGCGGATGACGATGACGGTGGGCGCCACTGTCATTAGAGGCCCACGTGCGGACTAGTTCGGATGAGTTTTGCACAATAACCGCAGACTCGCCATTTCCACAAAACCGCATCCACACTCAACACTCTGCATCAGAGAACTCGATTTCCAGAAAAACCGTAGAAACTCTAGCTATTTCGTCCGAAGCCACCCCTGTACGTTTTCTATGGTTTTCATGTCACCGAACGCCGCTCAGTTTGCATCAATTTGGTGTTCATCCGAAATTCTGAGAAGCGCCTGTGGACGAGGATCCCTTTCTGTGGAGACCTTGAGTTTGCAAGGACTCCAAGCGTCGCCCTTGGCCTCCATCGTACTCGAGGTTTTGATGCGTAAAATTGAGTTCCGAACGGAAGAGTTTTCAGTTTTCCTTTTTCTATATTATTCGCATGAATTTATCGTTTCATGTGATGTCCTCAACACCATTTAATCAACATTGGTGTTGTTGTGGGTATCTTTCTTATATTAGTTGTTTTTGTTGTTTTATTTGAAATTGTTATTTCAATTAAGGCTTTTATATGTATTGTTGTTCTGCATCACTAGCCATGGCAAACTCTGTTATGATTCTTAGAGCATCGCAATAGATCGGTGTAAATTCTCAATTTAAAGTCCAGGAACAGAAATTCGATAGAATGGACACATTTTGATCCTGGTTTTCTCTCTTTATGTATTTACATTGACGAGTCAGGAAAAAAGACAATATTAGTTTTCATTTCATCTAAAATGTATGTTGAGAACTTTTCGACATCAATCGATCGATGTAATGAGATGGAAAGCAATTAAAGTTGCGATTTTTCCGCTTGACCTCACAGATGTCCCCAGAAGGATATAAACATGAAAACATGTTTGTTGTGTACTCTCCCATCTGGCATTTATATATCGCAAAATACGTTCTGCTGTTCCATTTATAAGCAGCGACGATGTGCAATTGATGAAATCCTAATCCCAATCGACCTCGAAGCCGACCTTCGACCCCTCTGAACCCAGCCAATAAATCACAGAATTCTGTTCTTTTGAAGGACCTTGAGCTATCCGAGCTGTTAAATCGAATCGAGAGGAAAAGTACCACGAGTAATCAGGAGCCCTCTAATGGCTCACAGTCTCTTGCTGGCTACCGACTGGACTTCTTCTTGACATTCATTATCGTTAACGTGATTTGACACATTGCTTCTGGAAATAACTGTCAGCAGCAGCAGAAGCAAATTATCAGCAACCAGCAACAATGAGGTCGACGTCCAGGACACAGCCAACGACATCAAGGCATTTACATTTACAGCCCACGAACGACTTGAACGACGTAGAATTAGGTCCTGAGAAGACTGAGGGTGGACTGGTTGATGATGGGTGGCATTGAAGGCAATGGGGATCGTGTAAATAGCAACTGAAATGGTTGACTCATGCCGTGTCGCAATAAAGAAAACGAGCGGCATAGAAAGGGACTACAGAGACAATGAGAATAAGAAGAGAGAGTATGAGTCGTACAGGAGTACTTAAAGCCAATGATGGTAACAGGAGGTGTCGTTAGGTCTCTCTCTCGCACAGGTCATAATCGTTGACGACATCATCACCATCGCAGCCGTGTCCCGAACATGAATCATTTCCTCTGATCCACGGCATCGATATTGCTGTCATCAATGTCTGATAGCCAATCAATTCGGTTCATTCTTTTCGGAGCAATCATAAGCAAAGTATGTATGCGTATATTGGTGAGGAGAGCTCAAAACAACAGTCTCAAAGAGGGAAAAATCAGTTCATAGAATTCACTGAGCTGGATATTAACCCCAAACACATAGTTATCTGAATTGATTGATGAGCAGGTGCTTAAGTAGAAAATTGTCATTGAATAGCTTAATCCTTTCACGTTAAAAGTTCAGTAAAACTCTCAATTACATCGAATATTCCAACGAACTTATCACTCAGCTTATGATTTATTCCCACAATTACATGGCATTATTACGAAGTCCACGAACGACTTGGTGGTAGGTGTTAGACGAATTAAGAAACTCTCTATCTAAGGGTTATTGAAATCATCTCCAGATTTTCAGAAATTGTAATTAGCTGTGTGATAGCATAATCCTTCTTCTTTCTTTTCCACTTAGCATTTAATCTAGTTGTCGATTTCATTTGTCATTTCACCTCGCAATTCAAGGAGTTTTCTCTCTTGCATAGTTTCTTCAATCAATCTTCCGAACACCTTCTGTTTCTCGACCCAGTCTGAAGATTCTTGGCCTTTGGTATTTAAAGTTATCTTTGGCTTCCTTCTTTAACTATTCTCCTTCCTTCCTTTCTTTCTTTCGCTATTGTTGTTTTTCATCAGTTCTGGAGAATCTCGCAAGAAGCGTCTCCGTCCGTCCGTGCGACCGTGTGACAAGGACAAAAGCAAACATGAAAAGCGTGTGACGTGTGTGAAAACGTGAAGGTGTTGTCAGCAATTTCGGTTTTTACTTTGTCTGTGTTTATTGTTATTGTTTACCGTAGTGTTTTCCTCGAAACCGAAACTTTCGTCGATTGCGAGAAAAATTAAATTATTTTGCTCGTGGTCTTTGAAGTTGTTGTAGTTGTGGTTACGTGAAAATGTCATCTGCAGTCGTATGCGTAAAGAAGCGTCAACGTGGGAGTATGAAAAAAAATGACTCCATAGAGAGGATACGCGGTGGGAGCCAGGAAGAAGAAACCATGACCGGAAGGAAGGACAAATGAAACAAGTTAACGCTCTCTTGAGTCAAATTTGTATTTTCGTTTCCGAGGCTATCCGGAAATGTCCGGTCTCATTCTCCTCCAAATTCAACATAATTTGTCCAGAAAACGATTTACTTTTGTTCAGTTCTCTTGGGCGATTACTTCTATTTTCATTTCCGGCGTAAGCTCAGTACTAATAATAGCTGCGGGTAATTGGAGTGAAAGCGGAGCATCCTTGTCTCGTGTTTATGAGCCACAGTCCATCACAGAGATCAGAGGCAGAGACATATTCCTGATGAATGAATAGTTAATTGAACTTGAACACAAAGCAATGGACTTCAAGGAATTTTTCGGAATATTCTGGTGAAAGCAATTTCGAAATGAGTTCAAAATCCAACTCGACATAGCGAAAATGTCGAACTCTTTTCCATCAATTCTCGAGCTCGTGATGAGAAACCACGACAATGAGATTGGCCTGCACTCTTGTTGCGCGTAATAGAGGCAACAAAGGAATTTCTGGGCAATTGGCTCACGAAAACGATTCTACTAATCCTTGGTGGAGCTGTTTCAAGTGAGTGATCCAGCGAACGAGATGGACGGACGGATAGGATAGGAACAACATGGCGAAAGGATGCGGGTTCGCTCGTTGTGTCGGATCTGTGTCGTCGTCGTCAATGTCCGGTGAAGAAACCGGTAATCGTTTGATTGCTCAATGGGGAAATCAGCCCAATCAAAAGCTCTTCATGCCACGGCATCCGCCCCGAAACAGTCGCGAAGATAAACGACGAACGCGGCGGAAGATCCGGAAATGGAATCCTTCCACCTCGTGGCTACAAGTGGAATCTGATGGCTCGTAAACCAAGGCCCAGATGTGTAGCAACTGAGAGTGTTTAGTGTGTGGCCTTAGATGTCGGCCTCACCCCATAAATCGGAGGATTCACATTTATACGACATACATGTGTATTTCACGTTGAACCCAGGCTCGGAATCTTGGAGCATATGTTTAATTGGTATTCTGCAGAGACGGAGACTTCGAAGGGCTTATGGTCGGCATCCCCCGATCTTCCTCCAGCTTTCTCTTCCCACTCGATGCGCGTGTATGCGGGCGTGGACTCGTGCCTATGGAGCGACCGTGTGACGAGGAGACGCGGCCCCGCTGCACCAATTCACTCCATTCCATACACCGTTGCATCCCACTGCCGCTCGCACTCTGCTCTCAATTTATTGCCACACCCCATGGAGTTCGTCGCCTACCGACCCCGACTCCACCCTCGCTCTCACCTTGTGAATTCAGCACAGACATCAAATTGCTGCGAGCGTCGCCCGGAGTGAACGCCGTGATTTGTTCCTCTTTTTTTTTGTTTCATTTGTACGTGTGTGCTTGGTGTGTGTGTTTATTTTTCTACTACTTTTTATTGCTGCTACTCTTTTTTATGGCCTCGGGATTGAGATTTATTTGAAGCAGCAACGTTTAGCCTCCACAAAACCCTGCTCCTCCCTCTCTCTTTCCGCCTTTTCTCTTTCTGTTGTACAATTATTTAGAGACGGAAAATCCGTTGTTTCCGTGGATCGCATGCGAGAATTCTTCTGGAGCCTTCAATTTTCAATTCGGAAAAGGGGATTTTTTCTTTCTTGTCTCGTGTTCTTTTTCTGTGCTTATAGAGCTCTCGTCTCTCCTTGAAAATTCCTCTCAATTGTGAGAAGCTCTTCGACTCTAAATATAAAACTTCAACAAAACTTTGTTCTCGATTATGATTTTCTGCTTGTTTCTTTTGTAATCAGAAACTAACATTGTTCTAAAGTTATATCGATGGAACGAAACTTTGAAATTAATCCCAGAATGAAGGGAGGAGAAATCGATCACTTGCAGAAGAGATCAGAGAAAATTCTTGTGAAGTATCGAAGTGGAAATGATGTTCTTTTTTTGTTGTTGCGTTTTCGTTAATATTTCTCATTGGGAATTTATATGTTTCAAAATTTCCATAAGCGCTTTCTGATTAAATTTCCCATAAATCACTTTAATTTTAAATGATTTTCCGACATTCGCAAATGTTGTTTTTGAAATAAAATTAAATGCAAAGAAACACAATGGTATGTACATGTATGTGTGTACGTAAAACACTCACCATATTGACAGCTACATGAATTTCCGTCAAAGGCTATCCGTCAACAGGCGTCGGTCGTTGGCAACGTGGACGGATGCCGCAACGCGCTTCGGCAACTTCCGGTGCGTGCTTCGTATGTGTTTACTTTCGAAGCAGTGTGTGTGTGCGCAGCAAAAATGAATTCGCTAATTAAATTCCATTTTGAGTTTCGCAAATAGCGAAAAAATTAAATTCACACAGCGACTGTGCCAGCAATCGTCCAGGGTGAAGTGAAAGCGATTCTCGAGAGTTTTAAAAACAATTTCGCACAAGCAAAGTATTTATTCAACTCTTATTTTATTCACTTTATGTCTGATCTTTAGAGTATTTCTCGTTCCGGAAAACGATTTTCGCATTTAACAGCTTCCTCTCCTCGGGATCAAAGCTCGAACTATGTTTACTTATATTGTTGTTTCACTTCCATCATGTGTAGTTCATGGTTATGCACTTTTATTATATTTTGTTCACTAAATTTAAACACTAATATTCAGTTGTTGGGCCTGACAAAAATATTAAAAGGAAAAATTAAATATAAAATATTTTAATATTTAATATAAAATATTTTAATATTTAATATAAAATATTTTAATATTTAATATAAAATATTTTAATATTTAATATAAAATATTTTAATATTTCAATATTTTGTAATTAATTTTTTTCCTCCTCCCTCTTCTTTTCTGTCTGTCTCTTTTCAATTCATCTGGCGCATTAAGATTACGAGTCGTATGAGTGATTTGTATTCTATCCCCATACATTTCAGTTATATCTCTTCCATTCTCACAAATAAAATGTAAAAAGGATTCAAGTCGTAAATAATTCATCGCATTCATCTTATCATCTCTTCAACTCTCCCTCGTGACCTCAGTCGAACGCCTGCGTGTCGCAGAACCTAAAATTTATGACATTAAATTTGTCAGTGACAAAGAGAGGTCGTCAGCGCAGGACGGAGAGAAGACGATGCCGGAAAGGGACGTCGATAGACGAGGTGTCTGGTGAGCTCAATGAGACGTGGCCAGGTGTGGTTTTGAACCGACAATCAATCTCTAGGCAGCTGTCGATGTTCAACCCAACTCCAAAGTCGAGTCCTCTCTCTGGCTTCCTTCTTTTCGCCCCTATTAACTCAGTTATGATTATCTCGTCTTGTGGAATTTCGAAATGAATTCTTCTTTCCGCAGTCGCTTGTTTATGAGTTTTCTACGAATGATAAACAGACTTCGCCCCAACAGACTTTAAATCAACACAGAAAACAACAACAACGATCCCCTTGCAGCCCATCATTTTGGTTTTCCTCGAAAGTGATGCTATGGAAATTTATGATTTGTTTTCGTTCGATAAATGTGCAAAAATCCATGCCGACATTAATGGATCAGAACGGAAGCCAAGAGCGCAGAAAAAGTAATTCGACGAAAGCGGTGAAATCAAGATTCGGAAAAACCGCCACAAACCGAAATCGGAATCGAAACTTAATTACTACGCGTTTGCGATGCACCGAAAGAGACTTCGCGAGAATTTACAAAAACGCTCATTCATTCGATCGAAACGCCTCATAAATTCATCCGCTGGAAACACTTTATAAATCGTTCTCTGCGTTATTTATGCATCGATACCGCATCGTATGAGTGATTTTATTTGCCCTCACTGAAATACTGTGTTTATTTTTTTTCCCGTTTTCCGATTTTTTAAATCGTATATTTCCTACTCTTCAAGCCAAAATCACTCGGGGCGAAATAATTGCTTACATTCCGCAAAGAGAGTGAGAAAGAATTTGTAAAAATAAACATCGCTTTTAATTGGTTTTTTATACCGTCCCGTTTTTTGTTTTCTTTTTCTCTATTTACTTTTTTGGGAATTTTCACTTCACAGCTCATAAAAGTTGCCATTCACCAAAACATTAGCAAAAACTGTTCCAGAGTTTTTGTTAAAATTTAAATTTTTTGTTTAATTAAATTTGTTTCAATGGTTGAAAGTTTTTTTTTCACTCGCGAATTGTTCGAGACTTTTTCAGAAAACACGATTAATGTTGTTTTCTCGACGAGGGCCAACACGAAACAATTGGGTTTCAAATTCGAAGGTGTCGCGTCCGACCGTGGTCTCTCAACGATGGCCAACATCTGGTGCGCGGGCCACCCGGCGCTTTCGTTTTATACTCGCAGCGGCTCGTTTTTGTTGCTATTGGTTGTTGGTGTTCCTGTTAATGTTGTTATTTTTGTTGCTGTTATTTTTGCAACAATGGTTACCGAGATTCGGTGAGAGAATTTCTCCCGTGTCCCGTCGCTGTCGAGTGTCGCCCGGCTTTTGTTTCCTATGGACGCGAGCCGAACGTTCTGCTCCTGTAGGCGTTTTCGTCGCAACTGAATTCGTTGTCGGGACGCGTCTGACGAAAGGCTCCGACGCGGCAGGAACAACTCGAACAACCGACACCGAAGATGCGCAGCCTGGAGCCAGTCAGCTGTTCGGAGCTTTCTTATCAGCGCCTCGGAAGGGGGGGGGGGAGGGTAGAAAAGCACGCCGAGAGCTTTTGCCGATACCGGCTACAGTGGGACTGATTGGTGAAGAATCACTCGATTTTTGTATAATTTATAAACTTTTTAATCGACCAAATTTCACTTAGAATGTGCCACATTTTTCATAGTAAAATAGAAAATTTATTTAGTGAATTCATTCAATAAAGAAGGAGAGAAAAAAGCGGTGACGAAGTTAAGGAATGTGCATAGGAAATGGATGAAAACGATGGCAGCAGAACCCTGGAACCGGAACCCCGTGCAACCGATCGAAGACGGCGTCTGCCTGGGTTGAGGAGTTAGGGATAGAAGCAGATCCTGCTGTCTGGAAGTAATAAATTACACGGATGGAAGGAGGCGCGAATGAAGATTTCCGCCAGCTCCGAGTGGAAGGAGTATGGAATATTGCAGCCTAAAGGAAGGTCACGTGCTGACGATAAAAATCGCTTTAGGCGTTCAAGAAAAATGCGTGCTTTTGTTTCTCCCCCCTCCAGCTCGTCTCAAGGCAACAATTCCGGAACCGGCGGAGAAGAAGACATTTGTCAAAAGTTCATCTCGAGGCAAGACTCAGCAGATTCTCGAGGCCTACAGCCCATCTCTTTCGCCGCTGCTCATCCCACCGGAACCATCTGATTGATGCTCCGGAAGATACTGATTTGGGCGAGTGAGTGTGTGTGTATGTGGTTAACAGTTCCATTTGCAGTTAGCATCGTCAATGGCCCTTAGGTACCCATTTTTCTTTGCGGCTCTTCCCCAAGTCGCAATCTCAGGTTATTTTCCAACCCTAAGTACTTTGATTTCTCATCCACGCGGTCCCAGACATACTTCCGCCTTCATCCCAATGGGCGCCCTTCCGCCTCACGTCCCTTTTTCTTCCCTTTCGCCCCTTTCTGCCCCTCGCACCTCGCGCTTATCTTATCTGCGATTAAGAGCCGTTCATTTAACAGAACATCGTGTTCGACAAGACTTTTTATCGTCGACTTCCGCCTCCCTTATCGGAACTTAACTGAAGATCCACCCGTGAGCCCCGCCCTAATTGCTTGCTTCGTTTTATGACCAGCTGCCGGCCAGTTGCTCCACCTCTTGTGCCAGATGTTGCGTGTTTTCGCCCCCCAGGTTATTCCCAAATGCCCACTTCGTCATTGAGGTTTGCTGTTCTGTTGAATGAAATGATTTTTTCTTCTACCTCATTCTTCTTTCACCACTCAATGTCCCTTCATCTCCCTTTCGTGGTCTATTTTCGGTGCTTTTTTAGTTCACCTTATTTGTCTTTTATTATTAATTTGAAATGATTAGTTAATTGATTTCAGATTCAGGTGATTGTCGTCATCATCATAATCATGTTTATCATTCTATTCTATTTTAGTCTACTTTCCGAGTACTTTTTTCAACATTCCTCTTCAATTATTTTTTGTTATCCACACCTTCTTCATCCCTTTCGCCAGCCGTTTTCACACCATTGCTCATTCTTCTTTCGCCCCTTTTGCCCACCTGTGTTTTTGCTATTCAATCGATTTTCCATTCCTTATCTTTCATGGCCACGATTTCACTTGTCTCCGGCATTTCCACCTTAATCCTTGATTTTTCTCGTATTATTGTTATAGTAACGGATTTTGAGATTATCGTTGTAATTTGCTAGTTAGTGTTGTTATTATTGTTTTTTATGGAAGTGTTGTTATTATTGTTTTTTATGGAAGTGTTGTTATTATTGTTTTTTTTCAAGTGTTGTTATTATTTGTTGTAAGTGTTGTCTTACAATAAATAATGTAATGTAAGTGTTGTTATTATTTTAGTATTTGTTTTGTTGTTATTGTCATTTGTTTTTTAAGTGTTGTTTTTGTTTGTTAATGCTGAATTGTTTATTGTTGATTTGTATCCTCATTTAGCTCAGCAGATACATACGTGTGTACGCAGATAGCGTCGAATCTGGCTCAAGTGCCAATGTCACACAATAACCGCGGAGTGGAGGCCAAGTGAGTGCGAATGAGGGATTATTCTACATGTAATACCCGATGACAGGATGAAAATGCAATCGCTTCGAGGGTGAACCCCATCTCACCTGGTCACTCTAGGCGCATCCATGCTGCGGTTGCCATCAATCATTCGTGTTCTCTGGCGAATAATTGAATAAGTGGCTTACTGACTGACTGAATGATTGACTGGCTGAATGACTGTGTGAGCGTGTGAGTGCTCTGTCGGCCGGCAGACAGACTGTTATTAACGTCGCGACATGTTAAGCCAATATTTGTTGACTGCGTTAACGTGAACGGCGGCTAAAAGCTTTTCTTTCATGTTATGTTGTTAAAGGATTTGTTTGCGTACGTTTTCCAAATCTACCCATATGTATGTACTTACTTACGCACATACATACACGGTAAGGGGAAAATACTCACGATTCAATCATTTTCTAAAAATATCCCTCAAACAGTACTCCAAGGCATATCTCACATGAATGATATTCAATGTGGTTCTTCGTATGTAAATAAAGCCCCAATGTTCTCATTCGAACTACTTGTTCTCGACAGAATTTTACATGACAACGAGCGTAGACTATTGTCTACTTATTGCTAGTTTTACGCACATGTTATAGCATGTCTAATGAAATAATGCGACGTATGTAGACATTATCGTATAAAGTGATATTCTACAGTCTACCTATACACAATTCTATTTCTATTTTCTACACAGACGTATCAAATATATATGATAAGCCAAGTTTTATTTTCAACTCATATCTCCATTAAGAGCTCATGTAGATGAAGATATAGATGGCCCTTTTTTCTTGCTAACATACTTAAATAGTTGATCGAAATTTTCTTATTTCCCCACGTCTCGTTGACCCTCCTTTCCTCAATCGTTCCTCCCAAGACCACATGAGTCTAGAGAAACTGGCGACCGTCCGAATCACGACGTCATAAATCGACCCCCGGTGGTTTAATTGAAACGTTGCCGAGCTCTTAATTGGCTCCACATGCGTGGCCCCATCATAGGCACCAACTAGCACCCAACCGCCCCCTCCTCCTGCCCCTCCCCACTGGTCGTGCACCCTCCTCAGCAGTAGCGAATCGAGTTGAAAGCCAAAATAAATATTTGTATACAATTTGTCGAGCACGCCAAGCATCTGCCGTAAAAACAAAGGAGAATTGACGGGCATCGAAACCCCGACGCCCACCGCCTCCCGCAGCCTGTCTGTCACAACCTGCGCAGCAACTACATATTGTTGTCATTACATATGTACTGGGGTGTCAACGACAGAACCGTAAAATAACAAACTTAATAAAATCCCCCACAACTGCGGGGGACGATGGATCAACAGGAGGTTCCAATAACGCACATCAAGAAGTGACGCTCAAGGAGCTTGAGTTGAATGTAGGAGTGGATCAATTGTTGGTCCAATTGAAATGTAATAAGTGGCAACACTTGCGCCTTGACGTTCTCGACTTAATTAACAAAATAATTCTTAATGATGCTGCTTCATAAACCTTTGGAGGAGCCTTCAACGACGCACATGTTGAAGGGTTTTTAATGAAGTGTTGGGGTTAATTTCGAAAGGCTGTTATTACGGCTCCCAGGAGGAGGGAAGCCAACGATGCGATTCTATAGAACAATGGACCCACACCCCCACACCCGTCCCTGCATTAGTGAAAGTCGAGCTCGATAATTAGCTAAATCACGTTTATTTCACTATAACCTATTAACTATTGCCATTGGGAGGGGGAGGAGGGAATCACTCAGAACCACGAGCCGTCGTCGTTGGAGAACAGCTCTTGGTAGTGTCGGTAGTGCTTGTAGAGGCGGACGTAGAACCGTCGGATGGCGCCGTAGACGCCACGCCACAACGAGTCCTGCAGCTATTTGAGCCGCTTGCTTATCGTGTCCAAATAGTTGTAGCCGCCATATGCCTTGCTCGAGCCCCAGTCTTTGGAGAAGCTATTGACGCCAACCTCATGAGGACCAAGGCCAGCAGCGCTGTAATAGGAGCCAGGAAAGCTGCTACCCACGAACTGGGAGTAGTCTGCAGGGCCGAGTTGTGGTTGTCGTCGTCGTTGATGTTGTCGTGGACCACCAGGCCGTTGTTGTCGTCGGTCCGGTAGAGATATTCGACATCATCGGGGCGGGAAGCGGCATGCGGAAGAAAGGAACAGAGCGAATAAACAATCACAAAGTACACCCGAAGTAGAGGGGTCGTGGCCGGAGCCGAAGCCAGGGACGTTGAGGATGCCTACCTGCCGGGTCCGAGTCGTAGACGTGCGAATGCGACTGCACCAGCTGCGGGTGGATCTTGCAGAGGGTCTTGAACTTGAGGTAGTGGATGAGCCAGCCGGTGCCGCCGACCAGCAGCACATTGAGGCCGAGGACGCCGAAGAGCAGGGTGACGACGGTCATCTTCAGGTGGGCGATCTTCATGAGGATGATCAGCGGCAGGATGATCAGCCACTTGCGCTTCTTCTTCTCGCCACGCGACTCTGAGGGGGATGCACAAAATTTCATTCTCTTTCACCCTCGCCCTTGCCCCCTCACTCACCCGCATCCGCCGTGGAGATGCGCGCCCCGGAAGCGCTGGAGAGCGCGATTTGCAGGCCGTGATTGCGCCCGAATGTCTCGGCAGCTCGCTTCAGGAACTTTAAGATTCTCACCATCTCCGAGTCGCCTGGAAGGAGAATCGAAAGAACATTGAATCTGGCACTCTCACACGATCTCCCTCTCTTTCTCCCTTGGCAACACTCGCTTTATTCGCGTGGTCAGAGGTCGCGAGCTCAATCAGAAGTTTTCCTTCCTCTTAACTTTTCAATCTTCGCTCTCAGTTTATCTTGTATTTATTACGCATTTTATTTACTATATTTTATTTATATATTTACTTTCTTTTTCATTAGTTTAACACACCTTCCTCACCCCATCACCAATCGATCAGATTTCTCTCTTTTACTCGATATTTTCACTCTTTTCACTTTCTGTCTTTCCCACTTGACTTCATCACGATCCGCTTAATCCTCCTGCATTCGCCTCACTCTCTCTCTCTCTCTCTCTCTCTCTCTTTGTGGCACCTCACTCTTCGTTCTTTCTTTCATTCATTCATTCATTCATGCATTCATTCATTCACTCACTCATCCTCGCTCCTATCCTGAAGCTGAAGCAACCCTTAAATCAACCATTGAATCAACCATTGAATCAACCTTTCAATCAACCCTTGAACCACTTGACTCCTCACCTTCGAGGCTCCTTGCATCCTGAAAGACTTGTATCTCGGCGGGCTCGCCCAGCTGGACGAGTCGCACGCGACGCCGATCCTCGCGCAGCTCTCGCCCGTATTCGTTCGGAAAGTATCCGTTACCGTTGGTCGCCAGCTTCCAGACGATCTTCGCTGCCTTATATTTAATGCACGAGACCAGGTGACGCGTCGTGAAGCATTGCCTTTGGTTGCGGGCCACGTACTCGTCGGTATCCGACAGCAGACCGCGTGATGCGCGCCCTTCTCTCGTCGTCGATTCGGTGGCGTCGACGGTGGGTTCCGCTTCCGCAGGTTGGGGGACGGAGCTCCCGGCGCAATCGCGTCGCATCAGCAGCGTCGTCAGAGCCACCGCGAGCAGCCGCCAGCTGTGCATGTTGGAACGATGAGGGTGGGTGATCGAATAATGGACTAGGATAATGGGCTCAAACGATGGGCTTGAAGATTGAACTCGAATGATGGGCTCGAAGGATGACCTCGAATAATGGTCTCGAATGATGACCTCGAAAGATGGGTCCGAAGGATCTCGAGTGACGATAGCACGGTCTCACGCGCGATGTCACGATCACTATCACTCTTTGGTCCGATCACTCGATTCGTCTCTGTATTGGTATCAATCTATTAATCTCTATTAAACTCCGAAGATTGCAATGGAAGCTGCGCGACGCCTCTGGTGGCCGATGGAGAAATGCGACGCTTGGATGGTCGTGGTCTCCTTTTATGGCAACGTCGTCATCGTCGTCGTCGTCTCGGCCACTGGACGCTTGTCGGTAGTCGAGAGACCCGCCGTCCGCTCGTATCCGAGCCGATGCAATCCGAGTGGAGCCGATTCACTGCAATCCGAATGAAGTCGATCGGATACAATCCGAGTAGAGTTGGGCGATGGAGTCGGTCGGTGGCGTCGGAATCCGTCGCGTTTCTGGGTCAAACTCGCCAGGAGCGGGTTTCGAACAATCGACGCCTTCGTCTTGAACTTGGACTTGGAATCGTTGTCGGCGCTCATAACGATCGCCAATGCGTCCGTTCGCTCCGTTTCCCACCGACCGCAGGAAGTGAGCGACCGCCTGGTGGTGGAAGGCGATCGAGAGACGGAGCCGAGAGGTCTCCATGGGCTTCCTGTGGGAGCCTCAACGTCGTCGCTGTCGTCGTCGTCAGCGTCGCTAATAGCGGCGTCGACGATCATAAAATGATGCATGATCAGGGCAATCGGCATCGAACGCACACTTCCTCACCTCACTTGGATCTCGTATAATTTGCACTTTCCTTGGAATTTCCTCTCTCTCCTCAGACAGTGAGAGGGAGAGAGTGATTGTGCGATCGGGACACAGGAGCGAGAGTCGAATGATCGCTCCCGGGCTCTCTACGCTCTGGATTC
Source organism: Coelopa frigida (assembly GCA_017309665.1). NCBI lineage: Eukaryota > Metazoa > Arthropoda > Insecta > Diptera > Coelopidae > Coelopa > Coelopa frigida. The sequence goes on along the minus strand of CM029561.1, from coordinate 12,298,686 downwards.
CTTTCGACGAAAGAATTTCACATTTGCAATAGCCGTTCGTCTTTTAAATTCCCATTCACAATCGATCGCGTCCACGGCTCATTTTTAGGAGGCATTTCATTAATGGTCAACTTTTAGTAGTTGTTGGCAATTTCGATTAGTTGGCAACGCGAACGACCGATCGCGGGCACGGGCCAAGCTGCGATCGCAGACATTTCGTCAGCCGGCGTCGATCGGACTCTCGCAAGAATTCTTCAAAGTTGTCCAAAAACAGTCAAAGGCTGAGTGAGAGGAGGCGATCTGTTGATCATTTCACTGATCATTCTGCCATGCGAGTCGTTGCTAGTTGCATGATCATGAATCAGAGAACGAGTCCGTCCCGCAGGCAGAAACTTGATCAGGCGATCAATTGTTCGGTCATCATCCGCGGATCGCTCAGAACAATTCGCAATAGCCGATTGCCGCCCAGTTTAAACGACTTCCTCTCACTCTCTTTCGCTCTCCCCATGGATCTGCTCCCGATCTCGGCCTTTGGGAGTCTCTTGAGTAGTCTTGTTTGTCCTCCCCTCCCTCATCCGCACCCCATTGCGTCCATCGAGCACCGTTTTCACGACATTAACTATTTTCGCTATAACCTGCATTATAATTTTGCTCAATCGTTAAATCGCTCAATCGCTCCGAAAACAATCGAGAGCTAAATTGTTGGATGGCGACCGTATTTGTTTGAAGAAAATTCCAGGCATCGATGGAACGATTAATGCTCGATTAGCTCGATATATCAACTTGCAATTTAACTGCAACATTTAATTGCAAGAATTGTAGTTGTTGTTAGTCTCAACTATCGTCGGAGGAACAAAAAATGAATAAACTTTCCATTTTTTGATATAGTAATTGAAGGAATGTCTCCTTGATTGAATGAGCATCCACTAGAAACCACAACTCTCTACCGGTCCTCGAAGCAAAGAGGGTTCAAATCGCTGAAAAGAGACGGCTAAATATGGCCTTCTTTGTCTCGCTCAGCCAATGATATAGTTATCTAGATTCACTCAATTTCAACTGTTTCATCAATTGTCATTTACTAGCATGATAACTACTCTCACATCCTTCTCTCCTTTTCTGGCCCAAATGGGCGATCTCATGTCCAGAGCGTGACATAATTGCTGTGACAGACTTCGACGACTTTTCCCTCGATCGACGCCGGGAAAACGCACAATCGATCGATCGTGCGAATAGAGATCAAGGTTCCCCGCGACGGGCGGAGTTTTCTTTCGCTCTGTCTATCCATCGATTTCTATATGAAATATTCATGGGGCGACCGGGAGAAAAGCCCAACTGTCGACTTCAATTTGATTCGATTCTGTCCAGCTGCGATTTGGTCCTCATTAACAGTTGAGCGGGACGAGTGAGCGATCGATCGGCGGAGCAGCGACAACGGACAACGGAAACAATAATGTTCGCTTTTCCCTCTCGTTTCCCCCGACCCCAAGCGACCTCGACTGCGTGCGCCGTGGACGACGGGGAGACAAGGAGCGCAAAAACAAAGCCGGCGCCGCTGGCGATCCATCAGACCGACGAACGGACACGTGATAATTGTTGTATATAGTTGATGTTCTCCTTTTTGTTGTTGCTATTCCTCTCATTTCCAATGTTGCTACTGCAGTTGTTGTGGATGCTGCTGATGGTGCTGGCGATATTGCTATTGTTGTTGTTGCTTGAGCCAATGATTCAATGAAAATGAAATCAAACAAGCCACGATGATTTTCTTCCCACCAGATCTGTGTCGATTTGTATGCATTGCTATTATTATTCTTGTTATTGTTATTATCATTGCGATTATTATTGTTGTTTCTTTTTTTTTTTTTTGTTGCTGTTTATTGTTGTTGTAATGATTCTTCTTGTTGTTGTTGGTTGTAATGATTCTTCTTGTTGTTGTTTCACTTGTTACTGCCGTAAATGTTGCAATTGTGCAAATTATCTCGTTTTAATTGAGAGCCACAAATTTCTGACCATCATTCCTTAATTCCATCCTTTCTTTCCGCCTATCTCCCGTCCTTCCCTCATCCTGATCCGCCCCTTGCGATCGTGCGTGATCCTCTGCCCATTTATTTCAATCGAAATTGTTGTTGCTCTAATGACAACTGTTGAATTGACGTTGATGACTTAGTTGTTAAGTTTGTTGTTGTCGTTATTGACGATTTTCAAATGATTTCTGCTAGCAGATCACGTTGTTAGAAAACTAATCAGTTTCGAACTCGATCGTTATCGAGACATCGTCGTCAATTAAAATCGCTTTCCTTGCAATTTTATTAGGTTGTTGTTGTTACTATTATTGCGGTTGACATTGGTTTCATATTAAAATACAGCAGCAGCAATAACAATAGCTTTCCTTTCCGCCCAGGCCTGGGAGTTTTCCGTAGCTCCCATTTCTACGCTATCGGAATTCTATTTCTTTCTATCTCCCTCACTCACTCGCTCGCTCACGCACTCTCTCGCCCGTTCTTCCATCATGCCGTCTTCTTCTTCTTCTTCGTCGTCGTCATCGACGTCTCTGGTCAACGCATAATTTCCTTCAGTTCTTTTTTACGTTGTTTTTGTGACGATTTTTCTGCCGTGTTTTCATTGCTGGTTTCCTTTTTTCCTCCACGCATTAATTTGCTGATTGATTTCTTTTGATTTAATTTCACTCTCTCCCTCTTGTCCCATCACTTTCCCTCCCTCTCTCTCTACCACATTGTATTCAGGGCTACATTTTCTGAATATGAAGAACAAGTGGAGTAATTCCTCCGAGCACCTCACAGAACTAATAAAATGCTATCTGAACTTCCTAATACAAGCTAAACGCGTGGAGTTAGACCCCCTAAAGTTGCACAGGAAAAATTTCAAATTCAAAATCTACTGGGAAAACTATAATTCGCTCTAGAAACTAAACGCGTGGAGTTAGAATACCTAAAGTTGCACAGAAACAAAATCTTTAATTTTAATTTTCAGAAAATATCACGAAATTTTCAATCACGTCCCATTTCTCAAATATTAATCGGAATGGAACACGCCAAGCTGATAATTAAATTTCGGGACTCCCTCTTTCATTATTGGCCCGAGGTTTCGTTCCAGCCCTTACTGGAGGGCCACAATCTACTGGGAAAACTTGAAATCGCTCTACAAGCTAAACGCGTGGAGTTAGACCACCTAAAGTTGAACAGAAAAAAAATCTTTAATTTTAATTTTAACAAAATATCACGAAATTTTCAAATGCGATTCATTTCCAAAATATAGATCGGAATGGAACAAGCCAAGCTGATAATTAAAGTTCTGGCCTCCCTCTTTCATTATTGGCCCGGGGGTTCGTTCCAGCCCTTCCTGGAGGGCCACAATCTACTGGGAAAACTTCGTACACTATACACTACTGGGAAAATCGCTGTACAAGCTAAACGCGTGGAGTTAGACCCCACAAAGTTGCACAGAAATAAATTCAAAATTTAGATTTTCCGAAAATATCCCGAAATTTTCAAATGCGTCCCATTTCTCAAATATTGATCGGAATGGAACAAGCCAAGCTGATAATTAAAGTTCTGACCTCCATCTTTCATTATTGGCCCGGGTTTTCGTTACTGCCCTTCCTGTATGGCCACAATATATATAATATATAATAATTTTAATTTTGTAAAAGTGTTTTAGTAAAATTTCTTGTTTTAACATATATTGAAAATTGTTGTAAATTTATTTGATTTTCGTTATTTTAAGTCAAAATTATAATACGAAACCTTTGAAAAATTCAAATTTTTTGAATTGGTACTGTTTTCGATTCAATGCAGTTAAGTCTCCTCGTATTAGAAATTAGCAATAGTTATCCAATATATTTTTTCCAAATCCTCGTGATAATGGCATCACATTTTGTGAAAACGCTCAAAATTTTCATATGGTAATTGCTAATACTACTGTTATAATTTCTTTTTTCATCGAAAACAGTACCTTTGTCAACCAATTCAAAGGTTTCGAATTGTAATTTTGACTTAAAATAACGAAAATCAAATAAATTTACAACAATTTTCAATATATGTTAAAACAAGAAATTTTACTAAAACACTTTTACAAAATGTGTCAAAAATATTTCTGTTTACCATTACAAAGATTTATTTTATATTTTGCACTTGACTGAATGAAAACAAACCTAATTTTCACCATTTTTCTCAAAAGTTCAAAATTTGACTATATTGAGTAAATTTGCATAAATAATTTTTTTTAAATAATCCTTTGCTTAATTTGTACAAACTTTTTTTAAACATCGCTTATATATCCTATCTACCAACAAAAATTATATAAAGCTAAAATTTATTTTTGGAAATGGTTGGAAAACAGATGTAAACACAGATTTTCATACAATTTTTCACATAAATTTTAGGTTTGCAAACTACATTTTTGCTCTTAACGTTAAAGTTACATGTCCAATTAACTTTATGTGTATTAAAGAAAGAAGCGCACGAACATTCCCTACAACATTTGTTTCAGAATTATTAAAATCGGTCGATAATATCAAAAGTTAGAGCTGTTAATGTAAGACCGCCTTTATGCAAAAACCGCGAAAAATTAAAATGGCGATATCTCAAAAACGGTTCCGTCAATTTTCAAATAATTATGATTTTTGGAATCAGCGGGCCAAAATCCTTTAGAAAAAGTTATTGAGTTTCTTGGAGCAAAATGGCTGTTGACTAGTGTAATTAAAGTTCTGGCCTCCCTCTTTCATTATTGGCCCGGAGTTTTGTTCTAGCCCTTCTGGAAAGGCCACAATCTACTGGGAAAACTTTAAATCGCTCTACAAGCTAAACGCGTGGAGATAGACCCCTTAAAGTTTCACAGGCAAAAATTCAAAATTTTGATTTTCCGAAAATATCGCGAAATTTTCAAATGCGTCCCATTTCTAAAATATTGATCGGAATGGAATAACCCAGGCTGATAATTAAAGTTCTGGACTTCTTCTTTCATTATTGGCCCGGGGTTTTGTTCTAGCCCTTCTGGAAAGGCCACAATCTACTGGCTGATAATTAAATTTCGGGACTCCCTCTTTCATTATTGGCCCGAGGTTTCGTTCCAGCCCTTACTGGAGGGCCACAATCTACTGGGAAAACTTGAAATCGCTCTACAAGCTAAACGCGTGGAGTTAGACCACCTAAAGTTGCACAGAAAAAAAATCTTTAATTTTAATTTTAACAAAATATCACGAAATTTTCAAATGCGATTCATTTCCAAAATATAGATCGGAATGGAACAAGCCAAGCTGATAATTAAAGTTCTGACCTCCATCTTTCATTATTGGCCCGGGTTTTCGTTACTGCCCTTCCTGTATGGCCACAATATATATAATATATAATAATTTTAATTTTGTAAAAGTGTTTTAGTAAAATTTCTTGTTTTAACATATATTGAAAATTGTTGTAAATTTATTTGATTTTCGTTATTTTAAGTCAAAATTACAATACGAAACCTTTGAAAAATTCAAATTTTTTGAATTGGTACTGTTTTCGATTCAATGCAGTTAAGTCTCCTCGTATTAGAAATTAGCAATAGTTATCCAATATATTTTTTCCAAATCCTCGTGATAATGGCATCACATTTTGTGAAAACGCTCAAAATTTTCATATGGTAATTGCTAATACTACTGTTATAATTTCTTTTTTCATCGAAAACAGTACCTTTGTCAACCAATTCAAAGGTTTCGAATTGTAATTTTGACTTAAAATAACGAAAATCAAATAAATTTACAACAATTTTCAATATATGTTAAAACAAGAAATTTTACTAAAACACTTTTACAAAATGTGTCAAAAATATTTCTGTTTACCATTACAAAGATTTATTTTATATTTTGCACTTGACTGAATGAAAACAAACCTAATTTTCACCATTTTTCTCAAAAGTTCAAAATTTGACTATATTGAGTAAATTTGCATAAATAATTTTTTTTAAATAATCCTTTGCTTAATTTGTACAAACTTTTTTTAAACACCGCTTATATATCCTATCTACCAACAAAAATTATATAAAGCTAAAATTTATTTTTGGAAATGGTTGGAAAACAGATGTAAACACAGATTTTCATACAATTTTTCACATAAATTTTAGGTTTGCAAACTACATTTTTGCTCTTAACGTTAAAGTTACATATCCAATTAACTTTATGTGTATTAAAGAAAGAAGCGCACGAACATTCCCTACAACATTTGTTTCAGAATTATTAAAATCGGTCGATAATATCAAAAGTTAGAGCTGTTAATGTAAGACCGCCTTTATGCAAAAACCGCGAAAAATTAAAATGGCGATATCTCAAAAACGGTTCCGTCAATTTTCAAATAATTATGATTTTTGGAATCAGCGGGCCAAAATCCTTTAGAAAAAGTTATTGAGTTTCTTGGAGCAAAATGGCTGTTGACTAGTGTAATTAAAGTTCTGGCCTCCCTCTTTCATTATTGGCCCGGAGTTTTGTTCTAGCCCTTCTGGAAAGGCCACAATCTACTGGGAAAACTTTAAATCGCTCTACAAGCTAAACGCGTGGAGTTAGACCCCACAAAGGTGCACAGGCAAAAATTCAAAATTTTGATTTTCCGAAAATATCGCGAAATTTTCAAATGCGTCCCATTTCTAAAATATTGATCGGAATGGAATAACCCAGGCTGATAATTAAAGTTCTGGACTTCTTCTTTCATTATTGGCCCGGGGTTTTGTTCTAGCCCTTCTGGAAAGGCCACAATCTACTGGGAAACCTTTATGTCGCTCTAGAAGCTAAACGCATGGAGATAGACCCCTTAAAGTTTCACAAGAAAAAACCAAAATTTCGATTTTTCCGAAAATATCGCGAAATTTTCAAATGCGATTCATTTCTAAAATATAGATCGGCCTCCCTCTTTCATTATTGGCCCGAGTTTCTTGGAACAAAATGGCTGTTGACTAGTGTAATTAAAGTTCTGGCCTCCCTCTTTCATTATTGGCCCGGGTTTGCGCTCCAGCCCATCCTGGAGGGCCACAATCTACTGGGAAAACTTTAAATCGCTCTACAAGCTAAACGCGTGGAGTTAGACCCCACAAATGGGCACAGGAAAAAATTCACAATTTTGATTTTCCGAAAATATCGCGAAATTTTCAAATGCGTCCCATTTCTAAAATATTGATCGGAATGGAATAACCCAGGCTGATAATTAAAGTTCTGGACTTCTTCTTTCATTATTGGCCCGGGGTTTTGTTCTAGCCCTTCTGGAAAGGCCACAATCTACTGGGAAAACTTTAAATCGCTCTACAAGCTAAACGCGTGGAGATAGACCCCTTAAAGTTTCACAGGAAAAAATCAAAATTTAGATTTTTCCGAAAATATCGCGAAATTTTCAAATGCCTCCCATTTCTAAAATATTGATCGGAATGGAATAACCCAGGCTGATAATTAAAGTTCTGGACTTCTTCTTTCATTATTGGCCCGTGTTTTCGTTCCAGCCCTTCCTGGAGGGCCGCAATCTACTGGGAAAACTTTAAATCGCTCTACAAGCTAAACGCGTGGAGATAGACCCCTTAAAGTTTCACAGGAAAAAATCAAAATTTAGATTTTTCCGAAAATATCGCGAAATTTTCAAATGCCTCCCATTTCTAAAATATTGATCGGAATGGAATAACCCAGGCTGATAATTAAAGTTCTGGACTTCTTCTTTCATTATTGGCCCGTGTTTTCGTTCCAGCCCTTCCTGGAGGGCCGCAATCTACTGGGAAAACTTTAAATCGCTCTACAAGCTAAACGCGTGGAGATAGACCCCTTAAAGTTTCACAGGAAAAAATCAAAATTTAGATTTTTCCGAAAATATCGCGAAATTTTCAAATGCGTCCCATTTCTAAAATATTGATCGGAATGGAATAACCCAGGCTGATAATTAATGTTCTGGACTGTTTCTTTCATTATTGGCCCGGGGTTTTGTTCTAGCCCTTCTGGAAAGGCCACAATCTACTGGGAAAACTTTAAATCGCTCTACAAGCTAAACGCGTGGAGTTAGACTCCACAAAGTTGCACAGGAAAAAATTCACAATTTTGATTTTCCGAAAATATCGCGAAATTTTCAAATGCGTCCCATTTCTAAAATATTGATCGGAATGGAATAACCCAGGCTGATAATTAATGTTCTGGACTGTTGCTTTCATTATTGGCCCGGGGTTTTGTTCTAGCCCTTCTGGAAAGGCCACAATCTACTGGGAAAACTTTAAATCGCTCTACAAGCTAAACGCGTGGAGTTAGACCCCACAAAGTTGCACAGGAAAAAATTCACAATTTTGATTTTCCGAAAATATCGCGAAATTTTCAAATGCGTCCCATTTCTAAAATATTGATCGGAATGGAATAACCCAGGCTGATAATTAATGTTCTGGACTGTTTCTTTCATTATTGGCCCGGGGTTTTGTTCTAGCCCTTCTGGAAAGGCCACAATCTACTGGGAAACCTTTAAATCGCTCTACAAGCTAAACGCGTGGAGATAGACCCCTTAAAGTTTCACAGGAAAAAATCAAAATTTAGATTTTTCCGAAAATATCGCGAAATTTTCAAATGCGTCCCATTTCTAAAATATTGATTGGAATGGAATAACCCAGGCTGATAATTAAAGTTCTGGACTTCTTCTTTCATTATTGGCCCGGGGTTTTGTTCTAGCCCTTCTGGAAAGGCCACAATCTACTGGGAAAACTTTAAATCGCTCTACAAGCTAAACGCGTGGAGATAGACCCCTTAAAGTTTCACAGGAAAAAATCAAAATTTAGATTTTTCCGAAAATATCGCGAAATTTTCAAATGCGTCCCATTTCTAAAATATTGATCGGAATGGAATAACCCAGGCTGATAATTAATGTTCTGGACTGTTGCTTTCATTATTGGCCCGGGGTTTTGTTCTAGCCCTTCTGGAAAGGCCACAATCTACTGGGAAAACTTTAAATCGCTCTACAAGCTAAACGCGTGGAGTTAGACCCCACAAAGTTGCACAGGAAAAAATTCACAATTTTGATTTTCCGAAAATATCGCGAAATTTTCAAATGCGTCCCATTTCTAAAATATTGATCGGAATGGAATAACCCAAGCTGATAATTAATGTTCTGGACTTCTTCTTTCATTATTGGCCCGGGGTTTTGTTCTAGCCCTTCTGGAAAGGCCACAATCTACTGGGAAACCTTTAAATCGCTCTACAAGCTAAACGCGTGGAGATAGACCCCTTAAAGTTTCACAGGAAAAAATCAAAATTTAGATTTTTCCGAAAATATCGCGAAATTTTCAAATGCGTCCCATTTCTAAAATATTGATTGGAATGGAATAACCCAGGCTGATAATTAAAGTTCTGGACTTCTTCTTTCATTATTGGCCCGGGGTTTTGTTCTAGCCCTTCTGGAAAGGCCACAATCTACTGGGAAAACTTTAAATCGCTCTACAAGCTAAACGCGTGGAGTTAGACCCCACAAAGATGCACAGAAAAAAATTTAAAATTTTGATTTTCAGAAAATATCACAAAATTTTCAAATGCGATTCATTTCTAAAATATAGATCGGCCTCCCTCTTTCATTATTGGCCCGAGTTTCTTGGAGCAAAATGGCTGTTGACTAGTGTAATTAAAGTTCTGGCCTCCCTCTTTCATTATTGGCCCGGGTTTTCGTTCCAGACCTTCCTGTAGGGCCACAATCTACTGGGAAAACTTTAAATCGCTCTACAAGCTAAACGCGTGGAGTTAGACCCCACAAAGTTGCACAGGAAAAATTCACAATTTTGATTTTCCGAAAATATCACGAAATTTTCAAATGCGTCCCATTTCTAAAATATTGATTGGAATGGAATAACCCAGGCTGATAATTAAAGTTCTGGACTTCTTCTTTCATTATTGGCCCGGGGTTTTGTTCTAGCCCTTCTGGAAAGGCCACAATCTACTGGGAAACCTTTAAATCGCTCTAGAAGCTAAACGCGTGGAGATAGACCCCTTAAAGTTTCACAGGAAAAAATCAAAATTTCGATTTTTCCGAAAATATCGCGAAATTTTCAAATGCGTCCCATTTCTAAAATATTGATTGGAATGGAATAACCCAGGCTGATAATTAAAGTTCTGGACTTCTTCTTTCATTATTGGCCCGGGGTTTTGTTCTAGCCCTTCTGGAAAGGCCACAATCTACTGGGAAACCTTTAAATCGCTCTAGAAGCTAAACGCGTGGAGATAGACCCCGTAAAGTTTCACAGGAAAAAATCAAAATTTTGATTTTCCCGAAAATATCGCGAAATTTTCAAATGCGTCCCATTTATAAAATATTGATTGGAATGGAAAAACCCAGGCTGATAATTAAAGTTCTGGACTTCTTCTTTCATTATTGGCCCGGGGTTTTGTTCCAGCCCTTCCTGGAGACCCACAATCTACTGGGAAAACTTTAAATCGCTCTACAAGCTAAACGCGTGGAGTTAGACCCCACAAAGATGCACAGAAAAAAATTTAAAATTTTGATTTTCAGAAAATATCACAAAATTTTCAAATGCGATTCATTTCTAAAATATAGATCGGCCTCCCTCTTTCATTATTGGCCCGAGTTTCTTGGAGCAAAATGGCTGTTGACTAGTGTAATTAAAGTTCTGGCCTCCCTCTTTCATTATTGGCCCGGGTTTTCGTTCCAGACCTTCCTGTAGGGCCACAATCTACTGGGAAAACTTTAAATCGCTCTACAAGCTAAACGCGTGGAGTTAGACCCCACAAAGTTGCACAGGAAAAAATTCACAATTTTGATTTTCCGAAAATATCGCGAAATTTTCAAATGCGTCCCATTTCTAAAATATTGATCGGAATGGAATAACCCAGGCTGATAATTAAAGTTCTGGACTTCTTCTTTCATTATTGGCCCGGGGTTTTGTTCTAGCCCTTCTGGAAAGGCCACAATCTACTGGGAAACCTTTAAATCGCTCTAGAAGCTAAACGCGTGGAGATAGACCCCTTAAAGTTTCACAGGAAAAAATCAAAATTTCGATTTTTCCGAAAATATCGCGAAATTTTCAAATGCGTCCCATTTCTAAAATATTGATCGGAATGGAATAACCCAGGCTGATAATTAAAGTTCTGGACTTCTTCTTTCATTATTGGCCCGGGGTTTTGTTCTAGCCCTTCTGGAAAGGCCACAATCTACTGGGAAAACTTTAAATCGCTCTACAAGCTAAACGCGTGGAGATAGACCCCTTAAAGTTTCACAGGAAAAAATCAAAATTTAGATTTTTCCGAAAATATCGCGAAATTTTCAAATGCCTCCCATTTCTAAAATATTGATCGGAATGGAATAACCCAGGCTGATAATTAAAGTTCTGGACTTCTTCTTTCATTATTGGCCCGTGTTTTCGTTCCAGCCCTTCCTGGAGGGCCGCAATCTACTGGGAAAACTTTAAATCGCTCTACAAGCTAAACGCGTGGAGATAGACCCCTTAAAGTTTCACAGGAAAAAATCAAAATTTAGATTTTTCCGAAAATATCGCGAAATTTTCAAATGCGTCCCATTTCTAAAATATTGATCGGAATGGAATAACCCAGGCTGATAATTAATGTTCTGGACTGTTTCTTTCATTATTGGCCCGGGGTTTTGTTCTAGCCCTTCTGGAAAGGCCACAATCTACTGGGAAAACTTTAAATCGCTCTACAAGCTAAACGCGTGGAGTTAGACCCCACAATGTTGCACAGGAAAAAATTCACAATTTTGATTTTCCGAAAATATCGCGAAATTTTCAAATGCGTCCCATTTCTAAAATATTGATCGGAATGGAATAACCCAGGCTGATAATTAAAGTTCTGGACTTCTTCTTTCATTATTGGCCCGGGGTTTTGTTCTAGCCCTTCTGGAAAGGCCACAATCTACTGGGAAAACTTTAAATCGCTCTACAAGCTAAACGCGTGGAGATAGACCCCTTAAAGTTTCACAGGAAAAAATCAAAATTTAGATTTTTCCGAAAATATCGCGAAATTTTCAAATGCGTCCCATTTCTAAAATATTGACCGGAATGGAATAACCCAGGCTGATAATTAATGTTCTGGACTGTTGCTTTCATTATTGGCCCGGGGTTTTGTTCTAGCCCTTCTGGAAAGGCCACAATCTACTGGGAAAACTTTAAATCGCTCTACAAGCTAAACGCGTGGAGTTAGACCCCACAAAGTTGCACAGGAAAAAATTCACAATTTTGATTTTCCGAAAATATCGCGAAATTTTCAAATGCGTCCCATTTCTAAAATATTGATCGGAATGGAATAACCCAAGCTGATAATTAATGTTCTGGACTTCTTCTTTCATTATTGGCCCGGGGTTTTGTTCTAGCCCTTCTGGAAAGGCCACAATCTACTGGGAAACCTTTAAATCGCTCTACAAGCTAAACGCGTGGAGATAGACCCCTTAAAGTTTCACAGGAAAAAATCAAAATTTAGATTTTTCCGAAAATATCGCGAAATTTTCAAATGCGTCCCATTTCTAAAATATTGATTGGAATGGAATAACCCAGGCTGATAATTAAAGTTCTGGACTTCTTCTTTCATTATTGGCCCGGGGTTTTGTTCTAGCCCTTCTGGAAAGGCCACAATCTACTGGGAAAACTTTAAATCGCTCTACAAGCTAAACGCGTGGAGTTAGACCCCACAAAGATGCACAGAAAAAAATTCAAAATTTTGATTTTCAGAAAATATCACAAAATTTTCAAATGCGATTCATTTCTAAAATATAGATCGGCCTCCCTCTTTCATTATTGGCCCGAGTTTCTTGGAGCAAAATGGCTGTTGACTAGTGTAATTAAAGTTCTGGCCTCCCTCTTTCATTATTGGCCCGGGTTTTCGTTCCAGCCCTTCCTGTAGGGCCACAATAGAAAAAGTTATTGAGTTTCCTGGAGCAAAATGGCTGTTGACTATTTTCAATGTCAAATGTTGACATTTTTCAAATGCGATTCATTTCTAAAATATAGATCGGCCTCCCTCTTTCATTATTGGCCCGAGTTTCTTGGAGCAAAATGGCTGTTGACTAGTGTAATTAAAGTTCTGGCCTCCCTCTTTCATTATTGGCCCGGGTTTTCGTTCCAGACCTTCCTGTAGGGCCACAATCTACTGGGAAAACTTTAAATCGCTCTACAAGCTAAACGCGTGGAGTTAGACCCCACAAAGTTGCACAGGAAAAATTCACAATTTTGATTTTCCGAAAATATCACGAAATTTTCAAATGCGTCCCATTTCTAAAATATTGATTGGAATGGAATAACCCAGGCTGATAATTAAAGTTCTGGACTTCTTCTTTCATTATTGGCCCGGGGTTTTGTTCTAGCCCTTCTGGAAAGGCCACAATCTACTGGGAAACCTTTAAATCGCTCTAGAAGCTAAACGCGTGGAGATAGACCCCGTAAAGTTTCACAGGAAAAAATCAAAATTTTGATTTTCCCGAAAATATCGCGAAATTTTCAAATGCGTCCCATTTCTAAAATATTGATTGGAATGGAAAAACCCAGGCTGATAATTAAAGTTCTGGACTTCTTCTTTCATTATTGGCCCGGGGTTTTGTTCCAGCCCTTCCTGGAGACCCACAATCTACTGGGAAAACTTTAAATCGCTCTACAAGCTAAACGCGTGGAGATAGACCCCTTAAAGTTTCACAGGAAAAAATCAAAATTTAGATTTTTCCGAAAATATCGCGAAATTTTCAAATGCGTCCCATTTCTAAAATATTGATTGGAATGGAAAAACCCAGGCTGATAATTAAAGTTCTGGACTTCTTCTTTCATTATTGGCCCGGGGTTTTGTTCTAGCCTTTCTGGAAAAGCCACAATCTACTGGGAAAACTTTAAATCGCTCTACAAGCTAAACGCGTGGAGATAGACCCCTTAAAGTTTCACAGGAAAAAAATCAAAATTTAGATTTTTCCGAAAATATCGCGAAATTTTCAAATGCGTCCCATTTCTAAAATATTGATTGGAATGGAATAACCCAGGCTGATAATTAAAGTTCTGGCCTCCCTCTTTCATTATTGGCCCGGGTTTTCGTTCCAGCCCTTCCTGTAGGGCCGCAATCTACTGGGAAAACTTTAAATCGCCCTACAAGCTAAACGCTAAAGATGCACAGAAAAAAATTCAAAATTTTGATTTTCCGAAAATATCACGAATTTTTCAAAGTTCGAGTTCTTCCCTCTTTTGGTTTGGGTCTTAGCTCAACAAAACGTACTATACATTTAAATATTATCGTTTCGGCCCGTACTGTACTTCGCTTCAAAATACTTCAGGCCTGCTCGGAGCTGGAAAATTGGACGAAAGAATCTGGAAGTTTTTGACGAACGTACTGGAAGTGAACGAACCCAATTTCAGCACTGGCAACACTTTAAATTCCAATTCCAAACCCGGTTTCGTAGTTGGTGTCTTAGCTCAACAAGACGTACTATACATTGAAATATTATCGCTTCGGCCCGTACTGTACGTCGCTTCAAAATACTTCGTCTTCTTTCTCTTCGCGCTGACATTTATCTCGCCCTTTTTGTAACAGACAGACGCGTTTGACAGCTGGAGTCGACAAAGATTATTTACCTGAAAAATTCAGTGAAATTGTGAAAATTTTGTTGCATTTCCACGGAAAATTCGGTGAATTTTTCAGACTTCAACTCAATCGGTACGCAAAACGCTCCCAGCTTGATTGGACGAAGAAAGAAAACGAAAGAACTAATCCCAAAATTTACGAAAATGTGAATAACAAAGAGTTTTTTGGTCTGCCATTGAATTGAATTTTCCATTTCCACGTTAATTTCGTCAGTTGCATCGCCTCTCGACTCTCTTCTGCTTCTTGTTATTGTTGCTAGTGTTTGCGTTCTGTTCTTGCTTCGTTCCCAAATAATTGTTCGATCTTGGTCTTCGTTCGCAGGAAACCACGCAGCAAGATGTCGCAAGTCGTTGGCGGGGGCAGCGGAGGCGCCAACACGCCAGCGGCAACCACTGCGCTGCAGGGCGGCAACAAGGTCTTCATCCAGCGCGACTACAGCGAGGGCACCTCGGTCAAATTCCACACGCGGCTTCCCAGCGAACTGGAGGGTCTGGTATGTACAAAACCAATTATTCCTTCCTTCAGTACGACGCCAGTAATTGGCCCCAAGGACGTCCTTAGAATCCCCTTCCCCAACATTAATTTTCACTAATGCGCTCTTCCTATTGGCTGCCTTGCAGATCGAACGCCAAGTGTTCGAGTCCACCATCAACAGACTCAACGAGTTCTTCGCCGAGGCCGAGAAGGGCACCTGCAGCACCTACTGTGCGGGCTGCATAGGTTGCATCACCGCCTATCTGATCTACATGTGCTCCGAGACGCACTACGAAAAAGTGAGTGAGAACCAACCTCAGGCTTTCATCCACAATATTCTCCACTTGCAACCTGCACTGATATGCGAATGGAAGTCTGGAATTAGCTCTTTTTGTGCCTGCAATCATGACGTTGCCTACACTAGGAACAGATTAACTATCGCATATCAGTTTAGAAGCAGTTCTGTAATGTTCTACTTATCGATTGACTTTCTGGTTTGCTCTTTTCAGACTCTGCGAAAAATTTCCAAATTCATTGCTTCCCAAAACGAACGCATTTACAACCCGAAGGGCTTGCAGGTGATCGATCCTACAAATCGCGGCCTCCGCGTCATAGAGATCTCGATACTGGACCGCCCGGGACGAACGTGACTTCCGCTTTCACACTCCACTGAAGAATTTTTCATGTAATCATTGCTGAACATGGTTTTTGTGTCTATTTGGATAATGAGCATCGAATTTTGTCCTTGCGACTCACTCCATTAGAATGCGAATTCAAACAAAACCTAATAAAAACAAAATAAATAAAAACTTATTATAATTTTAATCATAAATCAAAACAAAAATATTTAACATGAAAATATATTAACTGTATTAGTGTAACTGTAAAGTAATTGTTCAAGTGACAAAGTCATTCAAAGGAAATACAATATATACATAAATTATTTATATATAATTAATTACAATTTAAATGTATGAATGAAATATAATTCTAAGTAAAAACATATATATATATTTTTCATTTAACTTTAATAATTTCATTTAAAAATACTGAAACCAAATTTAAATTATACACACATTTAAACTAACTGACGAAATGAAATAAAACAATAACATTTAACTCCTCGAAATTATGAGTTGAACGAGTTGAGTCTAGAGTCTAGACTAAGTGAAAGTTTAAAACATACACAGGTTGATTGAAATATGTTAATGCAAATATATATTTGGTGTTTGAAAAGATGAAGTGTAGAAATTAATGAAATAACTTGAAACGAAATAAACTCTGTTGAAACCAAAATACCGCCTTTTATTCTTTAGCACTACAAAAAACTGAAAAATCTACAAACTCTCATGTCCTGTGATTGTAGGTGTATTTGGTTAGCAATATTTTTCATTATTTTCAACTCGTGTGATGACAACTTGATGAACATAAAATATGAAAAACTATAAAGCCAAATATACATAAATATTTATATATCGTAAAAAGTAGTGAATTAAATTTAAATACAAATCCTTTTTTTTAGTGCAAAACCACAAAATTCTGAATATTTTTTTTTACATTATTATTCTTCTGATATATGATATTTCTTCATCTGATATTCAGGGTGTCAAAAAATATTCTTAAAAATTTTCCATAAATTCTATTCACGTTATTCGAATCGGAAACCAGCAGCCTTCTAAATACAATACTGCAGTATTAAGCCAAATATTTCCATGCAATTTATTTATTAAATTTGTGTTCTATTAACCTCAAAGGCAGACGATAATATTGATAATGACTTTACGCAATTGCCAGATATCAACGGAAGATGTTTCGTAGACAATTGTTTCCATTTTTCTTTCACGAACAATTACCAAAATTAAACAACATTAACACTAGATTGCCCAAGCAATTCATTTTGACTGCTTTTTAATTTCAATTAGAAAAAAAAGTATGTATATAATGTCACTCATTCTTAAAACTTTGTGACTTTTTTTACGACATATAAATGCATTTATTAAATTAGTATTTAACTTCCCCCTCCTTCATTTCTGGTATATACGTATGTGCTATACCTAGATAACCCGAAAGCAATCATTTTGACTGCTTGAGACATTTCAAGTAATAAAATTACTCTTATTATTAAATTTAGTACATTTCTTGTATGATCAGTTCGTCTCGACATTGACACAATAGTTTTCATTACTTTTTTTCGATTGCCGTCACATAATAACTCGTAAATATGTGATAAATTGTCGATACTTGATGAGTTGCAGTTGCTCAATAATTGAAACTTTTACTTGTTATTCGAATCTTTAGGTAGTGATACATGTTCTAATAAGGTGATTATTGTATTTATTTTTCGCTCAAAATTAATGCATAAAAAGTCGAATGAAGTGTTAATAATATGAAAAATATAAAAAAATAATATTTAACCAATTTCTTTACACATTAGTTATTCTTTTACAAAGTAGTCATTTTGACTGCTTCCGGGCTATCTAGGTATATACAATGTATCGGTCTTTCTAGTGTTAAACTAACATTTGCAAAATCCCCCCCACCACAAGTCGATTCTCGATCGGAGAACGATAAAAATTCGATTGACTTCCGAGTCATGGCATTGAGTCTGAGAAGTCCGGTTTTCAACGATGAAGTTCACTTTAATTCTGCTTGGAGCTGTTCTCCTAGTCGTTTGCTATATCCAGCCATCCGAAGCCGCTGCTGGGGACGAAGCTGCTGCCGAAGACGAAGCCGCTGCCGAAGACGAAGCCGCTGCCGAAGACGAAGCCGCTGCCGAGGACGAAACCGACACCGACACCAATACAGATACCACTACTACAACTCCAAAGATAAAGAAAAAGGTCACCATTAAAAACCTGAAATTCAAGGTCGTTCGCAGGATAAAAATTAAACGCAAGAATGGTAAAAGAGGATAATCTTATATGGAAATTACATGACAGACATATTACTGTGTCCCAGATTTTTTGATATAAACATGAAATAAAAGTGTATGATTTATTAATACAAGGTAGTTTCCATTGGAAAAAATGCTCTCCATATTCTAAAACTCTAAAAAATTATATTTGATGCAGTCGCGTTTTATCGCGTCGCATCGCAAATCGCGTCGCTTTGAAAGTCGCTTCGATTCCCTCTTGGCGTCCATGCGTTTGCCTTTTACCAGCAGATATGCAGCTGAGAGACAGAGAATACAAAGGGATTCCTATCTTCCTGTTCCTGTCCTGTTGAGCACTCCGATGTATAACCCTCCATAACCAAAATAATCATTTTACCCCGCTGAACGAATTAAATTTTGATCCAAATCGATGGAAACTAATGGACTGAAAAATCGATTTAAATAACAAGTACTTGTGTGCATTTTTCTATTAAATGAACTATGAACGTGTGAAGTAATGATCAATATAACAACAAGATTTGAAAATATTCCAGAATTAACAATTGTATTTCATTTACACTGAGATTGTGAGTGTGACTTACAAAGTAATATCCTTCTCATCCACATATAAATTTCTACCAGGTCTCTTCATGCATTTCCTTTTTCATTCACCTAAGTATGTCGATCTTAAAGGAACCTCACGTAGTCATACTCCATATTTGATGGATTAGGTCACGTGTCAGGAAGACTGAAAGAAATTTGTATTTTTTGAATGTTGTATTTTTTCTTAGCAAGATCCATGTCCTAAGTTGGTGCGGGCCTCTTGTTATCCCTGCTTACAACCAGGGATCTTCAATTTATGTTATGAGGAGGTTATGGAGCTGATTTAAATGTTTCTATCCTTTTCCTTTTGTTAACTAAAACGAATATAAATTATTGGTCTTTACAGGCCCACTAAGGGCTTTTACAGAGCTAATCGCAATCAATGGTGTTCTATATTTGTAAAATTTTACACCAATGAAAGAGACCTACAATTCTGAACGGCTGGAGTGAGAGATTTCTCATAGCAAATAATACTCTGAAGTTTATCATGACGAATACAGAAATGAAGTAAAAACATTTAACACCTCGAAATTATAAGTTGAACGAGTTGAGTCTATATAATAAGTGAGTCTATATAATATGTATATGTAAATATATATTAGCTATTTGGAAACCATCTACGTGAAGTATAGAAATTAATGAAATAATATGAAACAAAATAAACTCTGTTCAAACCAAAATACCACCTACAATAAATAACTTAAGCTTATTTCTAATACTTTACATACTGAATATAATGATTTATATATTTTTATTATGATCTAAATATTAATAAAAATCATTTGGCTTAAACTGACTAGATTTGAACTTCCTGTTTAGAAAGATCATAACTCTATTGCTCTATTGAAAGTGAATATGATTGGTTAGTGATATTTTCTAATATTCTAAACACGTGTCAAGATAACGTGATGAACAAAAAATATGAAAAACTATAGACAAATATAAATATATATGTACATATCCTTAAATGGAGTGAATTAAATTTTAATACAAAAAATATTTAGCTACTAAACCATTAACTTAATAAAAATTTGATTTTACTTTATTATAGTTATGTCTTTCTAAGAGGAGCCTCCTAAAATTCCCCTAATCATATTGTGTATATAAATATTGTATTCCATAAAAAGCCTTTCATCTGTACGTTATTTGAATCGGAAACCCGCAACCTTTTAAAAACAATACTGTATTATCAAGCTAAACATTTCCCCGAAATTTGTTTATTAAATTTGAGTTCTATTAACCACAAAGGCGAGATGATATTGATATGTCTCCTACGTAGACGCGATACCCAGAAATTAACAGCAGCTGTTTTATACGCAAATGTTTCTATTCTTCTTTTGAGAACAATTACCAAAATTAAGCAAACTAACATTTGCAAAATCCCCCCACCACAAGTCGATTCTCGATCGGAGAACGATATAAATTCGATTGACTTCCGAGTCATGGCATTGAGTCTGAGAAGTCCGATTTTCAACGATGAAGTTCACTTTAATTCTGCTTGGAGCTGTTCTCCTAGTCGTTTGCTATATCCAGCCATCCGAAGCCGCTGCTGAGGAGGAAGCCGCTGCTGAGGAGGAAGCTGCTGCCGAAGACGAAGCCGCTGCCGAGGACGAAACCGACACCGAGGACGAAACCGATACCGACACCACTACCACATCTCCGAAGAAAAAGATAAAGGTCACCATTAAAAACCTGAAATTCAAGGTCGTTCGCAGGATAAAACTGAACCGGAAGGGATAAAACGGGATGATCAGTCTATATCTTATTTCTGATATGAACTTGAAATAAATTCGATGATCTATGAACATGATCTTCGATGATCTAGATTCTTTTCATTAAAATATAATCCATCTATATAAAAAAAACGGGCTTCCTGCAAAACATTTCTACACTCCGATTTAGAACCCTCCTGAAAATATTTTACGCCGTTGAAATATCTCTGGTATTCTCTAAAATTCATTTTGGACCCATGTGTTTCATTTCGGAGAATTATTTCTCCAACATAGAAAATAAAGTGAATTATCATTTTGTTTTTAATATACATATATTTATTTTCTGCCATAAAGAGCGGTGTTCGATCGAATTACACTAAAAACGAAACATTTATCATTTCATCCAAATCGATGAAAACTAATGGACTAAATAATGGCTTTAAATAACAATAACTTTTGTGTATTGAATGAACTATTGTGTGTGTGTGAAGTAATGATTAAAATAACAACAACATTTGAAAATATTGCAGAATTAACAATTGTAAATACTTTATTTCACATTTAGATTTTGATTTGCATTTTGGTTTCCTCACCAACATCATTTACACTGAGATTGTGAGTGTGGCTTACAAAGTAATATCCATCTCATCCATTTATAACATTCTTCAAGGTGCTCTTCATGCCGTTCCTAAACCATTCACCGAAGTATGTCGATCTTAAAAAAAAGCCCTCGTTGTCATACTTCGTCCTTGCACAGGGTGTGCAACCAATACACACATGTGGAAATATGTCTTTCATTCATATTTTACTGGTTCTGCTGGCTTAGTTTTCGAAATTGACATTAAGATTATCTACCAACGACTAGAGGCTAAAGTAACATAGCAAAGTATGTCCATAAATTTCACTCTGCTTCCAAGGGTCTACTCCTCTTCCTCCTCTACTCCCTCCGTCTCACCATCGCATCCGCGGCTCTGATATCCCTCCGACTGACCCGGCTCACTTTAAAGTAACACTCGACATCGCACGATCGTCGTGCCGATCTTTATCGAAATCGTCCGAGTCTAAGTCTATTCTAGAGTACGGTTATAGTTAGTTATAGTAGAATTATTGCTATAGTTTTCAGTTGAAGTTTCGTCGAAGTAACAAAGAGATTCACACCGAGTCAAATACTTATTACGTCCTACAAGATTTGATTGTAATCTTTCTACGGGTTGGGGTTGCAGCTGGGACGGGCTGAGGTCCAGCACTAGAAAAATATGGCATCTACAATAGCTGTGCTCACATGGCCGACGCGTGCCCCCTGATCTGGCGGGCCGCCTCGGCCTTAATAATAGGTTTAGATCAACATCGACTACATATCCTAGGTATGTTCTAATCTACGATTGGATGTGGGTGCTTCAACAAAGATCCAGTGGGATTCTTAACATAACTTAGACCTAGGCTGGCAGAATACTTGCTGCAGCTGTATGTTTGGTTTATTTGTGGTTGCTGTTGGTATTAAGAGAGATAAAGTCCAACGAGCCACGACTTCTTCGACTGCCAGCTGGACAGACGGAGCCTGCTCGACCTTAAATAGATCACATATTTTGACATTTACTTAAGTATCGCACGCCTCGACGTGCTTCGGCTTAGGTGTAAGGTTTTTTGTTTTGTATTTGCATACGCACATTTATCCTCTGGTTTCAATACAAAAATTGAAAATAGGAGAACTACACTAACGCTAGACTAGATTAGGTCGGGGGTTGCATGGGCTCCGATTTGATCATCGAAGGAGCCTCGCGAAACCACCTTCGCCCCATACACATACACATCACTTCCGTGCGTGTGTGGGGCCATTCGGTGTGGAGTTCGAATGTCGGTCCAATTAGAACTCGGTCATCCCCCCGCCGGCGGACTTGGGGCCGCCGCTGGGGGTCGCCATGTTCTAATTGGAGGGCTTTCGTCACAAGAGCGCGCACAGCTTGGAGCGCTTCTTGGACTTGTCGGGGACGCTGCCGACGGCAACTGAGGCCGCGGTGCCGGTGCCGGCCGACGAGGTCGACGACGAGGCCGACATGTGGCCCGAGTGCAGGGCGTTCTGCGACGGACTCGTCGGGCTCTTGTCGTCGAGGTCCTCGCTGACATGGGACTCGAGCAGCTTGAGCGAGGTCTTCGGCTTGACGCCGTCCATGCTGTTGTACAGGGTCTTCGTCAGCTTCGAACGCACGGCCTTGCCGAGGGCCCCGGTCTTCTTCATGCTCAGTCGCGAGCTGCCCCGATGGTGTTCCGGCGTCAGCGTGTCCTCGCCGTGCGGATGGCAATTGAGCGTCGTCACGGTGAACTCGATGTCCTTGATCTCCTCGTCGCGGCAGTCTGAAAGGACACGCTTCAGAGGTCAACGGCCGCCAGGATCACGGCCTTGTGGGTCTTGGACTCACCTGCGAACTCCTCGACGGGCTTGTCGATCGTGTCGTGGTCGATCCAGGTCAGGCCCATCTCGACCTTCTCGGCCAGGTCCTGCCAGTTGGTGCGGTTCTCCAGGGTGCCCTCGTACAGCGGCGTGATCCAGGGGAAGGTGTCGCACAGCACCCGGTACAGCGGCAGGCAGATCACGTCGATGAAGCCCACCTGCATCTTGGGCAGCTCGTCCTTGCGCTCCCGGTCCATCATGGCCACCGGCTGCGTGTTCAGCTGCAGCTTCTCGAGGTCGCCCTGGTCGAAGAACTCGTCGGCCACCAGTTTGGCCACGCGATGCTGCACCTCCCACGGCTTCGCGATCGCGCTCACGTCACAGGCGGTCATCATCATCCCGCAGAGCACTGGAAAGAGAGACCGAAGGACGCATGAGTGAGTGGGAAGAGCGACGGACGAAGGCTCACGTGCTTACATTCCTTTTTCTCCTCGCTCTGCCAATCGAACTCCCCGTTCTCGACCAGCTCCAGGAAGGCGTTGCGCTTCTTAAAGTACATGGCCAAGTCCGTCGAGAGGATGGCATTCTCCACGGTCTTCATCACCAGCCGGTAGTCGTCCGGGGAGAGGGCCTGTAGATCAGAAACAGACGGAGGTCAAATAAATCGTTGAACCAATTACGCTACATCGACAACAATGATCATTGTCTACCGGCGATTGACGCAGTTGCCGGCCATTATGATCGGCTTAGACATTTGTTCAGAAAATAAAATTGCGAAATCATTCAAATGCAGAGCAAGTGTTTCTTCTTTTTGGAAATACTTTTTTGGAGAAACTCCAACAATTGACGTCAGAAGACAACAGGAGCCAACGACGTCAACAATCGACGAGGTCGACGTTTGGAAATTGTAGAAATTTTACGATAATTCCGACGAAACACTCAGTTCCATGGAAGACCTTTGGAGGGAGCTGTCCCTCACCTACCTGGAATATGTTGTTCCCCTCCGAGTTGAGGATCATCACGCACTGATCGAAGTGATGGTGCTCCATGGTGCTCGTGGTGTAGAGGATCGCCAGCGGCGACTCGGTCTTCGTCTGGAAGGCGTTGTTCGTGCCGCGATGATCGAGATCGTGGCACAGGCAGGCGACCAGCAGACCGAGGATCTCCAGGTCGGTCATGAAGCGCTCCATCTTGCCGGTCTTCAGCATGGCGAACATCGTCTGGGCCACGTTGAGGGCGTGCCGCCAATTGTGGTACTTCACGGGACGGTAGTTCTTGCGCACGCTGAGCACCCAGCGGCACAGGACCTGCGGAGGAGGAGGGTTCGTTAGTCGGCCCAAAGGCGGCGCGGAGTCAGGTTCCACTTACGTCGTAAGGTATCTGGAACTGCGAGACCAGGTTGCACTGCATGAACATGCGCAGGACCGCGCGACTCGTGTCGTCGTCGCACAGATCGAAGTCTAAGAGAGGAAATAAACGGTGAGGACGACAGAGGAGTGAAGTGTTCGACACCTACCGATGAACTTAAAGCTATAGAGGTTGTAGGTCTCCGCCGAGGCGATCGTGTCCTGGGCCAGCTTGTCCGTCTGGTCTTGGCTGGCGGTCGCGTGGTACGACAGACACTCGAGGGCCACCTTCTGCTTGGCCATCAGCTTGCAGGCGTTCTCGTACATCTGGGTGTTGTGAATGCCCAGGCCGCAGAAGATTGCGAACGCCTCGAAGATGGAGGCGTCAGAGTCCGAGAATGGTAGCCCGTTCCCCTGGTGCGATCGAGAGAGAGAGGGAGAGTTAAAAACCGGGGCAGATAGCGAGAGAGAGACCGGGTCTCACCTTGTTGATCAACTGCGCGACGCCGATCACCGTCTTCTGGGCGTTCACGATCGGCATGCAGAGGATCGCCTTGGTGCAGTCGATCTCGTTCTCGGCCTGGATCTGATTGTGCTCGCGCACCCACTCGCGCACATCCGAAATGTTCACCGTGTGCCCGGTGCGGGCGACGAACTGCGCGATCTGTGCCAGCGTCGAGTTCGACAGATCGTTGACCGAGGGCCGCGAGATGTTGGCCGACTGATTGGCGGCGCCCAGCTCGAAGAGCACCGTGAACCGGGTGCGTGCCTTCTGCTGAAATTCACCAATGGGAGGGAGACGATTTCAGTGGTGGGACAGGGGTCGGTTGGTGTGAGGGGCGGCTGGCACTTACCTGCTCGTCGAGAATGTCCTCCAGCTGCACGGAGAGACTTTGCTTGCGCTGCAGGGCCATGTTTTGATTGGGCTTCTCGAGGATCTTCTCCAGGTGGCTCTGAAAAGTTGGAAAAAAACAATGATTCTCATCCTGAGAATCGTGGAGAACCCACCCTCTGTCTCTACCTACCGCCTCACAGCAGTCGAGGTCCACCAGGAACACCGAACACCGCTCGCACTTCAGCAGCTCGCGCGCCTCCGTCATGATCTTCGTCACGAGGCACTCGAGGTTGTTCTGCTCCTCGAAGATGCTGCGTGCCAGGTTCAGCAGGATCTGATTCCGCCTGTACTCCTGGACGGACATCTCGAAGAGTTGCGCATTCTGGATGCCGATGCCGCAGAAGGTCAGATACCGTCGGAAGATCTCGACATCATGCTCGGTGAACTCCAGCGAACCTGGGGGAAACGAAGGCAATCGATCCATTGATCTTTCAATCATCGTTTAGTCTTACCGTTTGTCTTGTTGATGATCTGAGCGACGCCGATGATGTCGCCCTCATAGTTGCAGATGGGCATCGAGAGGATCGTGTTGGTCTTGTAGCCCGTTTTAAGATCGATCTCGCAGTTGAAGCGAGCGTCCTTGTAGGCCTCCTTGATATTGATCATCTCCTTGGTTTGGGCGACGGTGCCGGCGATGCCGACGCCGAAGGGAATGATGATCTCCTCAGAGCGGGCCTTCTTCACGGCGTCCTTGAGAGCTGGGTGAAAGAAGGAATCGGATTTTAAAAGGAAGGAAGCGATATTTGGGCAATCAATCCATCACAGGTTCAGTGGACTTTCCTCAACTGAAGTCGGCATGAAGACCGTTTGCAGCATCTGAGGCAAACGATAGATGTACAAGAAGACAGACGGGCAAACAGAAGGACAAACAGACGGACATCTGGTTGGACGTAAATCAAGCTCGTTACGCACACATTAAAAGTTATTTAATTAGAGTTGCAGAGTGGAGAGAAAGACGAAGGATCCCAGAGGGAAATGTTTAAAACGAGTTATTATTAAAGTGCTCACACACACACACATGTATCCGCACACAAGCTCATTCGCACACAGGCAGACAGACTGGCGTCTACAAATATAACCACAGTTTTAATTAATTACATGGCGTTGTATGTGTGAGTATGTATATGTGTGTACTTCTTCTCCTTCATGTGCAAATGTAGAGATGACGAATTCGAGAATGTATGTGTTTTTGTATATGTATAGGACGTGGACGTTGCTGAACACAAACACAAGCGAGTCTTAAATGCGAAAATTAAACATTAACGATTCTTGTTCTCTCGCTCGCTCCCACTCGAAGTCACGATAATACTTCCGTCCTTTTCTCTGCTGGGTGTGAGCTTTAAAGCTCCATTAAAACCTTTTGCTGAGAATTTCTGTTACTTTTATCGTTGTTGCTTTCGTTATCGTTGTGGCTTTCGTTTTCGTTGTTGCTTTCGTGCTCGTTGTCTTATTTGTTACTTTGACTCTTGTTGCCTGTACTTTTCGTTCCTCCAACTTTATAACAATTTTCCACACTCTTCGAACCTCCTGCTCCTCACCCACCACACTTCACCACTCCTCACCTCACCTAACTTCGCCTCACCACACCTTTCATTTTACCTCACTGACGGCTTGTATTTGTGTTAGTGTGTTGGTGTTGTGAGCTTGTTTAGCTTCGTGTCAAAAGTTCACACATCTTCATAATTCACCATTTGAGTGTTTGTGAGTCGGCTTGTTGTGTGTGTGTGTGTGTGTTTGATCTGTCCCTACACCATCCCCCACCGAACGAACTCCTTTTAATGAGCTCAGGTCGTGGTTAGTTAGTAGTTTTTGTTGTTGTTCGCTTTTGGTTGCACTAGGGTTGTTCATTGCGGTGGATGATGTTGCTGTTGTTGTTCTTGTTGTTGTTGGAATTTACATCCTCGATGCTCGAACTCGAGTCTCCTTGACGTTATCTCCCCCTTCCATCCTCTCCGTTGCATCCCCACCGCTACAACTTTTCCAATTAGAAATTTCATGATTATTTTCCAGAATGGTTTTAATTCACTTAGAGCTGGAGAGCGAACACGATATTCATCATTTCAGTCCGTTGCTTGAGGGGTTTGCTGAGGTCGGTTTCCCCATCATCCATCTGCTGGTCCCAAGTGGATCATCCATTGGTAGTAAAAGGGTTGAAGGGTATTTTTAGTTCTGTCCTCTCTAAGTATGATATGCATCTCGTTTCCTCTAACTGATCACCTGCCTGATACCGTCCTGGGAACTAAAATTTGACTTCTTTACCGCGGAGTCCATTGAAATCCTTTTCCTCTCACAGCTTATAAAGTCCCGAAGTTAAGTTTTTGATACACACTCTCCCACTCTCACACACACACACAACTGTACGCATTTTAATGAATGAATTGTACAAAAAGGTCTTTTAAATGTATGTGTATTAAGTGAAGCTTTTATGTTGGCTTTTGTTATACTCATTGTCAAAACACATTTTGTTAACTGCTTTATTTGACGTTTTCTTGGTTTTATTGCTATATGTGTTGTTTTATGTTGTGGTTATTTTTGCCGTTTTTATTGTTGTAAATTTTGTTTTTATTCTTAATGTTGTTATTGTTTTTCTTCTTGTTATTGATTTTGTTCTTGTTATTCTTACGTTCGTGATTGTGTCTTGATGTACGCGTTAACACGAATGACAAAAGTGCCTAGAGGGATGGAGTGAGTGAATAAATGTGAGGGAGCAAGTGGCTGAGAGAGAGAGGGAGAGAGTTAGTTACCCAGAGAGAATATGTGAGTGAGAGAAAGTGAGTGACTGAAAGAGTGGGAGTGAGTGGATATATCACATAATTATTTACGCATTGACGCTCCATCACCCACGCCCATGGCAAAGCATTCACGGGACAAACACAAATTCGAGGAGGCAAAAAGATGTGATTTCGTAAACCTTCCCCGTGCGAGCTTACGTCGACGCCATCAACATCAAAGGCAGCGTCGTCTGTGTGTCTGATGTGCCTGCGAGTCAATTAAGAACCCCTGCGATTACCTCAAGACACCGCGCCATTCCTCGCGCCATTCGAGCTCGAAAAGAGGGATCAAAGTTGACCCGACTTCTTCGGATTCAGATGCCGACAACGTACCACCTCCCCACCACCACCTGAATGCCTTGAACTCACCTGTCTTCTGTGTCACGTCGAATAGTTTCGCCACCAGGTATCGATTGTTGGGGCCTCCCTTGGCCAGGAACAGTGAGCCCCGGTCCGCATGGGTCAGCAGGCCGACGTTCACCAGAATCTTGTGGCACAGCACGTCGATGTCCAACTCATTGGCCACATCACGGATCAGCTCCATGAACAGCTCGCCCTGGTCCAGCTCCATCAGGTGTCGTCGCGACTCGATGAGCGAGTTACCCGAGGCCGACGACAAAGAGCGACTCTTCTGGAAGAAAAGGAAAGGTAAAGAGAATGAGATGAATAAGCAATCATTAGATGAGATGTCGACACTGTCGGCAGGTGGTGCTGAGGAGGGGGCGACGACGGACCGTGGGAAGAAATGTGTTCGAGTGGAAGACAAGGACTCGTTGTGGACGATTCTGTCGGTGGAATCAGAGGTTGAGAGGGGGGTTGTTGAAGAGCAATTATCCGTGTGAATCGCTGGAGAGGATCCTGATAAAACTCCACAGCTTCGTGGGAGCTCATTTATAATAGGGAGCACATCGGTATTTATCGGAACTCCTCAAAGAGTTTCCGGAAAGAGGAAAACAAAAACAAATTGAGCTCAAAAAAGATAGAGAAAAATATAAGTTAAGAGCTCAAACAAGATAGTGGAAAAAAAGGTTGAGAGGGGAATTAATGTGGAACGACAAACGCTTTGAGCCACGAAACACTCTCCCTTCTATTTCTCGCCGACCAGCGACCAATTAGTTGGGGACCCTCCTTCACCTCGTGCCCTCTCCCAACCCATGCAAACACCTCGTCATCCTCCCCGCCACGGAAGGTAATTTGTTGAGCATTAACTTCGTTAACTTCGTTAACTTCGTTAACTTCGGTCCGAGTGGAGGGCGGACGCCCTTCTTCAGTATAGAACCACCTCCACCTCCGGCTCCACTCGAGCCCGAGTACTCAAGTTAATTTGGCGTAATTTGTAAGCTTGGCCGTGCGCATGCCAGAAAGTAGGCAACGTTTAATTGACAAAACCGTGGCACGAACTTCGCGTGCAGATCGTGTCGTGTTCGTGTTCGGACGCCATCAGCCTTCGACTTCGCCGCCGTTTGGCGAGACAATAAAACATGAAATTCCATTAAATCGAAAATGAAAACAAACAATAACTCCAAGCACAAACCACAAGCAAGCAAAAACTGAGGCGATAAAATCAACTTGCCCAAGAATAGGCAACGAGTTTTGTTTTATTCGAGAGAATTTTAATTGCCGGTATTTCGGGCAGAAGTTTGAACTCGACAAGTGAGCGCGGTGGCAGAAGTGAGCTCTTCACGAGGTCGGCGCCACTTCCTGCCGTTCCAGTGTCACCTCGGCTTCCTGCAATAGCTCACTAACTCTCACTCCCGTCGTCCTCCTTGAAGTTCATCGCACGAAGTTTCGCCAGCGACATCCAACGGCAATTTTTCGCCTCAGAAATTCCTTTGTTCGCCTCGCCTTCGCCTCTTCTCAACTGACTCTTTCTCCGCACTCCTTTGCACTCACTGCTATTAGCATTTTGTGGCGCGCTCCAAACTTTTAATAACCCAATTTCGAATTTGTCGGAGGCCCTCATTTCTGCACGCGGCGCTTGGTCGTCGAAGCCCCTACACCGCGTATCCTTTCATCGCCTAAAAGTATGCTCGCTTTTTTCATACGCTCTTCTTGCACCTCCCTCCTTTCATCACTGAGATTCGAGGGGTGTCTGAGGTCGCGGTCGTGGTTTTCGCAGAACCGCGTTGACTTCACCTCCTCCGTAAACCGGCGAATGCGCCTCCGGGGAAATTCCGAGCGAACAATTGCCCTCTGACATGCCAGACGTCGGTGACGGCGTGACGGAGCGAACTGAGACGTCCACAGCAGATCCATCAGCAAACCGATACTTTCGAACGCCATGAGTACTCTCAAGTTGTCGAATTCTGTTGAAGTTGAAATGTGTGCTTTGCGAAAAGTTTCCCTATGGCGCTATCTCATAAAAGTTCGACGGCTCGAGAGCTTTGCCTACTTTATTTACTTCTGGAAGGTATTAATTTCCAACATTGAGTCCTTCCCTTCCAGATCGAACGAGGCCTGTCCTGGTGGAAGGAATCAACGGGATTCGCTTAACAAACAAGTGATTGCTCTTGGCTAGTCCAGGACTTACAAATGAGAAGTTCATTATTTCTCCGGAATACAATTCTTCACTTACAAATACCATCGATTGGTTCCTGGTGACTTCAGGGCCTCCAGGTTGAGACCTAATTATGTCCAGGTTGAGACCTAATTATGTCAACAGTGATTGATGTTACCGCCCCAATTGTTCATATGTTTCCGTACAAGCAAAACCATGTTTACCATCTCAGTATTGACATGACCTAGCTTTATCACAATATAATTACTATCCCCGAGCCGCAGCCGAATCTTTGTGGGCAAACAATTTGGCCGACTGACGAGGGTCCAAACACGGTACCAAATTTGGTTCCTGTTCGTATCGCATCGTTCAGATCAAGTGACAAAATGCTGCCCCCACAAATATTGACTATACCGGATTTTAATTGAGCGAAGTGCAGCGCGTTCTACGGATTTCAATAATTAGTCGGTGAATAATTGAAGAGCGACAGCAGCCACGAAACCTCAATGTGGCCCAATATTAGTGCCCTCAACGAAGGTCATTAGCGACACGCAACTGGTTTCAATCAAGGGTTGACCCTTTTGCTCTCCCCTTAGTTCGCTTCGTCGCCACCCCTCTGGAAGCACGCAATTAGCAGCCATCGCAGCTAATTTTCTTCATTTTCCTTCGCTCCAATGTGACTCCGGCTGAATCCCCTGATTCTGGTTCGGTCCTGCTTCAGAAATAATGATTACAAATGGACCTCTAGACTCAGGTTAAGCACTGGCCTCAATTATAGAGCGAGCTGTGTCAACCTCCCTCTTGGTGTTGGGGCTGTGAATGGAGCAGACCAGGCGGTGTGTGGGTGTGCGTGACGTCATTCCGGTGTTGCCCATCAACAGCCACGGCTCCACAATGACTGATAGCGTTGTCATTCAATACAATATACATACATATTTGATGTTTTACCTTTGGCGTTTTCTTTTTGGTTTTCGTGTGACATTTCGTGGCATTTGATGTTTTTGTTGCTACTCGTTCGCTCAGAACCCATTCCACTCCTTCCAGAGAGAGTATCGTGGGATGGTGTATATTACATAAAGCCAATGGCAATAATTTGTGTACTAAATTAGTTTAATTAATGATGCCGTTCATTTTTATCAACTCCGCATTACACATTGAATTCAACGGAGATTATCGATTAGTGAGGTCACGAACCCCCTATGGGGTTCTATGGGGCATTATTGCGGAAGTGTGGGAAAATTCCCCCGCTTACCACCCGAGGGTCTCTGAGTCAGATGAGTTGCTGTATGTTTCTGTAGACACAGGGGAAAACAAGATATTGTTGTTCGTAAAGCAATCAATCCAAAAAAATATGGGGCCTTGAAGTAGCGAAGACGAAAATATTTGTTATCCTTCGTAACTCCTGCCAAACTATCGAAACTTTCATCGCACAATTTGAATGGCGAAGGTTTTGCGAGCTGGCGGCAAGAGACGAAAACTTCCGAATGAAAAACACGGAAACAAGCGAAACGAGATAAATTGTCGGTAGAAACTAGAAAATAAACAACATTCCTCACTGATATTCGTTCGCCCGCTTCATTCAACTAGAAAAAATAAATCCGCAATTTTCCGTGAACAGAGGAAAATGGAGAAAAAAAGTTTCACAACAGCAATAGAGGTAAAACAAAAAAATGTGAAACCAACAAACCAAAAAATGTTTTTCTGTTGGAAATTCCCGCATTGAAGTTACAAAACATGTTGCATATTTTTAGGGCTGCGTTAATATTTATATAACGCATATTTACGTGAAAATGTACAGAGATTTTCAGGAATTTTCCGATGTCAACGACCTTCAATTTAGAGTTTAAAACCATGTATTGATAGCAATTAAAAATCGACTTTTTATGAAGCTCTTTTTTGTTTTAATTTATTGCAGTGTAAAAATACTTCCGAATTTAATTTGCAGATGAATCCAGGAATCCACCAAAAAATTTCAAATTTTAACTAATTGAATGTGTTTAAAAAAAATATTCGCATGATATTATTTTAGAAATACATATTCTTTTCAATATATTTTAATTGAGGGTGAGATGGCTGAATGATATATCAATTATAGAATTTAAATGAGAGAATCATTTGATCATTGGGGTAT
Organism: Coelopa frigida; assembly: GCA_017309665.1. Lineage (NCBI taxonomy): Eukaryota > Metazoa > Arthropoda > Insecta > Diptera > Coelopidae > Coelopa > Coelopa frigida. The sequence continues at coordinate 12,266,445 of CM029561.1, read as the reverse complement.
GTAAGTAATAATTTAAAACACATGTACAACGTATTAAGGAAGCAAACACATTTAAGTAAATAAATTATTCGATGAAAAAACTGAATTAAATGGAAAGTAAATATAGAAACTATGAAATAAAAATGTGGAATTGTCAGATAAGTTCAACAGTGGGTAGAAAAACTGCAAACAACATGCGCATTGATTAATTTTACTTCGTCTTTCTCACTTTATTTTCTTTTACTACAATCACATTTTATTTGTTTTATATAAATGTGTGTATGTGGTGTTGGTGTCCGTGTTGCGGTTGGTGTACAACGAGTGACACCAACCGAGTCGGCTACTTTTTTTTCCATGTCGCCTACCAATCCAGTTGTTCCCACCGTTTTATTATTATTGTTTTTACACCGCCTTTTTTGCAATTGTTGTCGCCAGGACAGAAAAACCGCATTCATGTCGCATTTTGCCCCCTTCTCTTTCTTCCCAACTCTCTTCTCTCCCTGTCCTGACAATCTCATGTCCTTTGGACTGTCGTAAATTTTCCACATTCGCCGTGATTCTTTTCGGATTATTTCTCGCCTTACACCACATCTCGCTTTCTTTCTCGGTCTCTCTCTCTTCCTCTCTCTTTCTTTCTCTCTCAGTCTCTATACTCTACTTTTCTCCTGCTATCCTTGTCATTCTTTTAATTTATGACAATGAAAACACAAAATGGCCGACGCAGTGATTTCGTTGCATTTTTTCAAGCAGTCGCCCTTTTCTGAAACTTCTCTCTCTCTCTCAGTTTCTCACACCAGAAAACTGCAAGCCCAACGATTTTTTTTTCTTCCTCTCATCGGGTCCTCCTCGACGGATCCCGCCGGCCGGCAGGAAGTCCCCGGTTTTCCACAATTTTTAACTCGCAAAAACCATGAAAAATGGCTTTCGCATCTTCTCGCCCAGACTTTGGTCCCTGCCGCAGACGAAGCTACTGTTTTACGATCACGCTCGGAGTTTCTACGAAGCTCTGCTTTCGTTCCAACCATGATCACCGCTACCGCATCACGTTCAGGTTTATATCGGGCGGGTTTTAATGACTTTTCGTCCCCGCAGAGTGGCGTGAATCAGACTTGCAAATTGACGTCGTGCGTCTTTCGGTCCGATGGAACCAGCCCACGCTCACCTTCTCTCTCCCTCTGTCCCTCCCTCGTTTTGAAATCACTCCTCACTTGCCCCATTAAGTTTAAATCCTTCCGAGGGTGATTGTGTTTCTTAATCGTCGTCATCCCATCCGTCATTCTCTTTCTCGTCTTTAAATCCTCCGCATCCTCTTCTTTCTCTTCTCCTTCTCTATTTTCTCCACTTTCTCCTCTATTTTCTTCTCTCCTCCTCTATTTTCTCCACTCCCGCCCTTGTCCACGACATGGTTCCTCTCATCTTGAAACTTAAGATGACGATGTTTTACGCCCTGCTTCGAGTCTTAAACTTGGTGTGATGTTGTGGCCTTTTCATCTCTTTATATCGGATCTTTTATTTTTGATATTATTTTGCAGCTTTTCAATAGCCGAGGGTTGGAGGGTGCGGTGGATCTGCTCCGAGAACACTTCCTTCGGTTCCGCTCCGATGCCGATGCCGATGACGCAGACAGCTGATCGGATGTCGCTCCCACCTTCTGCCCATCGTCATCATCGTTCGACCTTTCGACAGTCGACTTTTCGTCGCATTCTTTTCTGCGCTATTTTCACTATCATTATCGCCCAGCGTCTCCGCCTTTCGGCCAACCTCCCCCTCGCTCATTCTCGTTTCGTTTCCATCCTCTTCCGCTTCATTTGGTTCTCCGTCTCCGATGAAGTGGAGAAAACTCTCGCCCTCTCCCTCGCCTCACCCCTCGGGACTGACACCTCGACTCGGTACATCTCATTCACTCAGTCTCAGCCCCTTAACGTGGGGGTCGGGGATCCTTTGAATGTCAGCTGTCAGAGGAGGACAACAAATGCCCCTGCTGAAGGAAGAATGCAGTATCTACAACTCATGCGAGGATCGATGTCTGCGAATTCCCAGCTCTTCCCAGCTCTTTCACAGCAATGGAAGCTATTTATTGAAGCCATTTTAAGTTTTCTTTTTTAATATCGCACCCTTGACTTCACGATGTCCTGGAAACCAGCAACAACGATGACAACGATAACGACAGTGACAACGACAATTACAGCGACAGCATATGCAGCTCGCTCTTCTCTCTCTGACCTCACACCACGGTCTGCTGTGTTGACTTATGTTATTGTAAATGTCAGACAAGAAGAAGAGGGATTGGAAGAGGGATCGGAATAGGGAGAGGGATAACAAGAGAGGTAGAACAAGAGATACGGTGTAGTTCATACTTTATCGCACGCTCCAGCATGTGGAGCATTTATCACTTGCTATAGTTGCATGCATTTCTAGATGTCGCCGCATCTATTTGTGCCAGTAGGTAGGTAGGGGTTGTTGTTGTTGTTGTCGGAAGTACATGCATGTAGGTGAGCTGCTGGTGACTGCACTCATGTCATCTTTGAGTCGATACCGAAGCCTCATGTCTCCGGCGCACCTCGATCCCCATACAAACAAAATTCGATCATCGTCCTCGTCCTGCTCGTCGACCTCGTTCTCGATGCAAAATTTGTTTACAGCCAGGATGACAAAGGAATCTATGCCGGAAGTGCATGGAGATGGAAACAGGGTGAGGGGGAGAGGGTGAGGATGATGGTGAGGAACGGAGAGCTGCTGGCACTGTGACATGCCGTGCGATATGAACGGCTTGTTGCAATGTGACGTTTGTACGCCATGTCTCTATTTTTTATATTCGCCATTTATTTATTTGATTTCCTTTGCTGCCAGCTTTCACCTGGATGCCGAGGAAGGAGCTGACAAACGTGAGGTTCCAGTTTGGTGCAAAGGATCTCTGGTTTACTCGTGTGCATAACTCTTACGTTGGAGTTTGGTGAATAAACATTTCTTGAAAGAGTTCACACCATGAGCAAGAATCTGAGCTCGCCCTTGCTCTACACCTTTCTCTCTATCTCTATTTTTCTCTCTACCTATCTCTCTCTCCCTATCCCTCTCTCACTCACCTCCTCTCTATCCCCCCATCAGCTCTCAATTAAATTCCTCTCCTCGAAATAACGACCTCCAGAGCCATTTCGTCCCTCTGTTGCCCCCGGATCCTTTTGCGAAATATTGCGATGCACGCAATCGAAAAAATTGCAGCCACGTCCCGCGGCAACGCCGGATGCTGCAACTGCACGAGTAGAAGCCACTTAAAAACGAGGACTGGGGACAGAGAGAGAGATAGAGGGCGGTAGAGACGAAAGCGACAGAACGATGTCGCATTTTTGCGTTTTCGAAAGAACGCTTGGGGTCGAGGGGAAGAGCGAGAACTTGAAAGAAGGTGGGGAGGAGGTGAGAGTGAAGGGCTAGACTCAAATAAGAGCACAATATAAAGTGGAACAAAACGAACGTGGGAAGGAGAGAGAGAGAGAAGAGAAGAGTCGTGAAGAGAACCAAATGAAGTTGCGAAGAACGACGACGCTGAAAGGGATGGAGGGCAGAGAGATAGAGAGAAGGGAACCATTAGAGATGGTGGGGCTTTAAACGAGCTGTTGAACACTTTGGCAGTTAAATTTTCGAGGGTCTCTCACCACGTGCTGTCCATTTTATCTTGCTCTCGCATTGTTACTTAAACGCTCTCTCACTCACTCCAACGCCTTCTTTCTTCGCCAGTCTGTGTGGTTTTTTGTCTACAAGTTGAAAGCAAGTCATTCCACTAAAAGTCATTTCTATGCTGGTCTCCGTCTTCAACTCCTCTTTCATTTTCATTTTCCTCTGCTTCTTGATTCCCATCTTCTTCTTCCCCTTCATTTCCATCTTCTTCTCCACCTTCATGTCCCTCTTTATAACACCCTCTTCATCACCCCGCGACCCGTAGAAATTGCTGGAGACCCGAAATTAAAACCGCATAAAAGATTGAATCGCGTGCCTGACGTTGGGGGCGTGTCAACGGGGGGCGTCGGCGACGGCAGCTCCACGAAAAAAGCCGGATCAACTCGTGCGCGGAAGTGTTAAAGTGACACGAGCGAAAGAGACAGACTGTGTGCAATGGCAATTATAAGAAAGTAGCCACGAAGGAAGCAACCGTCAGAGAGGGAGGGAGGGAGCGAAAGAGTGAGACGGAAATGAGATTGAGAAAGAAACCCAGAAGGACGGAAGATGGCAGAGAAATGGTTGAGTGTTCATTTGCTAATGAGTTGGCAGCAGGATCTCTGAGTCCGTGTCAGAGAGGGACAGTATGAGAGGAGCTACTTCAAGGCTCCAAGACCCAAAGCACACAAAGAACACAAAAACGAAGCCAAATAAATAATCCCAAATGTTGCTCGCGACTAACGATGGGCGAGCAGCGAATGAATGAGATGAATAGTAAAAGACGAGGGAGCAGAGGAGTGCAAAAGAGAGCAAAAGGATCACAAGATGCAGTCAGAGGACCAGAACAGAGAGTAAGAGTGAGCAGGAGGGGAGTTAAGAAGGAGCAAAGGACGTGTCAGACGTGTCGCCTTGGCACGAGGCCATCTTATCAAAGTCAGCAAAATAGGATCCGTCCCGGATGAACCGGATCCCGGAACCGAGGGAGGGAAGCCGAAAATGCATTTTGCCAATGGGTGAACAGGGCGAGGCGGAGGATTCTTCCTCGAAATGCAAATTAACACGTGCTTGTCGACGTCGTCGTCATCGTCGCTGGTCACGTGGCAGGGAATCTGCATTTAAATCCATTTGCAGTGAGAAAAAAAACTCATGCGCCCAACTCGACATACTTATGCAAATTTCGAAAAATGGACGAATCTTCCCTGCAGCATCTGCTTCACGCTTTCGTCACCTCTCTCTCGTTTTTTGTTACTTTTGCTGCATCTTGGTCTGCACTTTTCCAAGCGTCATCCTTCGCCCTAACGTATCTTTGATCCTCTCGCTCTCTCTTCATTTCTGTTACCTCTACCCTCATCATCGTCTATCTCTTTCTCTTTCTTCTAACTCTACCCTCATCATTCTCTACCTCTCTTTGATATTCCCATGCTATGGAAAAGAGTTGAATTTTAATTTCAGTTCTGTGATGAAGGGCTCGACCGTTGCAACGTCAGCAACAGCATCCGCAACAATAGCAATAAACAACAACAACACTGACAAAACTTTCTGAAAAACACTAACAATAGATAACACTGGAAAAACATTCTTGCAACAACAACAACCAAACCGAGGACGACAAGCAAACAAAATCCTTCTGCCAACGAGATTAAACTTCGTAAAACACGTTAAATTTACTCGGATCCTTCAGACCTTCAACTCATTATGCACAATATTTGCAAGTGGTTCACCTCATTGTTGTTGTTATTGTATACACGCGTCGACACGCGCAGCGGTCTGTGGATGGATTTAGAGACAATGTCATGGTTTAGAGTGGAAAACGTCCCAAAAGAAATAAATAAAACAAAAGAATAAAAGTTGGACTCACCTGGATCGGCGACGATGCCATCCACTGGTGGAATAGGTCCGACGTCACCGACGGCCGTTTCGACAGCTTCCGGCTCTCGATGAACTCGTGCAGACGGCAGAGCGCCTCCGGCGGCGCTCGCTCCGTCAGCCACTTCTCGAAGGCCTCCGGCTTCTCCTCGTAAAGTCGCGCAACCTCATCGACGTCGTGCGTTGTCACCTCGGCGCGCGTCGCAGTCGGGCTGGGGCTGGGCGTCGGCGTCGAAGGCGAGGTGGATGTCGTCGTCATCGTCGTTCGCGCCGCCGCCGCGCTGCCCAGAAGAGGGCTGGCGACGCCGCTGCTGCCGCTGGCCGAGGACGAGCTGACGGCGGCCTCAGCGGGCGGCTCCGTCGGCGCGGGCAGATGTTGGATGTGGACCGGTGGACAGGGGGGCGTGGCCGGCGAGCAGGAAGGCGTGGCGGGCAGACGCGACTGATCCTGTTGCTGCTGCTCCATGTGGTGGTGGCTGTTGCTCGTGGATTCCTGTCCATTCCCGATCGCTCCGCCATCCACAGGCGCTGACGCGGCGCTGCCGTTGGCCAACGAGTGTCCGACATCGACGACAGAGGGCGGGGTCGCCTTGACGCCGACCACACCGACTCCGCCCACCGTCGTGGGCGTGGTGGACGTGACGTCTGCCATGGCGCGGTGCTGACGATTGGCTCTCGCTACACGTTACCGTTACTCATCGCTCACCATCAGCCGGCGATTTGCGATTTCCGTCTTCCGGTTGTCCGCGGCCCGACCTGTCTGTCCAAAGGCCCGACGATGGACGAGGACGAGGTTGTCGAGGACGAAGACGCAGAAGACGGCGAGGATCGACTTCGTCTCAGGAACTCGTTGGGCGTCGACGTCGTCTCCTCCGCACTCGGCGGTGGCCCGTTGCGCTGTCTGACGACCTGTTGTCGTGGCTCGTAAGTGGCTCCCTCTCACTCTTATGCCTCCTACTCCTATCCCTCTCACTCTGATCGTTCTCTCCTTTTCACTCGGCTAAAGTGCTGTCTTTCAGAGGATTCGCTGCGTGTCGTCGTTTCCGATACCCGTCGGTCGCACCAGGGGCGGGTAATTGAGGGTGTTTTTGTAGTTGTTGTACTCGACAATGACGGTGTTAACCAGATGATTGTTGTTGCTGTTGAACTTCAGTTGTTGCCTTTGTTTAGTTAATATCGCTGATATCGCTTATTCACCTCTCGAACGAATGGCTTCCGGTTTCGCGCCGGTTCCTCCGCCACTCTTCGTCCGTCCCACTCGTCCGTCCTCACGCCCACGTTTCCTCTGCTCGTCCCTCACTCGCCTCAGTTCGTTGGTTGTCCATTCAGCAGCTCATCATCGTCCTACTCATGCGTTGCCCTCGATGGCGCCTCGATGGGTCGAGTGGCAGCGCCTGATTTGAGCGAGTTAATTTCGGGTTTTTGCTTTCGCTCTCTCTCTTTTTCACAGCAGGACGTGTTCGTCGATTGGGCCTGGAATGAAATGGAGATAAAAACCACGGTAAGAACGTCATATATCGAAATGGAAGTTTATGCAGCACTAAAAGCGAGATAACGGAAAGAACACGGAAGACTCCATGGTAGCCCGCTAGGAGCTTCCGGAAGTCGCGTGTGGAGTTTTTCTTATCGTTTTAACATCGTTATCTTATCACTTCCGAGTGGAATCTGAAGTTGGACTCTCGAAAAAGCTCTGCCAAATTATTTGATTAATTGCATTCGTCATGGAGGGAAGTAATCGAGCACTGGGATTAGATAGATTAGGTAGATATATAAATTTTAGCAAACGCGTTTAATAAGGATAAATGTTTCAAAATTTCTATTTTTCGATTTAGTGCTTTAATTGAAATATAAAAGATTCCTTAAGCTGTTTGCTTATGTCGACTGAAATATTCAATATTAAGCTAATCTAAAACTATTTGAAACTGTAGCAAACATAATTCAGATATTAGTAAAGAGTTATCAATAGTTTCTTGTAAGTTGCTGATATTAACCACGATCACTTGAAAAGTTTCGTATTGAAGATAATAATCGCATGAATGCTATGTGAGTCGAAGATATTCGTGCATTGACGTTGTTTTCTACATATCGTCGATTGGTCTATTTATGGAAATAATTCAATATATGGAGTTCACAAATGAATGGTATGGATACCAAAGACCGAAGTCTGCTTTTGCACTCAACCGGATGTGGTCCAGCCACGCCCACTATTCGAGTCCTTATACAAGCTCAAGCTACACCACTTATGCTATGCTAATTTCAGCAATAACTCAAGAGAGCGCTCTTTAAATACCATCAAGAGGTTCCGATACACTCTTCTGTTTGAGTATATAAAAAGACCCAACCCTTTCCATGACCATGATCGCAAATATCGTGGTGAATAGTAAACGTTGTGCAACCAATAAACACCATCCTTCCAACTGCCTATGGACATGAGTGCTTATGGGTGTCTGTGTGTGGGACAGTGTTGGTGTATGACTATGTGTATGTGTGTGTGTGTCTGCATGTGTGTTAGTGCCGATGGAATATGCCAGGGACGCTGGGGAATTTATGGAGCAATTTAAAATAGCAAACGAGTGCGTGACACACAATTTCGTCCACTTTTATGGGCGTCGCCTTCGCTATTGCCTCGGTAGTTGTTGTTGGTATAGTTGTTGTTTTTGTTGTTGTGGTTGCTGTTGTTAATTTTTGCTGTTGTTGTTGTTCTAGAGTCACTGTTGTTTTTGCTGTTTAATTCATAACCGTTCCGACAACGGCTGCAACCAACTGCAATTCAGCCGGCAATTTTATCGTTATTGCTTGCTGTTTGTCTGTGCTTGTTGTTGTTGTTGCCACTGCTGCATCCCTGGCATGAAGATGTCACCTTGACAGTCACTGTTTTTTTTTTCTTCTTTTTTTTTGAATAAGGTAATCTCTTCCTTATTCATGAGGGCACGAGGAGGAAAAGTCGAATTAAACCCTGCAATCGTAGCAAGAGCAACAACTGTAGAAACAACAATAAAATGCGAGAAACTCGGCAACAACACTTTTAGTGTATCCCAACGCATGTGGCGCAAGTCCTTAAGTGGCTTATGGTGAAGAGTCCTTGCTAGTGCAAGTGCATTATCTCTCTCTCTCTGTCTCTCTCCCTCACTTTCCCCCGTTGGTCAGCAGAAATGACTACAAGCTTTTTGCTTGTTTGGCCAGGATTACAGGCTGTTGCCAGAGGCATCAAACATGCACATGGAAGTCAGAAGATATTGATTTCCCATGATTGAAAATTTCAGATTTCTTCCGTATGTATTTTCTCTCGATTTCGAATGCTAATCCTTTGTGTCCAACGAGTCGAAAACACACACACATTCGATGTCCAAAGCAACGATAGCTCATTAAAGTTTCACTCGTCCGTTGTCCTCGTTTCCAAACTACCGTCGCTTGGTGAACCGAGACCATTTGATTGCGAATTTACTGGGCCAAAGTGCTGGCCAAATGACCAAGTTTACCACAAACACACACACCAACTGCTCCCTTCCCTCACCTCCATCCCCCACTGTGGGCCATGATTGCGGTCGGTGCGGGAGCCACGGGGGCGTCGGGGACGCGCAGACGAACAGCAAATTGGAGCAAATTTCTTCTGGTCAAACATGGCCGCCGCCGCCACACGGGAACCGGAAATGTCCGCCACCATCGTCCGGGAGTTGTTTGCAAGAAAAACAACTCGGAGCCATCTGGACTTCGCTTGATTTCATTTTCAGTTCTCCTTCCCTCAACTACCACAATCTCTTTCTCTCTCCCTTCGTCGCTCGCTCGTGTTGATTCGAGGATTGAAAAAGAATTTCCCGCAGAGCTCCGGAACGAAGAAGAAGAAGCAGGGAGGGATCCCCGTGGGGCGGATGTATTGACCACATATCGAGAGAGAGGGAGAGAGAGATGGAAACATGGGCGATCGGAAGGATTCTACATTGTTTCATCCAGCATGGCAATGTGTCAATGTCTGTACTTCCATGTGTTCGTGTGTATGTGTTTGTTTGTGTGTGAAGAGAATAATCGAAAATTTATTACGGCTCGAGTTTATCTTTAAATCAATTTATTTGACTTGGGGTTAAAGCAAGAAATGAGCACCGCATTCATTTTTGTTGTCCACCAATTGCCGGGCGTTTATCGAGGGCTGTTATCGTGCTAAATGGAATGCGATTACTTTAATCGGCCGAGGATGCATTGAAATTTATCGATCTCGCGAATCGATGACATTGATCGATCGTGGTCAGTTTCAATTATCGCCACAAGATTCCGTCCATCAAAACAAGATTCCTTCGTCGATTGATTGATTATATTCATCATTTTTATCGAATTAAATACCCCAGGCTGCACTTTTTTACTTATCGATTAAACATATCGATTAATAATTGGAGCAACAGCAGAAGTATCGTCGCTTGAGTGAGAGCTTCAGTGTGAGCAAAAGCGTGAGAGCGACCGCAATTGTTAAAGAACGATAAACCGCAAATCGTTATTCGCTGCCGCGTCTGTCGTTAACGTCACCGACCTTCGACACGGGAGTCCAACCAACCCAACCACTCCTTCGATTCCTTTGTCGCTCCGATGTCCCTGCGTCCTTCCTGCCTTCCGTTTGTCTGTCCTTCCTGCCTTCCATTCGTCTGTCTGTCTGTCCATCCGTCCGTCCGACCACCGTCAACGTGGCGCCTCGTGGCGTCGGACAACGTGAGAACCGCATTCGGCGGCTCCACCGTTTCCTCATTAACGACGGACTGACGGACGGGTTGTTGGAGGGAGAGACGAATGGAGGGACAGACAGATGGACGTTCGGACGGACGGACAGACGGAATGCGACGTGGTGTTCGCAGCGGAAGCCGACATTTTGTCGCTCTTGTCGGTTATCGGCGAGAAGTTGTTGCTATGGCATTTGTTGCTGCAGTTGCATGCTGCACGTAACTGACCTCGAGCACACCGACATGCATTTGTGTGAGTGAGTGAGTGTTTGTGGGCGCTTCCGTTTGAAATTATAAACTAATTGGCAACACTAATGGCCGACACGGTGCGACCACAAGACAGTCAGGAAGTTGTTAACGAAATTCCAATCAAGAGCCACCAGAGAAATGGCGACAAAAATGGCGGTTGGCAGAGATAACGGTTCTCTCGCTGCGCCACCCAGTGTTGCCACCTCTGGTGCCACAAATCGAGTTGGCAACGCGAAATCGATCGCTCCACGACCACAACAAAATGCAAGACCAACAAAAAAGTAGCACAAAGCTTGTAATTAATTAATTAATTATTTAACGCTAAAATTATTGCGACCGCCCTTCGTCCTTGTCGCAGGATGCGGCGTACTGGACGAAATTTAAAACACAAGCATTTAAAAAAAAAAAACAAATTTCCTGAAAGTGCAAATATTTGATTTAACATAACATTTGCAATATTTATTCACTCGAAAATCGACCTTTTGGTGATAATTAAAATTAATTTCTAAAACCCGAATTTAAGAACTAAATAAACATAACTGAACTGAACTATTGTCAATTTTGCAGCCGAAAAGTTCAGAGTTCAAATAAAAAGGGCAGGGGAAAAAACAAATGTTGATTCTCTAATGGCAAAAATTAGATTTACCAAAAAAAAAATCACCGCGTTTGATAATTCGCAGTTAAGTTCATAATTTCAGCAATTGAAATTCAAGAACTCAGAATTCAAGAGGTCAATAATCACGAGCTCAAATATCAAGAAATATTGGGTAAAATTATCTGGTGGATTTTTAAAATTTCGTTTAATCTCTCAAATAAATTCCCTTTCACAATTATTTATGTGCAACTAGGTGACGACAACTGGACGAAGCCGAGTGGGAGAAGCAGTAGAAAGAAAAGGACAGAGAGAGAGAAGGAGAGGAAGAAAAAGGGAAATTAGAACGAGGACGATGGGTGTGGGTGAGAGAGATTGAGAAGATTCCGTAGGTTGAAGTGTAAATCATTTCATTGGCATCTGCGGCACGTTCGTTATTTTTGCAAAACAAACACACTCATGAAGCTCCTCTCGAACACATACACAAATACACACGCATAAACTCGTATGGTAGAGACTCACACACACACACACCTGAAATCTTTCACATATTCACACACTTTGATACTCACGGACGTTCTAAAAGGAGGGAGATAGACAGACAGTTCGAAAGAGATGAGTGTTGCATCGCTTGCTCACCGTGGCAATTCACCACCAACAACAGCAACAACAACAACAAGAACAACAAAAAACAACAACAACAAATAACAACAAGAATAATGGAAGCATAATTTGGAAGATCCACAATGACAAGAACAAAGACAAAGGCTGCAACAACAACAACTTATTTGTGGTCACACTAGATGGAGGCGGCAAGCTCCAAATATAAGGAATTTTATGTTCCTCCATTTGGAAATTGTTCATCGCTTCACTTTTGTTCTTCTGAACATCTTTGTGGTCTTATTGTTGTTGTTGTTGGAGACTCCTTGCCACTCATTAAACGGATCCTTCGAAATTTGTATGCGAAGCTCTTCTTCGAAAATAACTTCAATTCCGACTTTGGTCGAGATCTCACTTCAACACAGTTCATTCTCTCTTTATTCCTTTCGGTTGGCGACCAATGATATTTCAACACATCAACAATAACAACAATCATTCACATTCCCCCACAGGTTCCAACAAATTGATATACATATTTAAAAAAAAAGCCTCAACATTCAAAGAGACGAAAAAACGAGAATTCAGAGAATTTGCTCATTCAAAATTTAGGTATTTTTTGTGATGACAATCAAATAAAAAAATTGTCTAGCAATAAAAGAGATGATTTCCATTTCTTTCTGTATTTTTGAATAGAAATTTGTTTTTCTAGTTTACAATTTTTTATTGGTGAAAAAAAAATGTCCCGCTATAGATTCGAATCTCTGAAATACCCACCGGGAGCAAAAAGTGTAGTTTTATGCAAAACATCATGCATGGCAACATTGTTCTATGGATGGTAAACAACTGGAATACAACAAGAATGAGAACATTGTTCTAATTATCTATTGTTGTCGCTGATGCTGCAGGCAATACAACAGTGAAAATAAGGATGCGATGTTAACGTCAACAATAATAACAACAACAATAATACCAAAAACAAAAACGAAAAACAAAATAATAATAGAATAAACCTAATAACAGAAAACACAACAGAACAGCGTTTGGCGTTCGCTGGCTTCGTCATAATCATCATCATCGTTGTCGTCGAGACTTTTGGAGCATCATCACGAACTAATTGTACCCACACAACTATACACAGACACAAACACTCACATGCCACTCAGAAGCGACTCAAGATGGCCTGCGATGGGCCTCGAATATGCTTCACATTAGTCAATTTGTCATTATGCGATCCTCAATCAGCAATAACAACCACAACCACTGAGGCAGCGGCAAGAACAATACCAAGAAACCACATGGACAACCCATAAGGCAAAAACAATAGAAGCGAGAACAACAACAAGAAACCTAACTGTAACAACAAGATTAGTAACAACAACAACAAGAAACCTAACTGTAACAACAAGATTAACAACAACAACAAGAAACCTAACCATAACAATAAGATTAGCAACAACAACAATGATAACCATTGCATTGTTCTCCTATTTGCAGCTTAATTCGAGGTTTCGCGCCTCATCGACCCCGCTGTTGTTGTCATTGTTATTGTTGTATTGTGACAGCACCAACATCAACGATAGCAGGGGATCAACATAATCAATGGAACCGGCATATATGTGTTTGTGTGTTTATTTATTTGTTTGTTTGTTTGTTTGTTTGGTTTGGACTCAGCCTAATGGAGTTTGCAATCGAATTGAGATTGTGATTTCTATTTAGAATCAAATGTCGCTTTCAAGAATTGAGTACTGTGGGGACTAACCCTAGACTATTTATCCTCCCCCTCGGACCCCTTCAAATACCATTCATTCGCAATCGCTGGTCTTTTTCCGCCCGATTCACTTAAACCCATCTCAACTCGTCTCTCCTCGACTCGCCTCAACTCGTCTCAATACGCCTTGATTCGACTCGACTCTACTCGACTTGAACCCGGCGCAACTCTCGGCGTCTCTTCTTCGAATCCACTCGATTAAAATGTCGTCCAGCTGGAGCTTGTAACAAACATGATACATTTCCTCCTCCCGGCGCCGCCGTCGCCGTCGCCGCCGCCCCATCGCTTGAATCACCCGACTCTGGGGAGTCGCATCCAGCCCTAGACTGCGTTTTAATCCATTCCGCATTCGCCAATTTATCGTCGTCCCTAGAGCCTCGGCTGCAACCCATTGCGGAAGTCACTTCGCTCACACAAACAAATGGACACACGCTCACTCACACACACACACACTCGCATACACAAACATGGACACACGAGGGACCCATGAAGGGTCCAGCGACAATTACTCACATTGGCTTCGAACGAACAACCGACCAACTGTCCTTGTGCATTAAATTTATTACTTGTTTACGACTCTGAGACGTGTCCGGCCCCGCCCCCGCCCTTGGAGCGACCCGACATGGGCTTCATTAGAGGGGAGCTCGAGCTTCGCTCTAAATTTATCGTATTAAATTTTGACCGACAACAACAAGAGAAACCACAGTAGTTCCAGTCAAAGTCAAAGGAGAAGCACTGAAGGATGGATGGGTGGTGGAAGAGAGAACGAGAGAGAGGAATGGGGAGGAACGTGTCACCAGAGTGAAATAAATTCTCTCGTGTGCATCGAAAGCCAGAGACAGCGAAGGCAACGAATAGAAGTGAAACTGGACAATATATTGCAGGATTAGGACGAGGAGAGAAATACGTAAATAAACCGCCAGCGACCCCAATTTCTCTAAAGGCCATTGTCTTGGTTCATTTCAAGGAAATGGACTTCTCATCTTCTCTCTCTCTCTCTCTCTCTCTCTCTCGCTTTCTCCCTTTCTCTCACACACGCTTTTGCCCTTTTCGCCCTGTGTTTTGGTTTTAGTGAAAATAAAGAAAACTTGTCTGCTTCCAGGATTTAAAAGTTCCGCTTGTCCTGCTGCGGACAGTTGATGTCGTCGCTTAATCACGAAATATCAGGCAACTTTTAATTAAACGGAACTCCTGCATCCGTGACCGAGTCGTAGGAATTCGGGAACTAGAACAGGAGTTTGCAAGTTCGATCAATCTTGGTTTATTAAAGCGAACATGAAATGACCGACGAATGAAAAATGTGCGTCAGTAATAAAAGGAATTCCCCGAGAGAACAAACGAACGATCCCCACTTTATCTGGCGAAAGTTTCGAACTAATGTCACTCATACGACCGATGGGGACGAAGCGAGAAAGGTCAACTTTTTCGACTACCGTGGAAAGTTTTACTTGACTACGATTCCCAGATTATCACATTATAATATTAAATCATGCTCTGATGACAAGTTTCCAACAATCTCGCCACTCACTTTAGTTGGAGTACAATTTTAAATATCACTCAGAGACTCGTCCGAGCAAAGAGACTTTGAAAAAACATTGAGAAACTATACGTTATTTGTATCTGATTTAATATTCTAGAAGATGGAATGGTGAAAATTTCCTCATTCATATTCAATTTATTTTAGCTATTCTGAATTAAATGATACTCATACGATATGCTGATCTATTTTTACCTATTTATTCCTACAAAACGAAATTTTTCCATCAGAAATTGTATTCATTTAATAATTTGTAATAAAATAAATATACTTAAACATTAGTCAAATGTCGTCTTTACCCCTTTTTAGTTTACTTCTTTTTTTTTTGTACTTCTCTGAAATTGCAATTAAATCTTCACAAAACACTTCTCAAAAAGCAGTCAGACAAACCGATAGCAGGGCAAACTGCCAAACAATCCACAGTCTGACCCACTCAAGGACAAACAGACAGACAGACTGATAACCACCGCCGACGGCCAACTTCAAGAGCGAGATGTCGCCAAATTGCCATCCGGGTTCATCCGAAAATTGTTGACCGCTGTCGTCGCCGTCGTTCGCTAAAGAGCTGCAATTAAGCTCAACTTTGGAGAAGTCTGAACTTGTGACGAAGTTTTTCAGGTCTAGGCGTCGTCCCCAGGGAGCAGAAAGAGAGGGACGACGAGACGAAGCTTCGCGGCTTTCTTTTGGAATCTCGTCATGCGTGAATTCGAGAATCGTCTGGTTCGTCTGTTCTGAAGTCTGTTGGTCTCTCTCGAAGTCTGTTCGTCTGTCTCGAAGTCTGTTGTCTCGGAGTCTGTTTGTCTTTCTCGAAATCTCTCTGTCTTTTTATTCATGTCTCTGTTTGACGTTGTTTCCCATTTGTCTGCCCCTTTCTCTCTCTGTGACATATGAGTGACAGCGACTTTATTTCATGCTCATGAATAATTGTGAGGCGGTCGAGTTTTTTTCACGAGCTCTCGTGGGCCCCATAAATTCTTAATTAAAACCTTTATTCACCTGGAGGTGGGCGCAGTTGGCACGAAACACTTGCCGTAATAAGAGGAAGCAGCACCGAAGTAGGTGCGAGGGAGCGAGAGGGGATGATGAAGCTGAATAATTCGCGGAAATGAATGATTTTCATGAGAATGCGCGGGCGATAAAAGTAGGAAACATAAAAAGGAAAGAAAGGAGAACACGAAAAGAAGAAAAGCAGAAAAAGGAAGTGTGGACAAGGACGAGAGATGAGGAGGATGAGTCACTAAGTGGAAGAGCTCATTTTAATTCACAGCCGGAAATGACGTACTCTGGAAAATTTGCACGCATCCTGGAGGAGATGGATGGAAGGAAGGATGGGGAGAATTTTGAAGAGATAATCAGACACAAGAGAATGTGTAACAATATATGAACAACAACAGGACTAACGATAGAAACAATAATTACGACTAGAACAACAACGATGACAAGAACAACAGCGACGACAATAACAACGACAAGAACAACATCTACAGCAATAGCTATGACAACAATCGAGAAAGAAGATCATAGTTCATCGAGGAATCAATGACCGATTTCCTTCAAGCCAAATTGCGGTAAGTCTGCATCGCCTGTGTGTCTGTGTGCGTGTGAATTTGTTTTTTTATAACATTATGTGTGCATGTAAGCGTCTGCATTCGCGATTGATATGCACAAATTACAGAGATATCCAGAGGTTGTCAAGATAAATAGAATAAATAGAATCTGTTAACTAGAGCAACAACAAAGACAACAATATTTTCAACAAGAGTAATAAGGTTTATAACAACAACATCGACATCTACACGAATATCAAATGAAGCATCGCAGACAGCAGTAACAACAACAACAACAAGATGGAGATAAAACCATGATAGCAAATGCAGGCGTGAGGATAAGAACGAGATGGAGACAAAGAGAAGGCGATGACCGATGAAGATGAACCGAATGATGAGAAAGGTTGAGAGAAAGGGTGAGAGGGGCAGGGAGAGTGAGAGAGAAAGAGAGAGAGGGAGTGGGAGAGATGAAGAAGGTGGAAGATAGGGGAATGTGATCGAGAGAAAAATAACGATTGAAGAGACAGGTTGAATGGATCTAAGCGAGAAACAGAAATAGAGACAAATGAGAGACAGAAAATGAGACAGATGAGATGGAGCAAGAGTGATGAAAGAAAAGAAAGAGAGTTGGGAGAATGGATGAATGTGGAAACCACAAAATGCGGTGGGACCCCGGAGGAAGAAAACAACATGAATCGAGGTCAAGGAGTAGAAAATGGAGAAACTCGATTGCTGCATCCAAAGCGAAGGAGGATCAAAGGAAAGCAAAACAAAGGAGGAGGAGGTGGGAAATGGGGGAATGAATCTTTTGTATTTATTCCACAATTAATCGCAATGAAAATTAATGAGGAATAAAACGAGGCCAACTTAAGGACATTCACGACGTCCTGATCGCGTTGCCGCCGACGGCGACATGTCAGATGCAGATGTGGACAGACAGGCGAACAAGAGAGAGAGAGAGAGAGAAAGATAGAGAAGGGGAGCGAGAGAGAAAGAGAGCGGGTGGAGCGATTGCGTGCGTTATCGCTTAATTAAATCCACATCTTATTCATGTAAATTCCTTTGTTTCAGCTTTCTCCCTCCCACCCCCTGTGCACACATGCGAACTTTTATCACACGCAATCAACATCTGTCTCCTTCTCATGCCCCTGTCTCCCTCTCTCTGTCGTTCGTTGTTGTTTCGACAGAAATTAAAATTCATGCGGTGACGCCGAGAGAATTTCTCTGGATTTTTATTGAATTCCATAAAAAAAAAAAATATTTGCATTTCGTTGCATGCGTTTAATCAAATATTTTATTCGCCTCTGGGACTCAAGGACAACGGCTGGCATGCAAAGCGGATGAAAAGTAGCTGTTGTTGGAGATGAAGCTGTACGTGAGAGAAGAATGGAGGATAATATGTCCTCTTCTTCGAGAAGGTCACTGATTCAATTCCGACTAAGATCAAAGGACGATTTTGAGATATATTTTTGTGGTGTGTCTCAAGTTTTTATAGTTAAATTTTTTAGTTTTTTAGCAGACAACTGTCCACATCAATTCACCTACTTCAATCTCTTTTCCGCCCACTATTAAACAACAAACTCGACTCTTTCTATCTCTTCAATATCCATAAAAGCAAAACACATCGAGTTTTATTCTTTCTCTGACTTATTCCCGGCCTCCATCACCTCAAGAAGTTCTAATTTCATAGTTCTGACTCCGCCTTCTAACCCCACCCCTATGCGGAGTGAGTCACCGCCCCTCCATGCTCCGGCCCCTCGTCCAATCGGTCGTAATTTGTCAATTGAAGTACATGAAGCGTTGCATTGGCCGCCCGACACTCGTCGAGATAAACGCGTATTCATCGCATGATAAATTAATCCCTCTGGTCAGTCAGTCTGGTCCACCTCCCTATCTCTCTCTCTCACTAGTTCTCCCTCTCTCACAATCCTACTACACCCACCCACCCACAAAAAAAAACAAACACCTCGACTTTCGTCCTTGTATGCCCTTCATTATTGATGAATGATACGTTTCTTGAGAAATCGACCAAAAGAAAGAATGGAACAAAGGAAAAAGAGGACAAGACACGAGGGAGAAATGGGTGAGTGGGAGAGAGAAGCAGCGGGACAGTGAGTGAGGAGCAAGAGAGAAGGGAAGAGAGGAAAAGTCAAAGAAGGCGACGCAAACGAACGATGATTTATGCTCGTGCGTTATGACTCGCCGTGTTCTTGTCTCACTCACAGCGATAATAAATTCAATAAAATTCAATATCAATTCGCATCCGTCCGCAGCCGCTCCCACCACCCAACCTCCCCAACATCAGCGCCCACCTTCATTTTATCGACAACACCGACAATGAAATCGGCAGTGGTCACATTGGTTTTAATTAAAATCCCATTCATTCCCGTTCATTCGACCATGTTTTCAGCATGATTCCTTCCTGCTCATTCCAACATCCTGCTGTCTTTGGAATCTTTTTGCCTTGATCGCCTCCCCGCATTCGCTCCGTTGTCTCATGTTCTCGCTGAATGGATTCTTCAGTGGACGAAAATAGTTTCGGTTATTAAAAAGTTTCCTGATTTCGCAGAGGTACCCGAAGTGAACGAACAAGAGATGAATGGATGTAGTGAAGGTCAAGAGACAATGCGAGGATGATGGTCGATGGGGGCGACGACGGCGAATTTCGCCCACCTTGTGCCAGGATTCTCACAGTCCATCGATGTCTGTCCATCGTTTGTCCTACGGTAGTCTGAAGTTTTCCCTTTGTCCGATCCGACCTCCTCGGTCATCCTCTCGCTATTGTTCTATGTCCTTGTCTCCATAGGTTCCTCTTTCTTTGTCCTGTTCTCCATAGGTTATCCTTCTTTGTCCTAGTTTCCATAGGTTTGTCTTTCTTTGTACCGTTCTTCATAGGTTCTCCTTTTTGTCCTGATCCCTATAGGTTTCTCTCTCTGACAACCTACTCTCCACAGGTTTCTCTCTCTTTCATTCTGCTCTCGATAGGTTTCTTACTCTTTCAGTATGCTATCCATGGGTTTCTCTTTCATTGTTCATTGTCCTTCTGGCCATTACAAGCGATTCGTTGTTCGATTTTTGATTGATTTTTGATTTCCTCAACCCACTCCAGATCTCTTAACATGTGTATATACTCCCATCGCTCTAAGGTTAAGTACTCCCTCTCACTCTCTCTCTCTCTCTGATTGCCGGTGGTTCATTTGTAATTGAAAAAACTTTGTAAACGTTGTAAAAACGTCGTAAACAATTTAATCAAGGAGAAACGCATATAAAGTGGGAGTGAGGAAGAGATAAGGAGAGAGGTAAGGATAGGAGAAGGGAAGGTGAAATGTAGTAAAATAAGTGAAGGTCGTTAAATGCGAAATTTGAGATGGAAATATAATAGAGCAGACGAATGTGGACAATTGATCGAAAAACTCGCTCTAGAGACGACAGACGAGAAAGGAAAGAAGAAATGAAGATATCATCAGAATGAAAGAGAGGGGGCGATAAAATTAGGAGAAAGGGGGGGAGGAAAAACTCGGCAACAAGGACACGTGTGCCCAATTACACGTGGGTCGCTAATATAATAAAATACCGAAGTAACGAAATTCTGAACTTCGGGAACCGCAACAACAAGAATGTCAACCACAACCACTTAGGGAAAACCACAACAATAAGAATGACAACAACAACAATAATAACAACAACAACTTGACACCTGTCTCCAATCGCTATGGTTTATATCATTGCCAACAACAATAAAAACAACAATGAGTACATTCCCAACCATTAATGTGTGGTTATTATTACAATTGTTGTTGTTATTATTATTATTTTTATTGTTTCCATTACAGTTGTCACCGCAGGCGGTTTGATTAATGAGTATGAAAGCGAGAATGCGATATAAAGAAATTAGTAAGCAGAGAAAAGGTATGAGAGAGAGAGGAAGGGAGCGTGTGGGAAAGAGTGAGAGAGAGTTTGACGTAGTTTACACATTGTCAAGATTTCATCGACGCCACGCCCACCATCAATGTCGACCGCGGCATCGTGTGTGCGAACACACACAAACATCCACACACACATTCATATACATACACATAGACAATGACAACCTCCGATCACTGACAATTAACCGCCAACAAATGCCGCGTTGCCAACGGCAGCCACTAATTGCTTCAAATCAATAGACAACTTGGGAGAGAGAGAGAGGTAGAAGTTGACTGAGATTAAGAGAGGATGAAAGAGTGGGAAGAGGAAGAAGAGAGCGAAAGGAGGCAACTGTATCAACTTCTTCGTTCTTCATACCCAAGTTTCGGGTGTTGCTTCATCCTCTTGCCCTCTCTCTATATCTCTCTCTCTCTATTCCGTTTTCTCCCTATCTATCTCTATCTCCTCCCACTGAACGACTTAGATAAAAGTTCGGAGTTGACGACAACAGCTGCTGATGCAAGATGAACTGGGACGAGACGATGGGTGAGGGACGAAATCGCGAAACAACGGGGCGTATGAGCAACATCCATTGCTCAAACAGAAGTGGAGGACGAGGAGAAGGGGAGAAGGAATAGGAGAAGAGGAGGAGAGGAGGAGAAGGGATGGAGAAAGAGACTCGATACTCAACTGTTGCAGATGCAGTCGTAAAAAAGGAGAATAAAGAGCAAAAGCCGAAATAAAAACAAGGGAGAATATCACGAAAATATCCCCGAAATTGGAATGGAAAATAAACGAAAATAAATTAAATTTCAAACGAGAGCTCACGAGGGAGCGAGAGCGACGTGAGGGAGATTGAGGTGGAGGAGGGATAGAGAGATAGAGAAATATAGATAGATGGAGAGAAAGGAAAAGGGATGGGAAGAAAAAATCTTCGGCCTGCCAAACACATCAGATAGAAGAGCAACAAACGACAGATCGGATGCAAACAAGATACCAACAACAATAAAACAACAACGACAGCTTTAACAAGAACAATAAAACAACAACAATAACGATGACAACTATAACAAGAACAATAATCACAACAACAGGCTTTTACAAGAAAAATAAAAACAACATATGCATTTATGGCCATCATAAAAACGATGCCGAAGATGCAAAGATAATAAAATCTTGCAAATATAAACCGAGAGCGTGGAACGGGTCAACAGACGACAACAAAAACAACGTTTGGCGCAACAATTCACGACAATGAAGATGGTGATGTCGACAACAACAACAACAACAACGACGGAAACAACATCAATCAACGATAGCAACAACAATAAATACATCAGGTGCTCGCTCGCAAATGGTTTCGTATTGCGTAAAATAATTTCGAGAGTGTGGGAGAAAGTATGAGTGAGTGAGTGAGATAGAGAGCGAGAGAATGAGTTAGAAGGATGGAGACTGAGTTAGAAAGAGAGAGAGAATGAGTTCGAAGGTGTGAGCAGAAGGAGGTAAAGCGGAAGGGACGGAGTCGGTAATTTCGGTGATTATGCGGCGAATTTCGCAATTTGCTGTTAATTTGTCGTTGTCGGCAATAAAAATTTCGTCACGGGAACCGAAGTGGGAGCAAATATTAAATGGAATATTTTCAACAGTCGCCTGTTGAACGAGATACAGACACAACAACGGATATCGAATGGGGTTATATAGGGATAATGATAGGAACAATGTCTGGAATCAAACTGAGGATTTACCCAAATGATATATGTATGTACATATCTTTAGAATGTATATATGTATAGAATGAGGAAAAGTTAGAAACAAGATGAGAGAATGGAATAAAATGAAAAAAAATCCAATCAAATCATTGGCACCCGACAATACAAACTACTCATAGGGACTATAAGGACACAAATAATGTCACCCGAGACAAAGTATGATTGTCCAACTAACAAGGGGAGGAATTCCAGCCTCATGGCATGGTGATGGATCATCTTTTGGTCTATTCGTCTTTGGTCCATTCGTCTTTGGACATTTCTTCTCAGTGCAATTCGATTCGATTATGTGACAATGGACTTCCTGGATACTTCGCTCGGTGATTCCCAATTTGACGAGAGTGTGCGACGCTCCCGACTCGCCCGCCCTCACATTGAAAAACTGTTCTGACAAATTCTCCGACAAACTCGATCGATTTATAAATGCTTGCTCAAATACAAGTCGTGGCGTGAGGCAGAGGGGCAGAGGGCGAAGTGAGTGACGAAAATGGCGCTAACGCTCATCTGTCAGATGTGAGCGAGCCACACATGCTCACACAGACACACTCTGACTCTTACACACTCAACTCGACTCCACTCGCCTTGTCTCCCCTCGCCTTGTCTCGATTTTCCTCCTCACATGATGCCCGACTCAGGGCCGTCCCGGAACGACGACGAAGGAGCCGCCGAGTGCCGACGAGAGCACGTCTCAATCCGGCTCCGATGGGATTACGTCACCCCCCGCTTCCGCCCTTCATCTCATCTTTCTTTATGGGATTCAACTCCACCCCAACCGACTCGACTCGATGTGGTCTCGAGAGATGTGAAGTTGGAGCGCTTTCATCGGGTCTGGCGATTCGACTGCGATTGGGAGAGTCTGCCACGCCCCCTTCCATACCATGGTGCCACCGCAGCTTCGGCTCATTCATCTCTGGTTTGGCTTTTTGCACACATGTGATCCATCATTTGTCACATTTGTGCTGCTGCCTCAGTCACTGTCAATGTGAGTTGTTCTGAGTTCTGGTTTCCGTTGTCGTCGTCGTCTTTCTTGTTATTGTTCTTCTTGTTGTCGTCATCGTCGTTATTCTTGTACTGCGGTTGCACACACATCTTCCTCTGCCTCGGCCCCGCCTCCCGTCGCACTCTCATGATGAAGAATCGAATCTCGTCTCGCATAACTTAAGCCGGACTTTTATTGTTCTTGCGGCTGGCGGTCGACGCTCCAACACAAGCACGAAATTTCGCATTGTCCGAAGATACAATGGCCACCCCGCATCCTTCAGTCGGGATATCATTCCAAAGTCGAACGTTCGAGATACTTTGCATATTTCGTCTGTGTGTCTTGTGACCGCGATAATTTCGGATAATCCTCGAAGAATTTGAAAGTTTCTTCGAGAGAGCGAGAGCTGAGAACTTCGGAACAACTTCCGAAGCCGAAGTCAGCGGTCATTAGTGTCGAAAGAATCTCTCGGATAATTTTGTCTGCTTCATATCTCGTTTCTCGGGAGGAGTCAAAATAGATGGAAATCGTCTGATAAATCCGTGATTTCATTAGGAATTCGACATGTTTCTGACATTTTCGCTCTCACTCCCGCCCTCGGCCTCGCCGCTGTCCTTTTCGCCTCTAAATAAAACATTTAATTCGATTGGAAGACGGAACGGAGGACGAAAGACCAAGGCAAAAACTTCGGAAAATGAGAAATTAGCTCATTGATAAACACATATAAATGAACGAATATCAATAAACAAACAACCAAACACACACACAAACTCATATCTCAGACCCAGAAACACATCCACCAACACGAAAACTCACACACCCACACTAATACACCCACATTCACACACCCACACTCACACACGCAGGAACGAAACCGTCAGTCGATAAAATTTGTTTTTTCACACGCTGCGGAAGTTGATTGATTTAGAGTGCGAATGAGATGGGGAGAGTGGGCGAGAGTGAGAGAGTGATAGGAAACGAAGTTTGGCGAAAATGCGAGAAACCTTCAAAAGCACGCACACATCCAAGGACGAAGGAGGCGGGAAATAAATACGACAGCCAGAAGATTAACACATACAAAGAAGAGAATTCAAGAGGGAAAATATTTTTGTTCCAAATAAGAGATCATTTCGACAAGATACATGTATTAGAATATACAGCGTTATACGGGATACAAAACCAAGAGTGACAGAGACAGAAATATAGAGAAAGAGAGAGTGAGAGAGTGATAGTGACTTGAGATCGTGTTTGCTTTTACGACATTTAGATTAAATTTCTACACGTGTGTCGAGCATAAAAACCGCAACAACAACGGCGGCAATGAAAACAACATTAAACAAATGTATCTCACGGCACGCCAAAGGTAAAGTATCTCAGCGGTTGGCAAAATACCATTAACTGCAATTAGCGATGATTTATAGTCTTTGCAACAGTGTTTTCTTTTCCCACTGTTTTCTTTCAAACGATGTGAATCATTTTTATAGTCATCGCGTTGCGCCAAATGATAAAAACGATTTCGAATTAGAGTTCAAGTTTCAGTGCAACGTGTTCGGAAACTCTGATTCGGGGTTCACAATTGCATGATGTATTGCAATTTGAATTGATTTGACGTCATCAAAATGGTTTTCAGATGGTCTTTCACATTTAACAGAGGTCCAGAGATCATCTACAGGGAATCATTTCAAGGCTCTTGATTGATTTGATTTGATTTTCTATAGAGAACTCTTCAATATTTGATTATCAAAGTCTAAAAAGAGCATCGTCATTCAGGGATCGCTTCCAAATGATCGGAAAACAAGAAAAACCTCCATCCGAGATTTTCTTTGAGAGTTTATTTTTTATTTTTCAATTCTTTAATTGAATTTCTGGAATTGTCTCTCTCGATGTGGGTTTTTGATTTCATTGATAACATTCACTATTCACTATATGTATAGAAATCATTAAATTTTACAATTAGACCTTTGTTTGATTTCTTTCTCCATCTGCTTCATATTCACCATATGATAGAGCTTTCAACCATTGCCCTCGATTGACAGGTTTCCAAAAGAGGAGGAAGAGGCAGAACAATGGACAAAGGATGGGAGAGAGAAAGGGTCGGAGAAGAACGAGTGATTGGGTATTGAGGTCGGTATTGAAGCCTCCCCCGAAGTGGCCCCAAACAATAAACTCAAATGGAGGCAGTTCATGAAAAATTCACTTATGCGAACCGAACACATCACGTTACTCTTTATGTCCTGCTGACAACAACAAAAAGAACAACAATAACAAAAGCAACAACAAGAATAACAATAAACAATGTTATAAACAAACAAAACAATACTCACAAAGACTCAAATAAAAACATATGAATACAAAAAGAAAATAACAGTCATAAAATGAAAATCACAACGATGCCTTTCTGTCTCTGTCTGATGGTGGAACGGACAGACAGACGGACACTGAGTCGAAAAATAAACGGACGCATACACATGTAAACCCTTAAATATTCATAAAATCAACCAGTCTCACATATAGGAAATAGGAAAGAGATAGAGACAATACAACAAAAGCCGAAATAGAGAGGAAGAAAGTGACAAAATATTAATGGCAAGTCGTAGTCGCTGGATCGAGTGAGGGAGAAAGGGAAATGCTTCAGTGTGCGTGTGTGTGTGTGTGGGTGCCGCCTTTGACCTTTATACTGGGTGTGTGCAGGTTTGTTGGTTCTGTCTATGAGGGAGGCCCGTGCGTGTGTGCGTGGGCTCATAATTTGTGGTATTATAATATTACGTGTTCTTCGTACTCTCGCCCCAAAATCCCTTCCTCCATCCCTTTTCGCTTCCCTCCCTCATCTTTCCTCCTTTCTACCAATTTTCGCATTTTCCCCTGAGATTCTCTGAATTTCTTCTTCTTTTTTCTTTCTTACTCGTGGTTGGAGGTGGGGATTGAATTTTAGTCAAATTATTGACATTCCGCCGAAAAGGAGATATTATTATCATTGTGCTTGTTGTTGTTGTCATTGTGGGGGTTGTTGTTGTGGTTTTTATTGTTGTTTAAAGTCTGTGACTTAAAAAAGGACTCCCTCCGACTGGGCGTCTCATGTGTAGCGAAATAAGCTAGATCAGATGTCATTGTGTAAGAAATCCCCCCCACACACACACACACAAACACAACGCACACAACTACATGTCGCCTGGCACACGTACACAACGACAACAAGGATTCACGCATACGCCCGAGTGCGAACAGCTGTGAAAATTCAAATGTAAATTGAGTGTGAAGCGATGGAGGCGGGAAGGTAGAATAGAGACAGAAAGAGCGAGGGCTATATGGGAAGTGGCCATGTGAAAGATCAGGAGCGCCTGTGGGATGCACGTGTGTGTGTGTGAGTGTGTGCGATTTGTAAACCAGTGGTGACAAAGGAGAGGGGACAAAAAAGAGGTCGAAGCGGAAGCCACACAGAAATCAAACATATTTCGCATAACAATTTCACTGATTGCTTTTCCTCGAATTATTTATCTCTCATCCTAATCCTCCGTCTCATTCGCACCCCAGCCCAGAGACACGCAATTTTTCGTTGTCTCTTTCGGTCGGACATCTATTCGGGATTCCTGCTCCTTGTCTTTCTTTCACGTTGATTCCCTCCTTCTTCTTTCCTTCGTGCGTGTCTTCCATTTGTAATTCAAATTAGTTCGGATTTCGATTGTGAGCCTTGTTAGCCCGCCTATTGTTGGTGTGGTTGTTGTTCGCCCCCTCCTCCTTCTCCTCCTTGGACGGATGTGAGGCGCGTGTTTGAAATCCCACGCGAATTACGAATTGAAATTCCATCAGTTAATTATTTTCTTGTTCACTCGCAATTCATCGAAGAATCGACTTTTAATTACCGAGCAGCAGAGGAGGAAAATTCTTCTCCTCCGAGTGTGGAAGGAGTTCCCACCATACATGCGCCCTATTTTGCATCTCTCTCTCTCTCTCTTTCTCTTTCACTTCGCATTTTCTCTCGAACCCGCTTTGGAATTCCTGAAAATAGTCTTCGAACACTCAACTTGCTTCGGCCGAACCGGAAATAACGACAAAAAGCTTTTCTCCGTTTCCGGCAGCACTGAACCTGAGAAGGCGTCCAGAATTTGACCCTTAAGATTTTCGAAACTCTTCTTGGAAATCCCTGGAGAGAAAAGTCTTAATGGCTCGGGTCAATGGCTAGAGTTAAGAGAATCTTTATAAATATTCAAATTAAATAATCTGCTGAATTTTCCCAAATATATCTCTCCTAGAGACATCTACAGTGAATTATCTCGTTTGCGCATACATCGTTTCCTTGCGAATTTCGTTATAATATCCGACAACAATATATGGATTCTGGCAGCTATCCAAGGAAACCAGACCAGAGTGGGAGAGATTGAAGAAGATAATAAAGACTCCGCTGACGAGACTTCGAATTTTACGCTCTTTCTCGGTAATAAACCTGATAAGACCCGATAAATCCTAATACGCCATAAAGCTTTAAGAACCATGGAGAACATGAACCAAACGATATGTCCGCCCGTCCGCCGCAAGGGTCAATTCGAGGGCAAAATAGTTGCTGATGAAGTATTGCAACTTTTTCGAATTTCACAATTTTGTTAATCCATTGTTTTTAAATATTCCCCCATAATTTTTTTTTGTACGATAATTCCATTGAATAGTATGAAAATCTATTTAATCCTTGTGATCCGATATTTTTCAGAATTAGGAACGCAATACAAATTTCACATTCACTTCATCAATCAGTGAAAAAATCCCGTATGTATGTGTATGCCGATGGAATTTATTAGAGTGCGAATCCCATTGTTCGCATTGCAAGTTTTGATCTTCGTTTAATACCGATATTTCAATCCATAATTTACATCAACAACAACAACAACAATGCACTCTAAGTGGCGACCCTTCATTCGCTTGAAATTCAATCAGAGGAATATTTCATTCCATGGAATATTTATTTATACATTTTTTTTTCGTATTATTTAATTCCCTACACGAATCCCATACATTTGTGTGTTAGTGAGAATGCAGGTGTATGTGTGCGTGTGTAGGCGCTGTATGTGTATGTGATTGACATGATATTTACATGAGAGTTTCCTCGAAGTTCTTCTTTCACATCATTTAAATCTCACTTGGGTTCCGACATCGCTTCGTCCTTCCGCACCCGCTTGCATTTCCGGTTCCTGTACGCCATACATATGTTGCCGTGCGATAATATTATATTCCACAAATTCAATTCTCTTCGTCTCCTTCTTCTTCCATCGCTTCCTACTTCCCTCCACATCGATATCTCCGTGCCTCTCACCTGTTAAACCAGCATTTGTTGCCAACTTTTCACTTGTTTTGAGGTTTTTCACTTTTTGTTTCGCATTCTCACATCCATCAGCCGTAGGCGGTTGTCAGAATCCTTGCGTCGCTTTTACCCGGAATTATGAATGTTCTCCAATTGCGTTTTATTCTCCTTGTTAGTACAAATGTTCTTCACCTCCTCCGCCTGCTTTGCTTAATTCTTGATTGACATTTGTTACATTTTCCAATTGAATTTCGTTCTTTCTCCGAATTGACGTCCTGATTGGTTCCTTGCCTTGCCGCTTACCCCCGGACTCAATATTCAATTCGAGAGCATATGCTCGCTCTTATTTCGACAAAGATGAGGGTTCCTGGGCCGAAGAGAGAGAGTGAGGGAGAAAACCTTCCTCTCGTCACTTGAGAACTTCTGTCATCGGCTCGTTTCGAGCACTTGCTATCCTTCATTGCGACTTTGCATAATCCTGCGTCTGCGATAAGTAACCACAGTCCCGAAAAGGACTTCAGTGAACCGAACCACA
Source organism: Coelopa frigida (assembly GCA_017309665.1). Classification (NCBI taxonomy): domain Eukaryota; kingdom Metazoa; phylum Arthropoda; class Insecta; order Diptera; family Coelopidae; genus Coelopa; species Coelopa frigida. Next base: position 12,237,477 of record CM029561.1, on the reverse strand, counting down.
AGACGACGACGATTGAGTCCGCCCCAGCCCCAACTCTGGACCACTTCCAGCCGACCCGCAGAAGGGTTCTTCCGTCCAAAAGTCCTCTTAGCTTCGTGCCTTTGTGCGGCGTCAGAACAAAGCTTAATGGTCCTTAAGTGTGCAGTGCGAAAGCCGTCGAGAAGGATCTGCTGTTGTAGTCAAATTTGCGAAGGATTTCCTTGGCCTTCGCCACCCACCAACCCACTCTCCATCGGATTCGGCACTCAACCAACAACATCGGCGTGTGAATGAAAAGGAGACCATTTGGAGTCGTTTCATTTTTTCCAAGTATCAAGTGCTCTCCTCTATTCCTCTTTTTTAGAAAATATTTGAATACAATAAAGTGGTTGAATACAATAAAGTGTTGAATGCAATAAAGTCGTTGAATAAAATAAAGTCGTTGAATACATTCAAATGGTTCAAGTGGTTGGGAAACTCAAGTATTTTGAACAATTTCAACCGGTGAAAGTCAATGGAACATGGATTCCGGCCACAGTGAAAATAAATTCGATGCCAAATTGATGGCATTTAATTGCGAACTCCTTTCGATCCAATAAGACTTCGAAGCATGAAGCATGACTTCGAAGATCGAACAGAGTCTGCCTCCGACTTTCCGGTCGGTTCTGGCTCGGGTTTTCATGTCAGACAGACAGACACTTGATCACTTAAGTGTGTTGGAGTGTAAATATTTTATTCGGTACATGTCGTTTACACACATCTACACTCAGACGAGAGTGAGTCTGTGTAATTCCACTTCGTGCTCGTCCTGCCAGGCCTCGCATGCGACGAGTATCAGCGTGTGAGAATGACTGTGTGAGTGTGAGTGGCTATTAGTGTGAGTGGCTGTGTCTAAGTGCCTCTGTGTGTGTTCGTGTCTTCGTATCATCGTGTTTGAGAATCCCCGAGTATTTATATTAAATGATGTTGCTTTTACTCGTGATCCCCGCTCTCCGGATGAGAGCATCCAGAAGTGTTTAAGTGGACGCTCACCTTCTGGCATTTGTCTCTGTCCGAGGGACGGCGAACGGAACGACCAAAGACAGATATCCGGGAATCCACGATAGAAGACATACGAAGCTCGATAAAGACAGGGACAAAAAGGAAGAAATAGCACAAAGTCGGAGAGACAGTATTACTTCCAGACAAACGGAGAACTAGAGGCAAGGACAGACATACAGTAAGAGAGACAAAGAGAGAGAGAGAGTGTATTGTATATGGCAAGTTGCAGAGACAGACATGGCAAGTGGCTTGTTATGCAGGCTGCTTATCTTGTCCTGAATAATTGAGTGCAATGGTTGTTCCATTCATTAGTGTCAGACAGACAGACAGCATTTCATTCACCTCCCACTCTCTGCTCGACTATTGTCTTGCTCTCCGATGTCTTCATATCCTTGGTGATCCTAACTGGCATTTAATGCATAAATTATGGACGCCTCACCCCCGATCCATCGTTACACGAGGTTCTCCGGTGACATTTGTTCTCCATTCACTTCATAACATCCGGCTTTTAACAGAATTTCCAATATATCCAAATTCATGAGGTTAATATTCTTTTTTGATCGACATTACAAATGTTATTCTGTGGACAAGTTCTCTTTATTTCGTTTGCTCGGCATTGTCCGAAATTACCAACATTTCATACTCACACACCCATGAGGTTTCTCTGTAATTGCTTTTACAACTAAATGTATGAGACCTTTATAGCATAACGTTTCCCGCAAATATCCTGCAGTCATCTGTCTAACCATTTCAGTGTATTGTCTAGACCTAATTGCGAATTATTCCACGTCATCGAATGAACGTCACTTTGATGAATTATCAGAAATTTGTAGCATATATTCGGCGACTAGAAGCTCCCATCTCAAATCGCGTGGTGTTTGATTTCCAATTATTAGAATAATTTCCATCGAATTCTGAATTTCCAGAACACATGCCTCCATGCCATCTCTTGAAGATAGCATGGAGTTTTCGATTCACTGTATCATCATCAATTTAGGAGAATTTCTATTCATCTAACTTAGCTGGAGTTTTCAAACTTCGCTCGGTCCGAAATTCAGTTCAATTATGATGGAAGCGATGGATTAATCTAATTATAGAATGGAAGACCGAGATAAGTATTAAAAGAAAACCCCAGAAAGTATTAAATTAAGCGAAGAGAAGTAACTTGTAATTGAATTAGTTGACATTGGCGAAGAAGGGGATAATTTGTTGACGGGGTTATCACCGCTCGCCCGCGAAGTAAACACGGCAACAACTTTATTAGAGCAACAATACCGTCACGGCGAGCAACAACAACAATGACAATATTATTAACAACAAACCGAAAACACGGCTTAAAATTAATGAGGGGATTTTAGCCATTCATTTCTATTTCCTCGGCAGGATCAAGGGACAACGAATTCGCCAGAGAGAAACAGAGAGAGAGAGAAAGGACGAAGTTGCGGACGAACTAGTTAATAAATTACGATCTTTTCACTTCATCCGCGCTTTCATAAATTTCATCCTCCACCTCGCCTTTGTCTCCTCGTTCACTTCCGCTCAGGTCGGGCGTAAACGGAAACTCAATTAAGGCGCCTCTAATGGAACTGAAAGCAAATCATTACCGAATATTTGTTTGTGCTCGCGAGGCAATTCAATTCTAAACAGGGGGAAAATTTCACAATATTTTCTACTTCCTCCAGCATTCATCTATTGACATTTTTGATCCTTTGAAAACACCCGGCCCGGACCGATGGAATTCGAGTCGGGCTTTGTGGAGTAGAGCCTCGCCCTCCTCCCCTCCCGTCCGGCATCCCAACACATGCGGTTTCTGCTCGAGTCAAGAGTGATGAGATCGAAGAACAAAGGATTCCCCAAGGGTCCTGCAATGCAAACTCACCTCGACCCAACACGAAAATAGTTTCATTCGCTCCGAAATAGCAATAGTGCACAAGACAACCGGGTGAGTGGGAGACAGATGGGCATACAGAAGGTCGGGATGAGGATGATGATGTTCGAGGACTATTTTTATCGCAAAGAGTCTCTGGGCCAGACATCCGGCAACCTACGACAATATTTGGCCGAGGACAACCAGGATGGCCGGAGCCCAAAGAAGCCGACGTCGTCGTCGGCGTCATTGCCGTAGCCATCATCAGAGCGACAGACATTTCTATTCCGACGCACACTTTGTACAGCTTGGTGAAAGAGGGCGAAAGAGAGAGAGAGCGGTGGAGGAAATTTGTACGTGATGAGCAAGAGGCAGAAGGAGAGAGATAGAGGACGAATCGGAAGAAGGTGTGGGAGCGGTGGCGCAAATTATAAAAGTTACGCAAGCAAACTAGAACTTCTGATAAAGATCAATAAAAGTCCCAGGAAAGAAATTACGTTTTCGCCGGCAGCAGATGACGACACGAAGGACTTCTTCTGTGGGGAGTCGATACAAGGAAGTGGAAGGCGACGGAATGGATGGCGGAGAATTTAGGATGGATTTTGACTTTACACCGGGGATTTGCCTCCAGGGCCTTCGACGGCGAATTATGGAGCTGAGAGATTACGGCGAAATTGACCTTCGCAACCCCATCTGGGGATCGGTGTTGATTTAATGTTTTAGGGAAGCCTTTGCTCAAAATTTCGATGGTTTTGCATCAAATTGGTATGCGCCTCACTATCGTTCCATAGGCTATGTAACGCTTTAACGGTCAAAATGGCTAACATTCGTCATCAATCACCGACGGTGTAGTGTTTCGGAGCCGTGTTTCTCATCCATTATTAAATTGAAGTCCACTCCGGCTCCCACTCACGCCCTCTTCGCCCTGACAAGTGGCGCCCCTGGTCGCTGTCTGCGGCCCCGGACATTTCTCTGGGTACTAGTTTTAAAATTCTTTCAGCCCACTTACCTTTCGCCGAGCTAGCACTCGTGAACCAGGAGCTCCACCGCTCGATCCAAGACGGTAAATCCTCAGCTCGTTGGCCTGTCCACTGTCTGTCCTTGTGTCTGTGTGTCGGCAGGCCTTTCGGATGTCTGTCCGCGTGTGTGTGTCCTGTGTTGATGTGCGTTCGTTCGGCTGAAACCGTGGACGTTTTGTTGACTTCTGTTACACTTTCTACTTTAAATAATTTAGTTTTCACTTCTTGTTTTTGTTTTTGCCTTTCGTTTTCTTTTAAAGTCTGTTGTTGTTGATGGAGTTGGGTTATTTTCTAGCTTGGGTTTTAATGTACTTTTTGTTATTCTTATTGTTGTTTTTATTATTGTTGTTTCTTTTATTATTATTGTTATTTTGTAGTATGTTTGTTGTTGTTCATAAAACAGTAAAGAATTCTGCACAAAATGAAATAGCTTATTATTATTGTTGTTCCTTGTTATTTTCGGCTCATTTTCTTGTTCGAGTGCTAAAATTCTTCGACTGTTGTCGTTGTTGTTGTTGTTGTCGTTGTTGCTATAATTTGCGAGCTTCCACTCTAAGCATGAAAATTTGAAGATTGAAAATCTCCTTAAATGAGTCTCGGCGGTCTTCCTTATATAATGATTACATTATGCCATGAACAATTCACATGAACCGAAATGAGCTTCATCCGCCATCAGTCAACAGCTGATACTCTAGACCATTTTCGCCCCCTTCTCCTCTGCCTGACCCGATTTAAGTATTCAATTATTTTAATTCGACGATTCATTAAAATGAAGACTCCGTGGGGAGAAGGAGTGTCAGGCGTTGATGGAGGGATTAACACGATCACTGATAGAGGTGATGGGGGGATGGAACTGCATTGAGAGACAGACTAACCACATGGTTAAGACTATACTCGAACTCTAAACATATTGGAGACTTCATTTAAGGATGATGCGATCAGAATATAAGAGTGATTGGTTTTAATTAATGTTTACATAGAGAAATACATATCTCATTGTCTATAACCACATGGATAATACTCTAAATTAACTCCAATAACAATAGAGAGATAGCATTTATGGTGGATGGAGGCATCTTATAAGAGTTATTAGTTTAAATAAACCATACATAGAGAGATTTCTCTTTTCATTCTACCATCCTAATCAAAATATCGTAGGATGAAAATTTGAAAGGGAAATTAGGGATAATTGGAATGGAATTGATTCCATGTATTATGGGATTTATGCCATTTGCTGTATATTCTGTATATGCTGTAATTTCTTAATTGAGTGCGGTCTTCCCAGGAAGGTTGGCTGTAATCCTGGAATTGCTTCAGAGTCAATGTCAAGCTCATCCATGAAATGATTATTTCGAAGTGCTCTTTTTATAGCGCACAGGGAGCAGTGAAGAGTGAGAGATAGAGATAGAAATCCATGGCTGCAAGTAGTCGGAGAGCAACCAGAACATGAAAATCCCTCTAAGTAGATGTGCATGAATGTTTGCTCAGATCCTTGGCCAACGGAAATCGAAAGAAAATAAATTCGATCGACTGAAAATACGAAGAATCGAGTCGGGAACTGAAGGAATCGTTGAAAGTGGGCGGAGTAATAAACAAAACCGAGAATTGAAAAGGGGCAAAGGAGGGAAGATGATATTTTACGACAGCGGGAGAAATCTATACTCTAGGATCAAAGAAAAATAACGAAAAATATTAAATTTAAGAGAAATTTGAAATCAAATAAGGGCGGTAACAAAAACAAACAACAACTGCGGGGTGGATACAACCGAGTATAAATAATAATAATAAAAATAATAAGCAGAAGAAAAAGAAGAAGAAACAGACGACAACAACTAAATCCCGGGGGGAACAAACGAGTGTGTGTTTGTGGGATTTTAAAGAAAAAAGAAGGTATTACAAAGCCAAATAAACTTGTACATTCATCAGATACGCAGAGCAAGGCACGGATTTTCCAAAAACAACAATAACAACCACAACACCAAGAAAGAGCCTGGCTGGATGGCGAAAAGGACGATCCGGCAGATACCGCAATCTCCGAGATACTCCAGCCAATGAGCAGAGCAACCATCAGTCGCGGACGGACGGACGGACAGACAGAGGGAGGTAGACCGTGGAGGGGCAATGGAGGCTCCACAACAGCAACAATGACTATAGGGCGCTCGCAGAAATGTGTGCGAAAGGCAACAACAACAAGAACAACAACGACGACGACACAATAACATCAACCGAAGCAGCAGCAGCGCCAGACAACAACAAATACGAAATAAACAACGACGCCGACGACGACGACGCGCACAAAAAACGAGGCGAACGGGAGAAAAATAGAAATGGAAAAAGCAGAAAAAAATAAAAATAAGTCAATAGATTTTGACAGTTGTGGGGCAGCCAGCGACAGAATCACACTTGAAGCAAAAATTCAACAAGACAACGAGCGGAGTAAATTCCGCAAAAACACTTTAAACAAATATGTGACAGAGGAATTTCCAGGACAGGACGCAGGATAAAATGAGAAGAACACACGGCCTCAAGAATTCCGCGAATCCGCGTCACAGCCCCAAAAACACAACAACGTTTCCCATTACTTTGTTTTCAAGCCGCAATCACACAAAACTCCGCGCTTTTTTTCACAATTTTATCAAATGGGCCGCGAATGCGTTTCGTTTTTCACACGATGCGCTCGATTTGTTGGCGAAAATGTTGTGTTTCTGTCTGGAAATCAGTCTCCGCAGAGATTCTTATGATTATGCAAAATTCCAGCACTAGCCGGCGCGGTTCCGCATCCGCTCACGTCGACTACTTCCGGCACGACAGCCTGGGACGATGGCAGCCTTTGAACTGAGCCCGAAATCGGAGCGGCGACCGACGAACACGAGCACTGAACCGAGCGCCGACGGCAGCCAGCTCTCCCAGTGCAGCGGCGGGAGCGCCGTCGTCAAGGAGCTGCCAGTGTTGCCCACGCGACGCGTCCACCTCGGCTACTCGTCCTGGAGCGCGGGGTGATCGGGCGAATGGTGCCCGTTGCTCTTGGCGCCACTCGGGGACGGACGACGGGGCGGTCGGGCCCTGGTTGTCGTCGCTCCGGAGTGAATAAAATTGGTTCAGCCCCCTCCCCAGGCGCCCATCTCAGCCGACCTCCACCCCCTCCGCTCATCGTCCATCAGCGAACTCTCACGCACTCTCTCTGTCTGTCTCTCGCTGGCTGGTGTTCTCTCGCTCGTGCTCTGTCGCTACTCTCACGGTAAACTTTGCGATTCTCTCGCCTTGATGACTGACCCTCTCGCTCGGTCGCTCTATGCGCAACACATGCCAGCCGCGTCCTCTCTGTTTGTTGAACTTCGCGTGTGATAACCGCGCTTTTGGGCAGGTGGGGCGGTAGGGTGAATGAGGGTGGCGAGCTCCCCGTTGGTGCTGAGGGGAGGTTGCTTATCAGAGGCACAGTGGGGCAAACGGAACAAAGCAACGGAAACATCGGTAAACATCACAACATTTTTATTTAGAATTTTTTGTTATTATTTAATTGCGAAAATTAACTTAATAGAGTTCAAATCTTTGTATAGAAGTATTATCTTTTTTAAGAACAACATGTGAAAAAAAAGATTCTAAAAGAAGAAAATAGATTCCCACGTAAAACTATGTATGCAGAGGCAATTGACAATGTCCAATATTGATGATGATAACAAAATTCACAACAAAATATTCAAACATTTTCTAACGTTTTTTTTATTCAAAAAACGTCGTCAATATCGAGAAAACAACGACTCTTTTACCCAACAAAAACATATGATATGACTTCAGGAACTACCAAGAATAATTTTTCACTTCATGATTCATATTGAGAATCAGCGATTGTCATCTTCGTCCCACTGTGCGGCCGCTTGATATGCCGCCAAACCGGAAGAGCGCTCATTTTGTTTGGTCGCTTTTTGCACAGAGAATGCGCAGTGCAACCGATGCTCTCTCTCTCCGAAAAAACTCTCTCGCGAAGAAAGAGACAGCGAGAAAGAGTGCAGAAAAGAGAAAGCGAGTGTGCTCGAGTGTGAGAGAGAACGAGAGTGCTCGGGTGTGAGAGAGAGAGCGAGTGTGCGAGAGAGTGAGCGCGTGTTGTTGTAGCAGCGGTTGTGGGGGCAAGGTGGGGGCAATTGTTTACGATTTTCATTATTAGTTAAATGTGGGGGAAGGTCAACGGCGCTCAGCTCGCGACCGGGGAACGACGGAGGGGCGCGGTCGGGTCTGACGGACGGACAGATTGACTGACTGACTGCCTGACTGACGGTCTCACCAGCGAACGGGGTGGGACGAGCAGAGCGATAATGAAGGCGAACGTACGCTAAAGCGAAAGTAAATAGAGAAGCAACAACAATATGAACAGTAGCGCTAACAACAAAAATAACAAAAACAACGTGAACAACAATAACAAAATCGACAACATCACCACTGGTGAATAACATGAAAAATACAACAAGAATACTATGAACGAAGCCGACGACATGGAATAGAGATGAACCAACAACAGCGACTGAAATTCAAACACCTCCGGCGGTTGCGGACGATGCTCACGAAAGGTTGGGAGGGTGGAGACCGCGGATGGGATGCATTCGAGGCTGGAGGCTTCAATTCAAGGGGACGACACCCTGTGGTCAGCGGTGGAAGTTTATTATCATCAGAATAATCGAGACTCATACGAGGGGCGATGCAGAACTATTCTAGGATCTATGAATTCTACAGGAATTTAATGGACAATTAATCGCGAAATAATTTCTCTCTAATTGGAATGCGATTGAGTTTGAGTAGACAATCAGAAGCTGATGTTCCCAGCTCGACCATGGAGATCGAATTATTCTATGAATTAATTACGTTGACGTTATTCGCTAATCATCTCTATCTCCCACTCTATTTTCCATATAATCTCTTTGCTTGTAATTATCACAACGATACAAAATTCACTCCCCCAACAACTTACATCATGTATGTATGTATGTGTTTTTAAAGCCGATATCTAAAAACATTTAATGCACAGATGAAGAACCAATAACGAGCGAATTTAATGTTCCTAGTTCCGAGTAATGTTTCTCAATCTTTCTATTTCATTCTCACTACTCGCACTCATTCTCCCTATCTCATACCTCTTCTCTCTATCTCACACCTATTCTCCCTATCTCGCTCTCATTCACCGTATCACGCTCTGATTCTCTCTACCTCCCTCTCATTCGCCCGCCCTTCGTTGGTAAGTTTAGAAACAAAAACCCACTCAGATCTAATTGAGCAGTTGCCCGATTAACAAAAATGTTTTGTTGGCCAACGGTTCGGTTTGAAGGGGTTGGGTTTGAGAGGCGGGGGGAGGGAAATGGTTTACGAACTTTCCCACAAGCGAACAGAATGGAACGAAAAGCTTACAAAACGAACACAAAACCAAACACAAACAACGAATCCAAGGATTGTTGCTAAAAATTCCGCAAACAATAACAAACGAAGAGAAAAAGCGAATGTTTTCAATGGCGACTTTTGTTTCTGGACTTTTGCGCTCATCCCTTTGACGTTGATATAGTCCTTGTGGCCAGGGACATGGTGGTAACATGTGCCGGCCATCGGCAGGCGGAAATATCAAAGGGAGAATCCTGCACATCCGGCCACATCCTTTCCAATCTGCGATCTGATGGCAATTGTTCGAATTGGACGGAGCACGACCGGGACGTGCCCGAGTCAGCTCAACTGTGATGGGGTCGACGTGCGGTCGGAAGGGACTTCGAGCATCGCTGAAGTTTAGATTTCGATTAACTAAAACAATGACTGCAATGGGCAGCTTCCACGACCCCTGGAGAATACTGAGGAAACCGAATCTTCTTCACTCGACCCAAAAGAGATCCCACACTATATGTTGACAAAGTCAACTCTAGTTCACTTGCTTCCACTCACTCCTGCTCTTTGTCTCTCGCTCTTATTGAATTAGAAAAGTTTTTGCCGCATTCGCAATCGCCAAGAACCAATTTTCATTAGCCTAATGAATACTGGGGCAGATGCTGCAAAACCGATCTCAATCTCACAGACTCCTCCCCATCGTCCTCCTCATCGCGAACGGAAAACTTCATTCTTCCAGCAGAGACTTCGATTTTATTTCAACATGCCAAGAGTTCTGTAACAATTTCTAAATGTTCCCAGTTTCGTGCTTCACTTCCGCCCCGGCGTCGCTTCGGCCTCGTCGTCGCAGACGTCGAGCGTTTCGCGCTCCAAAAGTGGTCGCGGCGTGATCGAGATCAGGGGGTTGCAGTAGGTGGCGATGGTCTCGCAGGAGCCGGGCCGACGGGTCAGGACGAACGTGCAGGTCTGGGCGATCTCATGGGGGGCTCCGTCGATGTAGCGGAACGAGATGTTCAGCTCCTCGGTGTCGAGGTGGGTGATGCGCAGACCGCGAACGCTGAAAAGATCGAGAGCGGTGGAAAGGCCTCCTTCGAGCGTGGAACTCCACGGGATCCAATCGACCGATGGATCGGTTACGGAACGCTGCTTACCTCACCATGCCGCCGGGTATCATCATCTCGACCTCCTTGTACTTGGCGAGCACGTACGCGAGCTTGGCCTTGGCCTCCTTCTCGCTGAGCTAGGGGTACGAATCAACGGAAACAACGCATTAGTCGGGGATCGAGGGTTGGGGGGAGGGAATTGCGAAAACCTACCGGTTCCAGGCACCGTACATCCTGTCCCGCTCCCACACAGGCAGCATGCTGAAAGCAAATTCACTATGGTATGAGTCTGTGTGTTTATGTGTGTGTGTGTGTTTCCATTCCATTAGGAACCATCGATATCCGTTGGGTTTCGAAACTTCAAACTAACTGATTTCAACTCACCGCGACAACAACAAGTTGTGAGCAGACCGCGAGACTCGTGAGCAGCACCTGCCACCGAACTCCATCGGGCAGCATTCTGCGGTTGTTTTGCTTCTGTTTTTAATCAACTTCGACAATGGCGGCTGGCGAGAGGCAGCAACGTCTCAGAAGTTCCACGTGTGCCCTCAAAGGTTATGCAATGGAAACTGAAGCGAAATCTCCGAGGCATGTGAGGTCTGCAGACAGGTTGCGGTGAACTGTATATAGCAACGAACCAACCAGCCACGGAGCCACCCCGTGGTCCTCATGGTCCCTCGACCTGGGGAGCCATAAGGGCGCGGAGCAGCCGAAGGGAGCCATAAAAAATAAAAATAAATAGCATATAAGAAATTCGGTAATTTTTCCTTATGCACCGAGGGATGGAAACACGACAACAACAACAACAGCTGGTACTACCGCCGTAACCGTTACCGTTGCCATTCCACCACTTCCACCGCCAGCCGTCGTTCGGAACGAAGGAACGAAACGCATAGTTTCTGTGCGGAGGAGAACTACTGCAAAAACGGAGGAGGAAATCGCGGCAAAACACGCCACACCGCACGCGATCCCATCGATTTAACCAACACACTTTCAGCGAAATTGGGCCAGATTTATGTGAGACGTCAGGAAGAGCGCAGCCCGAGGACCATAGGCCGCGATCACCCTATGCTTGCCCCACACCGACTGCGAATGGCAACACGCCCAGAAGAATCCAGAGTTTGAAAATTCCAGTATCAGTCAGCCAATATTGCTTTATCGTAGAGCATACAATGAAATGAAGAATTGTCGCCCTTGACTGCCTGTAGTTCCCGCTGAGCTGAAGTGAAATTCCAACGATTGTAAGTATTTTCCGTTGATTATTTACTTTTGGAATGACAAGCCATCTTACTCTCTGCCTCCATTTTCAATTCAACTTATTCTTTTCCTCCTCTCCATTGTGGACGGTATAAAAAAACAACGCCGTAACTTCCACATGATACTAGGAAAATTGCAATTTACAAGGGAGCGACTCCGATCATGATAGTAGAGTTTGGAGTGATGAATTATCATGACTCTTCATTTCGATGAGGTACTCGAGGTTCTCGAGATGAAGATCTGGGTTTCTGAGGCGTCGACATGCCGGCCGACTTCCAACGGATCCTTGTGTGACGATGGCGACGACGTCATTGGGCGACCGCCTCCCGACAACCGCGAGCCGGATGTGCGGCCGGATGTCCACCTCGCAATCGTGACTAATGTTATTGAAATCGACGAGGTCGACATGCAACGTCCTCGAGTCGTCGTCGTCGCCGCCGTCATCATCCAAGTGCTCTCAACCACGAATTAACCAAACCACTCTGAGGAAGGAGGAGAGAACACGGAACATTATCGATGATTTGGTTTTTCCATTGTAGGGTATTCCCTCCTATGGATTAAGCCTTCTCTGGCAATCTCTAGTTCACCTGAATCTCACTCATTAAAGTCATATACTTTAATTGAAAATGATAACTAATATTCTCTGTTTTTGACGTTTCAACAAGGATTTTTAATCTCTGATTGAACTGAAGAATATACATCTTCGTTTAGTTAGTAGGCAGCTTTCACTTATACCTACTTCCATATTAATATAACAATAAAACATAGTAGGTAGTCTTAGCGGCAGGTACCGCTCCTATGCGGTATTCTTCTTTCGGTTACCCTTCGCTGGAAATTTTACGGAAACCCCCATTTAGCAAGCTTAATATATATCTGATTAACAAAATTATATTTCACACAATGCAATTAACCCGCCTATATAATTCCCATACAGATCGCCACAGCACATTAATATTATTTCTGATTCCCGCTTCTCACCGTTGTTTTATGGAAATCCGTAAAAAAATACTCACGAAAGCAAATGGTAATAAGTGTGGGTTTTCCAACTAAACACTATAATAATATAAATAATATTTTATACACGGAAGAATGCCTTTAACACATTAATGTTCGTGTTTCCAATTAAATTCTGTGTCAGAGTTCCATTTGGTTCAATGGTATTTTGAAAATATAACACTGAAATGGGAGTCCTTCCTCCTCACCACCTATACGTGATATTCTAGTTAATCGAAACAGGTACATGTTAGACATTTTGCCTATTAGAGTTTCTCACATAAAACCTATGAGACAAAAATCATTTCATTTAGTCAAATATTCCCCCAGATAGTTTAATATTTATTTGTAATATTTTACATCTCTTATATTCATCTTCATATGATTTAGGCATCGTGCTTCTTCACGCTTGAAGGTAACCTCAAGCCATTTCTGAATATAGATTGAAAAATTGCAGTTCTTAGTGACGTTTTTCTCGTCGATAAGATCGACTCTGATATACTAATTTTTGTCAATACTTGTCTTTGAATCGGTTTTGTTGCGGTATAAGTACAGTATGCGCGTTTTGGCATGTAACTGAATCGCAATGATTTTGTTGAATAAATTTGAACAGATAGTTTGCTGAAAGAGATAAGATAATAATAATATTCATATCGCCAATAAAGCATTGAGTTTTATTATTTTTTCTTCTATATGATTTGTATCAATACAATTAAAATTTATGCATCGTGTTTCCTGACGATTTTCACTACGCCAGGGAACTCGAAAGTAACCTCGATGCCATTGGGCAACCATGACTGAGACAAGATCGAGACTTTGCAGTTCTTGGTGACATTTTTGTCATCGATCAGATCAACATTTATGCGAGTGAGGCTGCCGGAGACAACCTGTCGAGTGGCCGAGTGAACTTTGGAAATTCTAACAAAAAGAAGATATAACTCATGAGTAAGTACATTTCATATTTATTAATATTTACTAATCGATAATTACCTGTAGACTGGACCCTCGCCAGATGCCAATTTGGTCAGGGAATTCTGGAGCTCTGCCTCAACTCCGTTCAGCTCCTCACCCTTGAGGACCTTTTCACCACCCACACAACCCTACAAAATATGTCAAATATATAATATTTATTTATTCAATTATGATAAAACAAAACCTACACCAAGACAAGCCATTGCGAAAATCTTTAGAATGTTTACTTTCGAAGTAGAAACACGACTGATCGCTACCGAGGATTACACAGCTTTTATATCTCTTTCTCGACGACTGATAATCGATTATCGTCGGATCCTTCGCAATCCTTAGTTCGACTGGAGTCGACCTCAGTCGTACTGAAATGTAGTAATAGATACCCGCAAACAATGCGACAAGCAAATAAGCAGATAATTATAACAACTCGATTCCGATTATGGAAACCGTTTCCGCAATAATTGTCTGGTCTCGTAAACTTCATATAACAGATGTATTGATGAAATTGAGATTGACAACATTTACAACAATGACCATATACTATTACATTGTTTCATTGAGGAAAGACAAAAATAAAATTAGTTCAAAAAAGAAACATTAATTACTTTTATTTTATTTATTTTAATTTATATTTACACAAAAACATCTAAATTCCAGATAAACTCGATTTGCCTAAAAGGAGGAAGATAACTATAATCGTAATGTTTATTCTAAAACCTGTTAGAATGGGTATATTAACCCCTTGAGTGGAAATAACGAGTCTCGTTCGCAAAAATTGGTTATGCCAAGCTTGAGTTTATCTGACGACACCCGACACATATTTATAAATTTTTAAAAAAATTTATGTATTTTGCTAAATATAATAATATTTAGAAGTCGGTTAATTTACAGTGTGGCCAATAATAACTGTCAGTAAAATAAATAATTGTAAAAACCATATTAGTTAACTTTTTACAATAATTTTTTTGCAAGTTTATAAATTATGTATATTTATAAAATAACGGTTCTGTGGGGAAACTCAAGTTATTTTATAAAAATCAACTTGAGTTGCCTTTGATTTTTTATTAATTGTCAAGAGAAACTTTTCAAACTTACTTGAATTCTTTTAGGAGTTTTGACTTGATAACAAATTATTTTTCAATTGTTTTGTTCTTTTAAAATATTTAATAAAATTGATTAAATTAAACTTTAAATATCTTTAAATGCGCCGATACAATAGCAGCGTAAATATAACGCTAAATTGGTGACCCCGACGTGATCGGCGTATTTTTCGAAAGGGTGCTCCCGACTGCTGAAAAGGTGCTCCCAACTGTGACTGAGATTGTGCGACTCTAACCAACAATTTGCGAAGAGTAAAAATGGCGCTACAACATTCTCCAATAAGGGAATCTGGAACTTCAGTTCTGAATGAAGAAACAACGACACGAAGTGCAACTTCTGGATTTTCTTCGATGAATCATCCAAGTACTTCTGAGATGCATGCAGTCACTGTGGTCAAACTACCAAGTCCGTTCTGGCGCGATAATCCGAGCAGATACTTCACTGTCGCCGAAATGAAATTCCAGATGCACCGAATTGTTTCCGACGAATCAAAATACAGACACATTGCTACACATCTCGATGGCGACCTCCTTGACATTGTCGGCGACATCATCGACAATCCACCGGAAGAAGGCAAGTATGAAGCACTCAAGCATCGTATTATCAACAGCTTGTCAGAATCTCAAGAAACAAAGCTTCGTCGACTGCTACGTGGACAACCATTGGGTGATGAGAAACCCTCATTATTTCTTCAACGTCTACGCAATTTGTCCACTGGTCAGTGCAACGAAAGTGTGTTGCGTAGTCTTTTTCTTGAGCAGCTTCCTGAAAATGTTCGTGGTGTTTTGGCAATTAGCGAGCTAACGAATTTGTCAAAGCTGGCAGAGCAAGCTGATCGTGTCATGGAAGCGATTCGTCCACAGCTTTCGGTTATTAATCAAGAAAACGTGGATGCAATTAATCGAAACGCGAATGTCGTACGTCCCGAATCGGGCAACGACGTCACTCAGCTTTTGACGGCCATTGAGAAGCTGACTAAGCAGGTTAGCCAACTCGCTCACAATCAACGTCCTCGTAGTCGCAGTACCAGTCGCTCGGGTGGTTCACGTACCACCTCTTTTGCACCTGAGGGTTGCAACCCCAGCGGATTATGTTTTTATCATCAACGATTTGGTGCTCAAGCTCACAAGTGCCGCACACCTTGCAACTGGGAGCGTTCGTTAAACTAGAGACGCCGGCGCTTATTGAGGCGGCTGCCGGTAACGAGTCAACATCAAAACGCCTCAAAGTACGAGACAACAAATCAGGCATCTGGTTTTTAGTTGATACCGGTGCTGATGTCTCGGTTCTTCCAAGGACAACCATTTTTAATCAACAAAATAGATCAACGAACAAATTATTCGCAGCCAACGGTTCCTGCATTGACACATTTGGGACCAAAAATATGACACTCGATTTAGGACTCAGACGCGAGTTTCCCTGGGCATTGATCGTCGCTAATGTGTCACAACCAATTCTCGGAGCAGACTTCATCCACCACTACGGGCTAGTAGTCAGCCTTAAACAAAAACGGATTGAGGATCCTGTCACTCACCTTCGCACTTGGCTAAAACCAGGTAACTCCAATCAACCATCAAAAAGCGAATGGGCTTCACCGCTCCATATGGTGGCGAAAAGCTCAGGTGGCTGGCGACCTTGCGGGGACTACCGTCGTCTCAATGGTATAACTGTGCCTGACAGGTATCCCATTCCTCACTTGCATGATTTTACGCATAGATTATCCGGTTGCTCAGTTTTCACAACACTTGATCTGCAGCGCGCGTACAACCAAATTCCCTTGGCTCCAGAAGATCGTCCGAAAACAGCCGTCATTACGCCTTTCGGTCTATTTGAATTTAATGTAATGACCTTCGGCTTGTGCAACGCTGCACAAACGATGCAGAGATTTATGGACATGGTTCTTCATGAGTTCGATTTTTGTCATTGTTACATTGATGATATCCTCATTGCTTCGCGAGATGAGACTGAACATCGGCAACATCTGCAATTAGTTCTGGAGAAGCTCAACAAATTTGGACTGGTTCTTAACGTTGGTAAGTGCAGTTTCGACCAGCAGGAAGTTCGCTATCTTGGGTACACCCTCAGTCAGAGTGGTATCCGACCTCCAGAGGATCGTGTACATGCCATTAAAAGTTATCCTAAGCCAGACACCATCGACAAGTTAAGAAAATTTCTTGGAGCCTGGAATTTTTATCGTCCTTGCATACCTAATGCTGCGCAAGCGCAGGCGCCACTCATCGAGCTTACTTTGGGAGCGAAAAAAAAAGACAAGAGGCCTGTGCAGTGGACTGAAGTTTCAAACAAAGCCTTCGAGGAGTGTAAAAGCTTGCTAGAGAGATCAGTTCAACTTGCACATCCTAGAGCCGACCTGCCTCTTGTGCTGCGATGCGATGCGTCTGATACAGCTATTGGTGCAGCATTAGATCAGCGATCTGACAATGGTCCACAACCCTTAGGATTCTTTTCCCAAAAACTCAATGATCGGGAAAAGAAGTACAAAGTTTATGACAGAGAGCTTTTGGCCATTTATCGATCGGTTCGTCACTTCAAACATCTGATCGACGGTCGTGAACTTATTATCTTGACGGATCATAAACCCCTAATGTATGCGTTCGCTCAGAAATCCGACCACGCATGTGATAGAATAGCGCGCCAGCTTGAAGAGATCGGCCGATTTTCAACACACATAGTCCATATTTCCGGCGAGAAAAATGTCGTAGCTGATGCTCTATCTCGAGTTCACTCGATCGATATTCCAGTCATTGTTAGTACGCAGGAGTTAAGTGCAGCTCAACATGATGACGAAGAACTTAAGCAACTCATCGTAAACCCGAGTAGAACATCACTTCAGCTACGAAGCCTGCGTGTTGATGGAACAGATGCTCTGGTTTATTGCGACGTTGGGGGTTCTGCTATTCGACCTTACGCACCAAAATTACTGCGGAAGCGCATTTTTGATAATGTCCATAACTTTTCGCATCCAAGTGGTCGAGCAACCAAGCGTCTTGTAAGTAGGAGTTTCGTTTGGCCAAACATGAATCGCGACGTCATCAGCTGGGCACGTTCATGTCTAGCGTGTCAACAGAGCAAAATTGGTCGTCACGTTAAAAACACTCCACAACATATTGCGATGCCGGGCGAGCGCTTTCGTCATGTCCACATTGACATTATAACCATGCAATTATGTGATGGTTACAGGTATGCACTTACAATGATTGACCGTTTTTCTCGTTGGCCAGAAGCTGTACCACTGAAGGACATTACGGCCAACACGATAGTCGACAACTTCTATGCCTGTTGGGTGGCACGTTTCGGAATACCTACCACAATAACAACAGATAGAGGTACTCAATTTGAATCGCAGCTTTTTGATGCATTTGCAAAATTAATCGGCAGCAATAGAATTCGAACGACAGCTTATCATCCTGCCGCTAATGGAATGATAGAACGATGGCATCGATCTTTAAAGGCAGCCATTATGTGTCACAATTCGCCAAATTGGGTGACCATCCTGCCAACTGTTATGTTCGGACTTCGGGTGAGTCATAAAGAAGACATAAATGCATCTGCAGCAGAGCTCGTTTATGGAACTACACTGCGTATACCAGGAGAGTTCTTCATAGATGAAAAGGTTACGCCAGAACCAAAATTTTTTTTAGAAAAACTTCGCGAGCAAATGAGAGAAGTGCGATCTGTACCTTCTACACACCATCACAAACGCAAAGTGTTTGCACACAAAACATTAAACGACTGTTCGCATGTATTTGTACGAATAGATGCAGTTAAAAAACCATGTGAGCGACCTTATGATGGACCTTTTGAAGTCTTAGAGCGCATCTCGGACTACGTCTATAAAATTAATATTGAAGGTACTCCAACAACTATTTCCACAGAGCGATTGAAACCAGCATTTTTTGAGCAACACAACAAAGTTCCTGTTAGAAACGATTCTGACTCATCGACTTCCGCTCCTGCAGCTAATACTGTTCCTGTCAAGATGCATCCAGCTAGAAGGGTACATTTTTCACCACAGCAGTAGCTTTGTAGCTCGGAGGGGAGTACTGTGGGGAAACTCAAGTTATTTTATAAAAATCAACTTGAGTTGCCTTTGATTTTTTATTAATTGTCAAGAGAAACTTTTCAAACTTACTTGAATTCTTTTAGGAGTTTTGACTTGATAACAAATTATTTTTCAATTGTTTTGTTCTTTTAAAATATTTAATAAAATTGATTAAATTAAACTTTAAATATCTTTAAATGCGCCGATACAATAGCAGCGTAAATATAACGCTAAAGTTCCATAAAATTATAAAACCATTGCTCTAGTTGGAATCCCTTGCCTTTTTCTTTGATTGCTTATCGGAACTATTTGGAGAAAAATGTACATTCGGCACGCACCATTTTCTGGTACATTTCCTCCAAAATCTTGGTCAAAAGTTTCTTAAACCCTTCGATGATTAAACTTTTTGTTGAGCTAATTTTGGCCACCATATAGCCGCATACTAACTATTCCAAAGGACTGAGATATGGTATTGCTTTTTAGCCATTCTTTTAGAGAAAAATATCAGAAAAACTGTCACAGCAAGTGACGTAGAGTACTTAATCAGGGTCCATCAGGTAGTTCTGATGATTTTGGTAGATTCAAACAGGTCGTATTTTTCGATATATCGGAACGCATGGTTTGCCTGACTTCTGTAGGGTACCAACCATTAAGTCGATCCCTGGTAAAAGACTAATATACTGATATTCAAGCCTTCCTAGTGTAGGCTACGATAAATTACAATTTCAATGAAACGCCTCTTTCTTATTCGATTGTATATTTCAACTGACGCCGCAGCTATTTGCCGGCGACAGTGTTGCAATCTATTGTCTTACATGTAATTATAAAGGTGGTAGCACAATAGTCATATTTAATGTAGTAGTAGTAATTAATAATATATTTATTGTAGTAGTAGTAATAGTTTATAATTTATAATTAACGATAATAGTAATTAATAATAATAAAGTACTAGTAAAGTAATAATAGTTATCTTATCTTATAGGGATATATACAATGATAAGCAGTAAACTGCTACACTAGGTAGTTGAGGAATTGAAAACACATTTACCAAAGTGTTTGCTCTGATCTAGCCACAAAATTGTACGAGCATTTCCAACATCTGTAGTTATTGCAAATATTCTACATTTAAAATAAAGTTTTGGTTTCAAAAATATGCCTTTTC
The DNA here is from genome assembly GCA_017309665.1 of Coelopa frigida. NCBI lineage: Eukaryota > Metazoa > Arthropoda > Insecta > Diptera > Coelopidae > Coelopa > Coelopa frigida. The sequence goes on along the minus strand of CM029561.1, from coordinate 12,217,571 downwards.
TTATGTAAAAATAAAAAATATAACTCCACGGTTGAGATAGAATAGACAATCATTTAATCTATATTCCGTTAAGAACGTTGACTCCGAACATGAATTAATTAAACTAATTGATTTTCATAAAAACATCAGTTCATGAAACATAATCCTCAGAACAATAAAGTTCAAAGACCTCGCGGACAATTAAATACATCTACATCTTTGTGATTTGTATTTCTATTATATTGTATTGTATTTCTATTATATTGTGTTAACACTTGTCACATACAACAATGTACATATCATACAACAAATTAGATTAGGCATCATGCTTCTTCACCACTTTTCCTTCGCCAGGACACTCGAAGGTGACCTCGATACCCTTCGGCAACCAGGCCTGCGACAAAATTGAAACGTTGCAGTTCTTGGTGGCATTTTTGTCATCGATGAGGTCGACATTCATGCGGGTCATGGTGCCGGAGACAACTTGTCGAGTGGCCGAGTGGACTTTGGAAATTCTACGAAAAAATTAGGCACAATTCTGAGTGAATTCGCTCTCGAGATGGACTACAATAATTACTTATAGTGGGGTCCCTCGCCGGCTGCCAACTTGGTCAGGGAAGCCTGGAGCTGTTCCTCAGCTTCCTTCAGATCCTTACCGCTCAACTGCCTCGTTCCACCTTTGGCCTAAAACAATTTCCAAATATTTATATATTTTATAATCTTCTATTTGTTTTTAATATACAACTTACATTTAGTCCACTGGGTGCAGCCATTGCAATGACCAAAAAGCAGGCCAGAAGCACGAAAATCTTTGCGCCGGAGAACATTTTTCAACAATAACCAATATAGCTCGAAGTTGAATCACAACTGATCGTCTCCGAGAGAGTTTTAATCTTTTATGCGTACTGCGAACGATCTTCGATTATCTATGTAGTATGCATGTATGTCGGATTTAAAAATCGATCGGAGGCATATTTTAGTCATACAACTTTTATTGTTCTATTTTACCCTATTAGCACATATTTTTTAAAAACAAGCATATAATTGCAACGGTCGCATCCTAATAAAACTGAAAGTTTTCGCGGGATTTCGATATAAAGCGACATTTGATTTAAGCAGGAAATTAAAATAAATTAAGTAAAAAAATATTACCTTTTTGAAAAATAACCTGAAAGTTTCATGTACAAAATTTATAAAGGTAAATTGGTCTTTAATAGTTTTTGTTCCTCATTTAAAAAATCCTAAGCGATAATTAAATTCATATAAATACGAATTTCAAGTAAACAGAGGGTTATTAAACCTGTATATAGTATTCTTGGAATGATTTGTAGCCTTTTGACATTACTGATTGGCAATGATAGAAATGAAATCACTTCAGTTTACATTAACCAACTTGATAAATAAAATTTTGCCTCGCAACAACCCTCGAGGGTGCTTCACCAGAAAAATACGCTTTACATATGTAGATGTGGATGGTACTTCCGGGAGGAAGGGCTATCGCTTATACTTATCTGAACTTTTTTGCCATTTATAAATGTAACAACTCTGAAATGGGAACCACAATAATTTATAATTCCTTTTAATATTCGAAAGCCTATGAAAATAATTTCTTAATAAAATATTTCCCAGAGGATTCAAATTTTATTTTGTTTATAATCACATTTTTTTTTTATTATATGTTCCAATTTAAGCATCGTGATTCTTCACCACCTTCTCTTGTCCGACACAATCGAAGGTTACCTCGATTCCATTCGGAAGCCATGGCTGAGACCAGATCGAGACCTTGCAGTTCTTGATGGCGTTTTTATAATCTATCAGAGCAACGTTGAGGCGGGTCATGGTACCGGAGACAATCTGCCGCGAGGCCGAGTGGACTTTTGAAATTCTGCAACGAGGAGATGCGATCAAGTAATGTGATATTGAGTTAAGGACCACTTATTACTTGTAATTGGGTCCCTCGCCGGCTGCCAATTTAGTCAGGGAAGTTTGGAGCTCTGCCTCGGCATCATTCAAATCAATGCCACTCAAATTGGTAATGCCACCAGCTAACTGGATGGTATTTAAATTAGAAATTATGCATGTTTTCGTTAAAATTTGAGAAACCTACGGGACCATCACGTGATGAAGCCATTGAAAGGGCCAAACAGAAGGCCACAAATACTGAAACCTTTGCGGCGAAGAACATTTTTATACAATAGCAAATGTAGCTTCGAAGTGAAATTACAACTGATAGTCGCCGAGATCTCTGTAAGGCTTTTATACCCACTGCTCCATTAACAAACGACTGTTATCATCATCGCTTTACAAACCGATTGCCATAAATTGTACATATTAATAATAATAGAAGATAACAAATAAACAAATAAGAACAAGATTCTCTCTCTCTTCAGAATCGATTCGCTCCTCTCTGGAAATAAACACTCGAGCAGGTAGTCTGCTAGGCAGTTAAGATAATTGCGATAGTTCGTCACCGATAATATTGAATTGTCTATCTCTTGAATTGTTTACCTCTCGGCAGAGACCACAAAAAGGACCCGATTACAATATTTTAGTTTATTAATTTGTAGAATAATTTCTGAATTATACAAAGATTTCTCGGAACACTATTAGAAAGTAAAAAAGGTTTTTCGTGAGAAAGTCAGTTCATCGTAATTGATAGTTGTCACCATATTGAAGTCCATCTAACCCTGCTAATTAACTCAGGGGCATTGAAGTCATGTAATGAAATCTGGACATTTTCTTCAAGGGAATAAAATAAGGAAACTTTTTACGGAGAAGTCTGAGTTATGTTCACAACAAAAATCTTCATCACCGTATATTTCCTATGAATGGTTATGAAAAATTATCTCTAGGTTTAGTTTGTTTCGATTTTGATACTGATCTGTATACTTGGATGCTGGTTCACATACCATGAACCTGGACACATTTAAATATCTCTGTATTGTCGACTTAAACAACCATTATTTAAATTTTGTATCTCTTTATATTTTTTTTTTTCATATAAAGAATCAAACAATTTTAACTTATATTAAGCATCGTGATACTTCGTCACCTTCTCCTCGCCAGGGCACTCGAAGGTAACCTCGATGCCTTTCGGGAGCCATGACTGATTCAAGATCTTAACATCGCAGTTCTTAATCTCGCCCTTTTCGTCGATGAGATCAACATTCAGGCGGGTGAGGCTGCCGGAGACAACCTGGTGTGTGGCCGAGTGGACTTTGGAAATTCTACGAAGAAGAGAAGACATCGATTCTACTTTCAATTCACCAAATATTAACCGTGATAATCACCTGTAGTTGGGACCCTCGCCGGCAGCCAATTTAGTCAGCGAAGCCTGGAGTTCGTCTTCAACCTTTTTCAAATCGTTCTCACCCACCTTCGTCACTCCACCAAGAACCTGTACAGTATTCGAAGTTCATTATAAATCTATGCACATACAAATTCCTGTGCAATTGAGAAACTTACGGGAAAATCATCACTGGGAGCCGCCATGGAAACGACCAAACAGAGGGCCAAAAACACGAAAATCTTTGTTGCGGAGAACATTTTGAACGACCGTCTGGGCTGTGAGTGGAATTACAAGTGATAGTGAGAGAGATTCATCCCATCTTTTATACACTCGCTGTATGCCGGTTATCTGCAAACAACCAGTCGTCGATGACGTCATCCATATTGAAATAGGTTCTATTTTTTCAAAAGTTATATATTATTATAGTTAGTGTCTTCCAAGAATTAATTATATACATATGTATGGGACAACCCTATTAGCACATATGTATGTTTATATAATATACCTTCAAATGTAGCGAAAGACTTTAAAAATAGATAAGATAATTGTGATTGCCCGCCGCCAAGTTCGGTAAATAGCATCCTAAGTAAATAGCAAACATCGACCTTAGGTGGGATCGTTTATGACAATCGAAGGATTGAAATATTCCAGACTCCTGGCTGGTACCTGTGTCCCTTTCGTTAATAACTGAAGCAGAGGTATTCGGTGATAATTTAATTATCGGTAAGTTCGAAAGGAACGAAAGTGAGAGTACATACAATTTTATTTATTTTATTCTAAATTGTTGTTCTATTTCAACCTTTGCATAATAATATATTTATTTCAAATGTGATTTTAACGATCGGTGATTGCGACTTAGAAATTTTATGACGAAAGCTAATTAATAATATCTGTACTTTATTTTACTGCATCCTATGGCACTATGAAGTGTTTATAAACATCTTTTATTTATTTCAGGTGTTCTATAAAACACTTTAGACATGTGCTTTATTTTCCATAAATATTTTACATACATATGTTGCACTCTTTCAGATCTCCACTAATCGTTAATTTTCATGGTTCCTGTTGTTTTGAAGTTAAAATATTAAATTTGAACGAATTATTGAAAAACAAATTCATATATGCATGTATACATAAAAATCCCATTGCCCCTGCCATAATTGAAATATATAGAAATTGAAATATAAAAGATTAAAATACAGACCGAAAGGTTATTGCTTCTGCAATTCTTGACCCAATAAATTTACACATATCGTCATGAGTTTTTTAACAATTAACAATCATAAATGACCTGTATAACCTGCATTTGATTATTTTTTACTCATCAGTTTACCATTGATTCAAAAGCATCATTGAATCAATATGTAAGTAAATAAACTGCTAATAACTAATAATGAATTCACACATATTTGCATATTTGACAATAAAAACGATTAGTTTTAGAATTTTGTACATATTTATTTATACGAACTTTGGGCTTTGTATAAAATAGTAATGTTCTTTATACTAGTTTCGTAATCTATAGATATCGACGCTAACTACAAAATACAGTTTTGTACATTCTCAAGGGAAATCAAAACGGGTTTAAACTAATTCTAAAAATAAAAAGTCCACTTTACGATAAACATGTTCGCCAGCTGGACATGAGTACACGCAATTGAATGATTGGGAGAGGAACGTAAATTTATGATTACAAGCAATGCGTTTTTATGAAATATTAGGTTAAATTGTTGATTAGAATAAAATAATATAGCATGAAGTACTCGAGCAGTACAAGAAGAACACAATCTGAAGTTTAAAGTTGTCCTGATCAAATCTGATTTGCTTATATTGCATTGTTGACTTTTTGGCACTTGTTATCGTAGTCATCATTGTCGTCGTCTTCGTCCAATAAAAATAATGATTGCAAAGAGACTCATCTTTCATTCTATATATGGATGGGCACATGATCGAGTAATTGTGCCCGATCCGGAAACACCGCCGAACACATCTCACATTCGAAATAGCGTTGCTTGCGTTCAGTAGAAGACGATGCAGTAGCAACGGCAGCCGCAGCGTTCGCGGCAGCCGTTACCACAGCCGAGATGGACGAGAACGAGGAAGAGGAGACCGCCGTCGACGACGACGAAGGCACCGAAGTTGTGACAACATTCCCATAACCACCCACCGAATAGGACAGATACGTTTTGGACTCCTTCTTCGGCGACTTGGCCGTTTTGTTCCGCGGTGACTTTACGTTCATGTTGTTGCCGATGGAAATGTTGGCTATTTCTGTTTCGAATTCCAAGTATTTGCGATTCGAGCCGGCACGCCGTCGTGTGGAACGCAGTGACGAACGACGATCTGAACTACCGCTAACGATTTCGTGAATATCGGGAGATGTTGGCTCGATTTTGATCAAATTTTGGTCCTCTTCGGAGTGATCGGCCAAGTACTGAGCGGTCGAGGATTCGCTGGTGAATCGCTGCCTTCCCTTATCTGACTTGTCCGGCGAACGCAGAATCTCCTCCAGATCATTTACTATATTCGGATTGTACTTCTCGTAGACCTCTTTGCGAAGTGCAGTCGCCTCGAGCAATAATTGTGCATCGTAGAGATCACTTCGTTGTGAACTTAGCGAACTCGAAGTCGTCATGTGGTCATGATTGTTGTTGTTATTGTTGTTCTCTTGCTTAATGCTGTGCAATGGACTAGAGGAGATTTGTTTCGGTGGGTGCATATCTGGAGAAATTATTTCGTAGTCATCTACAATATTACTAGAGCGATTCGAAAGTAAGTCCATTTTCGCAGGCTCAGAGCGTGTGATGAGAGTCTTGGAGCGCCGCTTACTGTTTCCGGCGTTTTCGGAATTCCCAGAAACACGGGTCCTTTCGGTATGTATCATACGAGGGCGGATGGATTTCGAAACTTTGCCGGCCGATCTCTTGTTGGGTCGTGCTCTTGCCGACGACGATGAAGCATGTATGGCTGTGGGTTCCGTCTTGACGATGCTCACTTGTTCAGTTCTTTGTGCAGTCTCCGTGGACATGGTGGAATCGTTATATTGGGACGCATTTCCATTATTTCCCACCACGAGGGTGTCGATGCTCTGCAAGGTGGTTTCCAAATTGGATAGCAGTGATTTGTACGAGTCATCATTCGAATTCATCAGCTTTGATTGCCAGTTCATCTTGCCATCCGAATTGCTACCGGTGGAGTTGTAGCGCTCCTTCTTGTGTGTTGTCTCGGATTGCGACAGCGAACTACCGCCTGCAGTAGTCACTAGTTCGTTTATAGAGTTCTGTTTGTTTCGACGTTTGCTGTTGCTGGTGGCAGTTGATGTTTCCGGGATTCCCAGCAAGTCATCAACGTTGTCCATATCAAAGTCCGAGATGTCGATATCGCTACCAACGACGCCACCATTGCTCTTCTGTTCTATGCGCAACCGCTCGATCTCGTGAGGTTTTAACTTTCGCCGACGTTTGTACTTGCGTGGACCCGTCTGTAAATAAGAATCCAATTTGAATATATGTTTGAATGAAAACCGGAGCATTCACTTACAATCGGTTGTCGCTGCATAGCTGTGTTCATGTCGCTGTGTTGTATCAGATGTTGTATAAGTTCGCCCGATGAGGGCAAATCAGCGCTGCAGACAGAACAGAAGTACGTTCCGCGCTTCGCATCCAACCCCGAGTGATGCGAACGGATATGCTCGCGCAGTACAACGCGTTGGTTGAAGGCACGTGGACAAACAGAACACGCATATGGCTTTTCTCCTGTGTGGATGCGCTCGTGCTTCCTCAGGGTGCCACCGTCGGCAAATGCCTTCCAGCAGAATCGACATCCGTAAGGTCGCTCGCCAGTGTGAATACGAACATGAATCTGTTGTGAACTGCGCGATCCAAACGTCTTCCCGCACTCATGGCAGGGAAACAGCTTCCCCGATGAAGTGGCGCTGTGCGAGTGACGATGATTCGACAGAGTTCGTCCGTCCGGAAATTCCTCGTGGCACACGTCGCATGTCACCGATTTGTCGCGATGGGAGGCCATGTGGCGCTTGAGACGCGCTTTGTTGTGGAAGTTTTTGCCGCATTTCGAGCACGAATGACACTTTTCGCGGGAATGATCCCAGGCGTGTTTCATCAGAGCCTTGCGATCGCGACACTCCTTGCCGCAGAGAATACACGAGTTTGTAGTCATTTCATTGGCATGTAAATTGGTGAGATGTCGCTTTATAGTTGACTCCTCGAAGAAGGATTCGCCACAGAGAACACATCTGAAAAAATACAAATATTATGTTAACTGCTCAAAATCAAAAAATCGATCACGACTCACTTGAAGGGCGGATAACGAGCATGGATCTCAGCATGAGCCAGCAAATCCAGTGCTTCAGCAAATGTCTCGCCACACGTGTTGCAGCAGTGTCGATCCTTCAGATCAACCTCGCTCTTGACATGCGATTTGGCGTGACGTTTGAGGAGGTCCTGTCGGTGGAAGGACATGCCACACTGATGACAGTAAAATTCTCCATACAAATACTCCGATTCCGATTCGCTCTGCGTTTCCTCTGCTTCGCCGGGATCGTACTCACTGTTACTGTCCTCGAATTGGTGAGTCTTCAGATGATCTTGTAGACTTGGCGAGTCCCAGAATACCTCATTGCACTGATTACACTCGTATGTTGAATCATTGCGATGGTTCTATAATGTATACAAAATATAAAATTGTTTCCCTTTCGAAGTCAAGGTACGTTCATACCTTAGTATGAGAAAGTAAAGCCTTTTCACGCGCAAAAGCTAGTCCGCATTGTTGGCAAACAAAAGGCTTACTATCGTCTATAACGGGGAAGTTCTCTTGTGTGGAAGAGTGCGGATTGTCCTGCATCAACTTTACAGCAGCTGTGGAGGCCTGCAACTCTTGGCCATCGTAGTCCAGTTGAGAACTATGCGAAGTTCTATTGTGCTGACCCACCGACTCATCGATTGTGAAGTTGTGCTCCTCTTTCGGTTTTATGCGACTGATGCGTCCGCGTGCAGCGGTCGAGGAAGAACTGCTATTGCCACTGATGCTGTGCGAATTCATTTTTCGTGTCGATTTGGAAGTTGCTGAAGTAGTAGGCGTAGGTTGTATATTCCAGTCCTGATCATAGTAATGGTCAGTGGCGCGCTGCTGTTGCTGTTGATCCATTGCTGTTTGCTCCACAAAATGCATGACTAAAAGAATCGACAAATAATTAGAACAAAAAAAATCGTAAGCTTTCTCGTCAACTTACAGTCCACGTCATCGAACTCCGGATCAGGAGTTTCAGCGTGTGCTTTCAAGTGATTGATTAGGTCGGAACGGCGGAAGAAGCGAGATCCACACAATTTACACAGATGGGGGCGGTCGTTCTGATGAGCCACCATGTGATTCATGAGGCTGGCCTTTTTGCGAAAGCGACGACTGCAGAAATCGCAGGGATATGGGCGTAAGGCTGTGTATTCATCCTGCACCGTGGGCAGCGGCACCTCATTGTCCAACGGAACATGGGCATTCGAACCGATGATTTGCTCAGCAGGAATTTCCACTCTAAAAGGAAAGGGGAATGTGAGACACGTTACGATCACAATACAACCATCTCGCTCACCTCTCCTCGCCTTGGTGCTGCACCCAATCGTCGGTGATGACCTCCTCGGTGACCATTTGCGTCTCGGCGTAGTCCTCCGAGAACTGGACAATGGTCGCGCCTCCATCGGCTTGTCCATCATCGCCATCCATCACGTTCATGGCGTCTGCCTGCTGCATGACGCTGGCGCAATCGAGGGGCGTGCCGTCGCTGGCCGAGACGACCACCGCCCCATTGGCGTCGGTCGTGGCCGTGATGATTTCGGCGACCATTTGGCCATCGTGCGCCATGAAGATCAGATTCTCTGCGGCGATCTGATCGATGTCCTCCTCCGCGGACACCTCGTGGACGAGGTAGTCCTGTTGGTGCGGGCCGCCGGTGATCAACTCGTCCTCGTTCTCCGGCGGGTGGTCGTCGATTATCAGTTGGCGCGCTGTCTTCATGTCGCCGGGCGCATGGTGTTCTATCCATTGGATGCCATACGATTGGCCGTCCATCAGAAGTCCCTCGTTCCTGTCGGATCTGTGTGTTTACGTTCTAGTGGTCACTGTGCGTCGCGTCTATCTGCAAAGGCGAACAGTTGGTGGATGAGAATCAATCGGCTCCCCGCAGAGATGGACTCGCTGATGAGTCTGGTTCGAAGAGAGGATGGCGACGGCCGGATCACGACCGAGACACACGAGAAGCAACAATTTGTTGAATTCACTCACGGCCCGACCCGAAAATTCTCATGCGCATGTGCACCGAATGTCAAATGACACCACGGCGATGCCACATTGAGCACAGAACTGCGTTCAAAACTCCAATGCCGACACGATATTTAACTAGAGATTATATGGAAATTATAGGCAGAATAGCAAATAAACAATCAAAACTATTTTTCATTTAAATAATAATATTGAACTATTATAGGAAATCTGATACGTATTTCAGGTAAACTTTTAATCTGGTATCATCACGAGCAATCAAATCAATAAAACATCTCTATAGACATCTCGCTCTCACACATGAACACCACTGGGGTGGTCTGCTGTACCGACGCCAATCACCAATGGCCGAACGAACGAACACTCCAAAAACAGAAAATTCCAACAATTCTCTTCTGCAGCGGCCGACTACAATAATTCCAATTTCCAACCTATTTAGGTTATGGCCGAATGAGGTTAAGGCACTGTATTTATTTATTATTTTTCGCAATCGACTGCACATAACCTAGCGAGCAAAACAAAAACATTCGAGTCCGACGAACTTGCACAAAATCGCACTTTACGTAAAAAGCCTTCTTCGCACAGACACCAGCGCCGACAGCTATGGCCGCCGCCAGACATCGACGACGACACGACAAACGATTACATCACGAGCGAGGAGCCGCGAACCAGCCGAAAATTTCCAACTCGAAAAACTGAAAACTTTTTTGCACCAATTCACACAAATTGAGGTTAAAATTGCATCGCATTTAGGTTATGAACACTTTTTGCAATTCGAAAAACACTTACTTTTCGCTCAATACATTTCACACCGCAGCGAATTTGAAAAATTTTTACGAATTTGTGAGAAATTTTTACGTTTTCTGCGGGAAAGAAATGACACGTTCGTTGTTCACGGTTGTCGTTCGCCATTTCACGAAAGATTTTCACCAGCGACTTTTGGTTGTTGGAAGGAATATAGATGAAGGGGGGTTCCCAAGAGGGGAATGATGCAGTGTGTCGATAACGCAGTGCTAGATAGCAAGAAGCACAGACACGAACCGTAGCGTGACTGGAAGTGGTTGATATCGACGGTTGTAGTCTTTGCAAACTGCTGGTGACTCAAAAGAGATTTTCAAAATCACGATTTCCGACAGATAGATGGAGATGATACTAATTGTACAAAACCGAGCCGAATTTCCGGACTTCCGGGGGAAAAACAAAAATTAAATAAAAATTTAAAAATTCATACAAAAATCGCGCCCAATTAGAATTTCGAATTCGAATAGACAGGGTCGGTCAAATCTGCCATTTCCAGGGTTGCTACACGAAGTCGGGACCACCAAAAATCGCCGCGAAAATTTTCTTTGCAAATTTTTTTGTCTGCTCGGAGCTGGAAAATTTGACGAAAGGAGACTGGAAGATTTGACGAGGATTTGACGAGCGTTCTGGAAGTGGGATGCTGCCCATCCAGTTCCAGGGAACTGTCGGAGTGTGCGTGCGCCGCCCGTCGTTGCACGGGCGCGTGTGTGTGGGTAGCGAGGTGACAGCGCGACAACAACGTCCCTTCCAAAATTTTTTAAATTCCAAATGTTTCTTTCTTTCGTGAAAAAAATTAGAAGACATTTTTTAAACTAAAACGAACGAATTCGCCCTGAAGTTTAATCTCAAGAAACTCCAAGGAGGCACGCAGATCTCTCTATAGACCCGGAAGCGAGACTTCTAAGCCTTTTCATGTGGGGGTTTTCATTATTACAGCTTTGGCGATAATTAGTTTCACCTCTAGTCTAACTGCAACAACAAAGCAATAAAGACTATCTTTGATCTCTCTCCCTTTTTATTTTCATATTATAATCTATTTGCACTCGATTTGCTCTTTCTCTCCTTTCTCGTTCTCTCATTTCGCACCGCATTTGCGATTTCGCATCGCATGCGAATGCAGTCCACAAGTTCTTCTTTCTGCTCGGTCCGATTCAAATTCGTAGAAATTTTCGCTGGCCAGCGAGGGGATCATCGCCAGGGGAGCCAGAGATCGCGAGAGAAGAACGAGAGTGAGAGAGAGATAGACACAAAGGCGCCCAATGCAACATCATAATTAATTTTATTATGGCGCGAGTGGAGACCGGCCGAGATTTTGAGAGGCGCTGGCGACGAAACCATGGAGAGAGCGGTGAGCGACGGCGACATCGGCGACCACGAGGAAGCTTCGTTCTGGTCGGCGCGACGCGGACACGACGACGTCGCTTTGGTGGAATGCGTTTTATGTCGCACTCTCTCTCTCTTCATCGATCGGCATCTCTTTCGCTCTGTTGTTGTTGTAGATTTATTTCGTGTTTTCAAATGAAATGCGGTCAAATGTTATGCACAAATTAATTATTTTTTATTTTAGAAGTTTATTGGTATTCTTGATTTTATACCTCGCATTTAGTCGAAACATTTCATTAAAAATGTTAATGTCTTTTTAAAAGCCTCGGAGATTTCGAAATATTGCGGGATTTTGTGTGATTTTCAACTGAAAAAAAAATGTTCTTTTTTTGATCACTTATTTTGATCACACTTATATTTATTATGTTTAGAGCTTTGACGTTAATTTTAATTATTTGAGGCATATTTTTAAAATTATTCCCAACTCTCCAATTTAGGAGAGCACGATTAAGACTTTGGTATTTTTCTCTATAGTCCTGTCCTTGTAATTCCAATTATTCCAATTGGGAAATTAAAACTTCGTATGAAACTCTCCACCACTTTAATAAGAACTTCCTACACCTGTGGAGACTTTTCAAAATTTCCACCTCACCCACTGAATCTCAATAAACATTTCACTCTCTTTCGTCTCCCACCCTTCGCTCGATCACCCCATCGCGAGCCCCACATTTGAGAAAGAGATCATAAATTTTTAATTTTTATTCATGCTGCTCTCTTTTAAACTAATTCCTCTTTGCTCTTACTGTTGTTATTGTAATTGTTCTAGTTGTACACATTCTAGTTGTTGTTGCTGTAGTTGTATTGATCGTCGTGGTTGTTTTTGTTGCTCTTCTTCTCGCCGCTCAAACACAACGCATCGCGACGTCGTCGTCACACGCAGGCCACCGAACGCCAGACCGTCAGCCGAACGCCCACCGCCCCCGAACCTAAACTCGTCGGCTGCACGCCTTCCGCCACCCGACACGCGCCCTCCCACCCGACGAGCGGAGCCGACGATCGCTTTTTGTGAGAATTTCTCTAAACTGAGCCGAACGGCGAATGGCCGACCAGAGCGGAGTGGAGTGTGGAGAGTGAGTGAATCGTGGAGAGGGTTGGGGAGCACGCTGAGCGCTTTCTCGCCGCTAGTTGAATTTTCGTTTTGGAGACTCGCAAACAGTTTGGCGCGGATTTTGCGACGATCGTTTCGTGTGTTCGTGTGTGGCGAGCGAGCAGTGAGTTGACGACGACGACGAAGATTTCGGGCGACCTCCACGATCGACTTCTCGTCCTTCCGCATGTCGGGAAAAAATCCCTCGTGGACGGAAGAAGAAGAACTGGAAGTGAACGCACTGGAATGCTGTGAAAACAAAGGGTGAGAAAGAGTGATAGAGTGAAAGAGAAGAATACTGAATAAAATAGTTCGAAAATTATTGTTCAAAATAATAAAAAAAAAAACGATAAAAACAGGAAACAAACCCTAATTAAGAACAAGAAGAACGATCAACATTTTTAAATAGAAAACTTGTTATTAATAAACACAAAATAATTACAAACTGAAAAAATTCGAATATAACAAGAAAAGTGGAAATTGCTCGAAATACGAAGTAAGGAACAAGAGACCAGAAGAGAGCGAAAGAAGACGAAAAGGAATCCAAATAAGAGTACGTTTGACGCCATTTTTGTTTCTGTTTCATGTTTGTAAACATTGCGAGGTAGTTTTTTTTTATTGTTGGTTGTTGTTATTGTAGTTGTTGTCGCTGTAGAAAATCGCATAAAATGCCAGCGAATGATAAAAATAGCTCAACGCGAAGCGCGGGTGGAATCAACAAAAAGGGTGAAGGCGTTACAACAAAAACAACAACAAGAAGAACCACGACGATGACGAGGAAGAAGAAGAAGAACCACTGTGCAATGTCACTGCTATTGATGTATTTCTTCTCGTCGTCGTTGTTGTTGTTGTTGTTGTCATTGTCATATGTTTCATATTAACGTCTCCGTGCAAAGAAGAAGAAGAACGTTGACAAAAATAAAAAAGTTACTGAAGCTAAAGAAGCAGAAGAAGAAGACGAGGACATCTCGACAGACGCGACATAAAATGTCAGCTGTCCATCAGGCGAGACTCAAAGCGAGACGAGGACATGCGATGGGCGTGAGGTGACTCGTCGAGGGGACGGGGAGGAGGAGCCACAAGTCTCCAAACCAAGCTTCGAGATATCTTGTATCTTGATTTTGTTGTTGTAAACATTTGAATGTCTTTTCTTGGTTGTTGTTTTTTTTTTTTTTAAACGAAGAAATATTTATAAAAATAAAAATAATAACAATAAAACAATAAGAAGAGAACGAAATGTGTGGAATGTGAAATTGTATTTTCTATAAAAGCATTTGTCGCTTGTTGTTGTAGTTGTTATAGCGATTATATTTGTCGTAGCTACAACTGTTATTGTTTTTGGTTTGGTTTTTGTTGTTGTCGTGAAATATTTGCTAGGTTTTATGGTAGCAACAATAATAACAGCAGCAATAACAACAACAATAACAACAACAACCATAACATGAACAACGCCATCATCATTAACTACAACAAAAAAATAATACAAAATACCAATTGCAACAATAACAACAACTACAACAATAATAGGAACAACGCGATTAGTATGCAAAACATTCGCTTTCGTTGTGGATAGTGAAGAGTGGAGAGTGAGGGGGTGGGTGGAGAGGGTGAAGGGGTGGAGAATGGAGAGTTCGGGGCGTGCGACGCGGGCAGCTCCCGTTTGTGGTCGAATTTCGATAGCAACAACAAGAAGAACAACAACAACAACCAACAGCGGCAGCCGCACGATCAGACAGACGCCGGACAGACAGACAGATGTTGTACGCATGTCTGTTCGACAACACGCGTTGGGGAGCTTTGTTGGTGTTATTGTTGTTGCTGCTTTTATTAAGCCTTCGAATTCGCTAAATTTTGAATTTTCCCTCAATTTCGTTTTGCATGCTCTTGAAAACAACAAAAAAAAAAATAAGTTCTGTCAATCGGAAATCGAATTTAAAACAAAACGTGGACGGTAGCGAAAAAAAAACAACTCGATTTTTTAAGGACAACAATTTTGAACGCTTGCAGCGGTCAATCACAGTGGGGCAAAGTCAAGCAAAGGTAAATTTCCATAATATTATTTTTTTTTATTCTTAATTTGTATTTGATCTTATTTATAATTATTATTTTGGCGAACACAATATTTTTGTGGTTTCAATTTAAAAGTTATTCATAGATCGAAGAATGTGGCCCACTGTGTCTGTCGCTGCACCCTCGAAAGTGGAACAAATTCGCGAACGTTTCGAGTGCGTGTTCGAGCGGCGGCCGCGAGTCAAGCGCATTGCATGAAAAGTGTTTTCTCTGAAATTTATTCGCACGAAATGTTGATTTCAATTAAAATTCAGCACAATCGATGCGACGACGACGATTTTCATCGAATTCGCCAATCGAATTTTTGTTGTTTCACCGGCGCCGATTCGCCGAAATCGAACTCGATTGTCAAAATTTCAAAAGGTCGTCGTGACGTTCTTTTTGGGGGAATTTAAAAATAAATTCATCGATCGATCGTTCACTCAGTTTGATTACGAAAAAATTTAATCAATTATTTTGCGATCTTCGTCGACTGGCCACGCGTCGTATGAGCGATATTTCGATTCAATTGAAATCAGCTGATCGCGAATTCTCTCTCTCTTTCTTGCTCTCTCTTGGGAATAAATCGATCCGTTGCTTTTTCCTCTGCTCTTCTCTATCTCTAGCGTTCTCTCTACGACCTCCCTCTGCACCTCGCCTCCATTTGTTGTTTCCTCTCTCTTTCTCGCTCTCGCTATCTCGGTGTGTATGACTCTCTCGCTCTCGCCCACTGTGCAATGTCATCAGCCAATTTGTTCCAATTTTATTTTTTTTTCAAATGTTTTGCGTTGCAAATAGTGTTCATTGTTGTTGCTGCTCCAAATTCCACCAATTGTGGTTGGTGTAGTGTAATTATCTGCGTGTAAGTGTGTATGTATATATGTATGTATGTCTGAGTTCTATCTGTGCGAAGAACAACTCAATCAACTGCCGACGGACGTTCGCTCGCACTTCTAGAGGAATATTAATTGTTTACAAACGTTGCCTCCCTCCTTCTCTTTCTTCTCCTTCATTCTACCTCCTCCCACCCAACGCGTCGTCACGTCTTTCTTTCTCCCTTGCACATCTCCTCCTCCCATTCGATTCGCTTTCCCTCGAGTTGTTTCTGAAATAAAAACAATAATATTTTATTTTCATTCCTAATTGTTATTACATGTTTATTGAAATTTCGCTTTTGTCATTATTGTTGTTGTTATGTTATTGTTTATTTGTTTGTCGTATTTTCATCATTTTTTGAAGTGTCGTTGTTGTTGCTTGTTTATAATTAATTTTATTGCCTGTGCGACAAATCCGAAAGCCATTCAATTGATTTACTTTATTTTCGTTTCACATGATTTCTCTCCCCTTCTCTCTCTTTCTCCCGATACCTGTTTCTCACTCCCACCCGCTGCCACTTTCTGGATATAGTTTTTTGGCAAATAATCACAGTTTTATTTTTGTTTCAAGTTGCTTTCTCATAAATTATTTTTATGGTTTTTTTCGTGAAAATTCGGTGCACAACAGGTTTTCGTGTCTCGGACAGCCGCGATGACCAATGTTCCTATTATTTTGAGTTTATCGAAATATATTTGTTTGGTTAATTGAATTTTCAATGATTTCATCACAATTTAAAAAATACTGAAATGTGGGAGAACATTTTGTACGAAAGGATGGTGAGGAGTAAACTGAATTCCCTATTGATTGAAAACACGGTTAGTTGGGATTCGATATAATTGTCCCACTGTCCACAGGATTTCAAATTCTTGTGCCCATTACCACATGTTGAGATGGTCAGCGTCGGATCCACCCATAGTCATGGAATTTCCGATTGAATTCTCCGAAACTCTCTGCTGAGTAATTTGGCATTTCCTTGAAATTTTCAAAATAAAACATTAATTGTGCAAACATTGTGCAATGCAATAAACTGATTCATGCTTTTTGTTTGAGCGCTTTGCAATGAAAATAAACAATCTCTCCACCAATTATCGATCTATCGGCACGTTCTGCCATCGAATGTTTATCGAAAATCAATGAGTTATGGACCGGAAAATTCAAGACTTTTATCAAATTACCTTCGTCGAAACTTGGAGAAGAATGTGAATGAAAACATTTTATAGAATTTAGCATTATTTAATGAAAATATCTATCAGTTAGTGGTTTTTGCTTCTCCTTTAATCGTTCGTTCGTTCTCCCATTCCATCCATCCATCCATCAATCAATTTCTCTGGTTCAACGAAGGAACAACTGAAATGAAATGAAATCATCATTAAAATTCATCAAGCCTTTGTCAAAATTCTACCCGAGGTCTGAGTGTTTTGTTTTCGCCGCAAGTTTTGGTCATGTCGTTGTCTCTTTTTTTTCGGCTTGCTTCTCATTCCCGCACCCTCGCCTTCGTCCTCTCTCCACATCCCTCGTCCCCCCAAAGTGTTCACGAGTTGGGGGCGCTCGACAAAAGTGTCTCCAGCGTACTCGATCTCGATGTGGTTGGATTTGCAACTGTTGCACACGTTAATCCGAGATCATTATAATGACAAAAACAAACAACAACAGCAGCAAGGCAACAAGCAATAGCAACAAAAACAATTTCAGTACGAATCAGAAGAACAACAACAACATCATCATCACCAGCAGCAACAACGGCCACAACGCATTTACCTAAATTGGAATTTCCGGTGAAATAAGAGCATGGAAATAATGAGATGGTGGTGTTCATGTGTGTGTGTGTACAATAAACTATAACACATACATGCGACACATATGAATGTATGAAAATTTGATTCAAACAAAAAATAAGGAAAGCAAGCTCAACAAAAGACAGAGGGAGAGAACATACCAGAAAGAGAGAAAGAAGCACGTTTCGAAGGCGAAGACGAAATTAAAATTATTAAAGACAAAGACAGAAACAATTACGACCGAGATAAGTAGAGTAATTGAAGATGATGATGATGACGACGACGATTTGTATCAGAACAAGAAACGATCTTCACGAGACTCGGCCGTTGAGCAGGAAAAAAAAACCAACCGCCAAATGAGGGTCAGCCGAATGGATTTCGCCTTGCGAATCATAATCTATCCAAGCTCCCTTATCGTGATGTCCGCGAATCCAGATAAGACTAATTGGGCACTGAAAGAGACCACAAAGAATGCCGTTATAAAGAGCCAGACACTCCGCAATCTCTGTACTCCTTTACAATATCAACATTCCAACATACTCCTCTATCACCAAATTCTACAGAAAGCTCATCTCATTTCAATGTCGATAAATATTTCCAACGAAAATCAATATAAACAGAAATAGGGAAATAAAGTTTCGTGGAAACCACGAATGGTATACAAAACTAACACAAACTAGGTTAGGAATTACACAGAAATCTAAACAAAAGCCGAAAATAACACGAGGTTTTTTAGACTTCGACTTCTCCTCATCGAGTCCATTGAGAGTGAAGTGTTTTCGTTTCTCTTCGCTTTCGCCGAGTACATCAATTAGAAAAGTTTATGAAAAGCCATATGGATTGGAGGAATTTACAAATTTGCTCGATGGCGAAGACATCTGCGCTATTTATTTCAATGCCAGAAACTATATTTGTTCATGTATGAAACTATGTTGAATAAACTGTAGAACGAGTGTATAGTATTTGATGTCATTTATTCGTGTGATCTGCCAAACATTCCATAACCCAATGCCATCAACAACATATTCTGTAGTCTGACTCCTTGGATACTTCAGTTCAATGTGACTCTGGGGCCTAGAGTTCCACACTCGTGGTCGATTGTCCCTGTCCAAAGGCTGCTGAAGGCTTTGTCACAGTCGTGGGTGCGATTTGTTGACAAGTGCTGCCACCCAGCGCTTTCCATGGGCCACTCACGTAGTCACGTGCGATTGACGGCGCTTCGACAGAACGCGGGCGCAATCGACGGTTGCGAATTCAAATTGAGTTCCGAGGAAAGTAGTTCACATCTGTGGTATTTGCAATATTTTCACCAGACTCTATCCCTCCTCTCTTTCCCACTCTCTCGCCTCCTTGAAGTCGAGTCGAATTCATTGCAGTCGCACTTGAGGAACGAGCAATGAATGCCGAACAAAAGATTCAAATCTTTCGTCAAATCAATGCCGCCATAAAAATTTCATAGATTCAATTGATTTGGCGAAGGCTGCCGTCTCGCTCTCCCCATCTCCCTCTCACCCTCCCTCTGTCTTGATCTCTCCTCTATCGTCACTTTGCATCTACATTGTAGTTGTCGTTGATTTTGTTGTTGTTGGTTGCGCGATTCTAAAGGTGGTTGAAATGGTTTTGTGGTTTCCAAATCGAACACCAGTCGCATACTAATCGATCGCTTCTCTCTGAGCGACAGAGAGCCGATCAAATACAAATATTTCAGAGTGACACCGAGAAGGAGACGCGAATTAACGACATGGACATTAATTGCGGTTTGATCCACACAGATCGTGGTTTGAGGTGACCGTGCGTGGTGTTGGTTTGGGTTTAGGTTTATGGTTTTATGGTGGTCGAAAGAGTCGAATAGTTTTGATCGTACACTCAATAAAATCAGTTGTCAATTAATTGCTTTTTAATGGCTGTCACAGTGCTTCAATTAGTGGTTTCGTATGGCGGTTCATTGTGAGATTCATTTCGGGGATTCACTCATTTGGATGAAAATATATTTATTTATAAATTTATGGTAATTGTGCTTTGTTCATTTAAATCATTCCGATCATTTAATCTATGTTTCTAACCATATTTATGTGAATTCATCATTCTATAAAGTATGATTTGATTCATTTAGTAGATCATTTAGGGGCTTCATTCATTGGTTCACTCAGTGATTTATCCTCTTTGGTTTCCAGAATGCTACATCTCTGGTTCATCCGAAAATTTACCATATTTACTTGGTTCATTCAATATCTCTTTCAAGAATGTTCACTCACAATGATTCTCCAAGTAGTTCACTGGCCTCTTGAAGGACTTTCCCTGATACAACGCCATCATGATGGGAGCCAAGTCAATCCTTTTCTCAAGTGGCTCAACTGGTAGAGAACCCCCAATTACAACTCCCACCGACATACCATGAATAATAGATGTTCTCCCCCCCGTCTCGAAGGAAAGCTCTTTCCACTTGTATCGATTGACGGCTCCGCGGTGAGAATTTCCCTCGCTCTCCCTCGTAGGACACGCGACCATTACCAGACGATAACAAGACCCGGAGCTGTCCGGCGATATGAAACCACGTCACGCAGCACTCGAATGACCCAAAGCGGATAGAGGAAGTGACGACCAACTACGCGGAGGAGCAGAGTCCAAAGACGGGGGACGGCTTCAACCTCTAACATATTAATTATTGATATTGTTAATATGCTGCCTAGGCCAACGTCGTTGACTATCGTTTCTCGTCTTTCCGTCTCCCATCGGAGCAGTCGAAGCACCTGCGTTGACATCCGCTAGAAGCAGCCGCGGAAGCAGCCCCTGAGACTCCCACCCAGTGACCTCTAAGACGACGATGTGGAGAACCTGCTTCCGTGCTCGAGCTGAAGGGAAGCCTCACTTAATATGCGTCGCTGGACGGTTTTCATCGCAATTACCCCGATGTCTGTCTCCAGTCGATGATGGTCCCTTCGATGGCCACTGGTTGTTAGCTCTCTGTCTCTGTCTCTCTCTCTTTCTCCTCCCTCCACTTTAGTTTTAATTTTTATTTCAACATTTCCATGTTGTGTCTTCCGCACCAGGCGCAATATTCGATAATGTTTAATTTGAATTTAATTATTTACAATTGTGAATATGAAATTATATAATAACAACTCCCTCTCTCTCTCTCTCTCTCTCTCACTCGTCTTTTTGCAGGTCTTCAGCGTCGTCTTTGTCGATATTAAAAAAGCTCAACACGCATTCGCGGCCCAAAAGAGTTTCCGCCGGAAGCTAGTTTTTGGTGTGAGCCCTGCTAATGAAGCCCACGGTACAACGGCAACAACAACAAGTGTGGGTCCCAAACCGATCGAACCGAAGGAGGAATTGACAATTTATTGAAGAAAGAAAATATTAATTAATACAATTGTCTTGGAGCAGCGGAGATCACGAAGCAGCAGGTGGACGAAGACGGTGGACAAGATGTCTGTTGGTGAGTTTTCGGGAGTTCATTGATGCCTTCACAATATACACCTTAGTAAAAGCGGTTTAAGATAAGATATCAGAGATTTACGAGGGTTGATAATAAGGTTCCAATATCGGTTCGATATCTGGAATACATCCAGAGTTCTAGTTGCATGTGGAATTATGTTCCCATCACTGTGTTTCCAAGAACGCGATCCATCTCTCGTCCTAATGTCCTTCTAATAGCTCTACGCCCGGACCAACCCACAACCAAAGGACGAAACTGTCAAAGCAATCAGTGGATTTTCACTTGTCGCAACCCCGTTCGAGTTCCCACCGCCCGAGCGCGGATCGTGTACGGGTCCCGCCTCTACATGGCTACTACATGACGCCGTACAAACTCTAAACTGAGCTGAATGAAAGACGACTCCCGATAAACGAGGACTCTCAGGACCTTGTCCGGGTCAACCAACGGTGGACGGAGGTATCGCCTTGCAAATGAGCCGACCCACAAGTTGTGACGTCACAGTGGACGCGAGCATCCAGGCGAGAAGACAACAGAATGCGGGGCTCAATTTCCCAGAACGCCAGACCATTCATCATCATCGTCACCACAGAGATATATGTAGAGAAAGAGGGAGAGAGAAAAAGGGAAAGAAAAAAAGAGCAAGAATCAAGAGCGATAGAGTGAAAGCGTGAGGGATACAAAAAAAGTGGAAGAGCGGCGAAAAGAAGGAGAAGAAGAGGACGAAGTTGAGCTGTGTGTGTGCGGCGCATGCAGTGAAAATACTTGATAAATCAAACGAGACGACATCGATTAGCCGAGAATTCGACTTGGAGCAGCCCTCGATGTAATGAGTCGATTAAGCGAACACATGGGAGGAGGGCGGTTGGGCGTTCTTGTGGGCGTGTCCGGAACACACACATATTACATGGGAAAATGTGCATGCAATCGAAACGAGCGGAGTCCTCGAAGGAGACAAGAGAGACATCGGAAGGAGACATAATGGAAACAGAGAAGGACAATGGATTTATAATGGAAGGAGAGAAAGACATCGAAATGATAATGTAAGGAGAGAAGGACATTGGATAGATATTGGAATAAGAGAAGGACATGGGAATCGAGACCACCACGAGTGGATCGAAGAGAGAATCATACGGATATCCTTGGAGAGGAAATGTCGTGGTCAGGAGAACTTGACGAGATGGATGAGAGGGATAAGAAAGAGAGCGTCATGTATGCGCGAACGTGAGGTCAATTGGGGATTAACTTAGCCGAGATTCGGCTCCGATTGGATTTGTTTGGCTCATTTGGGGCGTGATTTAATTGGATTCATCGTGAAGAAGAATTGGATTCATCGTGAAGAAGATGAAGAGAACAACAACAATACAATCACTGAAGTGATATCTCATCCGATTTGGAGATATCGCCTGGGGTGCAGCGGCCCGCGCCACCCCGAGGTCATTCATCAATTTGCCTTGTTCTTGTGTTTTTCTTTCTCTCTCGCTCGCGCTCTCTTTCTGAATTTGGTTTAATTTATAACTTGAGAATGCATTCAAAGTATCTGTGTGGATGTGATTCCCACACACACACTTGCATACTATGAATGTCACGGGCTGGTGATGATGAGCTTGTTATTGTTGTGGTGTTGTTAGTTTTGTTGTCAATGTTGTCTGTTCTTGCTTTTGTTATTGTTGTTGTTGCTGCCATTATTTATTGCACTCGCCATAAATTTGTCCACAAACTCCGCGATCTCAATCTGTCCCCGCCGAGCTCGCCATCTATCCGTCTTCTCTCTCTCTTGCGCTCCTATGACTATCTGTCTGTCTGTCCATCTGTTTGTCTGTCGGACTTTTGTTCACATTTATTAGATTCGTATTTAGAATTTATTTATTTTTCTTTTCGAATTCATTGCGTTTTCACGCGGACATGAAAAATTTAGCTGCAATTTATGTTTTGTTTTTCTTTTTGTGGAACATATTCTATCTATCATGTTGTTGTTTTATAGATGTCCGTGGTGGCATTGTTGTATTCGTTCGCTGTCGCTAAGTTGTTGTTGTTTTAATTGCAATTAATTTTGTTTTGAATTTCATTCATTCATGTTTCTCTCGCCCATTCATTAGGATTTCTATCCGATCCATTCATTCATGAAATCGTTGTAATTGTTGATAATTATTGTAGATTTGTTTGTCGCCTGGTTCATTGACTCGATGTCACTGTCTCCCTTTCTTCCTCTCTTGCTTCGGATCATCGAATGTTTATTTTGCGAAATCTTGTTGACATCACACGATCTCAGGCGATGCGATGTGATGTGATGTTGTGATAATCACGAGTCGTTCGAATGTTGTGTTTCGATGACAAGTGGAAGACATGAGGATGAGTTTGGACTTGGACATGACTGAATAATTGGAAAAACACAAGAAAAATTCTGTAAAATAATGACGAAAATTCAAATGAGGATGCCGGAAGAAGATCGGGTTTTAACTGAATGCCCTCCTCGATCCTTCCTCGATCGCCTTTCTACCGAAATTAATGAAAAAAAAAAAACAACAATCATTCTTATATTTTCCTTCACTGTAAACAAGTTTCTATAATTTCCTATAAATTAAGTGATATTTTTGAGGGAAAAGATAATGAGATAATTCTACAGGATCGAAGAGTTTCCTCCAAAAACACAACATGATCACATTGTTATACCAACACTGTCACACACACACGCACACAGCGACAGAAGACAATCCCCTGCAGGCGAATAATGCGCTAATTGTTATGTAATTAATTAAAATCTCATTCACAACTTGTGCGTTCACTTAAGGCGACAGACGGACGAACAGACAGACAGACAGACGTTAAGGCGGACAGAAAGACAGATATATAGAGAGACGGAGAGACAGACGGGCGGACGGACACACAGGGTGACAGAGTGTGTTCCACTGACAGACAGATGGAGAAAACTGCAAAACTCCGCAAATTGAGACTGGGAGATGCGTGAGGATTCCAACAGAGCATCAGACAGACAGAGAGAGGAAAGACAGAGAGACAAACAGACATACAGACAGAGAGAGAGACAGACAGACAGATCTCGATGTCGCCTGACGTTACCGCTCGCCCTCTCTTAACCCCACCTCTAGAAGTGGGCCGTCGTTCTTCTGTTCTATCGACTGTTTTTCGTCTGTTCTCCCGTTTTTTTTCTGTCTCTCCCTCAGTTTTTCTGTCTGTCCCTCAGTTTTTCTGTCTGTCTATATGGTCTATATGGCTGTCTGACTGTCCGCCCTCCTCCGCCTTACGCCCAGCGAATAAATCGCAAATAGCTCTACGTTCGTTCGAGTAAGAATGTGGAATGCGAAGACGCCAACTACGGCGATGCTTGGCAGAGAAAATGACGACAGCAACTAAAACAACAACAGAAACACAACAACAACAACAAACGCAGGAGCAGCAAATACTGAAACAGTAGCACGACAACAACAATCACAGCAACAACATCAACAATAGCAATAACAACAACGGCAACACGACGACAACGACAAAAACACCGAGAACCATGCGTCGAGCGTCAACAATGACGTTTTTAGATCGACCGCAATTGTCTGCGATGTTGTTGTTGTATTGTTGTTGTTGTGGCTGTGATTGTTGTTGTTGTGTCGCTGCTAAAGCTAGCAATGAAATCGCCAGACGCAACCGCAACTGTTGTCGTCATCTTTTGTTTTTCGTTACCAATTGTTGTTGCTACTTTTTAATTTGTCTCCACGTCGAGAAGAACCTTGACTTAAATTTTATTCAAATCCACATCATTTCATAATCTTCTTCTATTCTAGTAGTTCTCGCTGATTGATAGGTGGGGATGTTTCGAGGGATATTTTTATTTCACTACGTACTCAAGAAATCGAGAGAGGCCCCACTCCTCAGCCTCGTGAGAAGTAAATCTCTCATCATTGTTTCGATGGATCGGTTGTAATTTCAATCCTAAGGTTTCAATATTCCCTCACGTAGCCGGAAGTCATCCCACCCCCTCCCCCTCCTTCCTCTCCACTTCCGAAATTTCCCCCGACACGTGGAAATCGTTTCACTCCGTTCGCTCTTCGTTGAACCTTGATTGCATCGAGGGAAAGTTCTTCACATCCCTCATCGCGGTTTCGAATTCGACCTCTGGTTTCGAATTCTCTAGCAATATCTCGTCCCCTGAATGTCTTTCCACCACATTTAGCTTCTACAAAACAAATAATACTCTAATTAAATTACTTCGGAAACAAAACCGTAAAAATTTTAATTATACACCTCATATTCATTTGCTACAGTTGGCAGCACTGTGTCCGACATACAAATAACAAAAACAAAAACGCCACACAAACAACAACAACAAAATATCCCTATTCTTCCCTAAATAAATAAAATCTCCAAAGAAAAGCAAAAACAAAATGAAGAGGAAATTTTTTAAATCAAATTTCGTTACTGAAATTTAACGACGCGTGTCACGGCACGGCCGTGTTGCGTTGGCGTTGCCACTTTATTCCATCGTACGAGGGCATCTTCGTCTCAACTCTGGATAGAAAGAAAATTCTAAACGAAACTGATGCTTCGTCCACAGAGCGATCGTGGAATTTTCTTGCGGGGAGTCCCACGAAAAATCCCACCACAATTTCTCATAAACAAAACATTCTCCACTCTTGGACGAGGTTGATAAGTTCGTGTGGAGTTCTCGCATGGAATGTGCGTGGAAAGTTCAGTTCATTAACTTAATGCCTTGGGATTATTTCCAGAAAGTGATTTCAAATAAATAAATGAGGATCCTGATGCATTAAATGGTTTTTAGGTTGCGGTACTTTGTAGCAAGAATAGTTTTTATAGTTTCGGAACTTTTCCAGAATTTTTAAAAGTTAGTTATGTTTTATTAGGGATTTTTCTTTAATTTTTCTGCAGAGAATTTGTTTCATGATCAGTTGTAGTTTTTATGATTTATTTGCTAAACTCTTGGTCTTCACCTCAGCCCAAAAGGAACTCCCTCAATCTCTCAACAGGAACTACCATTGGTCAATAAACCTTCACCTCTGTACCAAATCTATCTCCATCAGCTCCATTCATTGTGTCTTCTCGATGCCATTTGAAGGTGTTTCAGAAGCCATAAAGAAGCCGTAAACTCATCTCCATCCAGGTCCAACGGTGGGCGTGTTCCCTCGGCGTTTTATGGGTTGCTTTGGACGGAGGGAGACAGGAGATCTCGATTTTGGAAGACATCTGTTGAACAGATTTCAGAGAAACGAAAAAACAAGGGACGACGACGAAACCGAGCACGAGGAGTAGAAAAAACAAATGTTAATTATTTTCATAATAATGCACACGAGAAGAAGAAACTGAGGCTGAGGAAGAGGAAGAAGAGGGCGAGGGCAAGAGCGAGAGGGAGGGAGACCATCTACCGTGGTGTCTGCCGCAGCAGCCGCCGGGTTCCTGTGGCATGTTCCACAAGTGATGCCGCCTGCCTGCCTTTCTGATCCCTGTAGACCCGACTGCGGTGTCGTTTTTTCGGATATTTATGGGGCAACTGGCACGCAGTTCCATCAGAGAGTAAAAAACCCTCCGTCTAAAAATAGGTCGATCCCCTAACCGTTGTTGTTGTTATTGCCAAATGTTGGGGTGCCCCGGGTACGCGACCACAGGTTGATGTTAAATGTCAATCGGTCCGTTCCCCCGAGAGGCGACGAGGATCGCATCGGTTCCGATCATCCGACGACGGTGTTGAATTACGAGAGTGATGAACTGAACGTCTCCAAATCAAGAAGCCAAGATTAATGTGGCCAGCAGGAACTCGAGTAGATCGTCTTCGCACTTGCGTCGATCGCTCCACCGAGGATTGGGCGCTGACGGCGGAAGGCACCTGATCCTGTGGCTCTGCAGATAGATCAATAGCCACGAGACAATAGGAAGTAGATTCTCTCTATTTCTGGCCACAGCCTCTCCTGCTTCTGCTTGTCATTTTCGTCAGGATCCCATTGACTCCCTGCCCTCTAATTATCCTCTCTCTCTCTCCGGCATTCCCTATGTCTTCTCTGGTAATTATCATGACCCACCATTTCCGCGCCTTATCATCTGCTACCGATCTCGCACTTCGAGATCCGTCAACAACTTAATTCAATATTTTCCCTTCGCACCCAATTATCCGGTGAGGATTTGGTGAATAACAATCGTTATCTCTCTGTCTCACTCTTATTGGCCCTCTCTTTCGTATTGACCACAAATAATTCCCACCGAACTAACGGATGCGGTTGTGATCTTGCGTTCGGAGATCGTAAAATTCTCGAGATATCCTGCGAGACCTGCTCCTGTCGTAAATATCGAGAACCTATAAAAATATTTATGGACTTCTGGTTGCCCATTTGACACCTTCGACGCCGACGGCCAACGATCGACTGGGCTGGATGTCTGGCCTGCTCCTCGGTCTATCTGTCTGTCTGTCTATCTGTGGTGTATCTGCCAACGTTCTTTGTCCGAGCAGGTAGTAAACGGCTCGTGATTTCACACCCCGCTCACTCACACTCCAACACTCCAGCACACACATTTCGCTCGGCAGATAATGATCTTTCCGTCCCCTGTCCCTCCGGTTCTTCCGATTGCCCGTTGCGCATATTTGAATTTTTTCCATTTCCCATTTCCGCGTTCCGTGGAAAACCGATCGCGCCACTGAACGGAACGAAGACAGAGTGAAAGAAAGAGAGAGTGTGGAGTAGAAGCGATGCGTGTTGAATTTTTATGATTGTAGCGAAAGTCAAGATGTTGATCGATTTTACTGCATCCTGCGCAAGGGAATCATTTCATCGGAAAATGTTTCGGCCCCAAGTAAAGTAGGAAACAAAATTCACGTCTTCCTATTTGAGAGAAGGTCCAGCGAAGGAAGGAACGAAGAGGTCCTTGTTTTAATCCTCTCGAAGCACTTTCGCGCCGAATTAAAGACAAATATTTGTTTGAGGCACGGCTGAAGTGGTTGCTTCCTTCTCGGCGGCAAGTGTCTGAGCGAGGTTCGAGGATTCGCCTCCTTCCTTCCCTTTTCGGCACCCTAGTCCAGCTCTTAATGTGGCCCTCCTCTCGCACCTCTTGACTTCGCTCCACTTGTTCCGGGTCCCTCCTCCTCCGTTCCGCCCTCCCTCGCCCGCCACGGACCACTTCCGATCGGACCGCTTTCCTTCAAAGTGTTGAGCACATCCGTATATCGTAAAATCCCCGAAATCTCTGTGGATTTTTGAAAAACAATCAACTTAAGGAAACTTCTCAAGAAACTACCACAACAACGTGTTCTTTAACCTCAATCGAAATACACTTCAGACACATGGAGAGGGCCAAGTAGAGTACCAGACCATATAATTCCACGATGGGTCGGTCCGATGGTCAGGGCGGCGGAACTCGGTATCGCCATAAAGTAGGCGCTCGATGGATCTTAAGATGCCGACAGCTTCAAATGCGATCGCCACTAAATTGGAGTGAAATGAAATCACCGAAATATTCTCTTTCAAAGTAGGAAATTAACAACTTTATTTGATCTCAACTGATCAATTGGGAATTAATGATGTCAATGGGAATCACTTCTTCTTGAAAATCTGACCACAAACTGGAGAGAAATGCGGGAACAGAGTTTTCTTAAGAGATCTTTGGGATTCAACTAGGATGCGATCTGATAATACAGAAGTTCATGACCCCAAGAGGGGAATCGATCGATGTCCAAAAGATTTATTTATTTATTTATGCTCCTGGCTGGCAGGAATAAACAATGAAGGATAAGAAGGTTCCCTCCGAATACAATTGCATCAACAGCAACGGAAGCCGATGCGAAGCCACCCAGCGTGGAATCGATCCGATGTGGAAATGTAATATTCATAATTTATGATCGACGATGCGGAAATCGGTTATTGATTTTCCACTGAACAGTGGGATATAAAATTATGAAACTCCCCAATTAAATTGGATTTTTTATGTTCGAATTAAATATTCATGCATAAAAATCACCTGAAGCAACAGCAGCAGCAGCAGAACGAGAGCCGAAGCAACGTAAACATGTCGGACATGGTGTTGCCACACTTCCGGGAATCCGCCGAGGGCAACCGGGGAGTCGATGGACGAAGCAGGAGCGATCCACGCCAAGGGAGGATGATCAGCCAGACGATGATGATGATGATGATTTTTACAATTTCACAGAATTGAGTAAATAAATAGGGGCCCGAAAAACAAGGAATGAAAAAGTGAAGCAGAAATGGAAATGCGATGGGCGAAAAGTATTTTCTGTTATGTTTTTCTTAGTGCGAAGGGAAGCAGCCATCAGTTGGGCGAGAGGAATTTCGAACAACCACCAGAGCGACAGCAAGTAAAACAATATCAACAGCAATTTGTACACAACAATTAAACATCGCGAAGATGGGGCGGCGAGCGAGCGATCAAGCGAGGGACCCCAGGCCACAATGTTGCGACTTGACTCGTATTACAAGCCCGTCCCTGTCCCTCGCTGGTCCCCGCTCCATCGATCCCTCGTCCTCTCAAGGGTTCCTTCGGCCTCCTCTTTCGATTCATAATCATAATCGTCATCAGATATTCCAGGCGCTCTCTTCCTGTTCTGTTGGGTTTCTTTCCATAATAGATTTTTTATTGTTTTCTCTCTTCGATTTCTTGTTGTTGTCGTAGTTGTTGCAATTGTTCTTGGTGTAGTCGTGTCGCCGACATGGTTGTTGTTGTTGTTATTGTTATTGTTGTTGCTATTGTGGTTCCTTTGGCTGCACGTGATCGCTGTTTCTCCGTCCCTTTCAAAGGCGAAACACAGACGAAACTCGACATCAAAACAAACGCAACGCAGACGCAGGAGCCGAACGTGCGTCGTGCGAAGGGTCCCCCCACCCCTCGCGAAGGTGCCCCCTCCCACAACCACCACGGAGCGGACCCTCGTTGTTGCGTCTTTCGACCATCAGGGCCGTGGCTTCGTTTTGTTTACCGCATGCGCGCATGTGCACTGAACATGTCGCCTTCTCTCTCTGTCTCTCTATCTCTCTCTCTCTTTATTTTTCTCTGCCTCTGACAGAAAGAAAATGTTGGGGGAATCAATGATTGTTTAACATTCAAAAACAGTTGCGAAAATAAAATTAACTTATGATATCTTGATTCACATCTTGATTTTGAGATCTGGATTCCTGAGATCTTAATTCATGAGATTTTGATTCTTAAGATCTTGATTCAGCTTCCTCATGGCTTAGACTACTATCCTTAGTATCAGCCCTTTATCCAATCTACTTAGCCTAGAAGAAAGAAATCATCCCCATGCCTCCCAGTCTCCTGACAACCCTTCGATGATCGCCATTAAACTCGCGTACATCCTTCCGACGATCGAGCAACGACTCCCGGTTCTAAACCTGTCAACGCCACACGGCAATAGACGATGTCTTCTTCATCGCTCTCCACTCCGCCCCGCTGATCCTGTGACGCCTCGAAACCGCCATTAGCCAAGGGTTAAGGAAGACACGGAGGAGTAAGTAGTGTGCATTCACTAGCAGAGAGATGTCTGGAGAGAGTGAACGGAGCGAACGAACGAACGATCGCATGCACTTGAGCGACTATAGATTTACGACTCTATTCAACGAGGAGAACAAGAACTTCAAGAACAAACAAAACCATTTCCATTTCGATGGAAATCAAATGAAACAAGAAGTAGACGAGTGCGGCTGAAGTGTAAAAAAGATCGCAATAACACTTAGGAAGAACGCACTTACACTCTTACTTCCCCCTTCAGCCCCTTTCCGCCTGCACACCCCATTCTCATCATGGGATGCCGGGCGTCTGGAGTTTTTCCAAATGTTCAAGGACTGCATTTCTGAATTCTCTACATTTTACGATGATGCGCTTCTATATTGCCACTACAACAAAAGCAACAACAACAAGAGTAATAACCATAACAATTACAATAACAACGAGTCCAAAAACAACAAGAACAAGCCCCTCAGACACAATAGAATTTCTCCCGGAACCGACCGACCGACGCATGGACGAGAAACACACTCCGCTTAATATAGTCCCGAATGTGCAAATTTTCCTTTACGACCACTTTTCTTCCTCTTCTTCTTGTTGTCTTCCTCCTCCTCCTCCTCCGCTGCGCCTGGTGACAACCACGACGACGTCGACATCGAGTGCCAGAAGTTATCCATGTGTGCCTCGTTTCCACGCCCGCTCTTCGGCGATCGGCCTCGCGATCCTTCGCTTGGTCGATCCCTCTCCTGGTCTCCGGTCTCTTGAGCAATCCTTCTCTGGTCGCCGGTCCCTTGCGCGCCCTTCACGATCACTCGCGCCCTCAGTCGTCGCCGTCGTCGTCCAATGCCACATGAGTTGGTTTTCGTCAATGAGTCTCCTCGTCGTCGGCTCCTTTCTCGCTTTTCCGCAACTAAGTGCTGGAAAAGTTCGGTCGTCACTTTCTGCATATGTTCTTCCTCTCGAGAAGTTTCCTTCTCTCTCTCTCTCTCTTATTTGCTATTTCGTTGTCTGTCGTGTGTCGTCTGTCGCCGTCGCAATCGAGCCTGCGACATGTGGCGTTATGTGGGCACCGTGGCGAATTCTTTGTTAATGGGTTTTCACAACAACC
Organism: Coelopa frigida; assembly: GCA_017309665.1. Taxonomy (NCBI): domain Eukaryota; kingdom Metazoa; phylum Arthropoda; class Insecta; order Diptera; family Coelopidae; genus Coelopa; species Coelopa frigida. Next base: position 12,186,029 of record CM029561.1, on the reverse strand, counting down.
TCAAGAGGGGGCGTGGAAAATCTCTGCGATTTCGCATGTGTGGCCATGCGTGGCCTGATGTTCCGGAAAATCGCTGGATCGCGGTAGCAACTGACCATGGTCATGGTCATTCGCTCGTTTGGTGTTGATTCGAGGTTATTCTCAATTGGATTTCATTGTTCGAGCCTGCATTATGGCGAAGGTTGATCAAATTTGTATAAATAAAATTTACTACATAGTGATAGATTTTCCGCGGGCATAAATGACAGATCTTCTCAAACGGTGTCCAGATGTTTATAACCATCATCGTCCTCGAGGAAACTTCATTCCCAAAGGTCTCCCATGTGCTCCTCAAGATCATTTACATATTGCTTTCAAGGCTCAAGTAGTTTTGGTCCTAGTCCTCGATGGTTCCCAGAGGTCAGGATCATTTATTTTTTCACATACGTTTTAACTCCTTCCTGGGCATGGTAATGGGCAGAAGAGTCCTTCTGAGAAGATATTGTTGATCCACTGTCAGAAGTCGTTTGTACTTGAGAAAGGATTCAAGGACAAGTGGTTGCCATGATTCCATTGACTATAAGACCATGAGATAAGTCTCAGAGTATCCTCATGATGACTTTTCCACTCCACAATTGGCGCAAAGAAGGATCGTGGAAGGATCGCAAAGTGGCCTCCTCACCAAGGACCGGGATCTCGGTACCAGGTGCTCGATCCAAGACGACAAAATCTTCACCAAGTTCGGTTTCCACAAAATTCCCACACTTTCGTGTCTCCAAATGTATTGACATGATTCTTATCACCAGCAAATGTCAACCGAAGGATTTTCTTTGCGCAAGGATTAAGGGCTGGAAATCTAATCAGAAATTCTTATCGAAGACAGCGCTCAAGAGCTGTGGGAGGAAAACAAAAGGTGAACAAGAAAGATAAACACTGATAAGAAGACGAAATAATAACTACAATTACAACAAAAACTCCAATCTCGACCTCATCAAATATGCCGACAACGAATCCCGATGAAAATCCAGGATCATGAGGAAAATGCGAAGCAGTGGGATAGAGAGAGAGAGAGAGGGATTTGCAGTGTGAGCGAGTGAGAGAGTGCGATTGGGTTGTGGCAGGTAGGGAACAAAATTCCCTCCGTCGCATGCAACATGCGATGTGGCAACTCTTGCACTCCCACTCATTCGCACACACGCACGCACACACGAACGCACGCACATCGAGGGATCCCGCATGTGTTAGAGCGAGCAGGCGTACACAAGAAACAACAACAACGGTCGGGAAACCAAACAGCGGCGAGCGCTGCAGAAGAACGAACGAGCACCAGCAGCAACAGCAACAAAGCGAAACAGACGAAGAAGAAGAAGGAGAAGTAGAGAAGTGACAACAATAACAACAGCAGCAACAACAACAACAATAACAACCACAAGAGACGATCTGTTCTAAAACCCAGCGAGGGATTCTCAACGATCGTCGGAGTTTTAGAATTTATTCCGTTTCGGGATTTCAATGCACCAGCACGCATAACGGAACAGCGCTCCGTGACGTAGAACGCAACGTAAAGTAACGTAAACAGACGACGACGTCGTATCGATCGTATTCGTGACGTAGACATCGAAAATCGAGTGCATTTTGAGCGCGAAAATTCAATATTCACAACGAATTCTATAGGGAAACAACAAAATATTTTACTAAAAAAATATTATATGTAAAAAACAATACAAAATACTAAAATACAATATTAAAATATATAATAAAAACAAAATTTTAATAAAACAATAGAAAAACCGTGATTTTTGAATAATAGTGAAATTTTCAGTGTTTTCTCAACACTTTAGTGAAATCGAACCGAAAACTTTCAAAATGCATTTGTTTATTTTACGTGAAAGATAAACTTTTCCTAAATAAACAGAGTTGGATGAATTAAAAGTGTATCGAATCTTGCGCCTAGTGACGAAAAATAATTATAAACAACACGAAAATGTTCGTAAATGTGGATAATACGAACTCCTTTATCTCAGGTATGTTGTGGGAAGATGATCGATCTGTGGAATACCTGAAGTCTATATGCTCTAAAATATTTAAGTACAATATCTTATCAAATCATGTACATGCTTTTATATAGTTTAAGGGAAAATAGATAGGGATTAATATTAAGAAAAATGTTAAAAGTATAACCAACTATGATAAATAAGATGAAGAATATTTGTAATATACTACAAATTCTTAAATTAAATCTTTTTATTTATAATTTTTAAACAATACATTTTTGAATAAATTTTTTGTATCTTCTCGAGCATATTCTTTCATATAACTCATGATATATCATATAGCTTCAAACTAAATGATTAATTCTAATGCGATTGAATTAGTTCTGTATACTAATAATAATAAAGATAACTACAAATCTTTAATGATACAATGATATCACGAAGGGTGTTTTAATTTATGGGTTTTAAATAATTGAAATAGACAATTCTGCACCTGGAATGTTTATAGATCTATATAACATAAACCCCTTTTAAACTATATAATTTTCAATTAACCCCTATCTCTTTCTCACTTATCACGAGTAACACGCCTTCTCTTTCCTCTCCCCTTTGCAGATAATCCATATTATTTCTACAATGACAACAAGTCGCCGCGCACCCCGGACTCGCAGAGCTCGAGCCGCGGCTTCTCGATCTTCAAACGGCGGAACTCGAAGGGCAGCAGCCCGCGGGTGGTGATTCCGGAGCAGACACGCCTCATCCACTCGGCGAATCTGGACTCGGCCGCGACCATGGCTCTGGGCAGCCCCCGCGGCAGCTTCGGCTCGCTGGGCGCCCACTCACAAGTGAGTTTTCCTCTGACCACGAAGACGAATTTGCGACTTCCTGATTTCCCATTAATCTCCGATCGACTTCCGTTGCGATCTCACGAGATTTGCGGCCTTTGACTTTGGTGCTCTTGTTGTATGTGTGTTTATGTTTTTGTTGTTTTTCTTCTCCTCCATTTTTGCAGCAATCGTTCGAGCTGCAGCCGCTGATGTTCCGCCAGCGTTCGTCGAACTCACATTCGGAGTCGTTTCGCGATCGGTTGGGCAGCTACAACGAGTCGTCGTCGTGCTCGGCCTACGGTGGAGGGGGGGGCGTGGACCATCCAGATGACGGCTGCCAGCCGATGTCGCCGTCAAGGTGAGTGTTGCCATAATCCACATGTTGGGGCTGTTGTCGTTGTTGTTGTTGCTGCTGCAGCCACTGATGTATGCAGCTGTTGACGTTTTCAGTCGATTTGCTAATTTCTCAACTCCTCCCGAACTCTTTCTTCATCTCCCCCTATATCCCTATATCCCTTTCTTAATCTCCTCATCTTCCTCATCGCCTTCTCACCTTCATCTCCGCCCGATTTAATCGAATTTCTCTCTCTCGTCTCTCTTTCGATCCTCCAGCAAACATCAGCCGCACCATCATCACACGCTGCCCGGGACGGGGATCCGGCGGCACTCGTTCAGCAACTGGCGGCAGGCGAGCGAGCGCCATCACCAGCAGCACAAGAACAACACTCTGGCAACGCCGGACGAGGTGCCCCACATGATGGCCCCACGACCGCCGCTCGTCTCACCGAACAAATACCGCGGCTCCGGCTCCACGCATCGACGTCGAGGTGAGTTTCGCTTATTGTTGCCTATCCGCCGGGGTTGCCACCTATTTTAGTTTTATTCTCCTGTTGTTCTTCTTGATATTCTGCCTTCGCCTTCGGATGAATTGTTAGAATTGTGACATTTATTTGCGATAAATTTGCATTTTCAACGCACGCCCGCGATCCTTTTTTCCTGTCGTTGTTGACATTGTTGTTGTTGCTATTGCTATTGTTGTTGTCATTGTAGTCGTTGTTCTTTTCGATATTGCTGCTGTTGCTATTTTATAGCAATTTCATCCAACGATAATTTAAACAATTGCATTTTAAATACCAGCCTCCATCACGCTTGTTCACGCCAAGCCAGCAACACTTGTCCTCGTCATCGTAGTTGTTGTCGTTGTCGTCGTCGTCTGGTGCTTTAGCAGCAACAAAAACAACAACAGCAGGCGCCACCATTGTTGTCGACATCACTTGCTGCGACATATTTATGCAAGTGCTGAGTGTTTTAAACTCTTGTTTTTAGTCATTCATTTTCCCGCGGTCGTTTTTTTTATTTCGCTCTGTTTGTTTTTGTTGAAAACGCACTTGGCCTGCAATTAGCAGAGTTGTCAATGTTGAATTGTTGTTGTTGTTGTAGTTGTGAAACTAAATTGTTGTAACTGACATTGACACTATCGACAGCGGGAAAACCCCCGATCGTCCCCATCGTCAGAAATGATTGATGCCCTCCGAGGTTTGCCGCGAATTTTCGATGCGATTCGCATCGAGGAGTGGCATCGAAAGAGTAGCAAATGACAACGGCCGGAAACACGGCGTCCAACGGCAACACATCGATCATTTGTCGCCATCGCTGCGAATTCGAAATTGTCGCCTTTCTATGGGTCGTATTTTCCTATATTTCCATTTAACTTCCTCTGAGCATTTTATTTTTTGTTAGAAGAATTTCCCCCTACATCAACCTGGAATTCATAGACTAAAAAGAAAATATTACATATTTTGTCTCGTATTTTCCGAGTCGACTCCACTTGATCTTCCTATGAATATTAACTGTAGACACACAGTATTGATTGATCGACTGACCTCGGCCCTTCTAAGGTCGGCCCCAATTGGCCAACAACACCATGAGGGGCCCTTTAAAGGAAAGTCGACCCTTTCAGGGGTAAAATCAAAGAAACCAAAAACTATGAAAGAACCCAAAACAACAATCAAAATGAAAACAACGAATCCTATGTCGAAAATAATAAATTTCAAACATAAACATAACGAGGGAATTTTCAAATATGGCCAACGATTATATTTATGCACATCCATATGCGAGAGTATGTTTGTGTGTATGTATGTGAGTGGGTGGGTGTATATGTGTATGAGCATATAGGTGTCTTGTATACGTGTGGGAGCACATCCGCTAGGGAAAGAACAGTTGCTTCGTTTATTTTTCCAATTTATTGACACAAAGTGTCTTCAAATGTCAATGCGAGGACAACGGGTGGAGGTGAGGGGGAAGGAAAGAGAAAGGGAGGGGACGAAAGAAGAAGAGGTCAAAAGAAGGCGAAGTAGAGGAAGAAGAAACATGTGATTGCGCGCCGAAGGAATAATAAAAGATCACAATGATAATTATTTTGCAAGACCATTTGTTGTTACTGTTGATTATTGTTGTTGTTGTAATTTAATGTCTTGTTCCTGATGGTGTGTTTTTTGTCGTTGTTGTTGTTGCTATTGTCGTTTGCCGCTGTCCGACGTGTTAATGGCACGGAAATGTACAAACGTCAGAAGCACCAAAATGTCAGCGAAGTTGGCGCGTGCCGTATTTTGGCCAACAAGACATTATTATGGAAATTAACCAACCATATTTGAAGCCAAATTTATTTATTTCTCTGACCACCGCGACAGAGACGCTGGGCAGAATCGATAATTACGAAACGAGGCGGAGGTTGAAAGTTTAATTGGCCAGTGATTGGATGGCTCAAAACGATTGCATGAAGAAGAAGAGAAGATTTCATCCATCAGTCCTTGAGGACACCTCGAGTCTCTGCCCCCCTGATTCGTGGTCTATGATGACCCACGATCCGTTCTCAAGGCCCACGCCATCTCTTCCTCAGACTCTTCTTGGCCTCCCCATTAAACTGACCACATGATGCCCCGACCCATCTTTTGTCCCCACTTTCCTCAAAACATTCTCAACTTTGTATATTTTCCATGAAAATTCCATTCTCACTCACTGTTTCCTCCTCTGCAAAATGTTTTCTCTCGGTTTTTATTCTTTTTAGGGAAAACAAGCATCGTTTTTCCTGCTTCGGTTGAACTTGTTTATTGTTGTTGCATTTGTGGTAGTTGTTTTCGTTTTTGTTGTATTGATGATTGTTGTTATTATTATTATTTCGTTGAATTCCAACAGAGTTCGCTTCGCTGGGGAAACAACACATGACTTCCTCATGCCAGAGAAACTCAACTTCCTCTACCCTTCTCCCTCTCTCTCTCTCTTCTCTCCCTTTCCCTCTTTCTCTCTTTTCGCTCGTTTGACAGACGTTGATTTTGAGATATTGCAGGTGATTTTAGGTCAAACGTCAAATGAAATACAATAACAAGAACAACAAATACAACAACTTCATCCAGCACCATATCATTCTGACTTGTGTTATTGTTGCTGGTGGTGCTGTTGTAAATTTTAATGGCGATCATTTTATGGACTTCGCTGACGGTTTTCCCGTAAACTCTTTCAAACTTATTCTACATATCTTTCTGATCCCTTCATCTCGTTTTGCTTCTCCCTCGCCATTGTTGGTTTCATTGAAGCGAGGGAAATGTTTATTTTGTTGTTGTTGTTGTTGTTGGAGGGGGGTCGATGGTTGGGGTTGTAAGGCAGAAGTACAACAACAATGAACGGAACATCTGGCCAGCAGGTTTGTTGTCCGGGAGCCATCGGAAGGGTTTCTCGATGAGGTCGGTTTGTGTTTTGATGGAGAGTGAAAATGATTGAAAGTTGAGTGACTGAGCAAGTGAGTGAGTGAGTGAGCGAATGAGAAAAAGATGAAAAGGAAAAAATATGAAGGAATCTTTGCAGAGAATCGAGGGGAAAGAATCGATGGCGAAATAGATCTTTGATGTGCTTCTGATCAAAGCACAATTGATGAATTTCCCTTCGCTATGGATATACTTCTATCTGATTCCCAGAACATAGAAATATGCATCTAAAAAGTTATGCATTTCGCAATAAAAAGTAGGATTGAGAAAATATTTTCTTTCTCTCTCTCTATCTCTGTGAGACTCTGAGAATCTGAGTATAAAATTTCAACGCAGGCAATTCACACGTCTTCTGTGGAATTCATCAAAGGAGCGATTTCCGAGATTTCCCCTCTATCTCAATATATTTTCCACACAATTTATATCCTCTACTTTCACTGAATTTCCCTCACTTTTTCCCTCTCAATTCACTCGTTTCACTCCTCTCCCTTTGCTTTACACATTCCTTCGACTATTAATCCTTAAATCGCCAGATCGTGACTGACATAAACTCCACACATTATCCATGGCCATGTCGAGTCCTCCAACCGTCTGCTTAATCTTCGCTCCACCTCCTCCTCCGCATCCTGGGTTGTGTTGTGTTGGGTTCGGGCCTCGACAAATCCTTAAATGATGGCCAGCCGATGGTGGACGAGCACGTCGTCGATTTTTTAAACCCTCCCTACCCCTCTCTCTCCCTCCTTTGAGGTCCTGACGTGCCTCGCAAGTGGCCTCCCTAATTAAAAATGCACACAGCAAGGGCAAAAATCTCACAAAATCCCCAAAAAGTGCCTCCGAAGGAGAATTAACATAATTTTTTACGTATTTTTTGTTTCTGTCGTAGTTTCGTCTCCCCAACATTTCATTTTGATTCCTTTTATTTCTGATTCTCTCGGGATTTTTTTTTTCGTAGTTAATTTTGGTTGGCTTGTGTTTTGTTTTAATATGAAAATTAAAAATTTCGTACGGGTTCCTCTCAAAAATTAAAAAAAGAAAAACGAATAAAATTATTTAAAATACGAAATGAGTTTGAAAATACAAAACCGGCTCGCACAGTGGTGGCAACAAAAAATATGACCGACAACAACAACAACAAGTCGAACGCTAATTATTGCGATCACGTTTGCGGGCAGCGTAAAATTGTTTCCTTTTTTTCTTGTTGCCTATCCTGATGTTGTTTTTAGAGTTGTTGCCTTTGTACCCTAAACTAACTCCCTTTCTGAAGCCAAGCGGCCATCGAAGACTTCGTCGCCATCGTCGTCTTCTTCAGTTGTTGTTCTTCAGTTGTTGTCGTTGTCGCATCCATCCCATGGCGACTTTATGCTAATTCATCAACGACATTTAACGACAACAACTTCAATCTGAACAACAACCACAACAACAATAATCGCCAACAACAACTACAACTGCCAACCAATAACAACAACATCGATGCACTAAAAATATAAATGGCTTGTTGCCCTTGTCTTGAGTTTCATTCAACTTAAATCGAGCTTAAACTTATGGTTTTTGTTATTGCGATCGGTGTAGATCTTATTGATGTTGTCGTTGTTGTTGTTGTTATTGTTGTTGCTGTCGTTGTTTTTGCATTTATGACAGTCGCATCGAAATCAATGACAATGGTCATCAGTCAGACAGACAATCAGAGAGACAGAGTGACAAATAGACGATCAGCTCCTCGTCAATCATAAACCGCCAAACTTATGGCTTCCCTCAATGGCATGAAATGACCGATGCCGAGGCCGACTCCACCACCTCCTCTTTTGCTTCTACCTCCCCCACCCACTTCCTTCCCATCCCTTTCATCACCCTCGCCCACCTCCACCGCCCTTCCTGGCCGACGCGTTTCTAACTGGGTTGATTCGACACTTGTCGCTGTCAAAATCGCTCAAATCGGGGCCGCCATTTTCTTTGGCCCGTGCTTCCTCTTCCTCGGCGGCCTCTTGCCACACGACCATTTCCGTATTGGGCCAGTTACCGCTACTCCGAGGTCTTTTTCGCCGTGTCCGCGCCTTGTTTGGCGCGGTTGGTTTTATGGAGCTTAGAACCGTGCTTCCCCGGTGGAAGTTCATGGCGAACGGAAGGCGGACGACAGAAGCGGGGGGCCAGAGGTGGAGGGGGGCTTCTGACAATGGACGACGCGAGCCAAGTTTAGAGCTCGACGATCGCGGTTGAGTTATGATTTTTTTGATCGAGCGCCTCTCGCGGCACGTACGCAAAATATGCTCATCGCTGACATTTATTGTCGATCCCTCTCTCACACGCTCTCCCTCTCCAGCACACCTTCTCTTGCGCTCTCCCTCACCTTTCTCTCACTCTCTCTCTCAGCACTTCCCTTCACCGATTTGTCGCCATTAAGTGTTCTCGCCTCCCCCATTTGGGGTTCCCTCGCTCTCTCTCTCTCTCTCTCTCGTTCTCTGCCTATCGGTGTCTCTGTCTCTCTGTCGCCGTTTCGCGGTGCGTGCGCCAAGCTTCGGTCTTGACCGGCTCGCGATGTCGGCTCGAACAGACGGCCCAAGGATTGACTCGCGTTCAGTTGTGACGGACGCCAGTGACTTCTGCGTTGACGCCTGCGCAGACGCGTTGCCAACGATTTCTTACCCGACGACGCCTTCAATTCCTCCAGTCATTCTGATCGATCGATCGCTGCAGAACTCACGATCAATTTTCGATTGATTTTCCAGTCCCCAAGTCGAAATCGAAAATTCGCAATTTTGTTTTCGTGCTTCACTTCAGTTCTGTGCGTATTTTGTGTATCGAAGGAAAACTTTTTGTGCCGTTGAAATTCCGAAATTCGCGGAAATGTGACTTCGACAATACGAGAAATAAGAAAGAGAAACAAGTGAATTTGTTATTTGAAAATTTTGCAACAAATTAAATCGGAAATTAATTTGCTGAAATTGCAAAGTTTCACTCGAAATGGAGGACATCGAGTTGGAGACCTTCTGCTGTGGTGAGTTTCAGCCTCAATATAGGATCCTTTTTCTTAAAGTCTATTATCCTGAAAGATCTATTCGGAGGTCCTTGAAATCAACACCACCTCTTGAACCCCTATCTCATTACCTTGAAGACCCTTTGGCTATCTCCTGAGCAGCTCAAGTGGCCGGAACCCTTTGAAGACCACTCGAAGCCCATAGTTTAAGCCTTAATGACCCAAGCCTCGTTCATTAGAAATGCGCATCGTGAGTTTGGCTCCTGTTCTTCGAGTTCGATTGCACCGAGTCGACCGAGCGGGGAACCGTCTTCTTCTTTCTACCTACCTCCCTCCCTCACTCACACTCGCCGCGATTCCGACGAAACCCATTAATCACGACTCACGTGTACCCCAAGTGTTCTCAATCCACACTCGGCCTCCGTGTCGGCTGAGTTCTAAAAGCTCGCCCCTTCGCTATCGTGTCCCCTCCATTAAACCACCATCAACGCCGCGTTGCCAATTGAAATCGTTCTCAAGTAGTCGGTTTTTACGAGCGCTCCACCGTTGATTACCTTTTAGTAGGTTTTCCTCCGCTTCACACTCCCCCCCTTCGGGCATGGGAGTGAGGGAGATGGCGCGATCCTGGGATCGTTCTATTTAATATGCATCTCATCGCCAACGTCCACGGTGCTGCCATCCCCGGCCCCATCCTCCAGTCCAATGGGTCAGCCAGTGTTGCGATGTGATTTATTTTACTTTAATTTCAATCTATTTCAAACGTCTCTTTCGCTGTGTGTGTTTTTTTCGCAGAACCCTCTGGGTCGAGAGAGGGGCGGCGGAGGTCGGGCAGCGAGGTTATGGTCACATGTGTTGCCCGATCTCGGGGTTCGGTGTCAGTTGGTGCCACTGTTTGTTGGACTGCAAATTTATTTATTCAATTGAGGTCACCCTCCACACACAAAAAAAACCTTCGCCCCCTCTCCAAACGTCGCCAAACGTTCGATTCACCACTCCCAGCTCGTTTGGAAAATATATATGAGCATATGCATAGATATATATGAATCGCAGCCCATGTTCAAGGCATGATTTGGGAACATAATTTGAAATAGACTTGGATCTCAATTCGTTATTTTACCATTCGAATATAGCTTTATCATCAGCATATTGTTTCATAGATTAGACCTTGTTGACTCAGTCAATTCTTCCCTTCTGGTATTTATAGTCTATGGATGATTCTATATCCCATATTCGAGCGAGTTTTCCTTGGATTTATTGAGACCGCTTCGAGACTCAATGAATCCAAGTAAACCTCAACCCCATCACTTCCCGTCGCCCGCCCTCGAAGTCATCCTTCCGCTCCGTGATTGACGTCAACCCTTCGATCGAACAGAGAACAAACGCAAAGGAAATTAGTTTTTTGTACTATATTCAAATGGAAACCATAGAAGAGAAAACCAGCGATCGTCGTTTTCTCGAAACTCGTTACAGAAAAAACTTCCTGTCTGTAAAACGCGGAGTGGGACCCGACCGGGATCCGGATTGGGGTCGGGTAGGATTCTCTTTGTTGTTCTCTCGGCGGCGAACACGTGTTGCAACTCCTTCGATCGGCCGTGGAAAACCAGGGGCAGGCTCTCTTTTCAAGCACGGATTGAGTTTCCCTCCCCTTCGACAGCGGCCATTTGAACGTCTAGACATGCGCGCTCGTCACGTTTTTATACGCGTCATAAAAGGAAAAACGCACGGAAAAAATAACAAAAAAATCGTATCCTTTTTGTTCGAAATGAGGGAAAGAAATAATTATTTTTGATAGACACTCGCGGGGGAGATTTATTTTTAGACGATCGGGAAATCCCTGAACACGAGGGAAAAAAATACTTGTATGGAAAATTCTTCGCTTGGGATCACGTTTTCTTTTTTGTTTCAAAGGAACTTCCGAGGGGAACAGATGGGCAGCTGCTGCTGTTTCTTCTTCATGTTTGGTGGGGAAGAGGGGCGGCGGGGGCAGAAAATTCTCTTAACAGGCGCGCGTGCCCCAAGACAGATGCAGCGGTGCAGAGGGGGTGGGGGCGTAAAAAACTATTCAAAAATAAACAATTGAGAGAGAAAGAGTCGGGGATTTAGAATGGAAGAGAGAGAGATGGGGAGAGAGAGAGAGGGGTAGAAGAAGAGGGGAATAAGTAGTAAAAAGAGAAGTGAAGACAAAAAAAAAAGATATGATTGAAAGGACGCCAGTGTCTAATGAAATGAGAGAGAGGGGTGGGGGGCGGGGAGCCATAAAAGGGGAAGGCGTTCGTGTACTCGCTGTTTGTGTTGTTGGCACCTTGTTTAGGTTGGCGACAACAACAACAACACTAACTGCAGCCACTGCAATCGACAACAACAACAATGACGACGGCATCAGCAGCATAAAAATTATTCGTTTATAGAAGGAATAAAACGATGGAGAAGAGGAAGAACAAGCGGAGCCGAAGAACAATTCAAATGACACGACGCACCGGAAACGCACTCGCACACACACAAACACACACTGTGGAACTCACACAGACATAACGCACATGCACGCACTCAATGATAATCACAATAAAAACATCATCAAGAAGAACAACAACAATATGAACAACTGTTGCTTCGTTCAATTGAGCGGAAAGGGAAATTATTAATTTACTATTGATAGATTGCGTGCATGAATTAGGGAACCTTGAGCAAGGAAACAAAATGAAGATCGGAAAACTTATAGAAAAACGTAGCAGAAAAACATGAGAAGCATAAAGCATAAAATCGTTTTTTTTTTCTTCGTTCTAAGTTCGAAATAAAACAAGCCACTTTTGAAATCTTTACTCCCGAAGTAGTTGTTATTGAAGTAGAAACTAGACAAGTAAAACATTGATAAAAGGCGAAATCTTTGAAGTGAAAAATCACTCGACAGGATTTTTATGTTCGAGTGGCAAAGTTCGTCTTTAAGAATCAAAGTTCTCGAAAAATTCCAATCTCTTCGAGGACTTCGTTCTGGCGACAAGTTACCCAAATGTGTGCGAGATATGTTCGAGTTGAGTCCTTTGGTCTCCTGCCGAGAAGTCCTTGAGTCGTCCTCATCGGAACGGAGACTCGGAGTCGTTGAAGAGGAAAGTCGGGAAAGTTCGAATGTTCCATTGCTTCTCAATTGCCGGCCACTTCATGAAGGGCGAACGAGAGATCAAGAGAGAGGGGAGAGGAAGAGAAGGAGCCGAAGCAACACATGGTGTCCTGATGCCGAGTGGCCGCTCGAGTCCTTCGACCCAGGAGGCCACTGAAGGACCTTTGCATTTCCCTTCAAGTGTTCCTTGGTGAAGCAAAGATTTCGATGATTTTTAATCGACTCTTTCTGCATTTCATACCACTGTACTTCCCGTTGAAATTCCCGTAGATTTCCTGTTGGTCCATAAAAACGCTGAAAAACTCCAAAAAATTCCATCAGAGATTTGTTGACCACAACCAGATGAACCAACAGCAACCAGTAGCGTTGCACCAACAACAACAATAACAACAACATCATCATCAAACACATTCATATACAAAATTCTCGACATGTTGTTGGCGAGTGGAAGCCAACGGCATAAAAATCTAACATAAATATTTTTAAATTAACCCCAACGCAAATGGCGACAGGAAACAACAATAATTCATCGTGAGCAACAACCGCAGCATCGCCATCAACATCAGCAACTCGATCGTCATAAGCAACAATAACAACAACACTAACAACAGCAACAACAACACTAGCAACAACAACAATTGATCTAAAAACCAAAAAAAACGATCCCAGAATTTATACGAAAACCTCAAAAAGTTGACAAAATTTCAACAACAAAAACAACGTTTATAACTTCAGCGACAACAACAATAATAACAACAACAATTACTACAAATACAACAACATGAGGATCGACACATGTATAGGTGATTAATACTTTATTTGAGTCGATGGCGCGTTCAGTGCTGCCAAATGTGGGAATTTCAACAACTGTGTCACGGAATTTGTTACCGGGAAGAGAGCGAGAACAACAACAAACAACAACAAACAACAACAACAAACGAACAACTAGAAACAGTCAATCAAAAAAATTTGTTGCCACTCATAAATTTCGTTCGTCACAAGACATCAACACAGCAACAACAACAGGGAACAGGAGCAACATCATCGGCAACATTTTCTCCATTTCAAAAATATTTCTTCCCTTCTTTATTTTCCATTTTGATGGAAATTTGTTTGTCAGTTGATCGTCGCATCGTGATGTTGTCGATGCAGCGGCATGTTTTCCCTCAAATTGTCGCCCGCTTCCTCTTCCTCTTCCATCCCCACCACCCTCCACCCCACCTCATTCCTGCTCTTCTTCCTCTCCCCCCATGTCTCCGGTTTCCCGTGCATTTCGAAGCTCGTCGACATTAAAGTCATCGTAAATTTTGAATGCTTCGTGGACGATTCCCATCGAGCGGGGGTTGGGGCAAGGGGAGGGGCAGCGGTTCTCGGTGGGGATGGGACGAGGGATCGCCAGCGTCGTCGGCACTCGACTTCATTCGTTGAGTTATTGTCTTCGGTGGATTAATTCTCCGCTGTGATCGCACCTTCCTTGAGGTGTCCTCTTTCCCCTTCAATTTTCTCAACACCCATTGTGTTTGAATCCTCTTTGTTCGACCTCTCGTGGTCGCTTCAACTAATCATTGTGCACTCTATCTTTCTCTCTCTTTCTAACTTCATCCATCTCTTTCTCTACCTACCTCCCTCTCTCTTCACATTCATTCGTTTCCCTTTCTCCTGAACTTCCGATCACAACGGAAGTCGAGGAATTTCTCCAATTGCCGGACGGTGATGGCGAGGGGAGGAGAAACGAATGGACACATGGTGAGGGAGGAGGAGGTGAAAAACATTTTCATTTCCCCAAATACACACACACGTCAACCACAGCCACAACAAAAACAACGACAACGAATCGCTGGAAATTATTATGCGAAATGAAAACACGAACAACTTTCAACAGCTGCTTCAAAGTGCGGTTCATGCAGAAAAGTGTGAAATTCACCCCAACCCCTTTGGGCCCCGGCCCCCTCCACCACTTTGCCATTCATGCCACGCTGTGTCGTCGTGTGGCGAATAGGTGGCAACGCTGCCACACCGGATGTTCCATTCGATTTCCACTTCAATCGAGCGTTCAATTAAAATGTTTTCGACTTCGACTCGATTTCGCCGACAAAGTTTGGCATGTATGGTGTTGTTCTTGTTGTTGTAATTTAGATGTAATTGTTGTTGTTGTTATTAAGATGGAATTGTTGTTATTTATTGACTCCACACGACGACGATTCTCAAGTTCAAGGAGGATGTGTGAAGGAAAGAAATTCCGGAGGAATAGATTTCAGTGTTTTCATATGAATTTAATATTTTAATATCTCCATTTATGTGTAGCTACAAAAGTTTTATGAATTTTTAAAAATATAACAAATTATTTTTAAACAAACAAAAAAAAAACACAAAAAATAGATGAAGTAGTTCTCGTCGTTATTTGAAACTTACGAAACAAAACCCTCTGCCCACTCACTCATGGAGAAATTGTGCACCTGCCGCTCGATTCGTCAACGGAGCTGGTGTCACGTGGTGCAATCTAATCCTGTCCACAGGCGAAAACAAAACAACAGCCAATCCCAAATCCATAACAATAAACCAAACAATACAAGCACAACAACAACAGCTCCAACCACAACAATATCCACAAAAATATCGAACAATTCTAAGCCAAAAAGAAAAGAGAAAATCTTGAAAACAAACATTTGTTTTATGGCCAAAGAAACCACAACATCAACAAAAGTAATAGTAAAACAAAAAAACAACATAAGCCATAACAATAACAACTACAATAACACCAACAATAGCAACTACAATAACACCAACTGCAACAACAATGATGCAACAACATGGCATTTATGTCAAAAATGTCAAATAGTACACAAAACACCAAAACAACAACAACAACAAAAACTATTTAAAGGAGGTGGACGCAAATGGTGGGTGGGGTCGTATGTTATTGGAGTCTGTCGGTCGCTGTGGCAACCCTTCGATTTTATGGACCTCCCGGTAGCATTAAAAACGCATTAAATCGCGTATAACTCGAAAATCACCAGAGGCGAGGGCAAAGCAAGACGGGGCGAGTTGGAGAGAGCGAGAAGGCAGGAAGGAGGAAACGATGAAGCAGAGGGAGCGAGTGAGAGTTCGAGTACGAGGACCCTCGGAGTGGTCGGAGTCGGGTCGGGGTCGGTGGTTGAAGAAGGCTGGGTTGATTGGGGAAAACTCATACACTTGAAGGAACTGACAGCTACAATAACAACAACGCCGAAACAATTCGAGACTTCATGATGGCGATCAATGCGATCGCCTAGAATTTCAACGAGGGACGGACAGAGACAGACAGACTGATGGAGAGACAGAAGGAACGACGGAAAGACGAGCAGTTGTAGACATTCGATGCGTGTCTGGAATCGAGAACTCTCCACGAGTCTCCACACATCAGCAGCGGCGATCGTGTCGGGGTTGGAACGTGCCGTCTCTTTTTCTATCTCTCTCTCTCTCTCTCTTCCCTCCATCCCTTCTCCCTTGATACTCGGTGATCGTGTGGAAAACATAGAAACATTTAAACAGGAAATCGCTTGTTTGTGCTCAGCGACCGACCGCCACTGGGGGAGAAGTTGATCGTGCCGATGATGATCGACATGATCAACAACATGATGATGATGATGATATTCGGCCACAACAGCATAATCATGATCATCAAAACTCCCATCATGCTCATCATCGTCGTCAACATCAGTTTGAGGATCATCACAGAAGCCGACTGTCGATCGTGATGCTCTCGCATATTTTTGTTGTTAATAATGATTATAATGAAATTCTTGTTCTTGCTGCTGTTAATGATAATTGTTGTTGCTGTTGCCAATGTGATGATGATGTCGATGATCACCACGATCCACTCCCACTGCGCCCTCGCATAGTTCATCGATCGGATCGTTCTTTCTCAATTCTTCCGATGCATCCACAGATGTCGATCTTTTTCGGAAATTTATGTGTTTTTTGTTCGTTCTTGTTGTTCTAGTTGTTGTTGTTGTTTTCGTGGCATACATTTCCGAAAAATCCCATATTTTAAAATATGGGAATTCCTCTAAAAGCTTCGCGTAGATAAATATTATTTAACTTTTAGAATGAGTGCGACAGCGGGAGACGAGGATTAACTAAAAGCCTTTTAATTTATGAACTTTCGAAACCGAAGACTGATCTTTTAATTGTTGCAGTGATCTCTTCCCGAATTCCTTCCCCCCACACCAACGGTAGAACACTCTTGATATCTGTAACTTCTTCTCTAGAGAACTTCTGATGTATGTCTCTCTCTCTCTCCTTGGTTTCAGTTCTTTCTCTCTACTCTCGTCCAAAATAATCATTTATTTCAATTCTCGCTCTGTCCGCAATTTTTACACACACACTCTCTCCCTCCCCCTCTCTCAGCCTCCTTCCATCTCACTCTCGCCGGACTCTCTGTGGGCGGAAGAACCTAGTTTACTAGACACGAACGCATCGTAGACCAAGGCGATTAGAATAAAGCTGATATTTCCATGATTTATGATTTGTCCACATTTAAATTCTTTCACAGCTCTCATTGTTTCACTCCACTGTCCCAGCACAGTGGGCCGAATCGGATCGACATCACTCTCTTGGGTCGAGAATTCAACTGAAACTCACTCTCTCACTTGCATGAGAATAACAATGATTTGAAATTAGTTTCAAGATAATTTCTCCTTTTTGCCCCACTGTCTTATGTCGCGTCCATTATGATCCGATCCCCTGCCCTCGCTCACGCATGCTGCGTGGCTCCATCTGCGGGGTCCATATGAGCGGATGCGACTATTTAGCAGGGAAAAAGTCGTTGCTTCTAAGCATTAACAAGACCTACTGAACAACAGCAACAATAATAATCATAACAATGACAACATGAAGAACAACAATAATCATAATAATAACAGCAACAAAAACAACAACATTATGACTGTCATTGTGGAAAACTATGCTGTGCGTAGGGTCGGTCATCGTGTCTGGCCTGGCGTCTACGACTGAGTCTGCGTCTGCGTCTGGTCCATGGACCGACCAAGTCTGCATCATCCGGAAACCCACAATTAAAACATCGAAGAATTTTTCACATTTTTTCCAACTCTCCATCAAATTATGGCCGTGCCTACGAAGGGTCTTCAATGGTTCTCAAATGGTCTGGTCGTTTGTTCCATCTTTTATCGTTTTTAGCTTAATTAAGTTATTCTTTCGGTCAGTGCTTCGCCTCGATCCATCTCGTTCTCTGTCTCCCTCTTTCTGTGTTTTTTATTTTTGTGGACATTTCGACAATTGCTGACTTTGTATGAAAATTTGAGATTTCCAGAGGATGCTGTTTGTTGTTGTTCTTTTTGGGGGTTAATTTTTTGACTGCGTCGTCGTCGTTCTTAATCCCGCATGATGTCGCGGTTGTTGTTGTTGTTGTTGTTGTTGTTGTAGAAATGTCACAGACAATCACATTAATTCAAATTGACCCTTCGCTCAGCTCTCCATCCCCGCCCCCTGTCTCGGATGCTGCTGGCGATCGTCTCCTTTTTCTTATTTTTGGTTATTGTTGCAGTTGTCGCTGTGACGTTTTTTGTTGTTGTTATTGTTGTAGTTGTTGTTGTTGTTATTGTTGCAATTGCCGATTTCGATATGTCGTTGTTATTGTTGACAGTTCTGTCACTTATTTGGCTCGCCGTGATTTCCCAAATCTGCCTCCATTTCGTCTCTCCATCTGTCTGTCCACCCGTCTGTCCACCCGTCTGTCTACCCGTCTGTCTACCCGTCTGTCCATCCAGTCGTCTTTCTGTCCTTCTGCCTTTCCATCAGCTGTTGGTTCTTCCCTTTAGATTTCGTGAAAAACATGTTTCTCATTTGCCTTCAATCTTCATCTCTTTTATTTTCGAATGTCGAAGTCAATTCAATTCCAAAACTTCCGGATTCTTCGATTCTCTCCAACGGTGAACGGCTCATGGATATATATATCTGATTTGGTAGATTTTGTAGTATTTATGGTAATGGTTTTGTGTGTTTTTCTGGAAATGATTTTGTGGTCTCTTCTGGAAATGATTTTGTGCTCCACTGGTTTAAGAAACGTCCCAATTGTGACAAGTTTCAACACTCCATGAGCTCTGGAATCATTCTTCGCACACTTTGATGAATTTGGTATTCCTTCTTCAAGTGATTCAAGTGAAGTGCGAAATCTCTTTGAGCATATGTTGAAGAATCCGTGTTTGAGGAAATCTCTTTGCGAAATGTCGCTATCACATGACTAATGAGCATTAGAGACCGTCCGAATTCCGACTTCATTAAAGCCGAGCACTGAATTCCGGCGCCGGAGCAATTAATCTATTTAATAGAGAATATTTCGCAAAGTCGTGAGAGGCAGCGGGGAAGGGGAGTGAGAGAGGACGATAGAGCGGCACCGAACTCACTCGAGAGGGTTGGGAATCCCACCTCCCGAGACCGAGATTTAGTTCAAATTTAATTGCCAAGTCGCGATCATGTGAGAGGAACTTGGGCATTTTTTAGCAAGGATTTGACGGAAGAAAGTTTTGACTAGAGGAAAATCTGTAGAAAAACACAAACTGAACCATGTCCGCGAGTCCGAGTTGCCAGATCTTCGCGAAGTGCGCGTTCTTCAGACGAAAGACGAGGAGTTTGGAGTTTCTGGAAATGGGTAAATGTGTTGTGAAAAAAGAAAAAGGTCAAATATGAGGGGAAGAAATATATAAAAAGGAGGTTTAAAAATAACGGAGAAGGAGGAGGAAGTCCACGAGTGAATCATGAAATATGCCGCCACCTCGCCATCTGCCCCCCTCTCACCGCATCCCGCCCCGCGAGCAGTCAAAATGCACTCGATCATCGCGACAAGTGCTGAACTTTTCTGAAATGCCTTTAAATTAGCTTGAAATTTGTTAAATTGGCGGGTGTTCAAAAAACCAATGAGGAACGAATTTAAAAAAATCGCGGAAAAGCAAACGAAATGAAAAACAAAATACTTTGAATACAAAAGACCAATCGTTTCGTGCTTTTTCTGCACTCGGAGTCGCAGAATCGAGAAAACATCTGCGGCTCAATTGAAGATCGAACGAGGAGCATCGATGCAAAGGAGGGGGGAGGGAGGGCGAGTATCAGCAAGATGCCTCAGAAGTATCGCAAAGATATCAACTCGAAGGGAAGCACCACGACAACAACAACAACAACAATGAGTGTGGGTCGGGACTCGGGATCACGGACGATGGGGGCGACGAGGGACGCGGGCAATTTGTTTACGTTTTTTTTAGTTGCACTCTTATTTGCCCGTTGCCATTATTGTGTATAATTTACAGTCCTGGCTGCTGTAACACTCAACAGATGTTCCGTCCCAGCCATTTTTATAGATTAAAAGTGCATTTGCATACGAACATACATATTTACCCAGTTGTATATAGAACTGTCTGGGTCTGACGAATGATATGGCGCGGCAAGACAAGGCGAGACGAAGTAGGGAACTCGAGAACAGCAACGCAATGTCATTAGCGATGGATGGATTTGCTCCGAGGCAACTGAAAGTGATCCTCACCCGATCCTCGTCCCACTGTCCCGAGGACACAAGCAGCGGTTGAGGGAGCGGCCTTCATTCGGTCCTAAAGTGCTGCGGATCCATCGATTTATCTGGCTTTCCCCTTCAGTCCGTGTTGTCTGGCTGTCTGGTCTTGAGCTCATTTCGTCTTGTGATCCGAGGGGAGTTGGTTTCATTCAAACTAAAGTGATGGGGTTCGGTGAAAATCCTCGTCTATGTAGAAGACCCTGAACCTGAAAGTCGCAATGAGACTGCTTCAGTAGATAAATCTACAGAGCCCTTAAAACTTCAGGGTCGTTTCAGGCATTTAAGCTTCAAGATCGAGTTGACCCAAAGACCTTGAAATTATCCCAAAACCATCCCTCTGTACTTCCAAGACCTTGATCCCTGATGCGTGTAGACCTTCCTCGAAGACGCTTCACGAGTTTTACATCTGTTCTAGTCGCGTCCCATCCTTCACTCCTTCCTCTCCCATTTCATTCGTCTCCAGTTTCAGCGAAAGCTTTGGTTGTCCTCCGATTTAAGACCATAAATTTCGCAAGTTCTTCCACTTAATTATGTTGTCATCCTTATATAATTTGAGCAATTATATGTTAAAACTTTTTCATTCGCCAAATCGCCCTCTTAACATCCACTTCCCCCAATCTATCCTTCTCGCAATCGACCGGGAGCAAGAACAAAAAAATACGAATCTGCACGAGACTCAGGCAAATGGTGGGATGATGTGAGGGGGCGGGATTCCGGGTCAAGGGGCGGCGGGTGGAGGGGCGAAACCTGCATCTGGCGCAAAAGTTGCCAGACATGTCAACCAGTGATGCGCGCACCCCAAAAAAAAACAACCTACAACGGAGCGAAGTGAACTGCGAAAGAGAAAGAGAGAGGGAGAGAGAAGTAGAGAAAGAAAGGGAGACCAGGGACTGGTTGAAGGAAAGAATGAAAGGAAAGAAAGACAGACAGACGGAACGAAGGAAAGGCAGACAGACAGACAGACAGACAGACAGACAGACGGAAGGACGGACGGACGGGAATTTGTCGCTATTTTTGCTGGTTTTTAAGATGTTGATTCGCTTGGTTTTTTTTTGTTCTTGTTGATTTTGTTCTTGAAGATGTTGCTGAAATTCCCCTTATTTTGTTGTTGTTGTTGCTGCTGGTGTTGTTGCTGAGGATGTTGCCGATGCATTTTTTGTTGCTGTTCCGTTTGGGTTTTGTTGTTGTTCTGGTTTAAATTCGTATTTATATTTCGTTTAATTTCCGAAGACGTCGCCCCAGCATCTGCGACAGGGAAGCGAACGGTAGTCGTTGTTGTTGTTGACGTTGTTTTTGTTGTTGGTGGTGATCTCCTTCATGCAGCCGATCTTGATGTTGTCTCTGCCGCCTGGCGTTGTTGTTGTTGTCGTTGCTGCTGCTGCTGTTGTCGGTTGGTGGGTGTCAAAAAGTTCAGCAACAGAAGCCGATGCTGCAGTTATTTAGCGTTTGGCCAACAGGAAACATCTCCGCGAGACAACACAACGGCCGCCGGTGGCGACAACGGGAACGACGACAAAAACGATGATGATGGAAGAAATCACGGATACGCGCGTCTCTCGATAAATTTAAATACACGAATAAATCGCTCGCTCAATCGGTCGCCTCCATCGCTCTTTCGCATTAAATTAGTTTGTTTAACTTTTTTGTTGTTGCTGGCCGCAATAAGAGCAACAAATATACACAACAACAACATTATCATGATAGTGGAATAGTGAAGGGGAAGAAGAAGAAGACTGAACAATGGTTTTTAAAGCCTCTTTTAAATCGATTCAAATGCTCGAAACGTGACTGAATTTATGTCTATTGTGTGGAGTGGTTTTTATTGTTGTTGATTCTGTTGTGGTTGTTGTTGTTGCGTTTCATTGTTGTATTACGGTTGTTTTTCTCCCCATTAGAAGTGTTAAGAGATTACCAAGTGAAATATATTTTATTTTGAGAAAGACAAAAAAGGATGTCGACGAATCATTGAATTCGAATAGAAGTGATTAATTTATTAAAGAATCAATAGAAAATTGTGTGAAAATGGCGCCAAAGAAAGGTAAAAATTTAAGGAAATTATTTTTTGTTTTAAATATCAAAATCGAATAATTAAATAACTTCATTAAATATATTTACTAAATATTATTTTGCATTGAAAAGTGAAAAATGTTCTTAAAGACACTTTCTGAAACTGAAGAGAAATATCCAAAAGAAACTCAAAGAATATTTAAATATTCTACTCATTCCTCCTCGTTTTGGTCTCCTCTGTCCACTTTCAAGGACCTTCTCACCTTCATTCGCAATAAATTCCAGTCACGTCGAGAATTCTCGTCGAAACTCCTTCAAGAATCTGCAGCGAAAGGGATCGTCTTTAATGCTAAAAATATGACATATGAGCATATAACAAGCAACAACAATAAGAACAATGTTGACCATCTTCAGCTCCCACATACATCCCCCCCCCCCCCTCTCCTTTGGCGTTCCCCTCTCTTCCAATTCAGTGGAGCGAAAGCATGCAGAGAGATGAGAGCATGGTCTGAGGATGGTTGTCGGAGTCACCGGGCGCCAACAATTTATGAACATATTAATTATATTTTGTGTCTAGGAAAACAATAATTTATTTCTCTCCCTCCCTCGCCTTTTTCCGACCCTCTCTCGTTCGTTGTGGTCGCAGTCTCTGGGTCACAGGAACATTTTTTATTACGTGAAAATCGAAGGCAATTTGAAGAAGCTTTAAAATTTATTATTTCTAATTTTATTGTCAATGTTTTTATAATTTCTTCGAATGAGATTTTCCTTGATGTGATTCCAATATGAATGTTTTAAATTTACGATTACAAATGACGATCACGAAGTGCAGAACTCGACTTGTTGGGGAAAACAATGAGGGTCTTTATGTTGACGACAGCTTCCTTTCAGCAATCTTCCACTTCTTCTCTTTCTTCTGATTCTCTTTCGTCCACTCCTTCTTATTCTGATAGGCTTGTTTTCGAACCAAAACAGCAAGAACAACAATAAGCAGGGAGTTGCATAAAAATGTAAAAGCAAATATTTTATCAAAACAAGCGCTGACTCTCTCTCTCTCTTTGGTTTGAGGATCGCCTCAAGGATAGAGGGAGGATCGCTTATCGCGGGCAGGCGGGGTTTTCGGGAACCGGCGGCAACAACAGTTCATCAATTGTCCGATAAACGACGATAGTGTGTATTATGTTATTGTACTTGTTGTTGTAGCTGTCCACTGGTGACATCGCAAACAAATGTCCGCCATCGACCGATCGCGAAGTCGAAGACAAAACGAAGGCAATCCCTAAGTAAACACATAAATTATCATCAGACCTCTCTCAGATCTCCCCCACATTCTCATTCCTTATCTCGGAGGAAAACAGTTTGAAATGCCCAACGTGCGTTTTCTTCAATTCTGACTTTGAATTTGTTTCATTTTGCAGACAACTGCGGAACGGCGAACAACTCGACGGCCGGTGGCCACACCAGCAACGGCGACCACTGCAACATGGACGACATCCTGATCATCACCGCGAAGCATAGCGAACGCGCGATCCTGCGCGCGAACTTCCTGAAGAACCACTTCGACAAGATCACCAAGCAGCGCGGACGAAAACCCTTCAAGTGAGTTCCTCCCTCTCTCTTTCACACATTCGATTGAGGCTAACCACGCCCCCCTCTCTCGCGTTGCAGCTTCCTCCACATCAAGATCGAAGACGGCCCCTTCAGCGAAGAGATCGCCCACAAGTACCAGACGACGGCCCTGCAGATCGTCATCCTGTGCCCCGCTCTGCTGGCGCTCTCGCACTCGTTCCTCATGGCGCAGCTCTCGTCGATCCTACGCGTGGAGAAGGTCCTCGGCATCCTGCTGGACGTGCCCGAGGAGAAGGTCAAGGAGATGCACAAGACAGGTGAGATTCAACCTCACTTCCTTCCTTCCCCCTTCACCACTGACCTTTTCTCTTTGTGACCTTTCAGCCCTCCCCAACTACTACAAGTGGCGCCGCTGCATGATCCGCGACAACGACCAGGCCCAGATCAGCAACATCCTGGGCATCGCCACCGACATTCTCGGGCGCGCCCTCTGCCAGCGGCCGCCCTGCCACGACGCCGGCAACAGCAACCTGTCGCGCAGCTTCTCGAACAGCTGCGCCGAGGGCTTCACCATCCTGCCGAAGAAGGTCAAGATCGGGCAGAACAAGGTGGTGGCCATGCTGACGGAGCCCCTCGAGAAGGACGACGTCCTCAAGATCGCCGTCGAGAAGGCCGGCGAGCTGATCGAGATCCGCAACTTCAAGTGCCGCAATCCCTACACGGTCCAGTTCTCAATTCCAGGTAGGTCCACTAGTTCACCCTAGTTCACTAGATCGATATTGATTTCATTCTTTTTTTGGTATAGAAACCTGCATGGAGATCTCGACGATGGTGGAGATCCGCATCGAGCGCAACGAGAAGAGTCTCGGGGCGCGCCCGATCAAGTGCGAGAGTCGGCTGCGCGAACTCGAGCAGCTGCTGCGCACCGAGGACTCGCCGATCGAGTTCATGTGCCACGCCCTCGGCATCGGGCCGACCGAGCGCGACGCCCTCGACCTGCACCTGCTGCAGTGCTTCCAGCGCAACATGCCGCCCAACTTCCACCTGCTGAACGGCGCCTCCACGCACGAGAAGCACTCGCACCGCCATCGGCATCAGCATCAGTTCCTCACCGTGCGCGAGTCCAGCCCCGAGGAGTACCCGACCCTGCTGCACTTCGCCGCCCGCTGGGGCCTCGACCGGCTCTGCATCCAGCTGATGGAGTGCCCCGGCGGCGACACCGCCTGCGGCGTCCGCAACTGCGCCGGCCGCACGCCCGCCGAGCTCGCCGAGCAGGAGGGCCACCACAAGCTCGCCCAGAACATCGTCAGCTTCGCGGAGTTCCACGAGCTGACCACGATGTACCACTACTTCAAGGGCGTCGGAGGCAACTCCGAAGTTGACTCGTCCAAAATCAACGACGACGACAACGGCGACGTCGGCCACAGCAACGACGACAACGACCCAGGCGAAGGTCGTCATCGAGGCGTCGAAGGGCGCGCCGACCTCGCCACGGGCCAAGCAGCCGCGCCAGCCGTCGGCCAAGGAGCAGGGCGCCGAGTACATGGAGATGTCCAGCGGCAGCGAGCGCGAGAACACGCCCGAGACGAGGGCCGTCTCGAACCTGAACTACATCAGCGTGGCCGCGACGGACGGCGGCTCGGAGGACAGCGGCGGCGACCTCGGCCAGAACCTGGACCGCGAGGGCCCGAAGGTGATCGCCGAGCCGGCGGCCACCACCAAGGAGATGCTCATCAGCGAGCCGCCCTACTATCAGTCGAACGAGAAGAACCACCGACCCCACAACAACAACAACAACATCGCCTGCAATGGAAAGGACGAGACGGATGGGGCGGCGCCGCTCTATCAGACGGACAAGTTCAGCCAGGAGTGCTCGCAGCTGCTGGAGAACTGCTCGACGGCGGCCCCCGGCAACGATTACGTGTTGCAGCCCTCAAATGTCCCGGTGGCCCCCGCAGCCAGCGCTGCCTCCGAGGACGATGGAAACTATCTGTTCCAGCCGTCGAACCGGCCGGTGGAGGAGGAGCTGCTGCTGCCGCCCCCAGCGAGCGCGCCCGCCCCACAGTACGGCGTCAACCGGGCGATGGGATCGACCTCGCGCCTGGCCCACAACTCGATCTACGGCACGCTGAAGCGCACGCCCTCGGACGCCTCGTCGAGCGGCGGCCGGGGCAACGCCGACGACGAGCTGGCCGAGATCATGCACGACTTCAAGAACAACGTGCTCTCGATCCGCGACGTCGAGCTGCTCGTGGAGAAGTGGAAGCATCGCAACGACGTGCAGCAGAGCTTCCGCGAGAAGCAGGAGCAGATCGATCAGCTGAGGCGCGAGTACGAGCGGATACAGGAGCAGGTGCGCTCGCAGCTGAAGCGCGAGACGCCGTTCGAGAAGATCAAGCGTCTGTTCTCGCGCCACAAGTCGGCGCCCCACTTGGGCGGCGCCTCCAGCTGCGCCGACAGCGTTCTGGACGAGACGAAGTCCTCGATCACGACCAGCTCGAGCTTCAAGTCGCACGCCCAGCGCCCGATCAGCTCGCTGAGTCTGCAGAGCGTCTCGTCGTCCTCGTCCTCGGGCCGGCTGAGCACGGGCAGCAACTGCAGCGGCGCCTCGCTGGGCGACTCGGGCACCCATTCGGACCACGAGGATCGTCGCTTCGGCTGCCGGCTCGGTTCGCCGGGATCGCTGATGGACAACTACCTGGTGCCGCCGCCGCCACGGCCGGTCCACACGCCGACCTCGACGCCGGGCGACGAGCGCCACCAGATCGTCTTCCCCTCGCCGATGTCCTCGTGCACGCGCCTCCACACGCCCACCAGCCCCCTGTCGCCGTCGGCCGGCGGTGGGGATGGCGCCGACCACTACCAGATGTTCCCCTCGAACATCCCCGTCTACACCAGTCAGAACCTGTCGGCCTCGCAGAGCAACAACTACCTGAACACGATCATGGAGGCGCGGGAGAACGACCAGCAGACACAGCAACAACAGCAGCAGCAGTATCAAAACGGAGCCACCGTCACCCTGCAGCCCATCAAGGTCAACGAGCGCTCGAACATCATCTACGGCAAGCTGACCAAGTCGACGGCCGCCTGCAGCTCGTTCAAACCCTCGCGGGCACAGCAGGTGGCAACGCCACAGACATCGAGCATCGAGGTCCAGGCCGAGGTCTATCAGAACGTGGGCCAGAACCTGGGCGAGAAGGCGGCCGAGGAGGAGGCTGCGGACCAAGGCCAACAGGGCGGTGACAGCCACAACTACATGAACTGCTAGGAGACTGAGGAGTGGGACAGAGATAGAGAGAAAAGGGATGGCAGATGTATAAAATCCAAAGGAATTGAGTTGAAACTAGTTACTTCTCGTCCTCGCCTCGAGACGGGGACGCATAGGCCAAAAGGCCCAGGAATCTTTTGTAAAGTTTAGCCATAAGAAAACCAATGCACACACACACATACATATACATAAATATATTTAGAGCCTGTATTTAGCACAGACGAGTCGAGTTATCACTAGCCATAAGTTTCAAAATAACATCTTTGTTTCTGCTCTAAGTATGCTGATAATTTTATTTATTACAAATAGTAATCACGGTATTTTTAAAAGATACGTATCTCGTAGAGTTAAGTTGAGAATTGTAAATTTTTTCTGAAATACAGACAATCAAAACCAAAAGCGATCAAACATATCAATGGACTCGAACAATTCGAGCGATCCATATGTAGTTCTATATAGCTATATATATATAGGTAGGAATTTAAGTGAGGCGACGAGGGACGAACTGGAGGACGAAACCATCGACTTTGTGTAGTTTTCTTTTTCTTCAAAACATTTGTATTTTTATGTGTATTTTATTCAAAATGTAATCGTTATTATACTCATGCATATTTATGTTTGTATATGTATTATTTTTACGCTCCACGAATTATCATGAACATAATCTCTTAAGCTCACATTACTATACATAGATAACCATATTTTACTTTTACGTTAATTCATTTAAACGAATAAAATTTTACATTTTAAATGAAACAAATATTTTATTTCTGTACTTTTAATTTCTTTGCCCATACCACCCTCGAAGTCAGAGCCTGGTTCTGGTTTATGGCTATGATGCTTCTTTAGTGGCCTTCTCTATTTGAATATTTATTTCTATTACAACTTTTGTTGGCCGCTCATTTTTACTGAAATGCACACAACGGAAATCCATACAACGAGCAAACCGGAAGTGAGGACACAGCAGCCTGGCCGAAGCTCACCACGACGTACTCAAATTTGTCGCCTTCCACTTCCTCCTCGCCGCCAACTACTTCCGCCTTGACATCCTCTAGATGCTGAACCATAACTAAACGGAATTTAATCACCGACGGCGAGCATAACGTCCTCCTCTCCTCGTTATAGCATCCACAGGTACTTCCTTTCTTCCATCCATCTATCTATCTGACTATCGGTCCACCCATCTGTCCATCTGTCAGCAGTCGTCCTAGTAATAGTAGTGATGCAGCTCAGCAGAGCCGGAGCTTTCACCCACAGCGAGAAGCGGCGCCACAGTTTCCGGATCCCGCAGCAGCTGTTGTTAGTATTTCCTCGGTGTTGTTATTTTCAATGTCGCTGCGGCGCTCTTCGTGAGAGGAGAACTTTTCCAGAGACGACCTGGAGAGAACAGAGAGTAGGGCGAGAGAGAAAACATATTGTTTCGAACTGCAACGAAATGAGCTTTCTCACAGGGTGATTCAGAGGTCGATATTAGTTGACAAAAGCTGAAGTCATGGCTTGTATGACTTGCAGCGATACCAACTACACGGATATTTTCGTGTTCTAAATACAGTGGTGGTCCAGTATAACGAAAGCCGATATAACGAATGTCCAGTATAACGAATGCTTTTTTCTAGTATTAAGTTTTCTATATAACGAATTCTATGTAGTACAACAATTAAGAGAAGAGGAGATTTTTTTTCGAAAAATAAAGAAATTTGTTAATGTATGTAATTTTTCTTCATTTTTATTTTTAATAAATGAATTAATATAATACGAATACAGTTTAACTTGCTACTAATCTAATATTTATGAAGAGAAATATGCATTTCAATATAACTAACACTGGACCGATTTTTAGTTGAAATTTTGTTTTTGACTAATCGCATCGACTACATACCGGTATTGGAACGTCACTTGGTATAACGCGAATCGCGGAACGGACTCACCAAATTCCCATGAATTCATATTTACAGATTACGCCAAGCACATAAATAGCACACTTGATGTCAAAATTTAAAGATATCGGCTATCGTGCGATCGTACGCTTTGACTTGCTATTGATATTTGTTAGTCAGTTAGTGAGTGTTGTACAACTGTGTTGAGTTTTTCTTTTCCAGTATGTCGCGTAAAGCATTTTATACACTATCCCACAGGGATCATATTGAACCTCTGTCCGGAGTCTACTTCCAAAAACCGAAAATAGTCAGCATACTTGCTCATGACAAAGACCATCAAATGGTACTTCTAGAGCGGATGAAGTACTTTCGTTTTCCCGAGAGAAGTCGATTCCCATTAGACTTAAACGAAGGAATCGAAAGTTATATTAATCGTGATGAGAATGCGTTCTATAACAAAGGCATCAACAAGATCGCCTACTACATAATGCATAGGAATGAGTTCAACGTGGCAGATGACGAAGAAGTGGTTGACGACGACCATCAACATGAAATCGTCACTAGTCGCAGTGCTCTGATAGATCTTATGTGGGCACCACATCTTCCCAATCTTCTCTGGAAGAATTTGTGTTGCACAAGATTCAAAAACAAATTATTCATTAGGAATATACAACCCCCGTATGAGAATAAAGATGCGAAGTCGACATACCACTTCAAACTCCATCAAAATTGTTTTTCGGGTAAGAAGGGACTTTTAAAGAACCCAATATACTGTTCTCCATTTCTCATTGTTTATAATATCGCAGATGATCCCAAACAAGAACCTGACACCAGTCAGCCAGTGGACGAGGCCGATCAATTGTACTGCATCTACAAAAGTAAAATTAAGAATTTAAGATTTCTGTATTCCGGCGAAATAAATGGAATAATATCAGATGAAAAACTTGCAGATTTGTTCGTATAATTACCTCAGTTACCCATTGATGAAACCCAAATAACGTATTTCATTTTCGTTGTAGACATGATTGGGACGAAATCAACCAGAAGAAATTCGTATTCACAAAAATAGGACGATTGAATTCACCTAACAAAATGTTAAGTTTGTGGTGCAAATCGTATCTATCCGCTGTTAATGACATCTATATCGCTAACTGCAATGAGTGGGGCTTGGTTTTCGAATTGGAACATCAGATTGTCAGTGATTTACCTAATGTAGGTTTATTCAGAAGCAATTGTGTGGTAAAATGAAAAATGAGCATTCATATAATATTTCTCAGGGAAACTATTGGAACCCCAAGGTATGCACTGCATTCGTGTATAAGTTCCTATCATTGGTCCTAGAGGAAATGAAGGACGTAAATTGTCCATACACAACGTATGTATTTTCAAAGGGTTCTGGATGCAAGACCATTTATTTGGATATCCACGAAGGGAAAACTGAACACTCCTTCCTAACAGAGAATTTCATAGAGCACTTGAAGAAGTAAACATCAATATCTTATCTTCTATAAAATTTTTGCTTGCAATTTTCAATATTATTGATAAGATTAAGGTGCAGCATTTCTTTATAATATCTCTGTATACACAAGAATATAAATGAATTAGTATAATTATTAAATAGAGGGTTCTGGATGCAAGACCATTTATTTGGATATCCACGAAGGGAAAACTGAACACTCCTTCCTAACAGAGAATTTCATAGAGCACTTGAAGAAGTAAACATCAATATCTTATCTTCTATAAAATTTTTGCTTGCAATTTTCAATATTATTGATAAGATTAAGGTGCAGCATTTCTTTATAATATCTCTGTATACACAAGAATATAAATGAATTAGTATAATTATTAAATAGAGTTTAACTTGCTACTATACTAATATTTATGAAAAGAAATATGTATTTCGATATAACGAACGAACCATGGACATTATATCATTAGTAATACTGGACCACCACTGTAATCAAATATTGAATTTTCAATAAAAATTATAAAATTTGTTAATTTCATGACAATTTTGAATTTTCATAAAAACTATAAAATTTTGAATTTCACATGAAAATTTTGAATTTCCATGAAAATTTTGAATTTTCCATGAAAATTTTAAATTTTCCTTGAAAATTTTGAATTTTGCATCACAATTTTGAATTTTTCATCACAATTTTGAATTTTTTTATCACAATTTTGAATTTTGCATCACAATTTTGAATTTTTCATCACAATTTTGAATTTTTTATCACAATTTTGAATTTTTTATCACAATTTTGAATTTTACATCACAATTTTGAATTCTTCATCACAATTTTGAATTTTCGATATAATTTTGAAATTATAAAATTTAGAATTTTCTATGAAATGATAAAATTTTGAATTTGCTCTGAAAATTTTAAATACTTGAATTTTTGATGAAATCCATGAACATTTTTTGAATTTTCCATGAAAATTATCAAATTACTTATTATTAACTTATTAATTTTCCAATGAATTTTAATTTAATATTTTCATACTTTTTTAAGAGGTTAAAGTTTATAAATATATTATTATTGAGGAATGATTCTCATGGAACAAGGGCAGAAAGGATAAAAAGGTTAAGGTGTGTGTAAATTAAAGAAAATATGAATATTGTTCTTCTGAAACACCCGGCGTGGGCGACGCATGCGAACTGCAGGAAGCACGTTTCCGGCTCTCGCATCCGGCGTTTCGCACTGCAATTGACTTCCTGACACGGCGAGAGAGCCAAGCGAAAGAGAAATAATGAGCGAGCGAGCGAGAGCTTTGGAAAGCCAAATAAAGCGAACAAGTGTGTAGACAGAAATTTCAGTCTGCGACGTAAATCAAACGAGTCAACAGCACCGAGTGAGACGGCAAAATAGCGGTGAATTTCAAATATCTCACCAATTCCACCAAACACATAACAATCCGCATCACGAATAGATTAATTAGAAATTAATAAGAAAAGGACTCAGTGGGGAGCGCAGCACAACGAACAGAACGCAAGGGAGCGGTGGGGCGAATCCGAGGCAAGGATAATTCAACGAGAATCAGTCGAGGACCTCGTCGCAGGACCAACCGAGCGACGGACTGTGAGTGCGGCTGCACTTTCGCAGTCGAGAAAAATAAAATGAAATAAAATAAAAACCACGTCCAGGGCATAATTGAATTAAGAAACGGCTAGTGATTGTATGAGTGAGTGACCGTGTCTGTGTGCGTGTGTGTGTCAGTGAAGGAGGTGTTTGGACACGAGTGTGAATCATTAATTAATGGCCAGGTAAACATCTGTGGATTGATCAGCCTTCGTGGCTTGCGGATTATTTACTTTAAACTTTACCATAACAACAAGAATACAATAAACAAGCAAGCCCAAAAAAACAACACTTTCGGGCTAACATAATCATCATTATCAACAGTGATAAAATCAGTAGCAACAACAAAAACCCACAGCATCAACATCGGTAGCTACAGCAGGAGCCGAAACAACAACAACAATATCATCAAATAGCAAAACACATTAACGAACGAACACGACGACGACGACCACCGCTGTTTAATTATTTAAGGTACGTTGGCAACGCGGCACGGGATGTCCTCGCGGCATTCAACTAGATCCCATATCCTCTGTACAGGATTCACTGACGAAGGTCAACGAGGCTGTTTATTGATAAAATTCAACAGAGCGGAGAGAGGTGTCTGAGGATGGAATGGGTCTGATCTGACAGTCGTAGTCTTCACCATCTTCTTTATTACAGACATTAATTAGGCTTTCAATTTCGCTATCTCCTATACAGCTATTATAGGATCCCATGAGATGCTTTTCTAGGATTATGATAGTTATAGAAATTCAAGACAATTCATATAAATTTTGTTGTATATACATTGATAAAACCATCTGTTCTATACTTAAAAGTATTACCTTGAATTATCCCTAATGAATCCAACCAAATTGGAGAACTCTCGAATGGAAATAAAAGGATAAATGAAGACGAAGGATCGGTGCATCGGTGTGGATGCTCTTAATAAACTTGAGTAAACTCCGGCGAACGACACAGAAATCGCATTTCAACTTTCTGCCTGTGTGTCGTCCCTCGTCCTTCTCACCCTCCATCTCTCATTATTTATTTTCTCGCTCCCTCTGTTGCGCCCTCTCTCTCACCTGAAATGGCGAACTTTTCCACCGGATTTCGCTCCTTCCATGGTCATGGAAATGAAGCCTCCTCAAGTTTTTGTTCTGTTTGTTTGCGACGATGGAAATTATATACATCTCCCCCACTCTTCACCCATCGCTCTCTCTCTCATCCAACCTGTCTCCCTTTCTTTCGGTGTTTAAAAAAGTTGAGCTCTTACAACTCGAATGTCCTTCGCTTTGTGCCATTCATTTCTGCGTAGCTGGCAAATGTCCTTGATCTTTATATGGCTCGTAGATTTCTGTAAGAGATTTATATGCCATCGCTGTGGTTGTTGTAGTTCCACTTTTTTCGCCGCAGTCAACGAGGACGATAACGACAACGCCACCATCATTGAGTCGAGTTCAAGCACTCATAAATATTTCAAGATGCCAAAGCAAATAAACTCTTCTAGTCCGCCCCTTATATGGATCTATGTGTATTCTTTCTTCCGCATGCCTTCTGCAGTTGCGTTTCCCTTCCCCGTCGTCCCCCGCTGCCCCATCACGACCATCCATCATTCACGATGCACTGCGTGATGGGGACCCTAAAATGGGCCATCGGAGCCTCGCTCCAGGCTTCAGAGCGCCACGACCAAAGGCCAGGCCGACGTCTTGGTGGCGACGAGGGGGAGGTTGGCGCCTGACGGGGCAAAGGGGGGGGGTCGCCATAGGAGAGTCCGCAGAGGATCTCTGCGGACTCTTCAAACAAGGGAGACTGTAATAATTTTAATTACCACTTTGTCCGACGTCGCAACAACTCAATAATGAAACAACAATGACAACGACAACTGCATCTGCATTGACACTTAGCAATGAATGGAAGTGAGAGGGAGGGAGAATGTGGAAGAGAGAGTGAGAGAGATAGCGGGAGATAGATAGAAGGAAAGTGAGAGAGAGGACTGCGGGTGCACTCGTACTGAGCTAGCGAATGTGGGTTAAAGAATCTCCGGAGCAGACAGTGAGCGAAAGGGTGTTGATGAGAGAGAGATAGAGGGAGAGGGGGGCAATGAGAGAAGGGCGTGAAAATACATCTGTTGCAAACAATGGCAAGGCGTTGCCACCCACATGGCACGCATGTCCGTGAAGTGTTATTAGGTGGCAACACAGCACAACGCCATCGCAGTCCACAACAATATACAAATTCACCCTCATCCGCACACTAAATCGCACTGCTTTACGCCATAGTTGTTGACAATATGGCAACGCCAGTGTTGGTGTCCCTCTGGCAGCACCACAGGGCGCGGGGGGCGGCGGTGGACAAAAATGCGAAACAGCAGCGCATCCGAGGGCGTAAAATTTGCATTTCTAATTCCGCTTCACGCACACTCCGACAACTTCTCTGTGTTTGTACGACGTTCAAGTGTGTTTATTTGTTTGAATGTGTGAGTGCGCTTTTGTATTAGTTCGATCGGCGAACTCGTGTTCGTGTCCATCTGTCCACTCGTTTATCCCTTCCTCCATTCGTACTTCTGTCTGTCGGACAAATAGTCATTCTGTCCGTCCGACTATTTGCTATTTAGTAGAAATGATTGCATTCTGCGAATTTCCATTTGTTGTCAACATGTGCTCCGTTTGGCAGCAACACCCAGTCATCCAGTTGACTCGATCCACTGGCCACCGGAATCCCCGCTAACGTGGCCAACGACGACAGCAACAAAACCACTGACAATGATTGCAATCGAACCACCCAACGAAATCCATCGAATTCCTTGGACAACGATCGACGCCATTCAGCTGGGGAAACCTCTACAAATGAGGGGATAACAAACCAAAAGGACCCACATTCAAGAAACACATGACATTTAATATAATTTCAAAGAGTTCTACCACATTTCTTCCCTTGAAGTCCGTTCTACTCAGACTACTAACACTAATACCAGGACAACCCAATGCAACCGTTTAAAAATTCTCCCTTCGATCGTCGTCGATTCCCTTGCGGTTATTACCGAAGGACCTCTCGTCCGCAATTATCCGTAATAACCATTACAATTAGAGAAATCCAAGTGAAAGGTTTAGTTTCCAACAGAGACAACAAAAAAAAAACCATTTCAATGCATTGCATTTTTAATGGCTGCAGGTGGAGTGGATGAGAAGAGTGGGAAATGGAGCATATTCCGGAAATTGACTGGGAATTCACTCGTTGGCAACTTCATAAACGAGGACATTTTTGTCCTTGTAATTTTCCGCCTTTGTCCATGCGATGAGGGAAATCTCATATCGATGACTGCATGTGGTCCGCTGCAGCCCAGCCCATTCAGAAACATCGTCAATCATCGACAAATGGACTCCAATCGTTCGGTCGAGGAGGTCGAAGAGGTTGCGGGAGGTCCTTCGTGTACGATTTCAATCGCAAACGAATCACATTCATTCTCCGGATGCGGTCGGTTCAGGGTCAGGTTCATGTTCAAAGGTTACGGATCTCCAATCAACAACTTTCAAAGTCTCTTCGTGATCGAATCTAAATAGCTTGGTAATATATTCCAGAACCCTTCCGGGTAGGTCTGGTCTTCAGCATTTAATTAGAGCCTGTCGACTTCGTTCTCTCCACGATCCCTTACGCCATCCACCGCCGTCTCTCGTCTGCTTTATGTTAAATACGACGTTCTGTTCGTTTACTCTTCCTCTCCACCCTCGAAACTCGGTTTCAGGTTTGGCAGCCCGCGAAGTAAAAAACGTTTGGCAAAATCCAGCTGCAGCTGCCAACTGGGCCCACCTCCCTCCTTCTTGCCCTCATCCCTTCGGGTCAGCAGTCGCCGCAAGCGTCGGTCTTTGCCAACTCCGATGGCGAGTCAAGTAATAGCTTGGTATAAATTATTCGCGCATTTCCGGTTCCCTTTCGACTGCTCGACTCGGGTTGGGGCTGGGGCCTGGGGTAGGTCAGTGCTTTGCCCTGCAGCGCCGGAGGGGGTGGGGCGCGTTCTTGCCTTGTGTTATTCAAAATATCAACCATGTTGCATTCGCCCCAAACGACTTTTGCGCCTCATTCTTCTCTTCATATCAGCCACGGAGATCTTTCGATTCGACCAAGATTTAGACGAACACGTAAAAGTTGGAAAAACAACTCCATTTCATGCAATGGTATTTCTTTCGTGGTTTCCAATGAGATTATCTCGAAAACTAGGACCGTTGTATGTTTAAACTTTGAAACTGAAGAGTTCTTGAACTGTTTACTCGAAAGTCGAATTCCTTCAACTTTGTGTAGAAATCATTGCCCACATGAGCACCGATAACTTCCTGCAATACCATAAAACTTTAAAATAAAGTCTTCTGTTTACAAACCCTTGAACTCAACCTCAAACAGCATGATCCTTGTCGACCTCAAAGGCAAAGGACTAACCATCTAAAATGGAAAAAAATGCCGACACATCCGGCAAGCGAAAAACATAATTAAAAACGTGCTGTTGGCACAAGTTTTCTTCCCCCATGTGTACAAAAAAAAATTTTAATTAAAATTTGTTTTCACCCTCGAGACGGTTGCAAATGGAAACTGAGTGAAAAATATGCCTTCAGCTATAGTTTCCTCAAAAGAGAAATAGAAAATAGGTAAAACTGCACTGCAAATTAACAATAAGCGTTCTGTTAAAGCGGTTTAAAGTCGATATTGGAGTTGAATTGTTGTTGAATTGGAGTGGAAGACGTGGTTGAAATTTCACTATTCAATTGCAGGACGTGGGGCGAAGGGAGGAGCACACGTAGAGGGAACGACGCTTGCATGTTCCAAACTCCAAACGCTCGCCTACCGCATGTTTGGACGTGGCCGGTCAGGTCAGGTCAGGGCAGCTCCCCATGGAGACGATAAGGATACGATACGCGACAAATTAATCGCAAAACAATTGCATGCCGGGGACGCAGGAGCAGAACGAGACAAATTTTGAAAGCAAAAACACACACATGCATGGAAAAGTACTTCCTGTTCGGTCGGGAGTGAACTTCGGAGAAATTGCGAAGCTTTCGGAGGAAGCGTGCAACCGAATGGCACGTGATTCACCTCGCGAGACGGGAAGTCTTTTGGGAGCCAGGTTCGAGGGTGAGATCGGGGAGTTGCAAAGCTAAAGAATGTACAAGGAAGAGGCGAAGGAAAGGAGAAAGGACGATAGAAGGTGTTCGAGTAGAAGACGTTTTGACGCAAGTTTTCTGGGACGATGGGGACGTTACAGCAAGACAAAGAAAGGATCCAAAATGAATCAACAAATTGCAAGTGTCAATGTCACACATACACACACACACACATTTACCGGTGTGGTGTCATTTACAATCACATCGACGTGCAAACGTGCTTCAAATACAATTAAACGAGTCTGCCATTGATTCTGTCTTCAGGCAATGGACACACACAGAGACAGAGAGACCAACACATAGACACATTGGGGCCAATGCATTGCCAGACATGCATGTCGGCACATGGAGACAGACATCCGAGATTTTCGTGCACTGATATCCTTGTCTCGCCATGCCCCAATCCGAAGCGCCTAGGTTTAGATCGACCGACCCACGGCCCACAACCCCGAAACCCTCGGGCGGCGCCTGGCGCTGATTTATTTTCTGGCCGTTGTCGCAATTGCATTGTAATTCAGACATCAGAGTGGCGAATGAGGCCGAGGGGAAGCTTGTGAATAGAAGAGTTGAAAATAAGACGCGGTTGGAGATGACGGATCTCTGGTCTAGGGAACCGAACCCGGTGTCAAGTAGTCGGTACCTTTATCAGTACCTTAGGTTGGACATCTTATATGATAGTAAAGAACCTATTATTTAGACACGTTTTCTCATCTACTAAAGTAAACTTTAGTTAATTTGTGGTTTCGGTTAAATATGTTTGTTTATTTCATGTTACCTTTAAAATAAAGTTCAGAACATTGGGCTAAAGTGGAGTTCAACTATAGCGAACTTTAAAGGGAAAATGAGAAAATGTGCCAAAGTCGCAGATCATCTTCTGTGGGATTCCTGATGGATCAGCAATAATAATCCCCAAATTTAATTCTAACTACTTGTGATACCTGTAATGATAATGATAATCCACTACAATTGTCTCGATACTCGATGAGATTTCCTGGAAATTAACTTAATGTAATGAAATTAAATTAATCAAATGAAATCAAATTAATTAAATAAATATACTCCAATTATTCGTTACCATTCGTACTCGCTATCCTCCCTACCCCAAAACCCATTTTGTTCGTCGTTCCGCTCGAACTTGTTGCCACTTTTATCAAATCGTCAAGTCACAGAAGGCTGTCGTTCTCCTTCTCCTCTTCTCCATCAAAGGACTCGCCGTGTTTTACATGAAATTTGTGGTGAGCGTTTTTTTTTTCGTCCTCCGACCCCCTCCACCAACGAAAATCTGAAGGTGGAAGGTTATCAGAAAAAAAGAAGAAGAAGCAGACTACGACAACGAAAACGAAGGACGGACGAAGAAGATATCAGCGAAGCAAATAAAATTACTGTATGCTTTCAGGCGGAGTGACTGCATGTCTTTTGCCAATTACATCAAATTTTCGTGAAAGGGAAATGTAAAAGAGAAACACACACACACACAGAAACACCACCAACACCATCAGTCCGTCGTATTTTCATCATGTCGGTGAAAGGAGAAAAAATAATTTGCATAGATTTCAGATTCTCTCTCTCTCTCTTTCTTGTAAGGGTCTTGTAAGCCGACATTGGGAAGAGAAAGAGAGAAAGACGAAAATAGACTAACGAGAGCTGAAATCGAAACTTTGATGCAATTTTTTGACTGCTTCGTTTATGTGTAGAATACACAGAAGGATTGGTTGGAAAGACAGCCGAGAGAAGATAGCCAGCTGGATGAATGGATAGACGGACGGATGGATGGATTGATGGATAAATGGATGGCTGCTTGCTAGACATTGGAAAGGTCGACAGGGGAATCCAATTAGCGATAATTATCTGCTGCACTGCTTGAGGTAGCGTTGAGTCCAAAGCAACGAACCGAGAAGGACAAAGAGAGAGAAGGGGAGGGAATGCTGTGATATTGGCTGGGGGTGTTGGGCGATTTTTGGTCGGGTCGCTGCCTTTCACTTAGCGGTAATTCCTCATTTATTAATTAACGGCGAGTCGAAAGCCTTGGCCCAATGACAGTGAAGCCAAGTCGACGCCGAAGGAGGTGGGAAGAGAAGTGCTTTAAGGCAGGTGTTTATAAAGTTTGAAATTTTAAACACAACTACCACGAAGTCAGAAATAGAATGGTGGTTTCAATCGAAGACCTTTAAATTAATTTAAAGAGCTTGAGGTCGACTAGAGAAATAGTTTCTCAGAATTCTTAAAATAATTCCCCATATTTAATTGAATTTATTCTCTTTCTCTTGCAGACAATCTACTCTAATGCAACTTGTTTCTGTCCAGATCTACAAACAATAAAAACCAATAAAACAAATCGAACCCGCAGCTCGAGATACCAAATAACAATAGAGCAACAAACAAACACCATTGCAATACCACGAAACCAGCACAATAAGTAATATATGTCCATGTAGGCAGAGAAATTCATAGAACTCC
Source organism: Coelopa frigida (assembly GCA_017309665.1). Taxonomy (NCBI): domain Eukaryota; kingdom Metazoa; phylum Arthropoda; class Insecta; order Diptera; family Coelopidae; genus Coelopa; species Coelopa frigida. The sequence goes on along the minus strand of CM029561.1, from coordinate 12,146,425 downwards.
AAGCGATTCACGATGTCGAACGTAAGTTGCAAATGAATGGCAAATCGTGAAAAGGAAGAAATTCGCTAATATCTGTAATTTTCCTTCGTTTCAATTCATTTGCTCTTCCTACTTTCATCCGCAGTCACTCTTCATGGACGAGTCGAATGGAAACGGAGTCTACGCATCCAAATCCAATAATTCGGCAGGAGTAGCAACAGCAACAGCAATAACAACAACAACACCGTCGACGAACAACATCAACAATATTATGAATGCAGCAACGGCCACGACAACAATGGCAACAACAACAACGGGGACGGCAACCACTCTGCCCACGTCCCTCTCCAGCGAGGACCTGAGCCAGAGCCTATCGGAGTACACAGACGCCGACGAAAGCATATCAGCACCGACCGAGTTCCTGGCCGAGGTAAGCGTGGACTTAGAGGACCCTCAACCCCCCCTTTTTTTGTCCCTCTCGCCATTGACATCGTCGTCGATGCTGCGTCGTCTCGATAATAATGGACTTTAATTTGCTTTCCTATTGATCTGCGTTTCGTGTTTCGTCTTCCACCTCTCCGTCCGTGTCAGGTCCAACACTTTGGCCGGTGGTTGTTGGTGTGGAGAACGAGCCAAAGTTGTTCGTCGTTCCACCTAATGGGGCTCTTATGGTTTTTATGACTATTTTCGTTGCCACCAGACGGGCACGTCCTCGGCCTGGCCTCCGGGCCAGAACGCCAACCGTCCGCATCCGAATCCGAGTCATAGAGCGGCTCAAACATCCGGCAAGCAAGAACAACTCGTAAAGAACCTCTTCTGAAACTACTTAAACTACTTTTGTGTCTCTCTCTCTCCCTTTTTCACTCACCCCACACGCTCCGGATCTGGGTTCAGGTTCGGTCTCGTGGGAAGCCACGTTTTGTGTGAAAAATAAAAACCTTGCCTCCTTGCTGCTCTCCCTCGACACAGCACCCACACACACTTGAGCCCACTCTCTGTTTATGTGTGTGCTTGAGTTTAAGGATTCCGCTGTGTGTGTTCAAAGTGAGAAATCATAACTTTACTCGACCTGGTGGGCGGGGCGGGACGAAGCGTTCGGTTCGCACAAACGCCTCAGGTCTCCGAAGCTTAGCTGCAAAGATCCTGCAAATAATCCTAATCCCCAGGCGGACTTTGTGGAAGACAGAAGAAAATTAACGAACCTCTCCTCGTCTCCTTCGACTCTCAGGTTGAACCTCTATTTACTCAGGTTGAATCTCTATTTTCTATACTATGTTATGTACGTATAGTTGTAGTGGGTTCAGGTGGAGTTTTTAATTTTATTTTCCGGCCGTCAACTTCAACTGATCTCAGGTAATTGAGGGAGGTGAACTGATGAACGAACCGTTTGACCGAGATCGATGGGGACCTGAAAGTTTCGTCTCCAACTCGTCCTCCTCCCAGAGTTCTCCACTTGCTTACTGTGGCTAACTGTTGTTATTTGAAACTCAACATTTCTCTCTCTCTCTTTCTCTCCACACACACACCCCACACACACACACACAGTTCCTCTCGGCCGTGATGCTCAAGGACTACAAGAAAGCTTTAAAATATTGCAAATTGAGTAAGTTTTTATTACATTCGCTCCGCAATGAAATCGGAAACTTTTCACAACTGAATAATAAATTTTCCGGAATTTTAATCTGCTTTTGCCCGCATCGATCAACATCATCCGCCAAACATCGACCGACAGTCCTCCAATACGAGCCCAACAACGCGACGGCCAAGGAGTTCTATCCATTAATCCAGGACAAGTTGAAAGGTGAGTTGGCCGCGGGGTCAGCTGATAACTGATTAAGACGAACCGATGGAAACTTCCTCCTCCCAGGGGCAGCAGCAGCAGCAACAGTGGCCGCGAGCAGCGACAGCGACGAGAACGACAATAAATCGTCCTCGCCCGAGATGGGGCTCGAGCTGCAACCGTCGACGGAGCCGTCGGCCGGGGAGAGCGACGAAGCCTCCGACGACCAGCGGCCGGGTCTCGACAACGACAACGACGAGTTCGGCTGCGAGGACGGCAGCAGCAGCAGCGGCATGGTCGAGGAGAGCATCAGCGAGGACGAGGAAGACGTGGAGGACGGCGACGACGAGGACGACGACGTGGAGGCCGAGGAGGAGGACGACGTGGACGATGACATCGAAGACGAGGACGATGACGACGAAGACGAAGACGACGACGTGGAGGACGCGAACAGCAGCAGCGGCGACGATCTGCCCATCGACGAGAATCATGTGGTCGGCGAGGGCGGTGGCTGCGGGGGCGGCATCGGCCACGGCGGCGGCAACGACTCGAACTCCTCGCGGCACTCGTCGAGCGGCGGCGACGGACGCAGCCGCAGCGACAACACGACGCACTCGTACTCGAGCCTCCTGCTCGAGGAGGAGGAGGCGGACGATCTGGTGCCGGCGAACCTGAACTTCTGCAAGGAGCTGCCGTCGCCGGACATCGACGTGAGCAACGGTGAGTGGACGGCGACGACCTTCGCGTGGCCTTGAATAATTCTCCCCTCCCCCCCTAATCGCAGGCAACAAGATCCACTCCACCTCGTGCAGCGACTCGGAGTCGCCGACGGAGCCGTTGACGCAGCGACTGGCGGCGATCCTGCGCTCGAAGTGCGGCGTCGTCAACAGTGATGGCGACAACTATTAGGACGGCAAAATCAACAAGTCCAACAACAACAACAACAACACTAGTAACGAGAGTTTAGAGCAAATGCTTGTAGTATACCTGTTTGTATGTACTAGAATAGATCTACATATATACATAATGATAAATAGAACAAATATATATACACATATATAACAAGTTTATATACATAGATATGAAGCTTGAAGAGACAACAATTAATTATAACCGACAACAACAATTACAACCGATAACAACAATTACAACCGATAACAACAACAACAAGACATTCATGAACTTCATTCAGAATATATATATTTCTGAAAACAATAATATATAACCACAAATCATACATACACACACACACAACTATATATTCTGATATTTACTCAACTTTTGTAAAACATATATGAAATAGCCGTGTTTATCCTTTTCGAAGTATTTTGAGAGACCCTGTTGTAATGTATTGTTCTAGTCAAATTGCTGTACACAATTCAGTCGGAGTGAATTTTGAGCTTCGGTGTCGCGATTAATCGTTTCATTTGACACAGGTTACATCGACTACCTCCAAAGGGTGGGTTTTTACTTTCCAACCGGACTCAGTTGCAATTTATCATTTCACTTTCTCGATAACCACATAATACTTTATTTGAAAATATTGAATATTTGTTATTCTTTTTAACAACTTAAGTATATATTGAAGAAATCACTAGTTGAACATATCGTACAAAATATTATAACTCTAAGTAAGTGAAAATTTTTGAATTTATTACAAACTACTCGAAATATTTACTTATAACAAAAACCAAAAATATATACTTAATACAATAAAAAATATATACATATATAAGATTAAGAGATTAAACGCACAGGGTGTCACTGAAAGTGCATAACGAATATTTATATTTGAAAAATACACAAATACAAAGGGAAATCAAAGAAATCAGCGAATGAACGAGCACGAGTTGTAGAGATAGATATAACTAACGAGATATGATTTCTCACATTTTGAGACCCTGTTGAGTCCTATGAATAGTTCCGAACTATATACATAAATTGTTAGATAAATTAATTGTCGACCGAGGTTGGAATCTTAATTTAAATTCGTTTAAATGATTGTAATAAGTTTTCTACTAAATGGAATGATTTTCAAAAGGAATTTATTTGATTGTATTGATAACGATGTTTTGGAATTTGCATGAATTGATATAAATTTTAATTTTAAATAATTTCAAAAAAATTATAATGCGGTATTTTATAATTTAACCTGATTTATGGTCGAGACAAGCCAAAGTTTGCATATTTTTAATGATACTCTTCGCACATATGTACATCAAGGACATACATATATTGAACTATATACTATGTCTCTCTTCGTCTCTATTGGAATATAATCATTTCGAGTCATAGACATTGGATTAGAATCATCTACAGAGGAGAAATAGAAGCAAAACACTAGAAACTAAAAAGGTCCAACTGCATTTTATAAAGAAACATCTTCTAAATTTGTTTAAGATATACATATATAAAACTATAAACCACACCTATATATACATTCATATATATGTGTAACATTTAATTTAGCAACTTAAAATCGAGATTATTTAATATCAATATAAGTACATCTATTACGAATATATATTTAATGTATACTTCAGTAGAACTTAGGAGAAATGAGAAAAATCGGCGAAGGGTATTGAAAGACTTACTTTACTGTGGACTGGCATGCAATGCAAGACAGATATATATATATTAAGTACTCATTTTGAATAGTTTGTGAATCTGAAAAAAATATAAACTTCACCTTGAATAGTTTGGTTGAAATAGTTTTTGGGAACACTTCGATTTCAATTCAACTCATTATATTTTTAAATGTATAAAGGGAAGAAGATGGCGAATGTGTGGAAGAGCCTAGAAAAAAATAAAACTTGGGTGTTGAGAATGGAAAATAATAAAATATATATTATATTTTGCAGAAGAAGCAAGAAGGAAATTTCAGTTGTTTCATTTATCAAAGGGATTCGTGGAAGGATTATTTCTAATATGAATAAATACATTTTTGTTTTTTTTTTAAATCATGTTTTATTTGTTTATACAATTAAATAATTTCAAGTGTGATTGAAACGTTAAACGTCGGCTTAAGTCTATTTTAACAAGTTTTATATCTCAATCGATTAAATGTTGTAATAAAATGTTCAAAAGTGTCTTTTCGACAGGTTTTTGACTTCTAATTTGGTTTATGTAGATTTATAGAAAAATATATATGTAAACAATTAAAAATGTCTTCGACAAAAATAAAATCGTTAATTTTTCAGTTCTACAAATCAGAGAAATATTTTTGGTTTGCTCAACATAAATCAATGTTTAAAATGGTTCATTCATCTTTTTTTTTTTTTGATATGTTAAAACAATCTACTTTGAAATTCTTTTTTTTATTTAATTTCATCGATGATACTTCGATCTAAAATCGTGAACAAGTGTTTTGTGAACTTTTATTTACTATGTTTTTGCACTCGATCCCGGATCCACAAGTTCAAGCCCAGGATCCAGCGATGTGAAGCCCTGAGACCCCGTTGCTCTATGTGGCAGTTTCTTAAACTCTATATTACTTTCATATACATTGATGTTTAGATTATCTTAATTGTTACGTGTTCTTGTAATCAGCACCATTTCCAACTCGCCCTCTCGCTCTCTCTGCCCCTCCGTTCCGATCGCAAACAAAACTCTACAATTATTATATTCTAATTATGAAGTTCATTTTGTAATTGCTGTTTATTTATATGATAATCAGGTAAATGTCTTCGCAAAGAAACTTAAAACGTATGCATGAATAGGCATGAGAGCCAGGTGAATTTTTCTCATCTTTGCAATTGAAAATAAAGTACATTTTCAGGATTCTAGCGCTCAGATCTATCGGCTCTCTGGCCGTAGTTTGTCCCCCATTCAAATGTGCTCCAGATTAACTATTAATTGTATGTGTTATAATATTTAATTGTCGTCATATAAGTTTATGTATATCGTTTTAACAGAAACTATTTGAAAACTTTCAGGTGAGAATTGTACTTTCAGAAATACATACACAATTACTATAAACAATTTTAAAAACATCACTTTAAAATTAACATTTCTTTGAGGAAAACATTTTGGGGTTGGCACGGTGTAGACTTGTTGACTGGAAGTGATTGAAGGGATATACGAAAAAAATTAAAAAATAAGAAAACCACATAAGTATAAAATAAAGATTTTATTAAACTTTGGGACCTAAATGTAAGAACTTAAAAACAAAGAAATATATATCTGTGACAACATATTACAGTACCCACAGATATAATCATATAAATTACAATTAACTTAAAACGATTTTTACAAATAAGATTTACTATACTAGCCAATAGAAAATATAACGAAAAACCTCAATAAATCAAACAAAAATTTGTTTCGGGTAACATATAATTAATTTGGAAAGCATAATACAAAGACGAACGTATTAAAGGTTGGCAGTCCAAAACATTGGTGAAAACATAATAATTGTTAGGTAAATTGTCAGTCAATAATGTGGGCTAAAATATGTTGTGGTATCTTTAAACTATGGTAACGAAGTTTGACGTTAATTAAGGTAAATATATAAATATGTGTAATTTTATGTTCCTAACACTAGAATACAAACTCTATCTGTTCTCTTACGAATTACATTTGTTTTGCTTAATTATATAAAACTCTAGTTCAAATCACTTCACACACATGCTGTGACCCCTGTGTGTGAAGTGATTAATACCTTTTCTATAAACAATTCGTTGTCTCTTTTGCATCGTCACAATTGCTGTTGTTCTCGATCAACAACTGGGTTGTTGGATATTTGTTGAATTGCGCAAATCGTTCCATCACACACGACGAGGACAATCTTGCCTCGGCATCGTGATCCCAGCATTCTTCCATTGTATCGCATATCATGCTCAGACCCTAAGAAAATACATTTAGAAGATTAGATTGTACATCGATAAAGTAAAGTTATAAAGTTAAGTTAGAAGTCGAGCCTCGTGGGAAGTATTCAAAATAATACAATACTTTGAGTGAAAAACAAACACTCTGCGCAATTACTCACTGGGTGGGACCTCCATGAGTTCAGAATTTGCGGCCGCAGTTTCTTCATAACAACATTCTCTTGCACCTCATCCAGTGTGGGACGTTGACCCAACTGAAAGATATAAAAAGTTAGATTGGCTTGCTTGCCTGGACTCGAATCTGAACTCACCTCTGCTTCAAATGGCAACTGGTACTCTCCCACGGGCCCAGCGGCATCACAGCGCGAGACCATTTCCCAGAGTACCAATCCACAAGCGTATACATCGATGCGCAAAAATGCATCACGGTTGAAATTAATCGCGCCTTCCAATACCTCGGGAGCCATGTAGCGTCGAGTGCCGACTTGTCCATGGGTATCTCCGCACGATTTACCTATGTCATGATGAAAACAACATATAACCGTTAACTTAGTAAATATTTAGCAGGACTTGAATAATAAGCACCTGGTTGAAATATCATAGCTAGTCCAAAGTCCGCGATGCAAGCAGTCAGATCCGCCTTCAACAAAACATTCTTTGACTTAAAGTCGCGGTGTGCAATGGCTGGCTTCAGTCCGTCCGCCTTGGTAGCGGGGATTTCTTCATGTAAATGCATCAGACCACGAGACATTGACTCGGCAATTTTACACAATTCATGCCAGGATATTGTGTGGGACTTCAAGTAATCGCACAGTGAGCCATTGGGATGATAAACCGATATGAGCCACAACTCTGGGTGCATCTTCTCCGTATGCTTCTCATGGCCGAGAAACTCCAAAATGTTGGGATGACGCATTCGAGGCAACTACAAGGAATTGTATTTATAAAAAATTAAAATGACTTCATCTTAACTTCAAATATTTAATATACCTTGTAAATTTCGATTTCTGTGTTCCAGGATTCCTTCTCTTGCATGTTGAAAATTTTCACCGCTACATCTTGATTATGCAGCTTTCCTTGCCAAACATCGCCGAATCGCCCTCTGGCCTTCAGCTCCAACAACTGTATGGGACGTTGATTTAGAAGAGGTGAAGAATTTGTGACTTCCGCTTCATTCTGTGAGAAAAATGAGGAAAATAGTTTGAAGATTGAAATATCTAACAAAATCTGGGAACAACTAACCGTAGGTATTTCATTGAAATTCGCCTGCTTGCGACGACGATAAAAGAACAGACCGATGCCTGACAAAATCACGAGTACTGCGAGGATCACCAGAGCAATCTCAAAGTATAGAACATCGTTGTTCTCGGCGGTTTTTTCCTTTGGCACTAAAACGATTTAACATTGAAGAAATGTATAAAATCAAATAATTAGTTATGGTGAAGAGGTCACAAGTTAAATTCCTCTCCAAATGTGGGGTTAACAACTCCTCAACAGCAACATAAATCTACATGTTTAAGCAAAGAAAACCCAGCAATTAACGTGCCTAAACAGCCCCCATCGCATTAAAGTGCACAAAAACGAAAAAATATAAAACTCTTAAATTGCAACACATTCATGGGGTACGAAACCCTTCTACCGAAGCTCCACCACCAGGCGCTGCTGCAGCTTCCACAGTACCCAGAGTTCGTTAACACAGCAAACATCCACTTTCTCCCCCCAGGTTGGTAAGGACAGCGATGTAAAAGTACATACATAGATGGGGATAAATACAATCAGAGTGGGAGAAAGCGAATGAAGGGACGGATGAAAAAGGAAAGAAAATAGGAAACAATGACAAAGGGTTGCAATGGAATAAAATAAAATTGGGGTAAACATTGTATGGACACGTGTTCAGGTGGCTGTGGTGGCTGCCTCTGGCTGTTCCTGGTCGTGTGCTTGGAGCACGAGCTCACCTTGCGTTGTTGCTTCGGTCGTTGTGGGGATCCACTTTTCCTCGATGTTGCACATGGAGCCCTTGCAGCAGCAGAAATGGATGTTGTTCTGCCGAGGCTCTGTGTTCATTATACACTCGGTTTGATTGCATTCATGCATGTCGGTGAAGCAACCCTTCATTTTGATTTTCTTTTCACCTGGAAAATGCAAATGTGAATGATACATACATTGGGGTACATTGCATTAAGAAATTAGGGTTGATGGGCGATGGAAGGCATCGCGCACTCACCTGTTTGTGGATTCTGGGTCCAGAGCACATAGCAGCTGGGCAACTTTTCCGATTCGATTTTGCATACTTCGATCTTCGCCTCGCACTCCGCATATTGGGTGCAGTTCTTCTCGTCGTACAGCTCGCACTCGATTCTATGGTTTTGCGGGATTATCGAGGCGAACGCCAGAGCGACTGGACCTATGACAATTCATTCGAACGAGCGAGCAAAGCGAAAGACGACGCGAATCAGCGAAGAAAACAGAAAGGAAGAAGAAAAGGAAAGTTAATATGAGACGGGTTAAAAGAAAACTCAAAAATTGTGTATGTGGGTTGGATGGATGCAACTGCATTGAGGCGACGACTGACTTTCAGTTCCACACAAAGGAAGCCACTGTTGGCCGGGTTGGGTGGTTGGGATCAGGATTGCGATTGGGGTTGAGGTCGAGTTGGGGTTGGAGGATACGTGTGAGAATTTGTATACAGCAGAACGTGAGCCAAGTCGCCTTCATTCATGCGAATGGTCGGGACGCGATACAGTGGGACAATGATACAGAGATAATGGTATTTGGTGTCGGTGTCTGAATTATGAGACAACAAACATGCAACAAGATGCCTCTTACTCGTCTCACACTTCACATTGTTTTCAAGTGAGTTGACAAATTGGCCACTTTACTGATTTGCTCCACTGTGCAACATGCAAATACTTATAGTGTTTGCAGCTCACTACGCTTGCGCCACTATCTGTCTCCCATCCCTGCTCCTCCTTCCGGCCTCCCGCTCGCTCGGTCTTCGTCCCATTGCAACTTTCTAATATCCTCGCAGCTCATTCAACAAAAACTACGTTTACGGGAAATGGGGGAAAACTCTTTGGTTGTGTGTGTGAGTTGAGCGTGGGCGTGTTTGTGTGAGATGAGAAAGTAAAAACGATGAGAGTGGGCGAGGGATCCATGGGGAGGGAGCGAGTGCAGCAACAATGCAAGGAATGGAAATTTGTACATAAAATCAAGAGCAAAGGAAGGAGGCCAAAGGAGTGGGTTTAGGGTGCATGTATAGGAAGAGTGAGTGGTTGAAAGAGGGAACTTACCCATTATGAAAAATATCGCAGTAAAATTGATTTTCTGCATTTTCACGATGCTGCCGTTTCTTCCCACACAAACGATGTTTTAGGTGAATGGTTGGTTCGACCTATTGGTGGTGGAGGGGAGTTGAGGATCCAGGGGCGTGTCACTGGGCTATTTTGGGCGGCAGTGCTGCGTTGAGTTGAGTTTTGGCACAAAAATTACGACAAAGCTGTCGTCGTGAGATCTGATGGCGTTTTTGTTGATAGGAAATCAATCGCCTTTTGAATTTTTGTTGTTATTATTTTTTAAATTGTTTGTTTGCGGTGTTGTTGTTGTTGTAAAATGTTTGCGTTTCTCACAATCTCCAAGAAATTCCAATGGACACTCATTTTCTTGCTGTTGTTGTTCATTCGATTGTTTATGTGTTGTTGTTTGTTCTGTGTTGTCGAATTTCAGCCAATTAGATTTTTATTGATAGCGTAATCACTTGTTTCTAATGCAATTAAATTTATAGAATTAATCGACTTTTTTTATTTTATTTCTTATTGCAGCGTTTTTTCTTCGTAGCCTGCATTTTGTAATTTATTCTATGCTTCTCCTTGCGGTTTGTTACTGCACTCAATTTGACACACGTATTTTTATCACCTATTTTCTCCAATTTATCCCATATTTTCGCACTGTATTGGGATAATGTTATGAAGATATGGCATTAAATTATTTGTTTTTAACGTTTCCGCGGAACTTTATTTCGTTTTTCTGTAGAAATATTTATTTTTTCCGCGAGCGCGAGTTTTTCACCAGTTGAGAGTGAATTTGCTGTCATTTTTGACTTTTCTTCACTCCATTCCACTCAGTACAAACTGTTCTCAGTGAGCACAGTTTGCGGAGTTTCTCCCTTGCGAGCACAAGTGTGAGCGAGATCACCGATTTCCATCTGTGGCTACCTGGCGAGACGTCTCGCCTGGTTGTCGCCACTCATAGGAGCTGAATGCGAGAGCAGTGCGACAAATGATTGTTGTTATTTTGGTACTGCGGGGGCGTCGCAAACAAGTGACAAACATGTTGCTTCTTTGTTTTCGCCGCGATGTAATACGGCTAACGAACAACAGAGGGCGGTAACAAAATTAACAAACTTCAATCATGTAGGAATATATTTGTTTCTAGGACAATAAATAGAATTAAGATAATTAAATCTTTCAAAATACGATTGATAAAATAAAATAAAAAAGAACCAACTTTCAATTGATTTCTAACGGCAACAGAGATGTTTCAACCAACGATTGTTTCAACTCAACATATTCACCTGTCCACAAGCAATAATAACCAGGGATGCAGCGTCGAAATTTTTTAGTATAAAAGTGGGAAAAGTAAAGTGATAGAATTTGATAAACTTTAGGTTGAATTATTAATTTTAAGTACCTGTTAAACAAAAAAGACGACAACTTTCCGTGATTTTCGGAAAGTTGTGAAATATAATGTAATATTTCACCTTCCTGTTTTTTCACAAAAGTGGAGTGGGGAGTGTTTTTCACAGAAGTGGAGTGAAACACTTCGATGGAAGTGACTTCGACAACCCTGATAATAACAAAACGATTGTGAAATTATTGCGTCGCCATTTTCGAGCTACAGCGGACCTTTTGCTTTCTTTCCTTGCGGGTAAGCGGTGTTTTTATCAAATAATTATCATTTTGAGCGCTTATATATTCTGAAAAATTGTCAAAGAATCTTCTAATAGTAACAGCCTTTCTTGAGTACTTGAAATTTGAATGAGTTTTGATCTAATATTGCAGAAAACTTGATTTGAAAACTCTAAACTAAAACAACAACATGACTGGTCGTGGAAAGGGAGGCAAAGGTTTGGGAAAAGGAGGCGCCAAAGCGTCATCGCAAGGTTTTGCGTGATAACATCCAGGGCATCACCAAGCCGGCCATCCGCCGTCTGGCTCGTCGTGGAGGTGTCAAGCGTATCTCCGGACTCATTTACGAGGAAACGCGTGGTGTCTTGAAGGTGGGTGCTCCAACCAGCGAGCAAGAGTCTGGACCACTTATCTGGAATGATTTTGCAATTTCTCTATCTCGCAGGTGTTCTTGGAAAACGTTATTCGTGACGCTGTCACCTACACCGAGCACGCCAAGCGCAAGACCGTCACCGCCATGGACGTGGTCTACGCTCTCAAGCGCCAGGGCCGCACTCTCTACGGCTTCGGTGGTTAAGCGCCCACTCTGGACGAAGCAATTGCTCGCAACGGAACATCTTCAGAATCTTACCCGTTGCTTTATTTGGAGGAGTTGCATAACAATATATCCATATATTCCATAACTACGTGTATTACAACTTATTGAAACTTATAATGTATGCGGCTGCATTTCTAAACTATTTCCATTTGATAATTTAAAATTCTATTCCGACCCTTTAATCTTTAAGTCCATTGATTTTTCTTTAAGGAACAGCCAATTGCATTAGTTTCGCATATGAACATTTATCCAATATATAATAATGAGTACATCAAAATAATGTTAATTGTGGACCACATCTTTGGATGTGCGTGCCACTTCTTTGTAGTGTCTCTCAATGCATACACAATAAATTCAGTAACTACTTATCGGACATATATTTTTTCTAACAATTATTTATTCCAACAAAATTTTATACAAAAATATAATTGTCAATTGTTTGTAAGAAAATCCAGCTGTACACAAAATATATGTATTATTTCAATCCCGACGCTACAAAGAATTTTGCAGTCTGTTGCGTTTTCTATTGGCTATTGGTCGTAGTACTCAACTGTGGCAAACAAGGAACTTAAAACGAAATGTTCTCTTCATGAATCGCGGCGTTTTTGTTCTGATCCGCGCTCCATCCATCGCCGTGTATGAACACCTAATCATCGCACAGCCCGAGGAAGAGCGTGCGCGGCGAATTCGGGTCCACTCCTTCACCCTGTCCCACCTGCTGTTGTTGGTGCGGCGCCTGCAGCTGTTTGGCCCGTCGAATGAACACCTTCATCGGCTGATAGTTGTCGCTATTGCGCAGCGTGTCCGAATCGCTGGAGATGTCGTCGCTGGTCAGGCTGCGTGCCGTCGAAATCGACAGATCGTCGATTTCCAGCTTCGAGTTGGTTTTCTTGATTGTGCGTGTCGTTAGCTGCAACGTCGTCTGCTGGGTCGAAATCGTGGATACGTTGCTGTTGTTGTTGTTGTTGTTCGACACACTGTCACCAATATTGGTCTCAAAGTGTACGGACGGAAATTGGAACTGCAATAGGATTATGAGCAGTTGATCAGTATTCGTTGGCTTTTGTTTTTATACCAAATGCTTAATAAGAGAGTTTTATTTTCGACATGAATTCAATGTTTAAATATGTATAAAACTTCATTTGGATGGTAAATTGTTCAAAGGAGAGAAAAGGTTTGTACCAGAGGAAAAAGATATTCACGTATTTCTGACCATTCTCAGATCGAAATCGAAATGAACCAGATCAATATCTCGCCAAATACACAGATATATTCTTTTGTAAATTACAGAAACAAGTCAACATATAAATATGATCGATAAATAGATAAATAAATACGAAATAAACAGCATAAATAAATCGATCGATGAGATCAACTCATCGACACACGATCGACGATGTTCGTTTTAAAGAACATACGAGGAAACGATCTCGTAGATCTGGCTCTGAAAGGATGACAAACTTACGTCTGAGTCGTTGGCGAATTCGTGGTCCGACTTGGACTCCTTCTTCGTGTGGTTGTTGTTGGGCACGGGGTCGACGTATTTCATCTCGCTCTTGACCTTGCGCACTTTCAACAATTTGCGCGGCTCCTTCGAGATAACGGAGCCGGGACTATTGTTGTTGTTGTTATTCGTGTTATTGTTGTGGTTGTTGCTGCTGTTGTAGCTGATCTGCTGCAGATTCTGCTGCTTCGGGCGACTGGGCTCGGAGACAACGCTGTTGTTGCTGCTGCACACACTGGTCGCGATCTTCTGGAAGTCGTTGCGTCTGCGCAAAGAGAAGACCGAGCGATTAGAACCGACTACGCCCACGAGCCACGCCCACTCACTCTCGAATGATCGACTGCAGCGAGTCGTTCTTGACGACCACATAGCCATCGGGAATGTTCGCATTGGCCTCGTCCTCCAGCTGGTTCTCGTAGGCGATGATCTGCTGGTTGAGCCGCTCGTTCAGCTGCTCGGCCTTCTTGCGCAGCAGCCGCTCGAAGGCCAACTGCTCCTCGAGCGTCTTCAGCTGCTCCTTCAGCTGCGTGAACGTCACCTTGCTCTTGCTCGACGCGCCCGCTCCCGTTCCGTTCGCCCCGAGGCCGTTCTCCTGCTGCTGCGCCTCCAGGATCTTCGCGTCCTCGTCGTCCTTGCCCAGCTGCTCGCGGATGCTGCGCTGCAGGAACTTGCTGATGCCCACGTTGCCGCGCACATTGAAGTCGATGATGTAGTTGTTCAGCTCGAGGCAGTCGAGGATGTAGTTCGCCGATCGATCGGTCAGGCCGCAGTTCTCCATGTCGATGACTGCAGGGAGAGGCGTGTGATGTTTGATCAAGTCACGAGATGAACAAGTCTCACCCTTCACCCAGACGTCCTCCTTCAGGATCTCGACGATCGCCTTGACCCCGTCGTCGCCGATCTTCGGGTTGCGCGACAGCGTGATCGAGCGCAGGCCGGGCATCGTGTCCGGATCCACGTCTCGGTAGCGCAGCGACTTCTGCCAGCCGTCGGTGTAGCGGCTGATCTTCTGAATCTAGGGGGTGGGGAGAATTTCAAATCTTAGCTCTCGAAGGAGAGGACATAGGAGAGAAAGAGAGACACCTTGATCATGTCGGCGACGCACTCGGCCCCCTTCGTGGTCAACTGGCACTCGGCCAGATTGAGCCGCTCGACGTTGTCCAGATACTTGATCGTGTTGCAGATCGCCTCGCAGCCCTTGTCGCAGATGTTCGAGCGCTGGAAGCTGATCTCCTTGATGCTCTCGTTCGAGGAGAGCGCCTGGGGGACAGAAGTGGACACGATTATATGAAGGAGGAGGAGGAGGAGAAAATACGCCTCACCTTCGCAATGGACTCGACGTACTTCTCGTTGAAGGGCAGACCTTCGAGAGCCAGCACCCGGAGGTTCTTGTTGAACTCGATGCAGTTGGCGATGGCCTCCACGACGCCGGAGCACACGAACTTCGTGTAGATGACGGGCTTCTGCTTGAACAACTTCGCTTTCTTCTCCGTGTCGAGGTGGTCGAGCACTGCGATCGGAAGATGAAGTGCGAGATGGGAAGGAATCGACGACTACGACTACTCACCCATGCCCCAGCTCTTGCGCAGACGGATGCCCAGCGTCTGCAGGACCTGATCGTAGAACAGGGCTTCGACGATCAGCAGCCAATCGTTGACGCTCAGCTTGTCGCCGAAGAAGTCCAGCATCGAGGTGGCGTTGTTCTTGGCCCGGATGTCGGCCAGCGGCGTCAGGTTCTTGGCCCGGCACAGCTCCAGGTACCGGAAGTGGAACGAGCGGCAGCGGCTCAGTTTCTTCGAGCTCACGTTGCTCACGCTGCAGACGTCCCGCAGTTCGCAGTTCTTATGCATGTCTTTGTCTGTGTGTGTGTGTGGTTTGTTGAAGGATATTTTTTTGGGTCTTTGGATGATTTCGTTTCTTCTCTTTTTTTCGTTTTCAATGGCGGTCGACTTCTTCTTCCGGCTGGCGGTGGGCGTGGATTTCGTGTCCTCTTCCGACTTATGGAGAAATTGGCGACGAACGGTGTAACAGCGGTTGTTGTTGTTGTTGATGTTGGTGGATGTGGCGATGGGTGGGGGAGGGGGTGGTGTTTTGACAGTTTTATGGGTAAAAAAAATTAATGTAGAATGAAGAAATCGGAGTAATTTTGAAATTTGTCTATCTTGATCTTGATTGATGGGAAAACGGAGTCTTTAGTGATATTTTTGTTTTTTTCAATTTTGCGTCTGGGACGAATTTGATTAGTAAATTTAAGGTGTTTATATCTGTGTGTTTTCCCCCTCCATTCAAAGGGTGGATTTTTGTGGGCCACGATGGCGAGGGGTCGATGACATGGAGACCGCACCCAACCTGGTCCCATTTTGACCGCTCGTCACCGTTATGGCCATCTCAGGTCACACTAGACGAACCCCACGAATCGCACACGTTCTGCCCAATTGCGAAGACATGTGACGAAATTGGGCTTAATGAGCAGCCGGATTTCTTAATTCTCAATTCTCTCGGCAACAAGAACACGATTTCCCCATGAAAGAATAACCAAACCACACAAACACCCGAAAATGTGGCAAAACCTCGCCCCGCTCGTTAAAACCAAACTCTACAAGTGAATCAAATTTACGCAGAATTCAAGTGCAACGCACCTGAAGTGCGACAGATTTTTCCGCCATGTCACCATGCCCGACAGATAGACAGACAGACTGACAGACGGACATACAGAAAGACAGACGGACAGAAAGAAAGACAAACATTAAAGCATGTGTGTTCACAAGCTGTTGAGTAATTCTCGGCTTTCGCTGACCTTTGGCTGGAATGGTCACGGCTTTCATAGGGTGTGAGATTGGGGAACGTTCATGTTCTCCATCATTACGAAAGTGGATGACAAAAGTTTTTTTTTTTTTTGAAACAGCACTCTTTCAATTCCATCGATCTTCCTCTCACTGATAGAAAATCCCCTTGTCCACCGTTCACAGGTGCACTTCCGCTTCCTTCGCCACGGAGCTGCCCACTTCCGGTTCGAGGGTCTTTTCCCGATTTTCCAGTGACTCCACCTCGCTCCATCCTCATCACATTCCTCCACCCTGCTGTCGATTCACTAGAACAACAACAACAACAACAACAACATCAACAACAACTAAAGCCGGTTGCCGGCGTTGTTGTCGTTTGTAAACAAACGCACCAACACAATAGCAACACAGCACAACAACAAGTGTGCCCTGGTGTCTCACTCTCTCTCTCTCTCTTCTCTCTCTTTCTCTGTCTGTCTGGCCCCCTCTCTTCACGCCTCGTTGGCGTCTCGCGTGCCATCGAATCGTCTCTCGTTTCCATAGTGTTCGGCGGACGGCTCGCGAAGCAGTTTCAATTCCAATGCAGGCTTGTCACACGCACACATGCCGCTGGTGTCGTTTGCGCTCAGCCACCACGAGCCTCCACTCGATCGTTCAGTTCAGTTGCCATCGAGTGGCCGAAGCGGGCGTACGCGCAAAAGAAACCCCCGAAACAAATCAAAGTAGACCACACTAAAGAAAACTAAACCAAACTTAACTAAACTAAACCAAACAAACTAAAGAAAACTAAACCAAACCTCACCAAACTAAATAAAACTAAATAAATCTAATCCAAACTAAATAAAACCAAAGCCATCGGTCGAAAGCCCACGGAATTAAACAAATCAGGAACCAACACTTCAATTCACTAATCGATTCTAAATCGTGTGAATTTTGTGACTTCCGTCAATTGAAAACCCTTCGATTAAATACGGATTTGTGGATCGCTTCCGATCGCTCGATCGTGTCGTGCCTTCAATCGATCCATCGGTCGAGCCTTCAATCGATCCATCGGTCGTGCCTTCAATCGATCCATCGGTCGTGCCTTCAATCGATCCATCTTGTCGTGCCGTCAATCGATCCGTCGTGTTGTGTCTTGAATCGATCCATCGTGTCGGTTCTTCAATCGATCCATCTCGTCGTGCCTTCAGTTGATCCATCGTGTGTGTCCTCAATAGCTGCCACTTGAAGAACTCCGAAGCAACCCCAGCCCACGGAGGGCCCTCGGGACCCGCCGATGTCTGGGTGTCGTGAGCGCCGGACTTCTTGGAGTCACGCTTCGTGTGACAGCCCCAAACAGACAGGCGTCGTTGGGTTCCTCACCCTCCCCCAACTGAACGTCAGTGGAATAATTGTTAAACGTTCCGTGAACGTTCATAAGGTAGTCTAATTTTCAAAAGTTCAAAATGTTTTTGCTCGTTATTCCGAGTGAAGTTCTGTGTAGGGGTGTCGGGTGTCGACTTTTCGTTGTCAGGAGGTCTGTCTTCAAGTTCAAGAGAAGTCGCTTGAGGGTGAAAAAGTGAGAAGTGCGAAATAGCGAAGGGATGGTCGAAGACAGGGCGATCGACCCTAAGGTCCTGCGTCGACCATTCGGAACGAGCGTTGAAAGCGTTGGTTCGGAAGCTAATAATAAGCAGTGGATTCGTGTGGCGGAATGTGTTGCCGATGGGTGCAAAGGGTGAGTCGAGGAGTTCGATTTGCATTCTCGTATTCGCTTTGGGGTCGCTTCCATCGTACATCTGCTGAAAGCGCGGACATCTGCCCATTAAGCGAAAAGCGAAAGACCAAAATGGCCTTGTTTTAAGACGGCTTGCGATGGTCGATGGGGTAAAAGAAACCTTAGTCAAGGTGTTTACTTTGTCCACAATACTGTCCACACCACTGTCAACCCTTTCAAAACCCAAGGTGAATTTCTGTTCTCGGAATTCTTCATCGAAGTTTATCGAATTTAAATATCTTCACGATTCGCTTTGGTTTTGGTTGGGAGGATGGCGTTTTCTGATTGAAAAAGTGAAATTCACAGCCACCACAAGTGCGAAGATGGATCGGAAGTGGATTTAATAAATCAAACAACTGCAACAACAATTTAACAGCAACAACAACAACCACAACATCGACAAGAACAACCTCAATAGCTCGGGCTTAATGCAAGCGCATCAAAGCGTAACCAATAGATACGACTCGATGGAAGTCGAGTGCACCAACCACCAACCGTCGGTGGCAGCAACAGAATCAACAACGACGATGGAAACCAACACCACAATAACAATAACAACAATGATAATATTAACAACAATGATAATATTAACAACAATGATAATATTAACAACAATGATAATATTAACAATAATAACAAAAATAATAATAACAACAATATAAATAAAGTAGCCATCCCAAGAGCTCCAGCGAATAAATAATAACCTGTTGTTGAAGGAGGAGGCGTCGTCATCATCATCGTCGTCGTCGCCTCCTTCATCGCCTTCTTCGACCACGCCCACTTTCGCCCCTCGAGCGACGGCGTATCAATCTAATTTGCCCGCCGTGAAGTCGTTGTCAACGAAATTTGGTCAATGAAATTGGTTGCTGTAAACAGCAGCAGCAGAAATTTGGTCAATAAAAAGTTGTTATTGTAAGTAGCAGCAGCAACAAGAACAACTACAACAACATTAGTAGCCACCATCACAAGTTGCTAATTAAATGTGCGTTAAATACAATTGTCCATGTGTGGGTGTATACACATATGTATGTATGTATGTGTGTGAGGGTCTTTCATGGGGCGTAACGTAACAAATGCATCACATTGCTGTTGTTGTTGTTGCCTATCTGACATTAAACATGGCTACCAACTTCTATTTCCGGTGGCACTTCGGATACTCAATTTCTATCACTTTGTTATTGTTGGTTGTTGTTGTTGTTATTGTTTGTGTTGTTGTTGTTTCTGTTGTTGTTGTTGTTTGTGTTGTTGTTATTGTTGTTGTTGTTATTACCATCCACCCTCTTACGATCCATACCGTTCTCCAACACGATCGTTTGACAGTCAAGTTCAACGACGTCATCAGTTGGTTGTTGTTGTTGCTGTTGTTTTATTTTTGTTATTTATTGCTGTAAGCTGTGTTGTTGTTAATACTGTCATTGTTGTTGCTGTATAGGAGGGGGGGGGTGGTCGCATCAGAAATTTCGTTGCGGTGTTTTGCGTTTTGACTCATACAACAACAATGACGACAACAACAACAACAACCTACAACAACAAACACCATACAAAAAAATTAAAAAAAAAAAACAACAGAGCACGTATTTAAATTGGTTATGGAAGTTGTCAGAAATACAACAACAACAACAATACAAACAACCTACGGACGTCACACTTCGTTGACCCAAAGTCTGCTAATCATTTTGCATCCTTCCTCCTCAGACGAGTTGGGCCAACGGGAGTGGAAACGACTTGTGGTCAGCTGAACTCTGGGGGTCAAAGGTCCAGGAAAAGCTTTCGCATTGCTTTTGGACAGTTTTTGATGGCATGCTTCCTGCCTCTCGAAGCATTTCCCCAGAAGGAAGTTTCATTCCCTGTAATATGATGAAAATTCATATCAAAGTGTGATCAGGGTTCCTTCCATATATAAAGTTTCTTTGTATTTTCCTCGCTGAACAGCCGAAAAACTCCCTCACCAGAACCGTTATATCATTTTGTCTCACACACATACACTCAGACATTGACTACGAAGATATCTTCGAGACATATGTCTCCTCCGAAGCATGTCTTTGGCATAGAAATACACATATGCGATGTGTTGATGTTGTTGGGAAGAAAACGAATCAGATCTTCTTGGCGTAAATTAAAACCGACGTCGACGGTGGAGGAACAGAGGAGGAGGAGGAGGAGGTGGGGACGTGTCAGTGACACCTGCGAGCTGCGACTTCTTCATGCCTTCTACACATCGTCAGTCAGTCAGTCAGTTAGCCAACGTTGTAATTTCGGAAGGCACCGGGTCCAAATGAACTTTCGAATAATCCGTAATAAACAGCTATTTCGATAATTTGACGCAATTTTCGAAAAGAAAAGTAAAGTAAAGTAAGTTTACCTTTGTAACGAGATTTCGAAAAATTAGCCGGGAGAAATCTAAATCTAATTGTAGTAATAACTTTTATTAAAAATTAAATAAACCCGATTGGCCGTCGAACGGATCAAATCGTCGAAGTAAGTGATCAAATAAAAGAAGGGGTGGGTGCACAGTGGGTGGACACTGTGCGAAAACTCCCGATGGCCCGAATTCGCAATTAACATGTTGCAAAGAGAAACTAATTGAAAGTAGTGGCAGACGGCGGCCGCAGCATGCCGCTAGTCAATAAAGCCATAAAGCGATTATGCTTGCTCATTGGCCGAGCACTACAACAACAACAACTACATCTCCCATCACCACCCGGCGATAAACAAATTAAACACCCAGATGATGGGCAGACAGAACGACGGACGGACAGACGGACGGACGGAGGACGGACACAACCCAATTGTTGGTGTAACAAAAAAGCGTTGGCCATAAATAATTGCCGTCTATTAAGTGAGCAAATGCAGTTGTGCGCATGCGCAACTTCATCGCTCGATCGCCGGCACCTACAACAGCAACAAAAACAACAACAAAAACAATAAAAAAAATAAAAATCAACAAACACAACAACATGAGCAGTGCATGATATTCAACAGCTTTGTTCCATTGAAATTTTTCAGTCCAAGCGATCGAATCGCATCGAAGGGAAGAAATGAAGAACCGTATTAAAAACTAAAACACGGCGAGTTGAGGAATGGAAGACTTGACATTCGACCAAAGCGTTTTCCGTGGAAAATACACCATTCGTAATTCGCAGTTTTTCCCCCGTGTAATTTTTTTTTGGGTAATGTTTGCCATTGCCTAATTACACCGGAGCGGAGCGTGGTTAATTGTTACAACAATTACGGAGGCGTCTTTGTCGGCGGCCGGAGAGTGTTTCAAGGTCGACCGTTGAGAAATGGGCCCCAAAACGGCGAAGGTTTCGGCTGGTAGGTATTTTCTGGGATTCGTGTGAAATATCTGATTTATTCGGGTAATTGATAATTATGGGTGATGTACCAATGATATGAATTTAATCAGTCGACTACGAAAGAAGAAGACTCCAATTGTATATCGTTTTCCAAACAAGCTTAACACTTGTTGCAATAATTCACCGACCATCACGTGATAGTTTCAATCTCCATCACCGTTATACACGTCTCTTGCCGCCTCCCGTCTCTCTGGGCTCAACATTTCGACGAGCTTTAAATCTAATCCATTATGCCATCAATGGATCATGCACATCAGTATCCTCGTCATTATTGTCATGGTTGTCATGTCTGCAATCCGAATGATGCATGATCGTGGCATGTCATACGCCACATTACTGTCTGTCCGCAGTAGTCGAATTGTATCACCATATTTGCATTGTTATGACTTGGGATGCTTCCCAAAGAGCCTCATTGTCTTCTGCGGTTTCACTACGCCAATTTCCAGTGCGTGGCGGCGATGCCACTCCCCCTCCTCCTTCTCCCTCCTTCACCAGCCCACCCAACTCATCCCATGCAGTGTATCGTGCTGCAATATATGTGCATTCAGAATCCATCCATGGTACATGGTTTCATTTTCATCGTGATTAAAACAAACACCGGGCTTCCACACAGAGATCAGAAAACTAATTATCGGTATTAGAGATGCGGCATGAGCTCCTTCGACCCGGTTACTTTTCCTTCTCTCCCAAGCGGTAATCGAATAGACAATCAAAGCATCTCGACCGAAAGTGTTCTTATCGCGGGGCAACCCCGATCTGACCGCCACGATCATCGGACTCTGATTTCGAAATAGTTTGCACGATCGCATTTCTTTCCCCGAGATACCGTCGTGTTGCAATAACTCCGCATTGACCGCAACCGCGACGACGACGACCGCACGATCATGTACGCAATATCATGGTCACAGACAACCTCCGATCCCGGCCAACAACAAGAAGTTCCCTTCCACCATTACCGTACAGTTGTGCGACATGGTCAGTGAGTGCTTTCCGTCTCTGTGTGTGTGTGTGTTTAATTGCCGTCGCTGTGCTCAATTGAAATGTTGTTCTATCCGCTCTCTTGCTATGTTAGCAATTAGTTGTATACTTCGTCTTCTACATTCCTCCTCCCTTTCCTCCGGCGCCGTCGCCGCCACGTCTCGACGGACGAGATCGTGTGTACTCCAGTTTTGTTTTCATACAAAACTTTCTGAAGCGAAACACTTTTCAAAGGTTGTACATATTTTCGCATCTCGATGGCCGTACAACATGCTGTACGTGTGTCTCTAACTTGGTCATAAATATATGTCAAGATTGAGAAGGTTGCGATCAACATAAAAGTGAAAGAAATCAAATAAGTCGTTTGCATTGCAGAAAACAAGACAACTAATATAAAATTCCACTAAATGTATTCAATCTCTCCTATCGATCACATAGATCACAATATATCACACAAGGACATGTGAAAGGATAGATGATATCTGAAGAAGCCTCCTAGAATGCGATAAACGTACTCTTCAGACTTGCAAACCAAAAAACCTCTACAACGAAGCACCAAAACCATGTTACCAAAAATAAGAGCACATCATCATACGATGAGTATTCGAAGCAAACCCACGACCAAAGCACCAGAGATCATCAAGAGGCACAAGAGAGTCCGCTTGAAGCCGTCATCCCCCAGTTGCCTCGCCCTCCGTGTGTGGGGTGCTTTCATTTTATTAGCCCTAGTTAGGAATGTAAACGCCAATCGACCGCCTCGCTTCGCCATCGAGGGCCAGTCGGAGATCGTGCTGCGACTCAAGGAGAGCCCGGAGACCAAAGTTGGTGAGTATGGGGAATATTTTACTATTTTGACTAAGGGATAACTCCTCGATGGTTGATATCAGGCACCTTGATATATCGGCTGCGAGGCTTCGATCCCGACAACGACGCCCTGACGTTCGGCAAGCGATCGTCCCACGACAGCGATGTCATCCGCATCGAAAACACCGGCACCTAACGAGGCCAACGTGTACCTGGCCGAAGCCGCTGGACCGAGAGGTATGGAGACGGCGAGTCCTTAGAGAAGGAGGTGGATAATTAAATTGATTTTCCAGACGCAAGACGAGTACTCGATCGTCCTGACGCTGACCGACAACCACTACAACGACTACAACTACGTGACGCAGAGCTTCCTGCTCCTGGTCGAGGACATCAACGACAACGAGCCCGTCTTCCTGCCGCACCAGAGCGCCCTGGAGATCCCGGAGGACAGCGAGCCGGGCGTCATCAGCGCCCTGGAGGCCACGGACGCCGACGAGGGCGCCTACGGGCAGGTGGTCTACTACCTGCAGGAGTCGGAGGGCGACAACGACGTCTTCTCGATCACGACGCTCCAGGGCAAGGGGGTGCTGCGTCTGGTGGGGCGGCTGGACTACGAGACGAAGAGCTTGTACCAGCTGCGCGTCCTGGCCGTCGATCGGGCCAACCAGGGCCCCGTCAACACGGGCACGGCGGCGATTCTAGTCAAGGTCCGCGATGTCGAGGACCAGCCGCCCGAGTTCGTCGAGGTGCAGGCGGTGGCCCGGATTCCCGAGGACGCCCCCGTCGGCACGAAGGTGCTGCGCGTGCGCGCCATCGACGGCGATCGCGGCGTCAACAACCCCATCGTGTACGCGGTGGAGGACAACGAGCTGTTCGACGTCGACCCGCAGACGGGGGCGGTGGTGACGCTGCAAGAGCTGGACCGCGAGGACCCGGCGAACCAGGTGAACGGAGCCTACATACTCCGCATCACGGCGACGGAGGTCTCGAGGGTGAGTCATGCATGCGACCCCACGTCGTCGTCGGAACCACCTACCGGAACACCCTCGAAATATCACCTCAAACCTCTCTCGATCGATTTCAGGCCGACCGAACGGGGGGCGGCGCATCGGAGGCGGCGCAGGTGAAAACGGAAGTGACCGTCATCGTGACGGACGTGAACGACGAGGTGCCGACGTTCGGCGCGGCGATCTATCGGTGTGAGATCAACGAGAACTCGCAGGCGCACACGCCCCTGAACTTCATCGACAACGACGACGCGCAGAACTTCGTGTTCGACCATGACGTCGGCAACAACGGCACCTTCCGGCTCTTCCTCGACCCGCAGAACGATCTGTTCGAGATCGTGCCCGAGCTGGCCGTCAACGAGGCGAACTTCATGATCCGCGTGCGAAACTCCCGGTCCATCGACTACGAGCAGATGAAGGAGATCAACTTCACGCTCTTCGCCCGGGAGGTCGAGGAGCCCGGCCGATGGAGGTTGGTCGTAGTTCGCTTTGGAGTGATTCTCACACTCTCTTTCTCTCTCTCTGTCTCTCTTTATCCCACCCTCTCGTTGGTTTTTAGCTCCGCCCACGTGCAGATCTTCATTCGGGACCAGAACGACAACTTCCCGGAGTTCTCGCAGGCCGTCTACCAGGCGAGTGTCCAGGAGAACAGCGAGCTGGGCACGATCGTCACGCGGATCGAGGCGACGGACCCGGACGCCGGCGACTACGGCACCATGGGCATCCGGTACCGCAACCTGCGCGGCGGCATCGCCAACCTGTGCGTGAGATCGTCCCTTGTTTTAGTTGATCGCCTTGCTAATTCCTAGACTGATCCCTTGCTAATCGCCCTAGGCTCCACCTGAACCCCATCACCGGAGTGGTCACGATCAAGCAGCCCGGTGGCGCCGCCTTCGATCGCGAGGTGATCTCCCGCCACTACCTCACGGTGGAGGCCGTCGACGACGTCGGCCTGGGCAACCGCAACACGGCCCAGATCATCGTCGACATCGAGGACGTCAACGACAACGCCCCGATCTTCCTGCAGCGGCACTACGAGACCAAGCTGCTGGAGAACAAGGCCGAGTTCGAGACGCCGCTGCAGCTGGAGGCGCGCGACCTCGACCTCAATGGCACCGAGAACAGCCAGGTCACGTACGAGATCGTCGAGGGCCTCTACCGCTTCAACTTCAGCATCGACCCGGAGCGCGGCCTGCTGCGGCCGCTGCCACCGCTTCGACTTCGAGGAGCTGGTGGAGAACGTGCGCAGCGTCTCGCAGGGCGGCATGCGCCAGATCGATCTGTTGGTGCGCGCCCGCGACTCCGGCATCCCGATGCTGTCGACGGTGGTGCCCGTCCTCATCTACGTCCAGGACGTCAACGACAACGCGCCCATCTTCCAGAAGAACTTCTACGCGAAGACCGTGCCCGAGGACCTGCCCGGCGGCAGCTCGGTGCTGCAGGTCATGGCCATCGATCGCGACGGCTCGGCGCCGAACAACAACGTCGTCTACCGCATCCAGACGGGCGCCAGCGACAAGTTCATCATCAACTCCGAGTCGGGGGTGATTTCCGTGGCCCAGGGCGCCTCGCTCGACCCCGACCTGACCGAAACGAAGCGCTCGGTCTACACGTTGACGGTGGTAGGTGGTTTTGACCCGATTTCTTTGTGCTTCAATTCGATATAATCCCAATTAAATCCCTGTCTGCAGCTCGCGTTCGACGGTGGCCTGGGAAATTCGCAGCTGATGAGCTCGGCCACGGTGAACCTGACCATCAGGGACGTGAACAACAAGCCGCCGGTGCTCGGCGACCTGCCGACGATACGCGTGATGGAGAACACACCGGTGGGAACCGTCGTCTACCGCGTCGAGGCCAGCGACCTGGACGAGAACCCCATCATCCGGTACCAGCTGAACGGGGCGAACTGCGAGGCCCGCAACGAGGAGGGCAGCTTCGTGAAGCTCAGCGAGTACGACTTCCTGGGCGCCTTCGATCTCGACGCCATCGAGGGCACTCTGAAGGTATTTCCTATCCACAGATCTTGTTGATCCCATGATCACAATGCCTTCTCCGCAGATCGTCAGGCTGTTGGATCGCGAGAAGATCGAGCACATCCGGCTGGCAGTCGTGGCGGAGGATCTCGCCGCGGCCAACGGGAAGCAGGAGGTGGAAGGTGAGGCCTCTGAAATCAAATACTTTCGAACAATAACTGAATACGATCGACAGGTTTCCTCAATCTGCAAATCGACGACGAGAACGACAACAACCCGAAGTTCAAGCAGCCCTTCTATCGCCGCTCGATCACGGAGAACAGCATCAATGGCGTTTTGGTCGCGAACGTCGTGGCCTACGACGTCGATCGGAACAAGACGATCACCTACTCGCTGGAGGGCAACCCCGTGTTCACCAGCCTCGTGCACCTCGACGCGCAGACGGGAGAGATCGTGGTGGCCAACCGCATCGATCACGAGCTCCACCCGTGGCTGAACTTCACCGTGCGCGCCACGGACTCGGGCGTGCCGCCGCGATCGTCGATGGCCGACGTCTACGTCGCGGTGCTGGACGAGAACGACAACAATCCGTACTTCATCGGCGGCGCCAAGAACTACACGATCAGCGAGGGCGCCGTCGTGGGCACGCGCGTCGGCACCGTCCAAGCGGCCGACGCCGATTCGGGCGACTTCGGCAAGATCACCTTCCTGATGGATCGCATCAGCTCACAGGTTAGAGGGAGAGATACCTTACCATTGAATAGTGATCCTTACACACGCGTTTCTAGGGCAAATTCTACGATCGACGCGGACACCGGGGTCCTGACGGTGGCGGACAAACTGGATCGCGAGACGAAGGAGTTCTACATGCTGGTCATCGAGGCCTGGGACAACTATCAGTTCGGCTTCTTGGCCGGCGAGAGTCGCAACGCCTTCAAGCAGGTCTTGTAAGTGCAAACCCCACCCTGAATATTCCTCCTTCCATAAACTATAGAGTCCTCCTCCTCATCGCATTTCAGCATCCACATTCTGGACGAGAACGACTCGCCGCCGGAGGTCAGGCTGCCCGCCGGTTGCGTCCTGATCACCGAGTACCACGAACTGCACGAGCGGATCGCGACCATCCACGGGACGGACGCCGACGACCCCAAGTCGCCGAATGGCCAGCTGGAATTCCAGATCACCAAAGGCAATAAGGATGGTATGTAGACGATGGAACCGTGATCAGAGCTCGTAGATAACTAACTCTTGTGTCCCGCCCACCCCTTGCAGAGCTCTTCGAACTGAGGCAGGTCGACGCTTGGACGGCGCACGTCTTCGCCCGCACCTCGCTGCGCAATCGTCACGGCAACCACAGCCTGGTCGTGACCACCCGTGACTTGGGCAGCCCCTCGAACGTCGTCACGAAGACGCTGGACATTTGCATCTCCGATTTCAACGACCACGCCCCCGTGTTCATATCCCCGCTGCACAACACGACGATTCGGGTGCCCGAGAATGCGACCGTCGGCTCCACGATCATCCAGGTGATGGCCATCGACGATGACATCGGGATGAACGCCTTGGTGCGCTACCGCCTGAAGCCCGATCCGCTGGGCAGCTTCAAACTCTTCGAGATCGACCAGGGCACGGGACAGATCTTCCTCAAGGAGCCACTCGATCGCGACAAGCAGAAGATCCACGAGGTGAAGTCTTGAAAACAATCCCCAATTCAACAAACCAACTCATCCTCATTATTTCCGACAGATCCGAGTCGAGGCCTACGATCAGGGCCTGCCGACTTCGCTGAGCGCTGATCTGGACATCACGATCTACATTCGCAACGTGAACGAGTACGAGCCGCAGTTTCTGGTCGAGGAGATCTTCGTGAACTTCACAGGTAGGCTCATATCACCAATAGAATTTTGCGTAACTTGACGTCCCACCTCCATCGCTAGAACACATGGACCCCGGAGCGGAACGGGTGAAGCTGCCGGACACCATCGACAAGGACGAGGTCGACGATCTGGACGACCCGCCCAGCGACGTCTGCTACTTCATCGTGCGCGGCAACGAGGAGGGCTTCTTCAAGCTCGACCCCGAGTCGCATGTGCTGAGCGTGGAGCGGCAGCTGGACCGTGAAGTCAGGGCCAATTACACGCTCTACGTCCGCGCCACCGAGAGCTGCGACGCCGCAGCCGCCCAGACGACCGGGACGGGGGCGGAGGCGGCGACCCCCAGAGAGTTGCGCCGCATGGACATCGTCGGGAGGGAGGAGAGCGCGAGGCCGGGTCGACGTCAGGGCGTCGCGGGCTTCGGGCGGGGTCAGAGCGATCAGTACGATCGGTACAAGCACTCGCGAAACCTGCGGTCGGCCAGCATCGACGAGGGCGACTTCGGTTCGGAGGGTGAGGAGAACTTCTCGTCCGGAAGGGGAGAGCTGGGACAAGGACAGGAGCCTGCGATCGGTTCGGACGAGATGCTCATGGTCGACAGCACGATCGTGCGCGTCCGCGTTCGCATCCTGGACATCAACGACAACCCGCCGCGTTTCCGCTCGAAGGTGTTCACCGGCGGCATCACCACGAGCGCCGACTTCGGCACCAAGTTCATGCGCATCGAGGCCGAGGATCCCGACGAGGGCGCCAACGCCGGCCATCAACTACTTCCAGGTGGGCGAGATCCGGCAGACGCTGTCCGAGGGCCTGGAGAACGTGCGCAAGTCGCCGTTCCTCGTCGACCGGGAGACGGGCGAGGTGCAGCTGAACTTCGATCCGCAGAAGGGCATGAAGGGCTACTTCGACTTCATGGTCCTGGCCAACGACTCGCTGGGCATGAAGGATGTGGCCCACGTGTTCATCTACCTGTTGCGCGAGGACCAGAAGGTCCGGTTCGTCTTCCGCCTGCAGCCCGACGAGTTGAGGGAGAAGTTGCACCTGTTCCGAGAGTAGGTTACCCCCCAGAAATTCGCCTTGTTCCTCCTTCTGACTTCTCTATTATGTTCTACTTTTCTGCATCAATAGCAAACTGAGCAACGTAACCAATTCGATTGTGAACATCGACGAGATCAAGGTGCACGAGAACAAGGACGGCTCGGTGGATAAGACCAAAACCGACCTCTACATGCATCTCGTCGAGAGGGAGGACAACTCCATCTACGAGGTCACCGAGGTGCTCAATCTCATCGACGCCCACATCGACAGCCTCGACGAGCTGTTCAAGGAGTTGAATGTCCTGGACACACAACCAGCCGAGGCCCAACTGCTTCTGGCCGGGCCGCCCAAGGGCCCCATGGTCATCTGGTTGGTTTTCACCAATCTCTTCCTGGCCACCCTGCTGGTGGTCACTTTGGGCCTGTGCGCCTCTCAGCGCAATGGCTATCGCCGCCAGTTGAGAGCGGCGAAAGTGAACATTTTCCGTAAGCATGGATTCGGCGGGGGTGAAAGTCGACCAACTACAGCTCTACTTTGTCTCCTCCTCCTCCCACAGGTCACTCGTCGCTGTCCAGACAGAGCCCCACGGAGCCCGCGACTCGAGTGCCCAACACCAACAAGCACAGCGTGGAGGGTTCCAATCCGATTTGGCTGAAGGGCTACGAAAACGAGTGGTACAAAACGGAGGAAACCTCAAGGTGAGCTTGTCCCTTCCCCCTAGACGTGTTTCTAATGGTCTATTTCCTTAGTCAAGCTGGTCAGGACTCGTTGGATGACAACTTTTTGGCCATAGGCACGCAGAACATCCATGCAACCTTGAAGGGCACCGCAAAACTATTCAATCACACCACAAATGACTTAAATCGACACTTTAATGTTTACAATCAAATCGACAAATTAACGAATAATGCTCAGATATTAGCTAAGAAACTAGAGACTACAGAATTGTAATTTACGAGAGACTAGGAATTTGTATATTTATAATATGTAATTGTAAATATTTATAACACATTATTTTTTTTGTTTTTATAAGGACTAAAATGTGAAAAAATATATATGTATGTATATGAACTCAACTACAGAAGAACATTATCGTATTTTTTTGAATGAGTCTCTGGTTTTTATTGGTTTTACATGTGCAATTCGGTTCGGATTTTCTAGAGTAGCCATTTAGAGGAGAATCACTTAGGTCTACATGGAGAGAGAGAGTGCTTTGAGACGAAACGGTGAACAAATTGCCTTCTCGTATTTCTAAGGAAACAGTGATTTCATGCAAACCCATATTCATGGAAATGATCGAGCATGCAAGAATCTCGCAAAGAAACACCAATGCCTGTTGCCCCAATGATTGTGAGTGGATTATGGTGGGTGGGTCTCAGAAACAACATTGAATTGTGAAGAACATGGGCGTATTAGAAAAACCCCCGTGCACAGCAATGAGATTCGAAAAACATAGTTGAAATAAAAAGAAAGTTTTTGTTTTGTTTTGTTTTTTGTTTGTTTTTTGTTTTGTATCTCTAAAAATAGTCTTATTCTTTTTTTCAACTTTTTTTGTTTTGTTATAATTCTTCTTTTTTTTTTGTTTGCCGTTACAAAATAATCACAAATGCATAACTTACTAAAAAAAAAAATAGGTGCTCAAAACGGACCATGTAGTTTCATATAATTTAGCTCAATTAGTTGGATAAAAATCAAACACATTTAGAATAAAAATCTAAATCATTAAAAAAGATCCTCAAAATATGAATTAATAAATTTTGTTCGTGCTACTTGCAAAAAATTTGTTAACACTAGTTCATCAAGGGTTGAATTTAAAATAAGTAGAATAATATATAGTAGTATACAATTCATATATATCGATACATATATAGAGGTTTGCGTATATATATAAATAATAAATACGTTTAAATCGAATAGGAGCATTAATAAGAAAAAAATAATAACAGCTATAATAAGGTTTCTTATAACATATAAACAAATCTAATAGATCTGAAAATCTGTTTTATAGCTCGAGTGAATTAGTAATTGATAATACTACAAAGTGATATTAGTGAATGGTTTTGATTTTCGATTTGCATGTATGAAGGTGTGTGTGCATGGGAGAAATTTACAAGAGGTTTGAAATATGTACTACGAAAAACAAATCCAAATTTTACAAAATCAGGCAAATCTTCTAAACAGTTTCTGTCTTCAGTAAAATATATATATATAGAAAAAAAGATAACTATTTTACAATTTCTTTTAAAAATGTTATATGTATAAAAGACTTAAACATAAACTTATAGGCATTAAAAGTTACACAATTTACTTATTTAAATAATACGTTTTTAGTGTTAATTTTCAAAAACTATCCCTTGTACACAAATTTTGTTGTTTTTTTATTGTTGTCAACTCAATTTTTTCAATGTGTTAAATAATGTTATTTGTTGTAAATGCTTGATTTTATAATTGGTTAGATTACAACAAACAAAAACAGTTATTTTTGTAATATTAGATTTTTTTTATTATTTATTATAAGTGCTTACTTTCAGTTTACCGCACTTTCATTTCCATAAACGTTTGTATAATATTGGTTTATCAGTTTGTTATTTCAATTTATAAATTACAATTTACGCTTACGACAGTAAATATATATTATATATATTACTACATATTTCTGCCATATATAAAGTATAAATACATAAATAATGTATTTTTCTCCAATGCAAAGTAAAGCAGTTCACTTAGTGTACAGAGGCGTACGAAATAATAAAAAAAAATTAGAAACTGCTTAAAAAAAAAGAGTTATTTTAGTTACATATTACTTTTACCAATAGCTAAATCAAGTAGTAAAATGTTCAATGTAGCCATTACAATTGGTTGGCTCACATGATTCTGCTCTGCTACGGGTGATTAACGCCCTCTTTACGTTTGCACGAGCCCACGTATATCCGTCACTCCAGACGTGCAACCCCCGCCACCGCTATTACTGCCGCCGTCGGCGAACAGTGTCGCCGTGTCGATACCCGATGTATCTGGTGAGTGCAGTACCGACGAAACAATTTCCATTTTGCTGCAAATGTCGGCGTCGTCCAGTATGTGATCGTTAACATCGAGAAAATCACCAAGGAAATCGGAATCCGTTCCGATGGTTTGTTGCAACGTCTTGAGGTGTTTGTCAGCCAGCTCCAGTGCACGTTCCACCTCGTCACGTTCATCTTGACGTACTATCATCACAAAGAAGTTTAATAAGTATATGCATTTAAATGAGTGAATGCGAGAACATTTAAGAACAATTGGTTACGGACTAATTATTCTGAATTATACACCTACCTGCTGTAAACAGTTCATTGAACGCATCCACGGGAAGAGTATTCAGAACATTCGCCAAATCATGTTCCTCCAGCAGACGCGTATCACCCAAGGGAATCTCTTCTGCAATGAAATATATATTAGGATTGAAGTTTTTCATCTATCAACTATCTGCATTGACAAACCTGCATCATGTGCTCCAACCATCAGTTCAGTCTCACTTAAACCACCAACACCAGTATCTTCCGAACTGGCATAGGCAGAGCTATTCTCACAGATGCTCATCATATCCTGTGTGAGAATTTCATCCGCTGAAGGCAATGACGAAAGCCCCGATGAAAAATCCGTATGCGAATTACTACAACTACTGTTGTTGTTATTGTTGTTACTACTATTGTTTGCCATCATGGCAAACTGGGCAATGATTGAATTGTCCTCGTTGGCCGAATTGCCACCAAAACTCAACATTCGGTTGAAATCAACCGACCCCAAAGGCAAACATCCTCTTGAAATGGAATCATTTTGATTTTGGAAATGCCGTCCACCACTCAGCGGCGCCAAAGCAGGTGGAGCTAGCACAACATTCGCTGTAGCTGATGTCACGAAAGGTGACTGCGAATGTGACGAGTGAGAGTTGCTTGCTATCGATTCCAACGAAGTGTTGCTGCTCTTGCGGTGCTTTACGGCTGAGAGCGGTGGAGGTGTCGCAGTGGTGACCGTCTTCTTGAAGCGCTTCTGTGGCCGACCAACTGGCTTGGCACCTGTTGAGGATTTTCGTTTGTTACGCACGGGCTTCGTGGCGGATGAGTTGTTGTATGCGAAACTTCTTCCATTCGATTGTAATTGTTGTTGACGTCGGAATTCCTCGTCATATGATAGTGACGCTGTGCTGGTGGATGACATTTTACGCGGGCGTTGTTCGTGCCAGATACGATTGTAAGCGTCACGCTTGCGCGCATGCTCAGTGCAGAGTGGCAAGTCGTGCACAATATCGAAGACCGGAATGCGACATTGGGAATTGTCGGAGAATTTCGCAGTGCAAGAGAGAAACAGATGCTGATCAGCATTGTATCCAATGTGCTCGTAGCAATGGGTCGTCATGGGCAAGGCTTGATTGTTGCATTTTGTTACAATGCATGATTTTGCAGTGAAACTGAAATAAATACGAATATAAATGAAATTCAAATGATATATACAAGTAGAATTGAACTAACTCGTCTTCGCTGTGGTTTTCATATTTTCGCAAAAGTCGATCGACACAAATCAAACGATGACGCGCTGCTTGAAGTGGATATCGCAACAGTTTCTGTGTGGCCAAAAGCTGCATCGCTTGGCGTCTGAGCACGTTCTTGTGCTGGGCAATGCGCTCCTCACGTTCAATATTCGACGATGCAGTGGGAGTTCGGCTGCCCGGAGCCACCTTCAAGTCGTACACTCCCAACCAATGCTGCTGCAGACAATACGGAGGGAATTTCGTTTCAGTCACGTCAGCCACGTATCCCTTTTCGGGACAAGTAACCACAGCAAAGGCATTTGTTTGCCTTTGGGCACACACACTTGGTCCTCGACGACTCTTCTTGTTTGCGTGCAAATGTGGTGCTGCTTTTCCCACGGCAGTAGGCGCCGCCCTACGTTTCTGTGTTTTAGAGGTTGCTATGACCAATGGAGAATCTGTTTGCAGATATTTGTCTGTATTCGAATCGCCTTTGAAAATTGATATTTGATCTGGGGTTTGTTTGGTAACAATGGAAGACGTTGGTTTTTGTGCTATCAAATCCCTCTTGACGACAGCGACCACGTTATTCGTCGGCGATGAAGTGAGCAATGCGTCCCTTGTACTCGCAACAGTCGTGGGCGATGGTGGTGTTGCCCCCACCGACTCGTGATTCGGATCGGTCACAGCAGCCTGTGGTTTCGCCGGGCTGCTACCGTTGGCTGCAATTAACGTGCACGCAATTTCGCCCGTGGGCTGTGGCTTGCGATATATTACATTTACTGGAATTTCATTTAGGTCATTATCGGAATGTTGTAGTGACTCCAGTGACGACGATTTCTTCGACGATTCTACGTCCGGCACCTCCTTGTCCCCCGAGGGTTGAGGTTGAGTCGCATCAGAAATATTAGCTGTTTCCTTGACGTCTTTGGAGACGGATTTCTCCTTTGGCGAGTGGGCGGCTGGCTTTCGTATGCAGCCAACCTTCTGTAAATGTTGTGCGAACGTTGTATGATGAAAGTTCGATGGCGGCAGCGTGGCCGATGACACAGAGGCGGGTGCGGAAGAAGCAGGTGTTGGAGATGGTAAAGATGCTGGTGAAGTTGGGGGACTTACTACGGTGTCCAATAGCAGGGGAGTTTGCCACAGCGATGGAGTTGGCAGCACAGTCTGTTGCTGCATTTGTTGGTGGTGTGGACGTACAATGCAAACATTTGGACTTTTTTTTTTGTTATGTGCTTGCTGTTGCAGTTGTTGGTGGTTTTGTTGTTGATGAGATTGCGTAACATTCTTAAAATTCGTTGTTGCTGCTATTGTTGTTGTTGAAATTGAGACAACATTGGCTAAAGACGCCTGCGTCTTTGCCGCAAAGCCATTTAATTGCGTTAGTGGTAGTTTCTGCGATGTTAATTTTCCTGTTGCTGCACCACTCGATTCCGGCAACTTTGCTCTGGTTTTCTGAAATAAAAACAAAGGTTCACATACAACAACCGATTGCAAAGAGAGACTTGGAACATTACGGAATCACTAATTCAATTGCATGAGCTTAGAATGACCGAGAAAATAGTATTAATCCAACAATAGAAGAAACGATTACACCATAGGCGTCATGCAAAGAACAGTGATGTCGGCGATGTTATATCTCAGTTATACGAACCTGAATATTAAACAGTACGGGAGGCGTGTTTGGTACTGTTTCTGTAAATACATAGGGATCTTCACGAGTTCTTGTATTTGTATTTGTTGTTAGAAGTCTTGCTGCTTGCTGACATGACATATCCAAAATTACGAAGTTTGTGTGTTAGATTAACGTTTGTTGTGTCTGATTTCTTTGGTTAAATTTGTGTTCCAAGTGATGGATTTATTTTAATATATGTCCGAATCTGTAAAGGAAAATTATTGAATTTAGTAAGATACGCTCTGAAATATCTTGATACAGTTCAATTGAATATAGAGTTTCAGTGGCACCCATTCAAGGACAAATCAACTAGCAATATAACGAAAAGATATATCGATAACATTTCATTTACAACTATAATTGAACTCAAAGATATAACTTGTCCAACTTAGCCAATATCATTAATAACAAATCCACCAATCTCAGTACATAGGGCGTTCTTTACTTATTTTGCTTTGTATGTGCTAGATATTTTATTTATTTCTTGTGTTTCTGCATCTTTTGCGCATTCATTATCGCTTGCGGCAGCAGAAACTGTTACATATCGACACTTATTTTGCACACTACAGTATAATGAATTCGTAAATATGTAAATAAATCATTCAATTGCTCTTGTTCTCATTTAAACGATTTCCTTTCATTTTTCAATATAAAGCATGTTATTTTTCTCCGTTCATCA
Source organism: Coelopa frigida (assembly GCA_017309665.1). Taxonomy (NCBI): domain Eukaryota; kingdom Metazoa; phylum Arthropoda; class Insecta; order Diptera; family Coelopidae; genus Coelopa; species Coelopa frigida. Next base: position 12,110,404 of record CM029561.1, on the reverse strand, counting down.
AATTGCAAATGACCGTTTAAATTTCACATAAGATTTCCATGTTCAATATCTCTAAAATATTTCTGTTGCCAATTTTTATGATGAAGCCATATTGAAACATTGTAATTTGGTTACATTTAGCCACACTCTATAGCTTATATGTGATACGCTTGCCATGGAAATATAAATTATAGTTTAATTATTGTAGATCTTATTCAAAATTACTGTTATGACGGAATATTATTATTATACAGCGGTAAACACTATTCAGATCATCAATGATGATTATCGAGAAGAACTTCTTGAAAAACCACATTTCAAAATTAATAACATTTTGAAGCGGCCACACAACGGACGTATATATAAACAAGCTGCAAGAACAATATAGCCTAATAAAGTCGAAATATATCCAACTGTTTCGCGTATTGTCGCAGTAAACGACAAGTTGAAATAATTGCAAATTACTCGACAGTATAAGGCAAGAGCAATAGCAAATGCTATTCAAAACAAAACAGAAAAGAAACAATGGAAATGAGCAAAGACGAGAAATCACAAGGGGTTATGGTTGATGGCGATGTTGGTGGCTGGTTGGCTGGCTGGCTTGTTGATAGACAACAAAAGGTCTATGCTTGGGCTGCTAGACCAAGCAGCAGCGGCTTTTTTTGTCTTGTCTTGTTTGTTGAACTGTGCTGGGGATCGTGGGTATTTTCCTCTTTTTCTTTCCTGTTTCTATATCCAAACGCGTTCAGCTCAGACTCAGCTACAAATGAATGTAGTTCATATACGTGGTAATGTATCAACTCCTACTTGCTGTTTCCACAGGCCGTTCTATTTCCATGTTTTAAACAGTTTTCTTTACAATATCTCGTTTGCTTTTTTCTTTGGAGACTTTTTCATAGAGTTCCACCTCATCAAGACATAGAAAATATTCAGTCTAGTTTCCGGAAAATAAACGTTTTAGATATGTAGCGATAAGGATTTTAATATATGTATTGTGTACTTCCGTACGACCGAAAACTGCAGACTTTAGTAAATTTTTATGCGATTTCAAGAGAACCGCATTCTTTCCGACTGCACTGGGCGGTAACCGACTTTGCTGTTTCATAAAACATCATACTTTGTCCAACAGCTGCATCGAGTTTAAACAAATAGACAGACAGCAAAACAAAAAATAATGAGCAATAAGTGGAGGAAATGCGAAGAAGAGGAACATGTTGGCTGTGTAACCAGCGGCCAGAGAGACAACCAACCGAACAACCAAGCAGCGGCCAAACAGCCAGCCAACCAGCTCCTCACCAGCTTGCTATTATTATTTTCCGTTCCTTTTTCCCTTGAATTGTTGTTTTTGTCTGCGTTGCTTTTAGCGGCGTCGCCCTTTTTGTTTTTTTTTTTCTTTCTCTCTCTCTCTTCTCGCCACCTCTCGATATAATTTCCGCAGCGCAGCCCTAGCGCTCCGCCAGTGAATCACTTGTACCGAAAGACAGACGTGCCGAACTACACAATTTATACACTTAGAAGGAATTGGAAATTAACCTTTGAACGTGCAATTCTAAAATATTTTCTGCATTTGCGTTTTATTGAATTGTGAAAAATTAATGCAAATTATTTTTAATTCCGTTTGCAATTTCTCTACGAATACACACAACGAAACGACGGCGACGAGCAGCGGCGCAGCACAACAACACAACTGAGGCAAACGTCAAACCGCCGATGAACGCTGTCAAATGTCAATTGTTTTTGTTTTGGTGGAACAACGTTGCGCGCCATTTACCTCGCTCTTTCTCTCTCTATTCAACACACTCTCTTGCGCGTGAACACCCATACACAAACTCACCAACGTAGAAAAGAAAAACAAAGCATGCCGCTCTCTTCTTCCAGCGCTAATAGAATAAAGAGCGAACAACATTGTTTCTCCAGAGAATCTTTCATGTGAATCAACGAGAAGAGTTGCCATTGCAATGTTTGGAAATTGAGTATCTGCCACGTATCTCTAATCTCACAAATAACAAATCGTATTCCGAATTAGATGCCTGTTTGCTATATAAATATTTTATTTTAACTTGTAAATAATATTCATATGAAATGTAATATTTCTATTTAATCGATTTAATCTCTTTTAACTCCACACTCCATCGATTACAACGACGCACATAAGTACATAATTTTTACTACTTTTGAGACAGTCGGCAACTACAACACTGATTTCAAAATAATTGACGAAATTACATAGAAAAATAGATGGTCAGTGACTCCGAAGCATATTTAACCGCAAACAGCGATCTTTGCGGCTCTTAAGCACAACAAGAATACATACAAACGAGAATTAACTATAGACAAATCTTTTGGAATGAGCTCATAGATAATTATCTCTGATAAAATCTTCGCGTGACGACTTTTAAATTAAAATTTGAAACAAAGGGAATATCATAAATTTTTGAAAGAAAATTAGTTGTTTATTTGATGTAATTCGAATTTAAAAATATCCCACTTCCTCATGTTTGGGCGCCAAAATGCGTCGATGACCGCCAAAATCAACAACAACAAAAATTATTGGCTGGTCGTCTTCTCTTTTTCTATTTGAACACAAGACATTTACAACAAACACTTGAACGCAAGAGGCAGAGGAAAAGTAGAGCAACGAAGTAAACAAATGATTAACACAGAGAAATTGGAGTGAAAAGTTAAATTTGTTGTTGAAATTGCGTGTCAGAAAATTCAAAAAGTTCCGGCTCAATAGCTTCGGTGTGCATGCAATATATGTATGTAAACAGATATGTATATTGATGCGAATGTACACATTGGCGACTTTCAATTAGCGGCGAAGTTGACTTCGTCGATGATAAGTGCTGTTTGTTGCCCGCCTCTTATCGCTGCAAAGTGTAAACAATTTGACACGACGAATCGACGACAACACGGCGGGTATCAAGGAGAAATTATAGAGAACAGAAAAAAAAGAGTAGTAGACCCATAGGTAGCATTGTAGACAACCACAAACACATATTCTGCACATAAGGTAAATCGCCTTTAAAGGCCGAAATTCGGTCAAGGACTTGACTATATTAAAAATTACACATTGCAGTTTTTTTTGACTTCAACGCAACTTAGCGATATTTTTATATCATGTCCTCATCCAATATAAATTAATGACATTATATATTTAAATTTATTCTACATGTTGTTTAACCGGTTCCAGTATTAAAGTTCATTATATATTTTTCAAACGACAGCCTAATCGTAATTAAAAAACCATTAGAAATATAGTCAACAAAAAAAGTACTCAATTTTTTGCGTTTTAAAAAGTTATCAAAGAAGGCAACCCGAATTTTACTTTAGTGCACAACCACAGATGAATCACGAGAGTTCGTCCGAAAAACTTCCCGCCATCCCACTTAAAATGACACCACGCTCTCTCTTTTACTAAACACATTCGTCAATGGTGTGTGTGGAGACGAAGACTCTCTTTTACCAGCTGAAACGCTCTCTTCAATTATCGAGCCCACCACACAAACACACACTCATTATTGAGAGCGCGCTGAATCACATCTACATGCAAATTTATAATGTTTGCCAATTTCAACTACGCCAAAGACAGACCTGGGAATTTTTTTCCGCTGCGGTCACTCCTTTCTTGTTTTTTTTCTTGCTTTTCCCCACACGTTTCACTTAATTTTACAGCACTTTTCCAATGTTTTCTGCCTCGAAATTATCGGAAAACTCGAAGCGAATCCGCAGTGCGTCACGTATTTCTATTTTCAGCGCGATGCGAGTGTTTTAGTTGCGAAAAATGTTAAATTGAAAATTTCAATGCGAACATTAGTTGAGAGATGACAACACGCAACTAAAATGGCGGACGTTTCGCCAATGTTGAGAGTTGTTCTTCGTTTGTATTTGGTTGGCGTTGCGCTTGTAGTGGTGGTTAGATGCTCAGACGGAGGGAGAAAGAGAGTACTTTGTTCGGTACTTTGTTGTTTTTATTACTCATGGGCTGCGCCGCCGAGTCGACGTCGTCCGTCGTCTTCTCGCTAGCGAGGGGAAATGTGAGCTCGACAAAGAATGGCGCGCAATTGAAAGCAGCACGTAGGCCTTGCAACGATGTAGTTGTTGTTTTGGGTTTGGTGTAACCGCTGAATCGGGGTTGCCGAAGTCACTTCGATCGAAGTGTTACACTCCACTTTTGTTCAAAACGCTCGTTCGTTGGTTTGTATGAAATTATGCAGAGAATGCAATTTTTTTGTTCGCCTTATGGGTTCTTGAACCTTAAGTTTATCAAATTTTATCACTTCACTTTTCCCACTACGCTCAAAAATTTCGGCGCGGCATCCCTGGTAACTTCTGAATCGGTGACGACCAGAGTTGCCGTCCGTTTTAAAAAAAAAAGATGAGAGGGCGGGATGTTAATATCATGTTATGTTAAGTGTAGTTCTGCGTTCGTTCGTTCGTTCGTTCTACAAACAAACAAAGTAAATAAATCAAAAAACAATAAATAAAATAATAAAAGTATCCAATTTTTACAGGAAAAAGCAAAAGGAGTTTTTTGGTATATTTTTTATATATATTTTTTATTAGAAATTATTATTCGGTGTTAATAGGTCTAATCTAATCAAATCTAATCTAATAATAACTAATCTAATAATAATACTAATCTATATAATAATCTAATAATAAATAATCTTAAAAATAAAAATAATTAATAATTAATAAAAAAATTTGGTGGTAATTTTACATCCCAAAATTGTATGCACTTATGATAGCCATATCGAAAATCACCACAATGTTCGCACAGACGGACGGGACGGGACGGACGAGCTGCTGTCGGCGGCGGGGGGCGACAGAAACTGGTGGCGGAGGGGCTGCTGCTGGCAGGCGGACGGGCCAGCAATTATCGACTCTCTGCCGATCCATCAATCGCACCACGTCGTACCTGTGTACCCTCTCGTCCCTCCGCCGAAGATTCTCCAACGCGTGTTTAAAAAACCTTTTGGTTAACGTATTGAAGTCCAGTTGGTTTTTATCGTGGGACGAATATTTAAGTTCTGTTATTTCTGGAAAAAAATTAAATTATTATAATAATTATAAATTTGGCCAAACCTATTAAACCTTTAAATATTTTTGTGAATGTGTATTCACTTATGGGCTTCCGGTTCTTCCGGCCAACCCTACTATTCCCTTTGAAGGAATAATACTGGGCTTCGCTTCGGACAGCAAGGACCTCCAAGTCGCCTTTACGTAGGTGCTTGCATCGCCGAAGTGGCCCAGCATTAAATCTGCACGCTGGAAAATATAAATAAATTTTATTAGTTGTTTGCCAAAAGGTCGCAACTCCTCCTCTCCCACCAGCGCCCCCTCCGATCCTCCTCTCGAACCTTTCAAACTCCTCAGATTCTTTAAATGGGGTAATTGGCATCATAATCACACACAAAAGGTAAAATTTTAATTAAATTTTAAGTCTGAACACTTACTTTTCTCAAAAATTTGGTGGGCTTTCAACGACGGCTGCGATCGGCATTAAAAATTCAGAAAATTTGCAAGTGAAATAACAAGGTGTGAAAGTGGAATTCGTAGTCGTTACAAGTGTCTTGTGCAGAGTGCTTTCAGTATCAACAACAAAACTAGATACATTGAATCTGTGGAGAACCGTCGCAGAGTTTTTTTTGTCTGACCCGTCTCCAATCTGAGACTATTTATTGGTTGAGACCGGGTTCAGGCCCAGGCAGATCCCACCATTAGAAACAGCAAAAACAACTACAACCAACAATGCCAGTATACTTAAGCGTTATCTAACAACAACAGCTATAACAACAATTAACGTAACTTCTTTTCCTCCTTTCATTAGCAGGTGACGAAAATGAAATATCCTCACTTTGAGATGTTTGATGTCTCGCTCATCGCCACCGACAATGTTGTGGATCCTTGAAGTATGCGGACACTAACAACCAGAGCCTGGACGTGCTAGGAAGGAAGGAAGGTCGACAAGAGCCTGCTGGACCGATCACCGCGCTCAGCGGCAGCGGCCCCTCCTCGAGTTTCGTGATGATCGGCGACCGCATGGGGATGCCGCGCAACATCGCCTACCGCCTGGCCCTCTTCTCCCACGGTCCTCGGCTCGGGGCACCTGGTGCGGACAGCGGCGAGCACCCGGGGCGGCTGAAGGACAACGTGACGAGTCCGGGCGGCCCGACGGCGGCGGGGTTGAAACATTTGGAGGAGGCGGCAGGTGTGGGAATCGAATGGAGTAGGACGAAAGGGGAAATCCCCAAAATATTTACTACATCGAATCTTTTCGACGTTAAATTCAATATATTTTTCACAGATTCCAGGTTTTCGAGCCGCAGAAGCGGCCACGTTGCTGTGCCGCCGATGTCCAAGAAATCTGTGGCATCAACTGTAGTTCTAAATATTTTAAGTTAAATAAACTTTCAAACTTTCAAAAGAACCTTGACTCACTTAAATGAACTTTTGGCAACAACATATCTTAGACTCAATCCAACTGTGCCACATTAACTTGATACTCAAACCAAAAAAGTTGCTGAATTGTGCGCCAGGGAGGTTTGCAAAAAACTCGCTCGCTAGGTTCGTGTATTGGAAGTCGGAATGTCCCGGAATTCCATCCAGAAGCAAATTTTCGAACAGTCGCCATTTTTTCCAAGTTGTAAAACGTCCCTGAAATGTTCGTGTGATTCTGGCTCCATCTATTGGTTCGTAGCCATGTTTGCCGATTTTGTTTATTTTTCATGATTTTCATTTGATAAATTTTTTTAATTTTTTTTATTAAATATATATATTATATTTTCAAAAAAAAAGAACACTACCCACACAAATGACTCATTTGGAGTATACTAAAAAAAAACAAAAAATCTCGGTGTGATCTCTCCCGTTTGGTAGAAAATTGGGGTCAAAGTTCAAAATTGGGACCTGTCCCAAATCCTGCCCCCCAATCTGATACATATGGATATCAAACGAAAGGTAATTTAGTTATCTATATAACTTGAATTTGATAAACCATATTTTCGATTTAGAAATTTCTAAGAGCTGATTGGTGAGGAAAAACATGAAGATGCCGGTATTTATTGTCGTGAAGCGGAATCAAAATAAACTAGAAATATTTCAAAAACTTGGTTTATTTTTAATCCATTTTCTAAGCAATGCACTGCTTTTATTTTAATTCATATCATGTTGTTATTGTGGCTATTTTCGGCACAACATTCTTAGCGTAGGTCAAATTGAAGCCGAGAGTGTAAGCAAACGACTCGGATCATAATAATTACAATAAAGCAGACCAATTAACAAAATGATTGTCAGTCATATGGAGAGGTAGGAATGGGAAGTTAATACACTATTTGAAAATACTACATACTATATATTAACTTTGGGTCTCTATATGAGGAGCAAGTTCATTGATAGAAAACTCCTATTGTCCGATATGAAACTTATTGTTGGCGATAACAAAAGTTTATTTATGTATTGTTGTCATCAGAGGAGGTTCCAGAGCGGGGCGTGGGTTTCGAACGATAACGACGGAAATAAATCGGAATATACCGTCAAGGTGTAACCTTCTTTAAATTTAGAGAAAAGATAGTGATTGAGAATTTTCAGAGAACATTTCTCGATGTCTCCCTCTATTTTATTCTGGCAAAAACTTCGTCAAAAAATGCATTGACATTTTACATTTATTGGGAAATCATTACAAAAATTGAGATTGAAATGCATTTGTGGTGATTTATTCCATGACTCCACGTAGTGAACCTATACATGCATAAATATCCATGTATGTTGGTGATGACCTTCGCAACTCTAGGTCAAGGACGCTGTGTCATAAAAACATAGATGCAAAGGAGTATGAATTGGTTTTTTAGTAAATTTGGAGGCACCCAAACGATCCCCACACAACCAACGATCAATCAACGGAAGTCAACAAGAGTTTCCGATGTTCTGGACGTCCCGTCTCCCTCCCTCCTCCTCCCGCGCTACAGCGATCTAACGACGAGCGTTTTCAACCAAACTCTGCGCAACACATGTAAATAATGCAAAGCGACAAATTAGCAACAACAAAAATATAAACAAAACCATGTGCAACAACAAAGAGTACGTCAAAAATAGTGAATCCACTGTGTCCCCTAGTGGCCAGTAGTGGAATCAAGGAAGAAACGAGTCCGGCTGCAAGTGTCGCTCCTGCAAGGCGACGTTTTCTCGTGTCGCGCCGAAGTCCGCGAACACAGCCGTCGTCGCACGCACGAAGGCAGCCAGCGGTCGGTCGGTCCCACCGTTCGCAGCGCTCAGCTCGACGTTTATTATTGAGAAGATGGCGATAGAATCGAAATCGTTGAAATTCGTTCGAGTCCATTTTCGAGATTTTAGTAATTTATAAAAGTGAAAAATCGTGCGAATTAAGAGAAAAGTGTTAAACAAGTTTTTGGAAAGCTATTAAAATTTGAACGATATGGAAATCGCATGCGAAACAGGTAGAAAATAATTTTTTTGCAGTAACTTGAAAAATCCCTTCCGCACAGACGAAAACGACAAATGGCGACTATCGAGAATTTATAATTTTTTCCATTATTTCATTCGGTTGCACAGTTGCTTGTGGTTTTGTCGTATTGTCGCCGTGTGGTTGTGCAGAAATTCGTTCTTGACGATGCAAGTGTTGCCGTCGTATGAATAATGTAGTAAAATGTTTAATTTAATACTTTATTTTATTTAATATCATATTAAATTCATAAAAAGTATTATTCGTTTTCTTAAAAAATATTATGCAAATTAAAAATGTTGTTTAAAAATAATATTAAAATATTTTTTTATTATTATGATTATTATTATTATATTAATATTTCTATTATCATTTTTTTTTCAAATATAAAAATAGTTGGGAGATTAAAATAATTTCTTTGGGGGAGGGCATGGTTGGGCTTGGAGCATGGAGGGCTTGGGTATACTAATTAAGATATGTTTTGTTTATTTTACACTTGATTTTTCTCTCCTTAGAAGTGGATGTGAATCCAACCCTTGCAGCGGAGGCTTCACCCCCTGGACTGGGACAACAAGAAGACAGCAACTTTCCCACGGGTGCTCCGGCTGGTGGGAATAACGCCACCACACCTGGACAACAGCCGCAGCCGCAGAAGACCAAGCGTAAGCATCGGCGCGGCAAACCGAAGGCGAAGAACTCGAATAAACCTTATAAAAAGACCAATTGGAAGTTCCAAATTCCGCGCCTCAATTTCAAAGGTGGTCAAGGTCAGTCGGGCGGAGGAGGAGGTGGGAAGAATGGTTCGAATGGTTCCCGTAGCAAGTTGGTGCGATCTCGTTCGCTAGTCCCGTACAACACAAACAAATTCCTTATGGAGGAGCATATGGCCGAGGTGCCAAGTGCCTTGCTTACACCCTCTGGACGCACACGTGACTCCAGCTTCTCGGTGGACTCTGACGACAACTATTTCTACTCATTGCCAGAGGATGAGGAGGAGTTCCTGACGAAGGAATTCGCCAATGTGTACGAGAAGGCACGCGTCGAACGCTTAGAGAACCTAACAAAGCAGCAGCTGATCGAGGAGTGTCTTCAGATCGAGGATCAATACTCCAGCGATCAGGGTACACAAAGGCAACAACAGTTGAATGTGCAGCGCATTTCGGCGGAGTTTCTGAGTAAAATTCGCCTACTTGAGGAGAAAGTACGAGAACTATCGAGAGAGAATTATGGTATGTAAATTCACGGGTAGGAGTGAGTAAAAAGATTGTATAAAATGTGTCTGATTTTCCAGATTTGCGTTGTCAGCTGATGCGATCGGCCGCAATGGCTGCAGCTGCGGCAGCCTCGCCCCCCTCAGCAGCCGCGCCCATCGGCAGTGCGTGCCAACCCACTCCGATGGACTCTGCCAGTGAGGACAGTGAGAGTGATAGCTCGAGCTCAAGCTCCAGCTCGTCATCATCGTCTGGCGATGGGAACAACATGGGTCCAGAGAATCGCAATCACCATCAGCATTACCACCATCGTGGTCGTCGTCGCGAGGGGCGCGCACCACATGACGATGATCGGCGTATCGATCGACGTCGCAGTATTTCCTCCTCGAAGAGCTCCCTAAGTGAGTACAATGCTGTTGGTCTAGAAAACCATGTGCTGGATCATTCCCATGATGAGCGACAGCAACTTCTCGAAGCACATATGGAAGAAGACGGCGACGACGATCAATCGAATGAATCGAATGATTTACTGAACAACAGTAGTTATCTTGATGCAATGGCTCATCAGCATCAAGAAGAACAAGTTGAACAATTCGATGAACAGCCACCCCTGCAAGTCCAAGCAACAAATTCATCACCGCCCAGGCCAACATCAGTGGATGGACAGCAGAACTCTGATTTACAAACACCACCATAGGAGAGTCTTAAGAATATAGGTTCAATGTGTGATGGAAACTTTATCTGGCATTTGTTCTTTAAACTATGTATTTATTACATTTTATTTTATTTCATTTCATTACGATTGATTGTATATACAACGTTGATCAGTTTGTAACCGACCTTTCACTTGTTATTCATTGTTTACATATTTCATAAATACCCATTTTAGACAATGTCGTCATTGCAATAACAAGCATAGGTGAAAATACATATATCTCCTTCATTTCGCTGCAAGTCAAGTAACGTCCGTCAACGACCGAAAGATGTTCAACAACTAATCCGTTGGCCTCTTACACATGTGTTTCCTTCTGTACTATGCTTTCGTCTATTATCACATATATATTCTCATGAAGCTCTTGAATTTACCGCTTAAGGATCATTGTGTGTAGATGGATTTAATGATGGAACTTGCAATAATTTCACAAAATATTGTTTATTTTTCATTTATTATATTTCATATATTAGCTTCAATCTCAAAAACTTTTGATCTTTGCATATTAATTATATATGTATATATGTCATATATGAACATAATACGTAGATTCCGATATGAAATGAAATTATACATTGTGATATTTACAAATGAATTTTTTTTTATAAAATGAAAAATATTAAAAACAAAGAAAATTGCAAAAAATTCAAAATTTACACACAAGTACAAGTAACAAAAGTTTTTGAGTTTGCATGTTTTTTTTAATCCGTTTTCTTCAATTTGGTTCTCCTCCTATTAAGTTATTTAATATATTTATAAATACATGTATTTATAATAAATTAAGTGTACATGTTTGTATAATTCAATTGTATCGACATTTTATTTTATAATAAAAACCACAAATGAATCTAGTTTTAGAAAATATTATTTAACACTAACTATTATTTAAAGAAAAATCGATAAATAAAATATTTCTTGATTAAAAAATGTAATAACTCCTGTATCCACTCCACTTTTAGATAAAAACGTAGTGTTTCTGCTCCGAATCCCGTACATAAAGGGGAGCGAAAAATATATTGTGAATTCCCATGCAAATTAGTTGAATAGCGGGAAACTCAAATTGAAGGATGAAAGAAAGTTCGCTTTAATTATTATTATTATTAAATACCTAAAATGCGAAGTGTTTTCCAAGTCAAGTGGTTGAAATTTTCGTTAGTGGTGTTCAGGTATACAAGTAAAGTTCTCATGGAATATCGTTCATATCTTCAAAGAACTTCTTTCCAAAACTTTCGATTTCAATAATCAACATCACTGTTTTCAAGCACTGCATGTGTTTGGATTTCAAAAAAAATAACAACATCTCTGCTACGCTTTCTGGTTCGTCTCTCGGATTACTACGAGCTCAGTTTTCCATGATTCGAACCCTGAGCGTTTTTGAAATTTTATTCCACAATTAAATTGATTATAATCAGGGATGCCGAACTTTTTGAAGTAATGAAATAAAATTCAAAATTTTCAATAAAGTTCAAAATTTTCAATAAAGTTCAAAATTTTCAATAAAATTCAAAAATTTTCAATAAATTCAAAATTTCAATAAACAAAATAAAAAAAGTCAAATTCAATAAAATCAATTTCAATAAAATTCAAATTTCAATAAAATTCAAAATTTTCAATAAAATTCAAAATTTCAATAAAATTCAAAATTTTCAATAAAATTCAAAATTTTCAATAAAATGCAAAATTTCAATAATTCAAAATTTTCAATAAATTCACAATAAAATTCAAAATTTTCAATAAATTCAAAATTTTCAATAAAATTCAAAATTTTCAATAAAATTCAAAATTTTCAATAAAATTCAAAATTTTCAATAAAATTCAAAATTTTCAATAAAATTCAAAATTTTCAATAAAATTCAAATTTTCAATAAAATTCAAAATTTTCAATAAAATTCAAAATTTTCAATAAAATTCAAAATTTTCAATAAAATTCAAAATTTTCAATAAAATTCAAAATTTTCAATAAAATTCAAAATTTTCAATAAAATTCAAAATTTTCAATAAAATTCAAAATTTTCAATAAAATTCAAAATTTTCAATAAAATTCAAAATTTTCAATAAAATTCAAAATTTTCAATAAAATTCAAAATTTTCAATAAAATTCAAAATTTTCGATAAAATTCAAAATTTAAATTGAAAATCGTAAACAAAAAGACGAGAAATTTCCGTGATTTTTTTACCTTCCCTGATTAACGAGAGATGAGGAATTTTAGAAGTGATGTTGAAGAGGAGTCTGCTGCGAAAAATTAAGTGATTTTCAACAAATTGTAGTGCCGGGGTGTTTTGATCCAAAGTTCGTAAAATATCGCTCGAAATACCAATCATTCTTACTTAATTTCTTAAATAACGATCTGCTCACGAGCCGTATTTTGATCAAAAGGGCTTGATCAAAAAAGAGCTCGTAAAAAACACGTTTCCTTTTAAAATCGAACGGCTCACGAACCGTAATTTTTTCCACTCTTGAGCGATTCGTATTTTTTCACTCGCAAGCAGAATCAATCGAATTGCTAAGGAGTTGTAAAAATACGGCTCGTAAGTGGTATTTTCAGCACGAGTGTCTCTACCTGCTATTTGTTACCACTCCTGAGCGGTTAGAATATTTCTGCTCGTGAGTGAAAAAATACGAATCGCTCAAGAGTGAAAAAAATACGGATCGTGAGCAGTTCGATTGTAAAAAAAAGGTTTTACGAACCCTGTTTTGATCAAATCAAAAGTGAAGCACTCGATTGAAGTGATGACGAATCCCCTCCCTCAGCTACTGATATATTGTAAAACAAGCAATATTATGTTAACGCAGTTGTGGTCTTCAAGTAAACAGTAGCACTTTTCCAGGTGCAATAAAAATGAGGTCATGCTGAAAAAGAAATTGTCCGCCAAGGGCCAGGGCAGCAAGGATGACGCCCAACCGCCGCTGAAGAAACCGACCCTGGAGGACTCAACATCGGCTCTCTTTCCCACGCCCATTTGGAAGCAGTTCTACGATCTAGAATGCGAACTTAATGCGCAATTACAAACCCTCGCTCCTCCAGACAACATCAGCCATATCTACAATCCGGTCGAATATGCGGCCGAAGTCCATTGCGCGTATTTGCGTCGATATCTCCGTGGGCGGAAGAAACTGATGTTCGTGGGCATGAATCCCGGCCCCAATGGAATGAATCAAACCGGAGTACCGTTCGGCAATATCAATACCGTACGCAATGTGATGGGATTGTCTGGAAAGGTGGGACAACCACCGGAACTTCATCCGTCTCGTCCTGTGGACGGTTTCGGCTGCACCATCGAGGAGCCGAGTGGCGTACGATTCTGGACGCTAATGGAGCGACTGGCGGACGGGTCGCTGGACACATTCGCCCAGCAATGCTTTGTCCACAATTTCTGCCCCCTGGCGTTCTTCGATCAACACGGCCACAATATCACGCCCAGTGAATTAAAGGTTTTCTCTTACAGGTTTTATCTCATGAATATAAAAATGAATTTATCTCACTTATAGAGTGGAGAGTATAAGAAACAAATACGCGATCTTTGTTTGGCCACTTTAGATAAACAGATCGATTTGCTCCAACCGGAAATAGTCGTGCCCATAGGAGCCTACGTTGATACGTGTTTAAAGCGGTCTTCGCACAAACTGAAGGTTTTTCGGCTGGTTCATCCGAGTCCACGCGTTCCCAACAGCCAAAACTGGCCACAAACGGCCGAGCAAATGTTGGAGCACAATGATTTGATGAGATTTATACGCAATCAAGATTGATTTCTGAACCTCTGTAATCTCCAAACTTTAGGACACAACACCCTTCGTGGGTAAATCCTTTGATGGTATAAATCCACATCAAATGATATGAATAATATCATACAAAACCGTTATAAATAAACTTTAATGTAAAAACAGAAATTTTTCAATAAAATCTTTATTACTTTTCTGCAGTATAAATCAACAAAAAAAGTAAAACATATTTCTACTACAACAATATTTCAATTCAAATTTAATTCCAAAAACAAAATAAATTCGTTTAAAATTGATAGATTACACAAACACAGGCACGGACTGTGATTGTGTCGTTTACACATGACTTCATCAATCGAAATACATATAAAAAAGGTAAAAAGACGAAACTAAAATTTGCATATATAAAATACATTACATTAATACGTTCTCTATTTAAGGAGCAATACACATAAATACAATCATTCATACAAATTGGCAATAATTCCTTAAGACCATCAAAAAAAAGTGTTAAAACTATAAATAAACTACACAAACATTGTGACACATATAGGATAAAAAGAAATTTTCGATAGGCATTCTCGAACATTTATAATTATAGAATTACATAAAAAAAAACTGATACTGATGTCGAAACTCAAACACACACATACTTAATAATTTGCTGGCTTTTTCTTTGAGTCCATGAACAATTTTTTGATTCTAAACACTATTTAAGTATGTAATATATGTTAATGATTAAGTTTATTTAATAAAATTGTAAACATAATATTTTGCTTGTATTTCGGTAATGACTTAAAAAATGTATATATCGTTCAATAAGTTATTATATTTATTGCGTATATTTTTTGTTCATAAAAATAGTCTCGTTCAATTTGTGTTGATCTTTTGAGAGAGAGGGATTTAAGAGCTCATTCTCTTATTCGATAAATTATTTATTCAATGAATATAAAATGGAGCGCAATAATTCGAAGGCGACTATTTCCCACGGAAAGCTCTTTCAAATCTAGAATAGAAAGCAGAACATCTCAATTAGTAGATACTAACAAAAATAGAAGATGAAGATAACATAAATAGAAGATGTAGAAGTATAATATGAAACTAAAAAAAAACTATGAAATAATAAAAACTAAAAATTGTTTATTTTCAAAATAATAACTTTAATATTTATTGTTAAAATTATAATACATATTTATAATTAACAAACCAAATAGCAAAAGTATTAATTGGGACAGGTATTGCATTTTTTTTAGTATATATAATGAAATCATATTATTGTCTATGAAATATTATCAATTACAAATTAATAAGAAAAAACTGTAAAAATAAAAAGTATATAGACGGTGCAATATTGTAAAATATATTGAATATTTCGTGCTCTGAATGAATATACAAATATAATATGAAGTGGGCAAACATTTTTGAAATCCTACCCATTAAATTGAGTACAAAATAAATAGAAAAATAATACTGTTGCTACAACTACGTGCATACAGGATAACAAGAAAAATTTAGTTTTAAAAAAACTTACATTCGATTCGTTAGTTTCGCACGATTGTCCACGATCTTGCAATTTTATGCTATCAGTTCTTGTTGCTGACGTAGTTCCAATCTTCAAGACATCCACTGCACCTCCTGCCGCCGGAATCTTTGGCCGTGACATGAGCGATGTTCGTTTCTGATCCTGTTGCTGTTGGCCGCAGTGCTGCACGCTTTGCCACTATTTCGAGCATTTCATTAAGTATGGCTCCTTCGGCAGCGACATCTGCTGAACTTTTATCAAGTTCTGTAAGATATATAACATAGTATACATATGTGGAAAAACACATTAAGATTTTACTCACTATTGGAGGATAATCGTATGTTGAGTTCTTCCTTTAATTGAGCATGTCGATGTTCAAGTTGCAGCTCCTGTTGCCTTATGCCAAGTTCTTCGTCACGTTTCCTATAAAACGTATAGAATTTGTAACAGTATTTCATTACCATATATAAGTAGAACTCACTTTAATTGTGTAATATTTCGCCATATCTCCAGAAGTTCCTTCAAGAGTTTCTCATCACTAGTGCCCATATTTGTGGACTCCAAACTGTTTAGGAAAAATTCCCTTAATATGTTATTAGAGTTCAGTAGAATCGATGAGAACTCACTTTTCCAGATGTTGTTGTTGCCCCTCCCCGCGTAAAGCCTTCTCGATCAAAACACCCCTTGCTTCCAATTCCTTCAACTGCACTTCGATTTCCTCCTGTTCACGCTGAATTTCCTGAGCGATCCTTAGTCGCTTGAGCTCAGCCTGTCGCACAGCCTTCGATATTGAACGTTGTTTCTTCTGTTCTCTCGTCTCGTTGGCCGTGCTCTCATCTGTGTGAAATTGTAATTAGTGGGTCACATTTTCATAATAGTGAATCATTCAAGATTTTCATCATTAACAGGAAACAAAGTTAAACCAAAATCATGGAAACAAGGAGAACATAAAACAAACAAACCATCGGATCTCTGGTAATGAAGAGGCAGCGGCGGAATCGGAGGAGGCGTCTGTTCATCATCGACCGCTGGATTGGATTTGGTAACAAAAAGCTGTGGACTGGACGTGGAGTAAGCTGTGGCCGGGGATTTCTTGAAGTTGTTGTTGTTGTGTTTCGTGTTACCGACGATGTTCGCATTTAGTATACAATCTTGTGAGTTGCTGCGTTCGTACTGTGTTTTTGTTCTCGTCGCGCGAGAACGACTGCCATCGACAATCGGGTATCCATCCTTGTCCTTTATTTGGATTTGCGTCGGTTGGTTTTTTTTTGTTTTAGATAAAAAGGTATGTGTTTTATATATTTAATAAATGGCAATTTTGAAAACTATTCAATTTTAATGGGTGCGTTTGTAAATTCAACCGTGTAAGAGTAAAATAGGGCGAAGAGGAAGGAAGAATGGCGAAATTTGGAAAACAAAAATTAGCGAAAAAGAAGACAAGTAAAGTAAATCATTTCAGATTGAATGAACCCATAGCCATGCAAGTATTAATATGGTTTTGGTTTGTTAACAATATTTTTTCTAGATTCAGCGAGAAATATTTCAGTAAATATTGTCTCAGAAAAAAATACTACTCAAGAAAAATGTCTCTTCATCGCATTTATAAAGTTGTAAATAAATCTCCAAAATAAGAAAATTGTAAATAAATCTCCAAATAAGAAATTAAAAAATTATAACAGACCAAGATAGAAATAAATAAAAAACCACACCGGGATTTTTTTCTCTTATGTTACAATGAAAAACTTAAAACCAAAGAAAAAAGTTATTACACAAAGTTGTCGACTTGTTCATGGGATTAAGAACGTAATGTTTATTTAACAATTAACCCCTGCTTCATGTGTTTTTTCTACAAAACAATACAAAAATATGTATCTTACAGTACTTTACATACAAGAATGTGTCTTAGGAAACTATATCAATCTGATATCAATAACAATGATATTATGTTTAATTCTTATTAAATTAAAATTAATCTTTCTGAAAAAGTAAAAAATAAAAATAGGTGTATTATAAAAGTTTACGTGTGGAGTATTGTGAGTAGATATTGGCCAAAAGGGATGGACTACACTATGACAAACGACATTTAAAGCAGCAAACTTCTTAACGCCATCCGTGTCGAACAAACAACAGCAAGTACAAGTTATTACAAAATGTGATCTTATAAAGTACGTCTATAATAATATCCTGTGTAGCTTTCGGTATAATTTTCAATGCTAAAATGTTCTTGTAGCCGAAAAAAACTTTGATCGACTAATAAACTATAACTATCAACTGTGTAAGAGATTTGAAAATCTACTTTGAACTTTCTGTAGGTATTTAATTTGAAGAGAATTGTAATTTCTGTAATCTTTTATTATTATTATTTATATTATCTCATAAGAATCATGTCGACAACTTTACTCACAGATGAAATAAAAAATGATGTAATTTCTTCTAACTACTTTGATTAGCCAATCTACGGGATGTACTGAGGATTGTTAAATTTATAATTTATAGCAGAAAATAGGCAAGCAGGCAACAAATTAGTGTATGAGAGCGCATAGTAAACATCATAAGAAGTGAGTATGTTTATCTTACACCAAAACCGAAATTCCTCACATCGAAGCACGACTGTAAGAATTGAAATTGATCATTGATTATCATATGACACAAACACCGACAATACTTAAAAAACTATTAATTTTTGAACAAAAAATGTTCTGCTATTTTGTTACAAGTGATGTTCCGTTTAATGAAACCACATTTTTTAAAAAGTTTACAACACCCACAACCAATGGACATAGATTCAAGATTAAATAATGAATACAACAAATTTGTACAATATTTTATCACCCACAACCAATTGGAATACTCTTTGTACAAATTAAGAACATCGATTCGAACTGAATGGATGGTTGGTTGAATCGGCATGATGACGATGATGGACTTACCTTTGATTTTTCCTTCGATTTGCTTGAAATACGGAAGCGACTGAATACCCCGTCTATACTACCGGAAGTTGTACTGCTGCCACTAGTTCCTGGACGCTCTGGCTGCGCAGAGTTGGCAGCACTAGCCGTAGTACCAGAATTGGAAGAGTCCTTTTTGCTGCCATTGCCACCGGTGCCTTTGTGGAAAAAGTTCGATAGCGATTGTATGAGACTCTTACGCCGTTCGGGATCCTTTTGCCGACGACTGGACTTGTTCTTCAGCGGCTTGATGCCAGCTTGTGCTGATGTCGATGACAATAGTAGATTTGGATCTGATGTGAAGTCGCCAATCACGGCCGATTGGGTTGTGTTTGAGTTTTCATCGGCTGGAAACCCGTTTAATTGACTGCCATATTGAACCGCTGTCGCCAAGTCGTTGACACTCTTCGACGAACTCATCTTGCGATCACGTGCACTGATCTTAAGTCCGATCGCCTTGTCTGGAGATTTTATAAAGGGCTGCTGCTGTTGTTGGCAATCGGAAGATGTTGTCGTTACACCCTCGAGGTGTAGACGTTTGCGCAACAACTGCATCTTCTCCTCGGGACTGAGTCCCAGCTCGTTGTTGGACTTGAGACGCGCACGTGCCCTCGCTTCGGTGCGCAACTTCTCCGTCGAGGCCGAGATGCACTCCTCACTCGCAGGAGGCGATGACACGCCAGAGGCGGCTGGACCACGTCCTCGGTTTTGCCGCATCGGGGCAACTGGTGTCTCGAATATGGGCCGGACTATTTGCCTCTCATCCTTCAGGGGCTGGTGACTCTCGAGGTTTCGCTTCGACGTCGACATGTAGCTGAATGATGGAGCCTTAGTGATTTTATATCGTTCAAGCGCATCGAGTTGTTCAGAATCCAAGTGTTCACTGAATGGCCTCTGCTTGTAAGCAGCAACAGCTCGTGCTGGGGACATGGCATCTACTTTGTACGCCGCAACATAAGTGGCCGACTTCTGGAGAGGATTGTTTTCTTTGAAACTGGAACTGGACGATATGGGTCGGTCGTTGGACGCGGTCGAAACGTGGTAGTGTGCTTGGCTAGTGCAGTTCGCGTCGGTGGTCGTCGAGGCTGCCGCCAGCTTCGGAGTTGGACTCAAACTGGACCCACTCGTGTAGCCGCCGCCGCCACTGGTCAGCATGGAGCGCTGACGGCTGCGATGCAAACGCTTCTCGGCATTGAGTTGCTTCTTCGATTGCAGCTTGTCCATTACCAGGTCATGGATAAGGTCTTTCTGCTTGGTGCGCTCTTTGGTGATCTCTTCTAGCCTACGGGTAAGCGTCGGAATTTCAGGTACTTTGCGGGTTTGTGCTGCTGCTGCTGCTGAAGTTTGTGCGGAGTCCTCAGTTGCCTCGACCTCCTCCAGTTTGGTTGGTGTTTCAGATGGAAATTGAGTGCTGCCTCGGGTTTGTTCTATCACAGTTTGGGTATCACTTGAAAAGGTCGTTAACGGCGCATCTCCTTTCGAACTCTTCCTACGCTGCTTGCGCGTATCCAGTGAGTCCCGGGCGTTGCTGATTTGTGTGATCTTCTGCTGCAGAGCTCGCACGTACTCTTCATAGGACAGCTCGTCGGCTGGATTGCGTTGCGTGCTTGCAGTAGCTGAATTGGCCGAGGGTGATGGCACTTGGGACGCCGCGTTGGCAGTTGATGCTGGTGATGCCTGAGTCTCTTGCGAAGAACGTCGCGGCGAAATCGCATTGCTTGACGACGCTGTAGTTGACTGAGTACAATTGGACAGGGATGTTCTTGGGTTCTTCTCCGAGCTACTTGGCGTTGAACCCGTCGTCCCCTTGTTGTACGCACTGTTGCCGGATGTTTCTGCAATCTTGGGCGAAGAGTCCAGCGGACTTGTGACTACAGTGAGTGCTTCACTATCCTCGGTCGCAGTTTTCGTATTTGTGATGCTTTGCGCTTGTGAATTGAGGCCAAGACTATCGTCGTCTATATCGTTCAGTGTGCTGGACTCCGTGTTGGACTGTGTTAGAGCAGTCAAGGGATTCGATATCACCTTGTCCATTGTTGAAGGAACTTCATTCACAGGTGTCTTCAGCAAATCGTGCTGACTATCGTCCCGTTGCATAATGTAGGCACCTTGTTCAATGTAATCAATTCCGAGCACTTCGTCACGCTTGGTCGCCATCGCGTTGAACTTATCGGCTGGGGCAGCAGGCTTCTCAGTGCTCTGTGGCTTGTGAGTCGGTGTTGTCTTTGGCGTGGTTTCAATAAACTCAATGTAGCCACGATTGCGCAGCATGGCGGTATTTGTCGCTGAATAGGCTTCGGCACAGGAACCCTCCGATCCAGTATCCATGAACTCAATCTCGTCGATACCCAGGTTCCTGAGTATTCCCTCGAACTCAGCCACCGGTGGAGTGTCTGAGTATTCCCTCAAGCTTTCACTAGCTGCAGACAACTTTGAAGAGCCTTGAAGAGCCCTCCGTTTGCCCTTCTTGTTCCGCTTAATAGTACCCTTGTTCGAGTTGAGCACAAACTCAATATCAACGAAATTTTCAGAAATGCAGTCATCGGCAGTCCAATCCGAGAGTTCGGTCTCTGTTAGAACTTGTCCGGTAGCCCGTGGCTTCGGTTTCGGAGTCCGAACCTTTCGACAATAGCTCGGCAGTCGGTGTTTTGTCATTGTCGATTAGGGGAGACAGAGGTGTCCTGGCACTTGCAGTTGGTGTTGTTGGAGTAATTGGCGATTTGTGAGTATTTGTGGTTAAATTTAATGTTGACGGTTTGACAACTTTACTGATCTCGGTATTTTGATCGACAATCAGTGGCAAATGCTTCAAACTCTCCACTTTGTTTTCATTTCTGGAGTCGAATTTGAGATCAAATGGCTTCATCTTCGGTGGCCCAGACTCTGGCAAAGGTGGCCCTTGTTCCGGTAGTGGCGGTGGTTGTTCATCCGTCTCGATAACAGTCGTCTCAGCGGGCTCTGGAGTAGCTGTAACTGGTTCTATATCTGGTTCGTCTTCGACTTCTGACGTTTGTACGGCTGGTATTTCCGGTATAATTAACCCCTCGGGAATATCCAGTAGTTTCAGATCTTCGGGGTCTCCAATGTATTTCCCATCGATGATCATAAGACTGTCGATTTGCATGAGCTCCCCAGAGGTGTCATGAACTTCAACGCGGGGCACTTGGTGGCCTACGCCAGCCGTGTGTGTATCCGGACTAGTTGTGGATTCCAGAATGAAATGTTGAATATCTTCGATACTTGAAGTGTTCGAGGAGCAACTGGAAGAGGAGGTCGATGACGAGTTCGCCGGCTTTCGTGTATTCCACGGTATATTAGGAACTTCAATTTGCAAGTCGTTACTTTCAAACTGTTCTACTTCTACTTTCTCAGGTGAATCCTTCTTTTCCTCATCACCATCGTAGGAATTACTTAATAGACGTTGCTGCTCCTCACCAATAGGACTAGGAGGATTGACGTGCTTCTCCGATTTCACTTCAGCAGTTTCTATGTGCTCGATTATGTCTGGAATGCTCTCCTTAACATCCTTCGACACGTCGGGCTTCATCACATCCTCAATTACAGTTTTTTCACTCTTCACTGGTGATTCACAGGTGAGATCGATGATTTTATTGCTATCGGTATTGAGCTGATCCGCAGATACCTGCTTGCTTTCGACATCCATATTATTGATGAACTCAACATTGGACTCTAGCATCTTAGCAGGAATCTCCACTTGAGTCAAATCAATGATGGGTGTCTTCTTCTCTGGCGTAACTAAATCGATGGTTTCGATAATGTTTTGATTGTTCGTTGGTGTTGAAGGCGATTTCTTACTCAACGATTCCACCAAAGCGGTGTTAACAGTTTCCGAGTACTCCATACCTTTGTTTAGTTCATTCTTGGAGTTGACGAAAACGTTTTCCTTTTCATTATCGGTAGACACTGTGGACGAGGCCTTCTGAATGGTGATCTCCACCATAAGGTCATTGAGGATATTCCCAGTAGCAGAGCGCATTATATTTGATGTATCACCGGATGAATGTTCACCCAGCTTCGTGCGGTCCAGGAATGTCTTCATGCTTGGACTGATATCGTTGCTCGGATTTAAAAGTTTTTGACATTCGGAAATATTGGATTGGAAACTGCGTATTCTTGAGTCGAGCACCGAGGTTGATCCCGACTTCTGGATTTTATTACCATTGACCTGTTCCCCGAGCAAATAACGTTTTTTCAACTCTAAACTCTTTTTAGACGCAATACCCTCGGTGCTCGCTGTCTTGTTGAGTAAATAGTCGCCCGGGCGAGGATTCTGCAGTGGCATTCGATTAGAGGACAACACAGAGGGGTCAACTTGAACGAGAGGTTTGAATTTCGGTTGTATAGGCAACTGAGGTTGGTACTTTTGCAAGTAGCTGCCGCCTTTCGGTTGAGCAGTGGCAGAGGCAGTGTGATATTTTTGACCCACCGTCGGAGTGATGACGGTTGATTTGACCTGGTGAATGGAAATAAATCATATATACATTCGTTACGGCAATAAGTTTCACTTACTTGAACTTTTGTAGGTTTCTTTAGGTGTGTATCATCGATGAAGATTTTCGGTGTCTCGCGTATAATTTCGTCATGGTCGAATTCTGAATCGGTGGATATCTCGGTGGCCGAATTTTGCTCAACCTTATCAGAGGACGATGACTCCGAATCACTTTGAACCTATTGAAATATGAGGATAAGTAGATTTTGTATAAAAGTTGAACAAAAATATGAGTGAAGAAATAAATAAACAAAACATTTTCATAATGGAAACTCAGCAGAGAAAAATTATAAACAGCAGGGCAAAAAACTTAGACGAAAATCTAGACATCAGACAGAAAGAAGCTTTAGTGTTTTATTTATTGGCCTCTCGTCTTGTGACTCAGGGCGAATGAATTCATGCAAGAACCTGGTTAATTGTTACATTGTAAAACTTCCTTTCAGGTACGATCCAAAAGGGTACAAAATCAATTAGAAAAGTCTGTTAAATTTAATGCGAACGAAAACCATTGTCAAAAACATCCACAATTCGAATTATAGGTAGCAAACTGTGGTCCAACAACATCGGGTTAAAGTAGGCTTTGTAGGTTGGTTAAATTGGCCATAGAAGTTGGAAAGAACACACACTTTTAGCAGATACACGCTTTTAGAATGTTTTAATGGGCAATTTTTTTTTGCAGCAGAATGTTGCAACTCATATATTTTACCTTAATAGATCGTACCCAGTCATTACATTTTTACATTTGCTCTCTATCTCTCTCTCTCTGTTTCTTTAGCTGTTTGAATGATTAGGTTTTGGAATAATCTCACTCTGTCACACAAATGATGCCACAGAAGAGAGTTCTCAACATCTTGTAGGTGGCAGAGAGCAAAGTACTATTTAGCACACCGATAGCAGACAGGCGAGCAGTAGTTGGACGGGCAGTTGTTTGGTCAGGAGGGCTTACGTTCAGGCAGACGTGTATTGGGGTATTGGGGATGACGTGTATGGTGTATGGCAAGTGTTTGGTTTCATAATTTCGTTTCGGTAAGATTCTACTTTGCAATTCTATATGTGTAAATTTGTCTATACCAATGTTTGTCACAGATTTAGATGACTTTAAAATTTTTGAATGTTGATTTTAGATTCGTTTGATTGGTTTTGAGTAGAGTATGGCCATATTTAATATAGGTATGAGTAATAATGGCTCCTTTTATAGAGTACGTACAACGTTGTACGATGAAATCGGAGTCGGAGTCGGAGTGGTGAGTAAGAGATGTTGAAATAAAAGTACAAACAAAATGTTAAAAAGTTATTTTCAAAATGAGTCTATTTAAGAAATAACGCACGACTCTTTGCTCAGTTCACGATCCTTGTACTGTGGAGTGCTTCGCGGTAAGTAGTCCGTGAGATGTGAACGTCCGGGCGTTGCTGAATATGCCGTTGGAGTGGGGATTGTATAGTGCTGATGATAGCGATGCGAGCTCGATGGAATTGTTGAAGTGTTGTACAAGCGCCTTCCGCTGCCGTAGTCTGTGTAGGCGGCAGACGACGGACTCACGTAGTCGTAGTTCAACGAACTGGCGGCGCTTCCTCTGCCCAACGCATGCGAGGTGGGAAACCTCCTTGGCGTAGTGAGATTTTTGGGACGATAGCTCTCCAAGTCCACCTCGGCATCGGCCAGGATGTTACGCTCAATGCTCTCCTCGTTAATCATTCGCTTCAAGTAGGGATTACGCTCGGCCACGCGCTCATTCATGAAGTCGCGCTTTCGATTGTGCAGACGTTTGCCACGATCGAGCAGAAGACGGGTGCCGGTGTCAACTGGAGCATCGTGAGTGGGTATGCTGCGTACGTGGCGGTGCGGCACAGATGGCAGCTGATCCACCGAACGAGTGCTCATGAAGGAATTCGGATCTGTGTCCACGCTGGATTGGGAGGAACGCTGCGTGGGACCATAGAGAGATTGCGTTGAGTTATGAAGCAGCGAAGCAAAGGATTTTGGCCGCCCTTTATCGCCGGAATTCTTTTGTCGCAAAGGTGGCGATGGCGACGCAGGTCGATATCCGGATTGGGGTTGATAGATTCTATCGGTATCGTCTCTGCCAATGGGCTCCGGTGAATATCCTTCTCCCATGTTCGGATTTGACTTGGGCCATGGACGGTTTTGGAAGACTTCTGCCACCGGCGATTCAGACTGTGGACTTGAACGCTTTTCTCGTTGTTTCTTGACGAAAGCTTCCATATCATCTTCCTCAGCAGAATCCGTGAGTTTGTCGTCCTGCGATTTGGGCCATGGCCGATTTTTGAATACTTCAGCAATTGGTTGATCATCATCGTTATCACTCTCCACGATCTTTGGAACGACTTTGGGAATTATCAATTTCTTTGGCATGGGGGCAGACGTCGGGCCAGATGTTATGGGTAGATCACTGAATGTGGCCGAACTCCTGCGAGATGTTTGCGGAGTTGTCTTGAAGTCTGATGGAATTTCCAATCTCTTGAAATTAGGAGGAGTTCCACTCCTGTTGGAGCATATGCTCTGTTGATCGAGATTCAGAGATTCTGCAGGAGATGGATTCAGAGGAGTCACAATCGGCGTACTTTTCTTCGAAACGCTGCCGTGATCAGAATTTATACGTTTCATCTCCGTGATATCTACTGGCAAGTGCTTTTCGGCATATTCTTTCTCTCGTTGTAGCAAATTCTTCCTTCTTTCTTGTTCCATTTCCTCGATAATGCGACGTTGCTCTTCTTCCGTATTAAGACTCGGAAGGTTATTCAACAGTTTTAGAGAGGTGGTTGGTGAAACCTCCCGAATGGGGAGTTCGTGGTATGGTCCTCGCTCAGCGTGAACGAATTTCCTCGGAGGCATCGGACTCGATGGCATTTTTTCCATATCCCATTCCAGTGATTTTTCCTTACTCTCTGCTTTTGGTGGTGTGATTATCATCTTCGGTATGCCATTATTGCTATCGGCGCTGGAATTTCCCATGTTAATATTAGTGGATCCAATAGAAGGTTTTCTACTGGTGATGGGCGAACTTCTTTCTTTCAATTTGGCTAAATTCACCTTGGCGTTGGTATCCTTAGGCTTGGAAATATTATCCGAGTTGGTATCAGTCGACGTAATAGAACTCTTTCTACTGATGGTGGGTGATCCATTTTCTTTCGATTTAGGCAAAATATTTTCTTTAGATAAGGTACTTGTAGCAGACAATTTACGTTCAGGTTTGGTTGATAAATTCTTTGTGTTACTCATACTCTCGTCATTATCTGCTTGTGGATGACCAGTTAGAAGAATAGGAACTTCTACAGGTAAGGAGTTATTCTTTATGACAGAAGCATTTTCGATCATTTTAGAAATTGGCACCAATCCAATCTCTGTAGTGGGTTCAGTTGATATGAACGCGGACGAATCCTTTTTCTCGTCCAGGTTTACTTCTTGTGAAGAACGCGTTGGAACTGTGGGAACTTCTAATGATATGGCGAGATCTTTCTTCGCGGCCTGAGCTTTTTCAATAATTTTCGAAATTGGCACCAGACCAATAGCCAAATCATTTGTCGATCCCTCCTGATTGGCAGTATTTCCACGGGATTGTGGATCACATGGATTTTCTATCTCTGGCATGTTGTATGGGAATTTCAAAGGAGTATTTTTTATCGGAGGAACATTTTGTGAACTCTCAACATTCATCGAAAACATTCCACGAAGAAAGTCTTGCACCGACGGCGACATATTCGAAGGATTCAATTTGGCCAATTTCTTCTTCATTCTTTGTGGTGCTACTGGAGCCGACGGTTCACTGGACGATGAAGAACTCTTTTGCCTTCTTTGTGGCCGAATAGGGAACTGCGGATCGGAATATTTCTCAGAGTTTATATCTTGAAGAGAATTATTGTCGGATTGTAATTTCGATTCTTTTAGGTTTGAAGTTGTTTTGGATTCTTGAAATTTGATATTATTTGCACGAACTACTTCTGGGTCCATTTCGAGAGAGTCCACTTTGTCCAAATGGTCTTTATCAGCCTCTGATTCTTCATCATTTAGTGGTAAGACCGTGCGAGGTGTTATGGCAATAAGTTCATCGTTAGAGTCAAACTCCACGTCAACTAACATATTATCAGTGAACTCTCCGAATAGTTTCTCAATACTCTCGTCTTCTGAAGAACCTCGCAGTTGCACGGTAATGGGAGCAACGCTAGAGCTTTTGCTTCCTGAATTTGATAAACAAAATTCTTCCCTATGTTCGTTTTGATTCACGGTTTCTTTATCTTTACTGATTTTTTCTTCGATTTGTTCTGTTGGTTTATCAAGTTCTTTAACCATATGATTAAATATTTCGTCAATGTTTGGTTCGACCTTTGGTGAACTATTTTTCGACAATTCGTTGGCAACATTTTCCAATTTCTCTGTAAGTGAAGCATCCGATTGGCGGCGACTTTGGAGACTGGTCTGCGAACCGCGCCGAGAATTACTTTGGGATTTGTCGCAACCGAATTTGGGTAAATTCTTAATGTCCTCCACAAGAGGGCGACGGTTTTCTGTGGGTGTATTGGAACCCGTATTGGTGGACATTTTTCCAGTGTCCATGGAGTTCTGTTCGAGACCAGTTTGCGAAACTTTATCGGATAATTGGGAGGTCGTATTGGATTTTGATTCCGGCTCAACATTTGCATCTTTTTTCATAGATGTTTGTTTTAAAGGTGTAAATGCGTCCTCAGAGCTTATATTTACGACGTTTGGTAGAGAGTTTGCGGTATCGGAAACATTTTTCAAAGATTCCAATGAAGTTCTTCTCGACGATCCTCTGGAATTCGTTTTCTCTTCCAACATGGCAATAATATCGGAAGCCTTTGGAGATCTATTTTTGTTGTCTTCTTTAATGTGACTCTTGTCTTCTTTAATGTGACTCTTTATCTTTATTGGTTCCAAAATTGTTGATATCGGTGTAACTTTCTTGCTAACAGGTATGACTTTTTTATCCGGCGACTTCTTCTTTGTCGGAGATTTTGATTTTTTCTTCTCAGGTGATTTCGGTTTCAGACCGAAAAATTTCGCCAATTTCGATTCTCGATATTGCACTGGCAAGTCATCATATCTGGATCTCTTCTGTTCTTCTATCCTAGCTGCAGCAGCATCCTCCTCGGCGGACCGCTTCTCCGCGTAGAAATTATCGCGTTTCTTTCGCAGGAAGTTCGATGCCTCATTGCGCCATTCCGTTTTCAAATACTCCATGGTCTTTTCCAAATCACTAAATGAATCCGATTCGCGCGAAACTATCGATTCTCGTGATTTATTCAGGTTACTTGTGGACGATTCCATGCGTTGTAATTTGAAAGCCTGCTCCTCCGACTTCACCGAACTCATCGATTCGAAGCGTCGGAGAATACTTTGGACTCCGCTGGCGGGACGATCGCCATCTTCTTTGGTGGAAAGAGACTCATTCGACCTGAGTAAAAGTTTCGCTTGATCTCGCTCGAATTCTCCTTCACCTAGTGACTTGGTCTTCTGTAATTTTTTCCTATTATCAATCGACGGTTTGCGAGGTATTCCCAAATCTATGCCCGTCTCTTCGAGTATAAGTTCGATCTTATCGGAAATATCATCGCTGGGAGATTTTTCTTCCTCGAATAGTTTCTTATATTCAAGACTTGGAGAACGATCATCATCATGTTCGTCGGTACATAAGATTTCGTCGATGATGAGGTCTGATTCATCGGGAGGCAAAATTGATTTCTTACTCGCAATGCCGGTGGCTTTCTTAGCTTTAGTTCCTTTGGGAACTATCTTTTTGATAATTTTCACGTTTCCCTTCTTCGTGGTCGTGGCAGCTGCGGCGGTCGTTGTCACCACAGCCGGTTTTTTCTTTGTCAAATCCACGGCCCCGTCCAACTGATGATCGCGCAGACTAAAGGATGCCCCACTACCCACCGAGGTCTGGCGTTTGGGAGCTACTTTAGTTTTAGTCGCTCCACCCGCTGGAGTTACTCCAGCTGTTTTCGCACTTGATGTTGCAGCCGAAGCCAGCGACGCGTCTGTTTGAGATTTCTTCAATCGTTCTGCCACAGTTGTGACGGAGCGTTTTTGTGGCACGGGGCTAGATGGGAAATACTTCGTAAGATCGACATCTTTCAGATTCTTTTGATTTTTATTCAGAGCTAGTGATGCAGCTTTTTCTTGCTTCTGGTTGGGAAAGTATTTCGAGAGGTCAACCGAGGGAGCAGCCTGAGAACTTACTGTAGGCATCACCATTTGTGATTTAATAGTGTCCATGGTGCCAGCAAAACTCTTGGCTTCGATTTCTTTTAACTTTGCAGTCATATTTCTATTCGGATTCGGTGAAAATTTTGTCTCCGCATCATACAACATCTTTCCAACGTCGGTGTCCTCGGTGTCGGAAGTACTCTCGGCCCGTGCGTTGCCTGATAAGTCAATTGATTTTACAATATTAAGAATGTTTTCTATCTGCATTTTGTTTTCAGGAATATTTTTCTTTATACTATTCGTACGACTAATGTTACTTTTAGGTGTCGTCTTAGGGCTGGCCGAGGCATTACTCTTGAAACTATTCGAACGACTTGAGGCAGCGCTGCCCTTTCTTTCGACTTTAGGACTCAATTGGTTTGACTTCTTGAGACTATTGTTGCGACTCAGATTTACTACTGGTTGAGCTCCTAATGAAAGCATCATTGAATCTGTTGGTTCTTTTCCGGTATCCTTGCCAATGTCTATAGTTTCGACTCCATTCGATTTCTTAACTTCTTCTTTACTTTCACCACTTTTACGAAGTTTTTCCAATTTAATATCGAACTCAGACTTAGGTGCAATTGGGTTCTGATTTCCAACGTTGTTGTTAGCTAGCCACTTTTCTTTTAGGGTCAATTTCTTAAGAATATCACTCTTGACCAAATTCTCCTTAGCCATACTCTCAATATCCTTATTCATTTTCATCATATTATTCAATCTATAAAGTTTCTCGCTAATCTCGTCGATTTCTGAACTAAACTTTCGATCGGAGTTTTGATCTAGCTTTTCCATGTCAGTCTTAGTTACCGTCACAGGTTGTTGTTGTGCTGCAGCAGCAGTTGGGGGAGCAGACACGAATGACTTGTCCGAATTAAATGATTTTTCAGAAAATTTATCTAATTTAGGTTTCACAGGTTGTGCTGGTTGAAGTAGGTCTTTTTCGGATTGAGAAGGGTTTGCTTCAATATTTTCTTTATTTTCATTCAATTGTTTTAGCTTTGTATATAATGAAATATGTGAGAATAAAATATTTTTTAATGTTTTGTTTGAGACAATGAAACCAACACCATTGATGAAATGTAAATGTAAGTATATGAAAAAGGTATGTATTAAGGGGGAAAAATATAAAAAATATTTAATTATTCATTTTTTTGTTGAAGCAGAAGAAAAGTTTGTAAGAACCTACCTCGGTCTCGGTGTCTGTTGGCAGATTCGCGGGCAGAGGCAATAAACGAACCTCTTCACGACGTAACTCACGAGCTTTCTTAAATTCTTCACCCTCGGTATCGTCTTTGCCGTCATCTGAAAGCAATCATGATATTTAAAAAAGGAGTTTAAAATAGCTATCGGTCTAGAACTCACCAGCCAAACCATCGCTAGAATCATAGAAATCATCGGAATCATCACTTTCAGAGTAGTTCTGCTTGCCGATCCAATCCGTAGCCAACTGCAATGTTTGCACCCCCAATGGGGAATCATTTGCCTCTTCAAACATATCAGAATCCGACTCCGTGTCGGACTCCTCCGAGCTAGACAAATCCGATTCGGAATCGTTGTTCGATTCGGGCAAGAAATTTCTACCTGACCATTCATTTTCGTCGATAATGTGTTCCTCGGAGGGTTCACCATCGGACATGGCATCCGTATTTTCGAATTCAATACGCTCGGGAGTCTGTCCACGATCGAGTAAATCAAGTTGCGCCACGCTATCGGCATGGCCGCGCAGTTTATCGGGTGTCTTTGGTTCTCCTTCGACATCGCCAGCATTGGCGTCGACATTGACCGTTGCAGCAGCAATGGCTGCGGCTGCCTGCTGTTGTTGCTGAGTGGGTTTCTATCGGAAACGGAATTAATCAGGAATTAATACATCTCACCCTCTATTCTAAGTAAACAAATAACATACCCTTTGTCCTGGTTTACGAACGACTGGTCGTATCGCCTTCGCCGGCAACCTAAAGTGTTGTGTACAGTAAAATCGACCATTCGGATCATCCCGATCGAAAGCATAGCCTCCCAGGCGTAAGTTCGTGTGACAATGGTGACACTTGAGACAGGAGCGATGCAGAATCAAACCCTCGGTATTTATCTTCTCCATCAGGTAAACAGTTTGCTTACAGAAATGGCATTTTTCTGAGGCAGCTTGCTTTTTGAAGGCCAGTGCTACCTTTGAACTCTGTATTGGAGGAATGAATGATGAACATTAATATTACATGTAGAAATTGAAATCTTGTGTGATATTATTGTCTATGCTACAAGTGAAGAGTGGTGATTGTTCAATGAATAGGTGTTTGATGTCGGTGTACATAAGCACACCATAAGTTTGGAACAGTAAATACTTATTTAAAAGATCAGCAAATACTTAGGCAAATGAAGTCAAGTGCCATTTTGAACTACACTTTAATTAAAACAAAGTACAAAAGCATTTATAAAACATTAACATAAATTACAAACAAAATTCAACGGACCCGATTCAATTCAGAAAACTACTCACAGATTTTTGGACTACAGTGGGGGGATTCTTTTCGTCGGATGTATCGTCTTTCTTAACAAATTGTCCAGCAATTGAGGCGACCTTATTACGTCCACGCTCTCCGACCTCCAAAACAGAACCCTCCTTCAATTGTTTGTCAAGATTCTTGAGGGTCTGATCGATCTCTTTGAACTTCTCCTCGCCCGAATCTTGTCGCATGGGTTTCGACATTTTATTCTGTCGTGCCATAAATTGTTCCTTACTCCACTTTGGCACCTTTTCACGACCCTTTGGTCCGTGTATTTCCGTCTTTTTCGACTGTTCAATTTTCTTTTCGATCTCACGTACATTCCAATCGCTGCTGTCGATTTTCCCAATGGCACGCATCAAGTCTTTAGGTTTCTTTTCGGTGCCGTATGTGTTTCGAGAGGTAATGCGTTGTTCCATGGATTTGATGCGATCACTGAATTGTTCGTCAGTTGCGTTTCGCGGGAGCGCCGAAGGAATATCACTGCGTTCCCGATCCTATTAGGGGCAGGGAGTTCAGGGGGAATCGGGGTATCGGTTGTATTCGCAATGGGTTTGGTTTGGTGGAGAATCCAAAGGGGATACAAATCATAAAGGGGGAATCAAAAGAGTTTGGGAGGGGAGAGAAAAAAGACAAAATTACGTTTAAATGAAAATTCAAATGATAAAATTTCAACAGTAATAAAAGTAACGACGTGGTTAGGACTTCAATCAAATAATTCATTAATATAAACTTCTTAAACAACAACTTTTTCCGATGGACACGTAGTATTCCAAGGAGCAAAATTTGTATTTGGTTAATAGAAATCGCAGTCGAATGTTAATAGCATTAAATAGAGCATTCCAGTGTCACACTGAAGCGTTTCCTAGTTGCTAATTAATATGTTAATTAATTCTTTTGCGAACAGCCAACAAAAACATCAATAGAAAATGCATTCTCCGCAACACAATCGCTTACAGGATACAGCAACTTTCTTTCGAGCTCCTTCACACGATCGTTGAACTCGGGCGCCTGTTGTCTATAGAGGAAAATTGAGTAATCCTCAAAGGCGGAAGCTTCGTCGCTCTCGCGCAATAAAGTGTTGGCCTGCAGCATGTGCAGACTTTTGTAAAAGTTCTGGGTTTGTTGATACCGCTGTTGGCGACGCTTACTTTGACGATCCTGTCGATTTTGTTCTATTTCTAATAGACGATTCTGTCGCTCCTCCTTCAAAGCGATTGAATTCAGTTTTTGCGATTTACATACACAGCAGAATGCGTTTCGAAAAATGTGAAGAATATTTTTGATTTGTTGAAATTTTGATCAAAATGAAACAAAACAAAATTTAATTAAACTAACGATTAACACCCATTCTTGACGAATAGGAAAAAACGAGATAGGACTAAGATGACTGAACCTTATTGAAAATGCTTGAATGAAGTCTAAACATTGATTTGGAGCACATGTAAATGATAAAGTAATGATGAATTTATGAAAAGTGATCACATTTGGTATATCTTTCCCTTAACATCATAGTGATATTATTGTAATTTAATTTTCACAATTTCAACAATTGAAAATAGATTTAGATCACTTTTCAAGGTCTCGAAAATAATGTTCCAATGTATTTCTTCAATAAAATCTAATTACTTTACTTACAATATTAGCAGCCTTCTCGGCACTTCTTCTTTTCTTTGCTCGTCGAGGTGTTTCCGCTTGACCTGACGTTTTAAAAGGAATATAAATAAAAGAACCTAAAATATTTGTACAGCATTATACCCGTGTGTCCACTGATTGCAGCCCCTATAGCGCTATCGGCTGCGTGTTTTCTTTGCCGCTTCAATTTATCTTCATCCAGCACTGAACGTCTTTGCACCACCTGCGGCACATCGACCATATCCTGCATGGGAGACTTGGACTTCTGCTTCGTAGACAGTTGCAACAGTTTCGAGAAATCCGGCTGTACATTGGCATTAAAACGATATTTCTCGCGCAATTCTGAAAAGTCCATTTTCGGATGTTTGACATGTGGAATTTCGCCACGGAAAACTTCACAGATCTGTTCCAGATAATTCAACCACACTTTGGATTCCACCGAATTGAGGTTTACGGAATCCTTTCCCGACATGATACGCGGTATGTTTAATTCTTTGTCCAATATTTTAAATGCAATCTCGTTACATTCAGCCGCGCTCAAGTCCTGAATGGCATTAAAATCGACTAGATCTGGACGATATCTGTACGAAACGAAGAATGTTGAATAGAAAAGGGATTTACGAGTATTTTTCACAAATACATACCGATTTATTAGAGCACACAACACCTTGCCGTTTGTGAATATATCGGAGACTTCCTTGAGGGATTTCGTAAATTCATACGAATGTAACTGAGCGCATATCCACCGGAGTAAAACCGTACTCAATGGCATGGAATCTACGAAAAAGTCTTTGTAATATGGAAGAGAAATACAGATTGAATAGCAATAGGCACCTCCACTGCGTCTCTTGCGCCGCACTGGGGTGTCGACTTGTGTGGCTTGCAAGGCGTTTGTGTCCATGAATGTCTGTTCCAATATGGAGTTGTCATCCGTGTCGATCAGATGCTTCACCTGCCACACATTTACAGACGTTCGATTCAGATTGGGATAACGAGTGGCCGGGTCCACCGTGTACGAACCAATATCACGTTGTAGATTTTCCGGAGTAGTTTGATTTAAAAGTCTGCAATGGAAATGCTCATTTAGATAAGTTCAATTGATGGGGAAATAATATGCTCTAAATTACCTGTAAATACTTTCACGCTGCGCCAGCACAGCCAAGGTGCTGTTACGAGCATTCGACCACAGCTTAATCGCATATGCTGCATCCATGCTGGAGAGGAAACCTCGTGCGCAACCAGACCCGGTTGGCCAGAAGGGCTCCAGCAGACTGTCGCCAACCAGGCACTGCATGAGCCGAAAGCCTTTGCGCACGATAACGCGACATGACGTTTCGGCGGCAAACATCGACGTGAAATCAAACATGGCCACATCCGGTTTGCCGTAGTGGTTGACGGCGAATTCCAAATTTGGCATTTGATATTTGGTCGAGAATTCCGCCGCCTCCCTTGCATAGTCGAGCAGTTTTTCGGTATTTACATTGGCCGACGCCAGCAACTCGGCAGGATCAGCAAAGTCCTGGAAAACAAACGATCATTAGTACACAATGTTGGGTGAATGAATTATGGTTTTGTTTAGCTAACCTGCATGATGACACCCTTGTCGATGAGACTGTGCTTCTTCGCCGTCATCACGAAGTAGTGCGTCTCGTCCTTGTAGTACACTATGTTCTCTAAATCTATACCAGTCGTGTGATAGAGCTCCTTAAAAAACGATTGATTAAATATAAAGGCCACGCCGCTGATCTCCTCCGCCTTGGCCTCGGCCTCCGTCTTCTTGTTGATGAAATTCGCCGTGATCGCAATGGCCAGTTTGCCGCGGAACTCCTTGCGCTTGAATCCTTCGAGCGTGTTGCGCTTGCCATCAGCTCCGATTAGAACATCGAATTCGTAGTGGGACACGACGTGATCGGCCGGCGTAACGGCCGCTCGCCAACCGCACCCGTCGCCGTTCGGCTCGATGGTGCCATCGAACGAGACGCCCTCGTGTATCTCCACGCCCAGGAGCAGCGCCACCTTCAGCAGGATGCACTGCAGCTGTCGTATCGAGATGTGGTCGATGGAGCCGGCGCAGAACTTTCCGTAGAACTTCTTGGCGCCCAGATTACGCAGATCCGTGATGACGAAGGGCCACAGGTGGAGGACGTTGTTGCGCGAGATGCGATCGCGCTTCTCCACCACGACCACTTTGGCGCCCAGCAATTGCGCCTCGATGGCGGTGCGCAGACCGCAGGGACCCGCGCCGATGACTAGCACACGCGTGCCCGTGCACGCATTTCCCTTCGCGTAGGCCCGATGGGCGGCACGAGCGTCGAATTTCTTCCAGAGAGCTTGAGCCTTCCACGAACGGATTTTCGCCTTGAGCTTCGGGTAGAACTCGTTGAGTGGCGCCGGTCGGAGGCCAACGCAGTCGCACATGTTGCGATGCAGACCAAGTACTTGGCGCATCGTCGTGGCCACGCAGAATAGATCGAACATTTCTGCTGCGGCTGCAGCGGCCTCGTTCTCGGCCATTTGCTGTTGTTGCGCCAACAACTGTTGCTGCTGTTGCAGCTTCTGCTGTTGGCGTTGGTGTGAGGATCGACTCATACTGAAATGGAATAGAGACGAATGCTTAGTAATATCGTGCTTGCTTGCTTGACGGTTAGCTTCATTCAATTCACGGATAGCGACTCAAATTAGGAAATGCGGCTCAATGAAAGCACGACCAAAAGGGTCGTGCAGCAACCCGAGGATGTACATGACGGAATTTGCACAATTGTAAGCACAAACTATAAATTAGCATTTGTGACCATTCGACTTCTTGGGCTATATCCCTCGGTGCATTTATCAAAGCAGAAATGAGAGGTCAACAACTCAAAAAATAAAAACTATTTGGTAATGGAAAGATGGAAAGAAAATAACGGAAAAACTCCTTCATGCAATTAATATTAATATCGTATATTAAAATATAACGTTTAATCATAGTCCTATATTATACGAATAATCAGAATATTTTTTATAACAAAAACATTCTTTACATATAATAAATTATTTTTATATTAATTTTTCTCAGTGGAAAATATTTTCGTTGTATTTTGCATCACTTGACGAGATTTATTAACAAAATTTTTACAAAGCATTGTAATTAATTATGAAATATGTCAGAATCAGAACACCGCATGCATGCATTTATTTATATCAATGAGACGAGAGAAAACATTGACACGCCGAATGCCAAGGAACTTTGGAGAATACATAAGCAACAACAACACAAACGATTCTGCTGAAAGCGAAAGTAAGTGTACTGAGGTCATGGTTCGTAAAAAAGAAGCTCTAAGCTAAACTTGTTATAGACACACAAGCGGGCAAATAGTGGGAGTAGATAGATTGCTATAGTACATCCATTCAAGAGCTGACAATGATCAAGTGAGAAGTTCATTGAATGAAGCGTTCATACTAGCAATCCACAATAAAGAAGATTTTCTTTCTTCAAACTGACTCATCAATCGTATAGAACCTTATTATGAATTATTACTTGGGAGTTCGTCATACAAAGGACTACGCGACAGTGAAGTTCGCAGAACATGTATCAAAGTTGTTTTCTTTTACTTTAAAACGAGTCACTCTTTGTCACACACAGCGATACAGACGAGAGTGTGATTCAATAAAGAGTATGTCGACGTTCCTTGTTAGTGGATCGTCGCCAGCCTTCGCGTAGGATAACGGATAGCGAGGAGGCGAGGAGACGGCGACGATGACAAAGACGACTGCGGTGGCGACTGGATTAACGACCACACAAAAATGAGTCGAATTCAAGTCCCGAGCCACACAGGGAGATGGGAGAGAGGAAGTTTGTGGAAGACGAGAGCAAAAACCTGGCTACTGCGGACAGTCTGGGTTCAGATTCACGAACTCAGACACAAAGAGACAGTGGATTCAATTCGCCTTTGTTCGAGTTCAATATGAAAGTCCTTCAAGTGGTGTGGATTCGTCAATGAACAAAGGGAAGAAGCATGCGAATCAGTCTGCCGCGGAGGCGTCGAATGCATCGAGACAGGATTCAACGGGAGTGGATGAATCCTGGTGGATGGACAACTGTGCAAATATTGAAATTCTTTGCTAAACAAAGGGTTTTTTATTTTTAGAGACGAACAAAGGACCATTTACTCCTCACATTAAATGTTAGAGAAGTCGCTGTAGATGAGATAAAAGTCCCTATAATTTCGAATATCTTTTGGCTTACAAGCCTCGAAAAGGCAGCCCCACAAATATTCCAACGAATGTGTCGAATGTAAAGGAAGGTTCTCTCACGACAATAAGACTTTGTGGCGCCAATTTTAACATAAACCCAGACACCAGCCTGGATGTGTAATTGGGTGCGTGTGTGTGAGGGTGTTGTGGTGTCGCCATGCTGTTAGCCATGTCTGCGTGCGACTTCAGAGCTATTATGTCATTCCCGTTGCGGCGGACCAATTTTGGACCGACCGAATTCGAGGAGGTTTTATTGATTTTCCCGAACCGCGAGAGAAAGGATTTTCGGCTGTGGTTCTTGTCGACGACATAACAATTTCTCTGTTGTGTGTGTTCGGTGGTTCTGTCCTTTATACAGCGACCATAGACAACAGTGTGAACTTTATTTTTATGGGCCTTTGAAATAACTCCAGCCCTCAAAGGATACGATGGTTACTACGGTAGGAGGGGATGCGATGAATCATCAGCAGACAAGGGGTTCTACCAACATGACTCACGCGAGCGACTCTTTGATGTCTGTGCTCACTGAACTAGTAGAGTCTAATTTTAGTCGATCGTGAATTTCCGATTGGAAATTTAGTTCCTGTGCGACAGATGATAGATTGCCGTGCTGAAACCGGAACTAAAATAAAATGGTATCGGTCTATTTTCGAAAATAGAGACTACAACCTGAGATATTTTTGCATATTAATAAAATATTCACAAGAGTTTTTATGCACTTTCAAATGCTACACTCTTCTGATCAATTTAGGAAAACCGTATTTAAGCTGGCAACTGGCCATCTGGACGGCATTTGTTGGTGTTTTCAAATGCAACACAAATGCGCATTCATTCATAAACAAGTGAATTATATCGAATAAATAAAATAGATGGCTCTCGCTTTTCACAAACGACATCTACCTGTGCACGAGCCGCATTCTTAATTGGATCGGCAATGATGATGTTGATGATGAGAATAGCTTCGCTATCAGATTATTATTCCAACATATTTACCCTATGTGGTACGAGACATGCGTGACGTATGTAAAGAATATTTAAGCAGTAGAAATGGAGAAATTGTAGGAATTGAAAGATAGAACAATCGATTGGACAATTATCAATTTGATATGGTCATACACGCTGACTTAAAAAGGAAATGTTTCACAAGCTCCTCGTCGTCTTATCGCAGAAATACGATAGCATACAAATACAATGATCAGTAGCGATTACACACTGTTAACAAGGTGTTCAAAGATTGAAAAGAACCCCGTGGAACTGATTACCGGTGACGTTTTTAAGGCACCACCAAGAACAAAACAAAACTTACTTTCATTATAATTGAATTCCGAACAGAGAAATAGGGATAGAAGCCGATTGACATGAATCACATAGAAATAGAAGAGAAATAATGATTGTAAAAGTGCAAGTATATTGCTTTCATAAAGTCCAACAACAGAAACTAATCACATAGTTAGAAATACCACCATTCATCATAATCAATCAATGGCCAATTGAAAGAGGATCAAAGAAGCGCTCGCTTTTGTTTGCAGATGAAAGGGTTCTTGGCAAGGGAACAGAACATAACAAAAGCTCTTTCATTCGAAGGGACTTCACTTTCTCTCTCACACAAACAAATTCTCTGTTTCATTCGATGAAGCATTTCATAAAAATAGACTCATAATGAACTGGATCAGGTGGAATATGGAACTGGACAAAAAAACGGACAGTTGGACAGTTTTGCAGGAATATCTAATTGAATCTATGTAGAAATTCGGAAAGGAGAATTATCGGAGGTCATCCTGTCACATTGGTTTTGTCATCGTTCCAATGTGGCAGGTCGACTTGTTGACTTGGACTTTCGCTGTCACTCGAGACGTCGCGAGGCTCTGCGTGACAAATCCACTCCGGCTGCGGGAAAAAGTGTCATAATTAAATTGTTTCCCGCGAGCTCCGACCGAGCCCAGATGTTTGCACGCAACCGTTTGGGTGGATGGACATGGCGACAAATGGATAACAAACGAGCAGAATGGAAAGGTCTATTTGCTACAAGAGAAGTAGAACATTGCTGAAAGTGAAAAGTAAATTTTTTCATAATCAAAAATATGCCCAATATTTTCTTATTGTATACAAGTAGTTCTATGCTAACAGATTGGATGATACTCAGACAATATTATAATTATTAAAAGTATTAATTGAAGTGAACGATGAGATTCTACAGCTTTCACTTAAGCACTTGCTGTCGGAGGGAGAAACTAAAATTAATGCAAACAAATATATTATGATAGGTAAACAAAAGTCTGAAAAATGGCGCAGCTCAAAAGATATATTCAAAAAATAAATAATTATATAAAATTAGCCAATTAAAAATACGTGGGCCATTCTTGAATAAATACTATAAATTTAAAGCAGAATCTTTCACCACCATTTTTATAGCAGGGAACAAAATATTGCCAAAGCGAGGATGATAGAATTCCTGATATAAATATTTCTGGGGGACTCGTCAGATGCGCTTCGGGTAGTTTTAATTGTAGCAGAAAAAGGCGGCGATGGGTATTTATCATGTTGTCCCCGATCAATTTTCGAACTCATTTACGGCGACTTTCTCTGCGATTAATTGATTTATACGACACGAGACTAGCTGATGTATGATTAAGAAATATGTGCATAGAATAATTGCAAACTTTTCAAATAGTAGGAGACATGTGGAAATTTGCATAAAACAATTAAGCGAGTTTCGGGAATGTTTTGGTTTTAGACAAGTTTGTATTATGACGTTTGGACCGTGGCCAACAAGTAACGAATGAACATGTTTGAAGACTACATCAGAACAGCAGAGTCTGACGTAGTAAATTTCGATGAGTGGCGCCCCATCGACATCGAAAGTGGTTCAGTTAAAAATTTCGACAGCAATGGCTATTATAAAATTGAGCGATTGCCTTTGGGCTACACGGGTGCAGTACAGGAGAAGAATCAGCTTCCAAATTTTCCATTTCGATTCTGCACCACACTCATCCCAGGTGATGATGTTTTCATTTTATACTCAGTCGTTGAGTATGCTTTTATTTTGGTTTTGCGCGTCGTCATTTTCGGGAGGCCACTGAGTCATGCCGAGTGTCGAGCGGATGTGGCGGCATTTTAGGAAGTTGCTTCGAATGCTGTTAGTAGTAGTTGAAAGTCGCTTCCGCACAGGAAGTAGAACTATTGACGAGAATGCCTCACATATTCCATGCCATATTCCGAAAGTTTACGACATGAATTTAGCGAACAACACATTCAACAACACACAGAGTGACTTCGAGGTCTGGTGTGGCAATCGTTGCTCGATCCTCGTGATGAAAATGTTGCAATCACGAGTCCGCAATTCAATGAAGAATCAAATTGAGAAAACCGAACCGCATCCATCAATCGATGAAAAATTATATTTCAAATCAATATCCAAAACTCAATCAGCGGCATCGTGATGTGTGCAGCAACAACAACAACAGCATCGTTATCGACCAACATACAACAACACCAACACCGGCGTGCAATCAGCAATTGCTGCAGTTAAAAGTTCAAACAGAAATAATTTGATTCCATTAAAACGCCATCGACAACAGCAACCACAACATCAACAGCAACAACAATGGCAACGTCAACAAATTAGTTTAGAGACAGACCACAAGGGGAAGGAATTTCATGGAATTTGCATTCGATTGGAGCGATTGAGAGACGACCAAAACTATGGGAAAAAGACGAAGAAGACGCACCGCAGCCACATAGAATTGTCGCAGTGTCGGAATCACGCACACACTTAGGAAAAATAAGAGACTGCAGCCCGAACATTGGACGGAATTGTCGAGATCTGAGAGACAAACTAACAAATATCATTTGGTTATTCTTAGACCTCGAAACTGGGTCAACATGCGAACGAAGAAGAGCGTCGTCGTCGTGGTAGGGATCGGAAAACAATTGCAATGTCGGAGGAATTAATTGAAAAACACACAAGTAAAAGGACAAGCGATCCGACAATCAGCCCCGAAGAAATGTGATAACAGAAGAAAGAAATCTGTAAAGTTCAACAGACTCGCGATGGCAAGTCAGGGTTGTGCTCGGCGGTGGAGGCAATGTGCATTCTTAATGAATGTTCGCTCGCTCTCAACTATTCTCAACCTCCTCGAGCACCCCATGAATGTGATGGCCGTTCATTGCATCCGATGTGCGAAGTACATGCGGGACTGAATACGAATTCGTTGATTTTAACTCCACCGAACAATCTTTGGGAGATTTAAACTAACACAACAGGAGACAAGAGGATGCGTATCGAGTTGTTATCTTCAATAAGCAATTGTTGAAAATAGCTTACATCATTTGGCAATGTGATATCGTTGTTGCTTCAGCTACTGCTCAACATAAGTTTGCATGGAAACAGCAAAATATTTATACCCAAATGTATTACTTGATGTTACATTTGTATATATAGTATATAGTATCTAGGCTACCAGATACAGCGCTCCATCCATGCCAGTCGACAGACAAGGAATACATCCCTTCACTGCTCTAGATAGCATTGCAGTCTCAAGTGTTAATGTGTGGATGTGGTTGACGGTCCCGTTTTTGCTACTGCTGCTGCTGTTGTTGTTGTTTGTTGCTACTGCAGCTCTTATTGTTATCCAGATAAGTTAGGGGTGCGCCATGTAAGAAGGCAAGAATTTACATTCCACAAGTGGAGCAAAGCTTCCTTTTCCTACCCAGCTATCTATCTATTTGCCTGTCCTTAATTCCCCACATATACGTCGTTGCTTCGTGCATTGTTTACGCAATCGACAATTTTACACAAAAGTACTGGAAATTTATTCTTATGCTAAATTGCAATTTCAAGTCAATTGCAACATATTGAAGTGAGGAGGAGTTGGAGGACTTACGTTGTTCAGTCGATATCCGGGTGACAGGATGTCATATGCAAAAATATCTAAAAAGAAAAATATCAATCAGTAGTGTTTTAAAATTTGTATGTGAAGAAAATTAAATTAAAATGTTTTCAGATAAGTATTACAGAGAATCAAATCAAATGTTACGTGTCCAGCTATATAATTTGAAAAGTCAATCAATTCGCAAGATAGATTACCATCTGCTCGGATAGACATGTGCTCGACAGCTTAATGAGGGAAACATGTCTGCTGATTTCTAAAATTCAAACTCACCTAATTATTCGCAAAAACTTTGAAAAAGTAAAATATTTGATTACGGAATTAATGTGAAAAAGTGAGCTTTGGTGCCCACAACAGAAACTGTTTAAAAGTAGACGGGTCTATATCAGAAAAGAAGAAAAACAACAGCCAACAGCTATGTGCTAAATTAATTGCCTTTTCCTCAGAATAAAACCAAAAATTGACGCAGAAGAAAACCAATTGGAAAAATACGCAAAAAAATATACACAAAAGAAATGGAAGAAACAAAAAGTGATTGGCCCTAAATAAAAACAGAACCAACCCGACGATCGAGCCCGAGAATGGACAGAAATCACGGTCAGTGAATCTTAAGAGAAGGACAGAATCAACAGGGTTCATGTTTGGCCGAAAGAGACGGTGAACCGGTGAGTGCGATCGATAGACCATTGCCAAGAGAGAAGAGAGGATGGGCGGAAGAATCAAAATCGATTACGTCCGGGGAAAATATTTAAGGCCAAGTGCTATGAGCGCGTGTTGAGGTAAAACACCTGGCCCGATCGCCAAGTGGATGAAAATTCTGGTGCTTGCCATGGAAATTGCTAAATTTTCGCAGGCCACGGGATCAATTGAAGTGTTGCACATCAAGGTCGCGAGGTAAAGACCTAATCATTGAGCTGTACCATAAATAAAGTGTTGTCCGAAAATATATTGCAAAGAATGGGTCTGAAAATACCTACTCAGATTGAATAAAAACTATCCGCATGGGAAATAAGAATCATATTCGAGGAGGAGGGAACGATAAACGTCATCTTGAGCGCCAGAAACTGCGGCGCATAATGGGAACAACGAAAGAAGAAAATGAAAAACCTGAAGGAAAATGCCAATGTGATGCAGCACGAAAGAGAATCACGTTTTTGCAGACGTATCGACAGGCAGGAAGGCACGGCTGAAGAGCGACGTGGGGAGGGAAGGGGGAGGATGGAGTCAGTGGCCAGTGAGGCAGTAACCGTCGCCCAGCCAGCCAGTCAGCCACCATCCA
Source organism: Coelopa frigida (assembly GCA_017309665.1). Taxonomy (NCBI): domain Eukaryota; kingdom Metazoa; phylum Arthropoda; class Insecta; order Diptera; family Coelopidae; genus Coelopa; species Coelopa frigida. Next base: position 12,066,574 of record CM029561.1, on the reverse strand, counting down.
TCGATTCGCCAGCCTGCAGTCCGCCATCCAGCCAGGTGCAGCTCAGTTCCGCACAGCTCGGTTCAATGAATGAATAAATGCCGTCAAACAAAAAGACCAATACCGTAACAATAACAACAACAACAACAAAAACAATAACCAACTGGGAGATCGAGGGAGGAAAAATATTAACACAAAAAACAAAAAAAAAACAACGGAGTCATTTTGTTTTCGGTGAGGTGTGTACCTAACAGCAATCCATGGAGTTGTCGAAGCCAATGCCATTGGAGCTGCAATTGCAGTTGCCGTTGGACTGAGACCATGATCCCAGCAGCGGGAGTGGGAGAGTGGGGCGAGGAAAGACAAGTGCACCACGGGTTCGTTGGTTGCCGACAACGAGTTCGTAGCCGAATTGTGCCAAACAACACAGACCAAAGAAAAGCTGTATAAAAACAAAGCAGCGGATCAGACAAAAGAAAGACGTTACAAGCAAACGCCTGAAGGGTGCGCATGTAGCAGGTAGAGCACGTTTCCCGCCCGGCCACTGCGCCCTGCACCCGGTTCCCCAGCCGCCAGCAACCTGCCGCTTCGACGGTATCACGGTAATAGCTGCGCGTCGCTAGAAATGCAAACTTCACGCTTTCACTCCACTCCAATCGACTCCCCTCCTCATCGCTCCCGTGGTAGGCAAATAGCACTTTGTTTTATTTTGTACTCTGTACTCTCAGTTGTTGCTATTGACTGGAAATTTCGTGGGCAAAGAAGTAGGTCAGGTTAAGAGCATGGCCCGAGAACGAACGAACCCGATCCCTCAGATAAAAGGCGCCTGATTCAGAACAGCTATGGGATTATATTCGCTAGTTTTTAATGGGACAGGATCTCCATCTCTAAGTGGGCAGGATTGAAGTGCATTCGTAGAAGGTGAATTGGAAGATATCTGTAGGAGTAGCATCGGGTATTTAGCATCAATCACCGATCGACGACTGGCTCGTGTGCATTATTTACTTGCGATCTTCTTAATTGATTCATCCCGATCAGTTTACATTCTCAATATTCGGTATTCAATATTTACACTGGGTTTGACTGAATGAAACTCTCGACCTCCAAACATCAATTCGCATACTAAGTATGCCATAATCGAATGAAAGTGATATAAAAAAAACCTCGTCTGTCCATAGTGAAATGTAAAACCGATACAAATCAATATAGCTGTCCGTCCGTCCGTCTGTCGGTTTGTCTGTCGGCAAATGAGATGCTAATTCTCGAGACAACAACTTCGTTTGAACATAACAAAGAAGTGAGGAGCACACAAAAAAAAACCGGAGACCTCTGCTGGTATGATGATAATATTAATGATATAATTCCAGTCGAAACAAACCCTTGACGAGAAGATGTACGGTAAGTTATCGAATCAACAGTCAACAAGCGAACAGCAAAAAAAAGATATGAATGTATATTACGTAATACATTTGTTGTTTTTTTGCATGGTTTTCAACAATAACCATAACAAAAACAAAAACCAAATTCAATAATTAAAAATGAATAATCATGTGCATGAAGAGTGTGAAATCAATTCGGATTCAGCGCATAACATTCGTAAAATTTCGGAAATTCACGGCCTGACCAACCGTCCAGAGCGCGTAGTTTGCAAATTTAACGGTAATACAAGCCCATCTTCGGATAAGGACTGTTAACGAAATTACGGAAGCTTTATATTGCTTTTAATTCCAAGTCTCATATGGGGCTTATTATCGACAAAATGAATGAATGGAGAATGAATGGCGGCAATGCTCGTGTTTTAATTGTTGTATTGTTGTTGTCGTCGATCTGAGTTTGACGAGCTGCGGTGAATCGATACCGCTGGCGTACCTAATGTTGATGACCCTGATCTTCGTTCTATTGATCCGATCTAAGGGCATCGGAAACCGAGAAGGTTTCATCGATACCGGTGCTGCCAGAGTGTTGTAAATGTGCGAGACGGGTTTTTATGTTCGATTAAGAAAATCGTACACTGAAAGGTTTTCAGTGAAAACTCTATTAGATAATATTTGACTGTGGATTCCGTGGAGTTTTTCCACAATCTCCATATCTAATAATTTACTTTTCTTCATGAACTTTTCTTCATCTCCGTTTCAATGTTGTCGCCATCACTGGCTGGTTGATAATTAAATTGGATTCAACCCTCATTCATCTCAAGAACTTCTAGACTCGGTAGTACTCATCTCTACAACTTTTCCACAACCACCGTCACAATTATCTATGTACAACATTGACCTCCACTGCGACTATCCCTCTAATTGTACTCTGATAACTGTTGTTGCCTGCATGTTTGATGCTGCTGCTGCTGCTGTGCTGGGCCAGTGTGCACTAATGGTACTCTTATTGTTGTTGTAATATTAAATGTAATTAGTCCGGCAATGCGTTTAATTGTCGTGCTCCATGTCATCCCGCTGTTCGTTGTCGTTATTGTGGCCTGTATTTCCCTGGGTATTGGGATGTTGGTCGTTGGTCGTTTTTTGCATTCAGTTTAATTGCAGTTAATTCCATACGAACTACTGCGTTCTTCCTCCACATCGTACGATGCGTTGGCTATTGTCGTTGTTGCGTCTGAACCCCGTACGTGCAGAGTTTGCCTCTGGTGAGTCATCAACATCAACTGTCTCGACGCTTCGATAGTCAAGTAGAATAGCGTCGATGTCGATGTTGTTGATATGGATGGCGACGGCTCGTGTCGAAAATGTCGACATTGTTTACAATTTTCTCAGGAAATTTTCTGCGTTTTCCCCAACAACAACAATAATTACACCAACAATGCTACGTTGATATATGTATGTACCTTGTTGAAAGCCAGAAAAGCTCAATAGTTGTTGTAAATCGTGTTGATCTTTGTTTGATATTGTTATTGTTTTCAATTCAAATGAAAATACATAAACAAAACTACATAAATGTATTAACGTGAAGGCTGCACGGGATGCACCTGCTGGCGTTGGAAACACTGGGGATCATCAATTCAAGACGGGAAGCGAACGCCATATAGTAGAAAGGTGGAACATTGTCGGGTTATTCTGAACATATCCTGATCGACTTTACTTCGATAATTAGGGTGTAGTTTGAAATTGAAATATCGGCATGCGGAAACTTTAGAAACATACTTGGAAAGGAAGAACAATTGGTGGACTTTTAAAGCAATTGGGATTTAAAAGCAATAGTTTAGTTTTAATGTCCAAAATATATTATTATAGCCATTCATTATATATTTTCATTTGACTTTTATAAACATATAATGGGTGAGAATGAATGGGGATATATATATGTATCTATATGAAGTTCAAGTATCAATTCCACTTCAGTTCAAATTTACATCCCCTGCTGTGAAAATGAAAATAGATATTTTTACCATATACACCATAGCAAAATTGCTTATGTATGTTGTTGTTGTTTATTGCTATTGATATAAAGAAACAAGAAATAACAACAGTATAGAAGTATAACAACAACATCAATAACAACAACGAGAATATCAAGAAATATAACAACAACAATAACAACAACAACAACACAACTGACAACAAAACATGAACGACAAGAAGAAGAGCCCACACACACCCCAAGGAATGCATTTTATTTTCTTCTCTCGTGTGTAAACAAAGGAAAACACTCCATGTGGTGGCCGATGGGCGTGTAGAAGACATGCATCCATACGGCCCACTGCATCCGTGGCTCATGATCAAAGTGGAGGCAGAGCAAAGCAAGAGTTTCATCAGAAAGACAGGAGGAAGAGGGAAACGACAAGGGTGGGAGATATGGTGAGATATATCAGAGTAAATACAGCTGGATGAGGGCGACATTGCTTTGTTTGTCCCACCAACGGTTCACCGTCAACGATAGTCATAATCATGGAAATGATATTGAATTTCGTTAATTGCAATTTGTTCTTTCATCAAGCAGGATACATTTATTTATTATACAAAATTCATGTCGGAAGAAAACATATTTGGAAATTTTTTTATATGTAGAAAATTGATATGATTATTTTATCTTTTAAAATCAAACTGTTGGGGGTGATCCCACATGGGAAAGAAAATGTGTAAAGGACAGATGTTTTACTTTAGATATAACTCATAGTTCAACATCTTATGGACTGTACCTTTCACATAAATTGTATAAAGCCAAAGGCTAACATGTCTACACCTGAAGACATGCATGTTTAAGACAGGTCAACAAGATCAGCTAGAGAGTCAAGACTGTTGACAGAATAGAGAGAGACAGACTTTAACGCAGCATATCGTGAAATACTGAGATTTTTTGGCAACCGACAGTTTGGCACGCACACAAACATACAAATGACAAATATAGACACATAGTCGATCGCATTCGGAGCGGAAAATTACGATGTTCCGTAGCTAGATAACAGCTAATGTTGTGCTGCGGCGATAATATGCTCTTTGCTGCAGTGCCGTGAAAATTGTGCAACTTTTCGCAATGTTTAAATAGAAACTCAAAGGTTGGCAATGAATTTCGTGATAGGTGCGAACGCCGCAGCATCAGCAGCAGCAGCAGCGGCGGCGACAACGTCGAACAGCATCAGGTGAAAGTAAATTTAAGCAGAAATGCGCGGCATTACATACAAATACGACTACAACGGCAATAAAGGTGATGCGTACGCGTCGATGCAATTGAAAACAACAACGAACGACATTTTCACTCGAAATTTCCAATGTCAACCCATTTATGGCGAAACCAGAGAAAAATGTGAGTTCACATTTCCTCGATCGAAGTCTCTGTCTGCTTCACAAATTGTTGTTAGTTTGAATATGCATTTGTTTAAGCAATTTGATAGCACAAGGAAATTAATAAAGCTCGCCAAATAACTCCATTTGTGAATTCACCGGAAAAACACTGGATCCCGATCGTTCGATCGCTAGTTGCTTCACTCCCGTTGCCAACCTTCAACTTGTCAACTGCGGACACCACCGTTGTACCCATTGTTGATTCTCTCCATTATAGCCTCTTTTAGATATTGATGCAGGCGTAAACAAAGCCCGAACGGCAGGCAAAGCACAGGAGAATTAGAAACATACGCCGGTTTGTTTGAGGCGTATTTAAACAATCGTGATAACAACGCTGGCAACTGCCATCAAAGGGAATCCATGCCATCCCCTCCACCCGATCTTCTCCGTCTCTGTGATAAGCGATGAGTTACCGGTTAGCTGGAAATCAAGCCAACAACGACATCATCTAATGGTGCGCTAAAAATACAGCAAGACAACACCAGATTTCCGAGTAAACATTTAATCGTTACTAAGGACGTCAACGTTGGAAAAATGAAAGTAATCCAGACAACGAGATGTTGAAATCGCTAATGCATTAGGTTTTACTTTCTTTCGAGATCGCAACAAAAATCCGTGGTCGTCAGTGATAAATCTTATTTATTGCATGGCTATCTATTATATTTCTTCAATGGTTTCAAAGGAACTAAGAAACAGAACTTATTTCCATAATTTCGTTCGATAAGTTTTCAATACCACAATAAACTGTTTGTCGACCCTTCGAATGAACCTGTTAAACCTATGAACGGCTATGTCAACGATGCGGTTACCATGTATTTACACCTCGGGATGATTTTCAAATGTTTGTGGTCGTCTCTCTCCCTTATAAACCGTTAGTATCATCTTCCCCATTTCACCACCCGGAGTCGGTGAAACAAAAACTTTCCACCACTTGCAGTGGATCGTGATTATTTTTCGTGAAGTTTTTTGCATCACTGGTCTAGGAGACGGTTTTCTTTATTTTAACATTATAATGGTCAAGTGCACGATATGCGATGCATCAGAGTTTGGAATTTGCCTGCAAGCAGTTTGATAATAAACATTTTTAGATTTTTTTCTCTTAATTCTTCACTCTCTCGATGCCCCTCTGTGGTGGTCATCACTGATTGTGGGGTTGTGGCAATTGTTGTTTTTTTTTTTGTTTCTACTACACACGCCAACCTCGGTACCTCCTTCATTCCGAACGCAAACACCACGAATTCTTGAAAAACCAAACCCAAAAGAGGAACGAGAGAAACATTCAAATTCTATGGCACATAAACCACATGCGGCAACCCTACTTCTGCTGCTGCGTTCATTTTCCCGCACTCGGCTTGATCCTGTCTAACATCAGGCAGGTCCACGTGCAGCGCGCCGCATTTCTTGGTAACACGGAAGTGGTTATCGCTGCAGCGCGGAATATCTCGCGAATTAAACCACTGAGAAATGCAAAAAGAAAGAAAGAAAGAAAAATATACACAAATTGCCACGCGAAAATTTTACTTAAATAAGTGAGCATCAGATCTTTAACGATCCTCAACAGCGGCAGCAGCAGCAGCAGACAGAAAACAACAAACAATATGGCAGCAACGTCAGACCGGGAGCCAACTCGTGTTCTAAGAATTTTGATTAGAATTCATTATGTATTATAATGTTGGGATTCCTTGGGTGTGATCTTTCCCTATTATTATTCGCAATATAAAAATAATATGGACGGATTGCAGCCATCGGCGACTTGTCGACGGAGATTGCATACCGTTTCAGAATAGAGGAAAAGAAATTGTTAATTAGAGGGAAATTCGTTCTAAGACTTCCTTTCGAGAGTATCAAGTGATAACCAAATAAATCCATCTATCTGTCTGTCAAGACGATCTGTGCATGAAGAATAATATATATAAAAGTGTATCATGAAATAGTCCGGCTTATAGCAAGAACCTAAGTGCTATATATCAATTGGGACGTCATAAATTCTACGATACGTGCAATATTCGTGAATACTTGAAACAGTTCGATTGGAATCCATAGGGTATGAGAACAGACGAGTGAGTAAGAAATCATGGAAAGAAAAGTTGTGAGTTGTTTTCATAACTTTCGGAAGCTCACTCACTCACTCACGGTCGACGCCCCGGTCGGCTCTCCTCACCTCGGAACCTCTCGCGAGTGACATAAAAATCCATTGAAATTATGGAGGCTAATTTTTATGCGCATTGCGTGATGACAACATTTTTTCAAAGTACAATACATAATTTAACAGCCATTTTATCTGGGTCAGAATTGAAGAGAGAATTGGGCAAGCCGACGAACAATAAAACATTTTTAATGGATGGAATGGAATGAAATGAAAGAGAAGGGCAATGGAGAGCAGAGAAGTTCTAAGCCGAAAACAGCGACAACGATTGACATGCGTGAGTCGCGTCGCCGACAGCATTGCGCAAGCGAGCCGACAAATTGTCGCTCAGCAGACAGCCGATCGTCGACACCAATTGTAGATGGTAAAGAGACAGACAGAGATAGATAGATAGATACACATCGATCACACATCTCCGCGATTGCAATAGGAAAGTTGCCCCGCGGACTTATTGAAAATAATGAATACATTTCTAGAAAATCGCAAAGTACTTTTTTTGTTCTTTCTTTAGTTTGCTTTCACGATTTTTAATACAACTTCTCGTCCGGGTGGATAATTCTTTTTTATAGGATTAATTGAATTACTTGCGATTTCAAGTTTTTGTTGAGAGAATTTAACTCGTTACCTCACAACTGCGAAAATTAGCAACTACCACGTTACGTAAGAAACCATTAAATCGAAATCAAGATATTCTTTTATCTGCAACTCGTTTTCGCTTGCATCCGAATCAAGACAATTATATTTGGCATCGACCATTGACTCGCTCTTGTTCTTGATGTTGCTTCTTACACTTAAGTATATTGTTGCAGATTCTGTAGCTCGTGAGTTCCACATCGCGAGCTTGCAACGAGTTTCTTTTTTCTGCGCTTCGGGATTTCGGCCCCAGCCAATGAACGAAGTCACTGAGGCCTGCAGTCGTTTTTGCCCCCCTCTGGTGGTGGTTAGTCTCTGTTATATCACCGTCCGCTGCTGCACCTACAGGCGCACTCCGCAGACCGTGGCAGTAGCCGCGATCCCCACCCCCCTCTCACCGCCATCTGTGGGCTGGTCGCCCTCGTGTACCCTCCACGACTGAACTTATTAATCATAAAACATTCCATTGCGCAAAAAAACGAATCTGAATTAATTACGAGTTCTCGATGAGTTTCATTTCATTTGGATTCAATCCAATTCGAGGCGATACTTGGCGCATGCGCGGCTGTGCATGAACGAATGCTGCTGCAATCGAGGAAAACATTGAGCGTTTTGTTTTATGTATTGCTTTCGATGAAAAACACAACAAACCACGAAACAAGCAAATAACAAAATTAGATTTTGTTTTCTAACAAGGTTTCAGCCTTTTATATTCGGAGATTTCACCCATCGTAAGTCATCGTCGATTAGATCAATACATTGAACGTCGACGGTGACTTTGGCCCGGGGGAAACGGAGATTCAATGGAGAATTTAATCGTGCATTAGATCATTGCCGCCGCAACCTGAGTCATGTTCTCTAATTGCAGACGACGAATGCTGTAGGTTAGCAGTGTAAAGGAACCTTCGGACTATTAGATGAGGGCATTTAAACCTATATTATCGAATGTTAGAGGAATGCAGTTCCCCTGGAAGGGTCGGATGTGAAATGAACTACGTTTTCTGTAGATGATGATTCTGTGAGATGATGCGAGTTTTCCTAAAGAACAAAAATATATCAAAGCATAGCATTTAAGGAAAGATTGACTGTTGCTCACGGATGCAGTCCAAACTGTCGTGGAACTAAATGATAGCAACAATTAAATTTAACAACTCAACTGGCTTGAGGCTTTCGACAAGGACCCGGTCGAAGTAATATCCAGAGCTCCAGAGTGAAAATGCAATTCCTTAGCAAGTCCGACCGCGATTAGATTGCGCTTCGGAAAGGTCGCCGTATATGGAGAGCTTGCGGAGACAGCCGACAGCAGCTACGCAGACAGTCTGTCTGTCCGCCGTTGCCAATTTCGGAACAGACGATGAGTAGAAAAGCGAAGGAAAAGCTGTTCCAGCACAAAAAGATTGAAATGTTGCGGAAACCAAGATAGACGGAGAGAGAGGAAGAGAGACGGTGAGAGAGGAAGACAGAAAGCTGAGGAAATACAAAGACGGGGGGAAGAAGAAGACGAAGAAGAAGTGCTTGCGTTGAAGTGTGCGCATGTGCGACAGCTTTTCACTCGATTGCCGTCAATTAAATTAATTATGATTTCGTTAAAGTCGACAGCAGAAGAAGCAGCCGCACGAATGGTAGCGACTACCACAGCAATAACAAAAACAACAAAAAGGTAACAGCAACTGGAACATGAAAATTAATAAGTTTTTAAATCCGTCGTATATTTGGATTTAAAATGAATTTCGTAATTGAGGCGCATAAATCAACAACAACAGAAGAAAATGCAAACAAAGAGAAGAAAATGCAAGAAAACTGCACAAAGGCCATAACAAATAAACGGAAAACATGCGTGTGTATTTATGTATGTCTAAATGCGTGGTAGTAATTAGAGCACAACAACAATAACAACAACAAGAGAACCGGCAGAAACACTGACTTAAATACGTTCAACAGCCGAGCATTGTTGATTTCTTTCAAGACATAATACCATACATATAGTGTAGTCGATCGCATTTATGGCCAAAAGCGTGGGGCTGGCAACTCTTTCGATGCGGCTCATGTGGGCGGATGAATAGATTCCATATGGTGAACCGCCTCCGGCTCATTGGGTGTCAATTCGCATTAATTTGCGTATGAATTTCAATCAAATTATTAATTTATTCCTCATTCATGTAACCACAACTGAAATCAATGTAATACTAATACTAAGCGAAAGACTCTTATTGAGTGGTTCTTCAATCAGGTTTCACATTTATGGACATCTAATCTGAAGTGGGACGCAGGCGAGAAAAACTCGAAATGAAATGAATCCCTCAGATCCAGAATCCTACGCGAAGATTGTGACGATGACGCCTTCCTATTTCCGCTTTACGTTTGCACCGGTTTCGATTTTTCAAAGCGATTCGAGATGCGGTTTCCTACGGCCAGAGTTCGTTGACTGCGCTCGTGTGGACACCTTATAATTTGCAGTTATTGATGTTTTTGTCTCGTCTGGGCATTAATTGCATTTAAATCACAGTCGCCAGTGGGCATGGAATCAGCTTGAAAATCCATATGGCAGTCAAAACGATGCGCTTGAATCGTTTCAATGCATCGTTTCCACAGAGGGGGGGAAGGTCGCGATCCAAATATACAACCCTTTTCCGGTGACAAAGGAAAAACAAACAAATTAGCTCGAAAATCGACATAAACAAGAGCCGGCCACGGCTTGAAGTAACAGCAACAAAACAGAAGTCCCAAAGAAGGGAATTCAAGGGACCGTGAATCGAATGGTTTGACTACTTGACTGATGTTGCTGCTCAGACGAATGTTTATTAAACACAATAAAAAAAAAACTGCACATTCGATTCGGGATGTATATAAAAGAAATAAAATAAAAACATCAACAATAGCAGCGACAACTGAACCTCGCTATTGGAAAATCACGTTTGACTCCATTTGATGCTTGAACGCGTTTGTGAAAGTCAAAAAAAAAAACACAAACACAATAACAAGAAGTGATTCGCAGATAACAAAGCCAACAATAATAATAACAACAACACGAATGCAACAATGATTCACAATAGCGATTGAGACCATGAACACAGTTTTGAGAGATCATAAATCGATGTTGCCGATGTGCTCGACGATTAGCACCAAGGAAACAAGTGGTCAACATTGAGTCCCCCGAGAGTGGGTGATAAAATCGAGAGAAGCCATCAGAAAGGGTTGGCCATCAATAGTTGCTTCGGAACATTCATCGCTACAAGAGTTTTGCTCAGAAGGCAGATCAAACAGCAGGGTTGGGTGGATGGCTAATCACATCAAGCCAGAGAATCCAAAGATCAGCACGTCGTCGCCGCGAAACTCTCCTCGCACTCGCATTCAAATACAATCAACGTCACTTCAAGCCGGCTCCATATTTGGGAGAAATTGCAAACAAAACGATAAATGTTGGAATGGATGCTTCTTATTTTAGGTTTTTATTGGTCAAGGTTTGGTTATTGATTACTTATCGATATTTCAAGACAATTGTTATCAACTCATTCGATAACGAACAAACAAACAAATATTACGGTGTCGTCGGCAAAACATTCTGATTTCGGATTTCACGAACTGACACCATTTCATGTTCCTCTTAGTCTATTGGAGTTTATCACGGAAACCGAAACCCGATGGCAGCGGCATTGTGTGCATGGTTTTGAAATGTGAGAGACGAGTTCGTGAATTTTTCATTTAAAGTTCATGAATAGAGGGAGAGAGAGAGAGACAGAAGCCGCAATTGGAGCGCATAAAAAAGCCGACAATTATGAGCCCGTGGGTGTCATTAGACGAGCTACTGTGACAGACAGGCAGCACAGGTTATTTATCCGTCAATTGAATGGGTCTGCTGTGTGTGAGAGAATGTATCTGTGTATCTGTGAACAAAGTATCTATCCGCATCCGCTGTGTTGAGTGAACGAGTAAGAAACAACTCCACCCATGTGTTGCATGGCAATGACCTCATATCTAAACACGTTGAACTGGCCTTTGATGTAGACAACAACAACAACAATAACAACAACTCCCCATTTCACACCCCCATTAGAGTCTTCAGAGAACTTGAAATTAATTTTAAACCCTGCATATCAAACATACAGATGCTTTTAGTTGGATGTAGCAATATTATATCAGTTCGATTCTCAACAGAAACATTATAGAAAATCACTATTTCAGTAGAAAATCGCAATTGACGCTTATTCGTGGAGCTTTTAGATATAGAACATGCTCATTTTCCCTCGATCGTTGGCATTGCTTTTCCTCTTTCACTTCAACAACAAATGTTTCAGACTATCGTGTACATATTTAGCGCTAGCATCTTTAAGTGTGAATTGTATGTTTATCTATTTCAGTGAATCCGAAATGTGAAATGCTACTCAAGCATCCATCGGATGCACGCATTACGTTCGATCTGTGCGCGCGAATTCGCTTCGACGGCATTCGTTTGTATTGCTTTCGTTTCGCTCTTTCCCTCCCCATTCACTTCACACCAACAACACTTTGCTCGTTTCGATTCCTTGGAAAACTTTTGAAATCTTTGTTTTCTTCACGGGTTTCTAAAAATAGTTTTGTACAGACTTCGAACATTGTACAGAGGCGAACCAACACATCGTGGCGGCGGTTTAATTACTTTTCGAAGCGAAGCAGTGAAACGGAAAGAGAAGGAATTCAGTATCTATCCCGATCGGCTGAGAAGAATCTCGCGATAGAAGACAGATCACCGATGCGAAGCCACGCCACTATATCGAATCACGAACGATAGGATGTTACTCGAATCATTGTATAGCATCATAGCATCATATAGTTATCGAGAATTCCCTTTGGAATTCTAGAACTAACATAAAAGTACAAAATTACACATTTTTCTGTCATCGCTCGAGATATCAAGAGCCGATATAGTATCCTATATCGTAAGTGGCAACACGCAGTAGGAAAGTAGGCGCCTCCAATTAGAAGCGATGCAATTGCAGCTATCTCTATCGCAGTGTTCAATAGCGTGCAGATATCAATTAAAATTGAATTGAAATCGAATTCGCACATATGTGCAGTTGCAAATATCGATCCGATATAGACACAGCTAATTATGTAGCCACCAGTTTAGATTGTTTTAATTGAAAATCAAAATGTCAGTACTCGTTGTTGCTGCTGTTGATCAAGTGTTATTTGTGTATTTTTAACACTGCGAACAGACTCTCAGAGGGAGCCATCCAATGAGAATGGGCGAAAAGCAATTGAAATGCCCCAATAAACTTTGCTTTGTTTGGATACCATCCAAACTATATATATATATATAGTAGGAGTGATGCTTCTTTACAGAAAACTAAAAACACCCGTTAGAGTCACGGACTTTTTTAAACTCACCTTATTCAATAGTTTTCACTTTTTCACAGCATTTGTAATCCAATTGTGGAAATGATTTCCTTCGAATTGCGAAATCTGGAATTAGAGTAGAGTTCAATTAGTAAATTGCAATCGAGTAATGTTGGAAAATATTTTAAAATCATCACAAATGAAATGAACAGAGGCCTTGAAATATTAATTAAAACCAGGATTTAAAATCAATTCCAATCCTGATGAACTCTGTGTAGTTCGAGTTACACTGAAGCAATATCAACGATATTCAAGCGAGATGCAAGCGAATGCGTCAATTGAATTCCAAAAGCGATAGCATTATCCGGTCTCGAAGGTATTCCCTTTTCATGGCTCGTCCGCATCGCTCTTGTCGGGTTGTGGAGCCATTGTGCGTCTTAAGAGAACAGCTCGTAGAATAGTTGCGGTGGACGTAATTACCGCAGAGACGTCTTAGTGGGTGTGGTTGTCGCCATCGTTTGACAATGTCAACGTTTTATAGCCTCAAGGTCAAAGGGATCGGGTGGCAGTCGATGACCAATGGAAACGACGCAATGGTGAACACAACGAACACAACAAAAATGACAAAAACCGATAAGAAACCCCGATAAGAAGATAATAAAATGACGAGTTGTGATCATCAATGCACGATTTCAAACCCTTAGTTGACATCTTTGTAACAGTTCAATTTAAATGGCGTAGGACAATTTTTTCTACTTCTTGGTAAAAGTCGTAAAAGTGAGCCATACTTTGAGTACGTTCAAATATTCAACTGTTCTTCGTAAGTATTTCAAGTGATTTCATGCACTTTTGTTTCGACGAAAACAAATGCAAGGTACAAAACAAACCAGAAAACAAACAAGGAACAAAGAAAGTGAGCGAATAGTGAAACGAGAATCCGCGGCAGGAAAAATGATACAGGTCCTTGAATGGAAAGCGACGAACTCCTACTGGCAGAGGGAAAGCTTTCGCTCGACAAGCGGACCAGGGTGGCTGCCATCTGATATCTTATTTTTCTTGCGCTCATGCGGAGCCTTGGCGACAGTGAGCAGCTCCTCTATGGGTCGACGGTGCATGACATCATTGGACCCCGGCGACATCGAGGCGTTCTCTTTTTTGGCTTCACGAGATGATTGCTGTTCTAGAAAAATGCGTACGAACTCGACATCATTTTCTGTGTGAACGAGGCGGATGTGTAGCCTCGTATCCTTGGCCCGAATAGGGTTCATTTTATAAATCAACGATGCTAGGATTCAGTAAAGGGTCTTCTTTTTGTGTTAATGCACCAACGTTCCTTCTTAAACACGCTCAATTTTCTTATGGACATGGATATAAGAGTGTGTTTCATAAATAACCCCATTCGAATGGAATATTAACTGATTTATAATCGTTCCAGAGGTTTGAGGGCGCCCTTAAGAAATATGTCTGAGGCGGAATATTTGCTATTTCTGTTTACATTCAAATGACTATTGCTTAAGTTTTGGGGTAATTATCTGATAAGGAATCGAAAGGGTTGTGATAAGATAATGCCGGGCAGATAAATAAAATACGCAATAAATTACGACCGAACAGAAGACACTGCATAATCTATAGATTTGTTTGGAACTTTATGACAATTGGGTTGGGTATGCCGGAAGAGCGAACTCTTCGCTCACTTTGAGGTTGGAGTAATTTACACGCTTTCCATACACGGAATATTCCATGATTTATATGGTCATGGCCTTCCCCATGTTGAAAAATATTAATTGGTCAACTCCGATTGAGATTGTTATTCTAAAGTCGAGCTGCGTTTCAACCATTATTCAAATATGAATTTTTTACGAACGACTTTCCAGGAGCCCGGTATAAGTTCGATAAACAACTAGTTTTGTAAATATCACCTGGCATTTGATGTTGAAACTTCTTCAACTTCGAGTAGAACCCGGATTGTGTTCTCACCAGCCGACCTATCGCATGTCTTCGCAAATTGAAAACAAGAAAGAAGGTCAAAATAGAACAAGAACTACTACTTAACAAACTGCCGAAGTAACTGAGTTGCACCTGGCACTTGGCTCATTCCTAACACACGCCAAGAACCATACGCAAAGGAATAGAACAGGGGAGGGAAATAAGGGCAAAGCAGGTCGACGGACAGACAGACAGACAGACAGAACATGAACTCGAGGTAGTTGCACAGACGAAGAGATGGTGAAAGGACGAGAATGAACAAGGAATGAGGAGTACCTGGATTTCATGTGTTAAAGTACAGAAATATCAAATAAATCGATGACAACTGAATGATGCCGAAAATTCCTTCAACTCAGCATCGCGAAATCGAAAGCAATATGATATACAAATGAGGCATTGTGGTGGACCAAAATATACACATATGTACATATATACAAGAGCATAGAAAGACTCCTGCAATAAATTATTTGCAACACTTACCGCTCGAGAATCTCTGGTCGCTGCTTATCTTGTGTATTTGATGTGGAGTCGGATATTTTGTTCAGATGAGTGAAAAAATCGGTTGTTTATCGAGGGAACCGGTTGAAAGACCGACCGACTCTGTATCCAATGGCTGACGTATTCACTCAACAATCTCACTATTAATTGACTTCAACGAGATGTTGAGTTGCTTTTTTACTTTTCTTTCGAAGCAATGAAATTATACACCAACTTGAGAATCAATGCAGTGTTTGAACGAGATAAGACTGGCTGGGGGGAAAACAAAACAACATGGAAATTACATTGAGAGGAAAACCGAGAACGCGTGAACTCGCGTGATTCATCGCGAACGCTCCTTCGGGTTCAAGTTCTCGAAGGAATCAATTCAGCCACACTTTCTATGAGACCGCACTTTGTTTGTTTGTTCATTGATTAAATTCACATTGAAGAGGGCCAATTGCGCTGCCCGATTTGGCCGTCAGCCGGCCGTGCATGCAGTCAGTCGCCACGCCACCCGATGGCGATGACGAGGTCGACGGCGATTCCATCAACACATCCTGAATGCACGGCACGCTGGAGTTCTAAATTATTATTATTTTCTCTCTCTAGTTCGGTTCTTCGTTGCTTTCTTTGTGCTCGCTCGCCCGTCTTCGCGGTGTAGCACACAAAACCCCAATCAAAAAAAAAAATAAGTAAAACAAAAAATAAATAAATTCCAAAACTACACATCCACACTCACAGACGCCGCACACACACACACATGCAAGCACAAAGGCACATCGCACAATGAACCGAACCGAAGAACCAAACAGAGGCGTTCACCGGAGGAGACTCGGAGGAATTCTTCTTTATTTTTCTTTATTTCTGGCTCGACGCGACTCCGACGCCAACAACCAACCAACACCCGTTCGCCCGAAGCGCCCAGAGAGAGCGGCCAGGAGACCGTGGACGGCGCCCAGGCTAGAGATGGCTCCTAGCACAAACCGTTTGGCTCACTATTAAATAGTTCTTTTTTTTAATTCGGCACTTTAATGTATTAAACTCAGAATAACTTCATGCCATGAAATCACAAATATCACTTAATCCACACACATGTATTCACATTATATTTATGATATTTTTCATATTTAATATTCACACCTTTCTATTGAAAATTTCTCGCAAATTGCTTCAAAGTGGCCTCCTGTCTAATCTCATTTTCAGGACAAAACAAAAAGATTTTCTATTTTATTTAACGATTTTTTGTTTCTTGATTGCAGCGAATGAATTCTGAAAACACCCGTCCACCTCGGTTACTTGTTCGAAATTGAACTAAAATCGTTCCTCGTTGCACTTTTTCGGTGGAGAACTTTTGACAGTTCTTTGACATTTCACAAGTGGTGTGGCACAGGGCTGTCGTCGCACCTTCAATTGAAGTGTTTCACTTCACTTTGTCCCAAACACTCAACTTTTTGTGGCAACACTTCGTTTTCTTAAAAGAATTTTGAAATATTTGTTGTAAAAACAATTCTTTGATCACCAGAATCACTAACAGTTTATTTCTTTCGCTAACATTAAGTTTGATTAAATATCGGTGTCATATTTATTTATCTGTTGCTAATATCTTCACATCGAACTTGAATAAAATTATACATTTTACAAAACACTTCACTTTTCTCCGTTTCACTTCACTTGTCATCACTCGAAAAACCCGAAACACAACCCTGGTGTGGCAAGTTCGAAAATCCAGGGCTGCTAATACAACGGAGAGCTTGTTCAACAATATTGAGCCCAGAGGGATCAAATAAAAATTATTTAAACCCCATAACAGATATTAAATTTTACATTACAAAATGAGAGAGAGTTCTTAAATATAAAAATGATCAACTTAAACAAATTGGGTTGTGTGTTATATAAAACAATCGCCTGAGTGTTGCCAATATTTCGAAAGTCTCATTGTGCGGTACTGCTGGCAACACTGCGAATGCTTTGACAGTTCTCACCACTGTTTTGATTGTTCTTCGGCGAACGAGACTTTTTTATGATTTTGCATTATTTCTCTTATTTCTCAAATAATAAATAATTTAACTTACAATGGTAAATACACAATAGAGAATTTGCCACCTAAAACTGTTCTAATAAATCGGATTTAGTTCTCTCTGCTGCACAAGGAAGAATCAGCCCATGAGGACGGCATTTGGTCATGTTCTTGGGGACGATCGCAACCGGCTCCCAAAGAAGCCAACACAGAGGAGGAAAAGGATCCTGACGCCAGTCGGGATTCTTTCATGTCGCCAAAAAAGACAAACAAAGAAGAGGAGCCAGTGGACTTTATTGTTACAGGAGGCTTGGATGATTTGGTCAAAGTTTGGGATATTCGCGAGGACAACACGTTCAAGCTACGTCATCAACTGAAAGGACACTCTCTTGGTGTCGTATCGGTGGCCGTTAGTTCCGATGGCAAAAGTGAGCGCTCAAATCGAAGTTATATTATCATTGTTATTGTGTTTCTTCGTCTGTAGCTATTGCAAGCAGTTCGCTGGATTCAACCTTGTGCTTCTGGGATGCTCAAACAGGGAAACAAGAAAATAAGCTCACTCTGGGCCCAGTGGATCTCTGGACAGTAGCATTTTCACCGTGTAATAAGTTTGTTATATCCGGCTCCAATGAGGGTAAAATATCGATGTATAGTGTGGAGACTGGCAAAGCAGAGCAAGTGTTGGACCCACAGAATGGAAAATTTACTCTCAGCATAGCTTATGTAGGTGTCAATTGATTTATAACATTATTTGAGCTCTTTTAACATGTCTGTGCTTAGAGTCCTGATGGAAAATATATTGCGAGTGGCGCCATTGACGGCATTATCACAATATTCGATGTGGCGGCAGGAAAGGTTGCTCAGACTTTGGAGGGTCATGCGATGTCGGTGCGCAGCCTGTGCTTTTCTCCCAATTCACAAATGCTCCTCACAGCATCGGACGACGGACACATGAAACTCTACGATGTGTATGTCAGAATCACATCGAAGCACACCTGGAAAAATACAAGTTTCTAATCTTCTTTTACAGTGCGAATTCCGATGTGGCTGGTACGTTATCCGGACACGCATCCTGGGTACTCTGCGTTTCATTCTCCGACGATGGCAAACACTTTGCTTCGTCCTCCAGTGATACGACGGTTAAGATCTGGGACTTTGCCGAACGCAAATGCCTGCACACGTTTAACGAACACAGCGACCAAGCCTGGGGTGTCAAATACAGTTTTTCCAACGACAAAGTTATATCAGTGTCTGAAGATAAATCTCTCAACCTGTACAATTGCCCGCCCAATGCGATTGTTTAGAACAATTCAAATAAATGTTTTGTATCATATTTTCAAACATACGCGGAAATTATATCTTCATTCTTAACAGTTTGATATCGTTTTTAACAATATTGCAACGACGTTGCTACCTAAGCATAAATTGGCTATATAGACCGTTCTAAAGCGTACTAACTCGGTTCATCCTTCCCTTTGAGGAGCTTCGTTTTGCCTTGTGTTAAAATGCTTTCCTTAAGTCCCTTGTCAGGAATATAGATTTGAAAGCTTCTAAAGTATTTCAGCAAAATAACTGAAACATAAAAAAATAAATTATAAGCGTCTACATTAAAACAAAAAGATCGTAGACTAACCGACATCCTGCTCCTTGAGTTTGTACTCGTCTGCAATGCGCTTCGGGTTCCACAACTCAGGATCGCCTTGATAGTCCGTTATGAACTTCAAGCCCTGCCTCAATGTAAACCTGCCCGGCGTCACCTTCTTGGGGTCTTGGAAGCCGTATTCGAAGTTTTCCGGAGTGTTTCTGCTGAGCGGCAGGGGTCGATCATCGTCGTTCTCTCTTTGGATGCCATAGTCAATCTGCGTATAAAATTATTAATGACAATTTAATATAAATTGGATTATTGTTAACCCACAAAACTGTCCTTTGAGGTTACATAAACACTCTTCAGTCGATTGTTCAGATCCGAGTCCTTCTTGTTCAACTTCTCAACAAAACTTGGGTCCACTGCAAATAGAAGAGTTGATTTGAGTGAAAACACGCAAATATTATACAATCATCAATTGATAGTTTCACTTTAGTTTATTTACATTCGATCGCACGCTCCATGTCCCGAAGGTTCGACTCGTATTTCGGCGCTGGCACGGGTTTGTCACGCTCCAGAACTCGATGCGCCCGATTCTCCACGTTGAATCGGTTCACTTTACGTGAAACCATCGACATTACCTTCCCCATTTTTGCAAGTTTTTGTAATGATTTTCAATTAAATGTAAATAATCTGCGTGCGGCCCCAAGGAGGGCGAAATTATAACCAACCTCGGCAGGGTTGCCGAATGCACAATCGAAGTGTTTCACTTCACTTTTGAAGCGAACACTACGGCACTCCACTTTTTTAGAAAACACTCTGCACTTTGCTAAACGCAGAATTTTGGGAAATTAGTTTCTAAAAAAGCATTTTTAGGACTATTTTCGGAGATTTGGATCAAAAATCATGATATCACAATACTTCACTTTTTCTACCTTTTCAATTCTCTTTAAAATGATGGTGCGACATCCCTATAACCAACACGAACCAACAGCTGACTGCATTTAATGTCAAATTAAGTTCACCGATTTACCTCCAGGTGTCGCTTACAATAACATGGTGATATCAGCCTTTCGAAATTTTTTAGTTTTTGGTGGGTTTCTATTGCAATGGAATTTATATTTACTTGCGACTTACTTTTTCAAATATATCTGCTATTCAGGTGTTAATTGGTGTACATGTGCATCAATTCCGAGGCAATATTAGAGACATATGTTAAAATAGGGGTTTTTCATATAAATAACACAACAAGTTGTCAGTTTAACAGTTTTGCAATCTGTTAACTCGCTGTTAACTCTTATTGCTTCGACAGCCAGAACTCGTTAACAGGGATGTCGCTTCGAAATTTTTGAGCAAAGTGTTTACATTTCATTTCACCTTCCCTGGTTGAACAAACAGGGAATGTTTGTTAAATATTTGAATTTGAATGTTTAATGTTTAATTTTATATTTTTTTGGAAATCGTAGTTAAGAGCGATAAAATCGTAGTAGGCGACGAGTTTCCGAAGTACATTTCAAAAAAAGCTATCACCCAGTGATGTGCAAAACAAAAAAATCAAAATCAGACAAAAATTAAAAATTTCAAACTCGCAATTATACGCAATAAGCCGAAGTAATACCACTAAAAATTACATTCGAAAAATCGTAGTAGATTTGAAAAAAGTGGAGTGGGGTAGTGTTTTGATCATAAGTGGAGTGAAACACTTCGATTGAGGTGACTTCGACAACCCTGCTCGTTAATTTCAACATGGCTGATGGCTGCTCCTAGTAGTGCTCTTGTGTGTCGAGTTCGCGTTACGTTTTTTCTTTGTTATTATCCGCAACAAATCTGGCAAATTCCGACACAAAACTATCGAAAAACTGTTAAGGAAGGTGCAAATAAACGTTTTTGGTAAATTGCAAGTTCAAATGTGACCGCTTCGTGAGTGAAAAATTGAATAAAAAGTGAGAATTTTTTGTAAATCGTTCATGTTCTGCAAAGCAATCTGTGTGGAATTCGGTGTAGGTCTCCTCTGCTCCCTCTCACACGTCTCTTGATCACTCGTTCGCTCGCTAGCTCGCTCGCTCGTTTGACGACATTTGGCACTCGCTGAAAATAGAAGAAAAATTACTCGTTGAAATACGGAGATCGTGATCGTGTGCCAGTGTGTGTGTGTGTTACTACTCGTTATCACTACTCGTTGAGCTGCGGAATTTCTGCAAAGTGAAGTGACAGCGCTGCTCGCTCGCTCAAAGGAGAATCAAGAATTTCTCAATTTCATGCTTTAAATTTGTGTTGTGTGAATGTTGTTTTTTATTTTTTATACAATCAATGGAAGATATGTGAAACGAAATACATAATTCATGAATAATTGGAAATATCCATGCAACGTAGTTAATAAAACGCCATTGAAGAGAAAGTGATAAAGAGTTACAAACAACAGTGTTGACGAAAAGTAATACAAAAATTTAACCTGGATCATTGTTTCGCAATATAAAGAAAGATATATTAAAAAGTAAACAAGGTAAATGTCAAAATACATATGTAAATGTGCGCACTAAATGAAAGAGGGTGAAATAAATGAAAAAAGTGAAGAAATACGTAAAATAATAACACCAAACATTCCTAGTTCACACATACATACGCATATGAATTTATTTATAACAGAGAAGTGCAAGAAATGTATTAAGAAAGACAGAAAGAATACGAAAGTGTTGCAATAAATTCCTCTACTTTTTTTGATCCTTAGAGATCGAAATATTGTACTTTTTCTACCCAATCCGAAAATCATTCTAAACGCTGTGTACTCGATTTTTGAAATTATTTTCTATGAAGAAAATCGAATTCCCGATGTGACCCGATTCATAAATTCCTTATAATTCGAACTAATGTTTTAGTCTATAAAGATGTACCGAAAGTCAAATATTTCTAAACGAAATCTTCAAGGTCTTTGGCGACTTTAAACCATCCATAAACAACATGCTTATTGATCCCTACTTCGGGAGGATTCACAAGGATCAGAGTGAACTGTAACCAATTTCCTCCGACTATTCTATTCTTTACCGACGACAATTTGAGTCAGTCTAATTCTCAAACAGATTGCCAAAGTCACACACGCACACACGCATACTGTGACACATGCTCATAAGAAGTTCGTCCATATGTTTGCTTTTTGATCTCTTCTTCTATACGACAAGCACAAGAAAGAAATGAAATCGCTCGCTCGCTCCAATCGCAACAACCAATACGATTCCGAATCAAAATTCTCTACTCTAAAATAGTTTGTTCTTGTTTTCTTTTTCTTTTTGTTTTCATTTCGGTTTTATTATTTTCCACTTTGTACACTTGTGTGTATTTTCTTCCCTGTGCCCCGTTTCTGTTGCTTCTCTCTCTCTCTCTGCTCTATGTCTTTCTTTCACTGTTGTTGCTATTGCTTCTGATGTGCCTGCCTATAAATCGGATTAAATTCTTCTAGAGTTGGTTTTTATATTTCATTTCATTTTATGTTTTTGCTTTTCGCTTTTTGTTTTCGCTCTTCACATGTGGCTACATTCCTTGGACGTTGGACTACTGCTCCAGTGTACTCGTCTCCACTTGATAATTGCATTGAGCGACGGCTGCACTGTGGAATCCATCCATTTGTTGTCGCCAGACTATCATTATCAATGATTCCTGAAATCCAAGTATGATTGTTTGAATCTGTATTTAGATCTGTCAATCAGAGTTCCTTTTCCCATGCTGTTCTGAGTCCCCATTATCCTATGAACGAATTTATAATAAAATAAAATGTTATCTGCTTTAAACTTAATAAAAACGATCAAGTTAAATGCTTTTCATACTTTCCTGATCGTGCTTTAGAAATAATCTTAGTAAAAGTACTACATATCAATTACCTGGTGTACCTGGTGTAATTATATTGGTTTCAAGTTCACATCTCTGAGATTATTTTGTGATGATACTGAGATGACTTACCACCAAATCATTAACATGAAATTATCATGGTTGTCATACAGTAAATATTATTATGAATATCAGTGCAGAATGGAATGAGTTTCGGCTTGGAACAGATCGGATGGTAATGCAAATACTTTAGGAGGATTTTTTCTCTTGGCTAAATAGTGTAGTCCTTTATATAAAATCATCATCATCAAATCCACTTGTCAAAACAAACTCAACGCGTTTAGAGAGACAATGAGAGAAATTATCAAAATATTCAAATGTTGCAATTTGCGAATAAAGCATGTTTTGCAAGTGTGTGTGTGTGTGACATCTAACCATTCCACCCCAATATACACTCGCTAGCCATCTCAATATGGTGCTACGTGTGCCTGTTGCATTCGATTTTGTACATGGTACAAAACTGCAGAGAGCAAACACTCATTCACTGCTCTCAACTTCTGCCTGCCTCACCCACTTCACCCACCTCGCCAAGAGTTGGTAAACGATGGAATTTTTGAAATTCCATTCACATTCCAGCATGCAATTCGAGTCGTTTCATTTGCTGGAAGGTGGTGGGCAGGAAGAGAGGTTTGGAAGGGGGAGGAGTGCGTTGTAGAAAAGCGGATTAGCTGCTGCACCAGCACCATCACCACCACCACCACCAGCAGTCGTCGACGTAGCCATGAACAACCGCCGCCGCCGTCATAGTCATAGTCCAGTCGCAACGACAACGTCAGCGAGCGTGTAAAGCGAATGAACGATAAAAGTGGACCCAGAGTAGTGGACTTGGTGGACTCGGGCTGATGTGGACACCGCGATTGCGATTGCCAACTGACTTGTGTGAGTTTCTGTTGAAGCGTGCCGTTCGTTGCAATCCGAGTCGAGTAGCTTCGCATCGCATCGAGTCGAACCGAACAGCGAACAGCACTCACTTCTCTTCCCTTTTCCTTCTGCACATCAGTCAGTCCAGAAGTGCAGAACACTGCACTGCGTTGCGTTGGACTGCGCTGCGATGTTTCGAGCAGATCTGACCCAGCAGCAAGTTGAGGCGAATTGTCGCGTTGCCTATTTGGTGGCCGGTCGCTTGGTGGCCAGCTCGATGCTTGATCACTCGATCGGACGAAGAGCTGCGAGCAGAGAGAAGAGACCAGAGAAGAGCGAGATATCTCTGTGCATTTGAAGTTGTAATTGCAAATGCAATTTTGCAGCCAGTTTTGCTTGTTTTGTGGGGAAAAAAGGGAAAACGAAACGAAAATGCAACAACAACAACAACAAGAAGAAGAAAACGAGGAAAACAGAAAAATGCTAAACTTTGCAATAATAAGCAGCAAGTAATACTATTTATATCTCATGTAGTTGCTGTAGATGTTGTTGTTGGTGTTGCTTTTGCTTTTGCCTCTTCTACTCCTGTTGCTGTCGCCGGCGTTGATTTGTTGTTGTTGCTGTTGCGTGAATACATTTCGTCGAAGTGGCTGCGTTTTTTTTTTCTTTCCACTTGCCTCGTTTTATGTGTGAAAATTATTATTGAAATCGTATGTTTTATGTACGCATATTAAGACGGTGCATAAATTCGCTTAATTTTATGACTTTCAGTCGTTTCAGTTTTCCTTCAGGTCCCACAGCTTTTGTCGATGGAATTTTAGTTCCAAACTATCTCTCTCTTGATATGTCTTTGTAACCAATGCGCAGAAGAAGAGGCCAAGACAAAGAACGGCATTTCTTACACCCACAATTGATCTCATTTCATATGAATTTGCGCATATTCCATTACGAGCAATAATTAAGCAATTAAATTATCAACAACGTCTCATCGAAAAAAGTATAAAATCCCAAACAACAACAATAACAACAGTCTTGAAACACAAACAACAAAATATTTAGGGGTGGGGCACAAATATTTATTATAAACCGTCTGTCGTCAAAAAATTCCTGACTTCTGTCTGTCGTCTGTTGGTTTATTTGTCTGCCCTTTTGAGTCAGTCGTCGCTGGAGAGCAACAAAGTGAAGGATTTATAATCGCTGCTGCATGTCTGTCTCTAGTCTGGAATCACATTTTAGTCTACTTTGTTTTCCTGTATAAACAGATACATGGCTAATAATACAAATGAATATCAGTTTGATAATATTAAAATTCCATTGCGAAAACCAACCATCGCTAACAACAACAACAACTCGTCGGGAGTTCCAAGTTAACATACTGTCGCTTCATTTTTTTCTCTCATCGTTATTGTACATTTGTACAAGGTATCTGAATTCAAAAAAAACTTCGACCAGAAACAGCAGACCAAATGAACAGACATGGGGACAGTCAATCAGACAGACAGACGGACGAACGGCCAGAGGTATGGACGGACAGACAGACGGCACATTTATAAAATATCGCTCACACTCGTCGGCGATGTGACTCACGGCAGAGGCATTTAAATGAGCCATTAATACTTACATATCAGCATATCACGAATATGAGCTTGGTATAAGTGCGATCGTGCGTGTGGCTGCAATATACAGTAATATATTGTTAGTTTATATCGAGATTTGATTTTTAGAAAAACAATTTGACTAGAAATGAGAAATAAGCTTGTGTTTTTACTATACTATCATAACGACTCATTATTCTACTTCCTCTTCTCTCTTTCTTTTCAGATCAGCGTCAATTAAAATACCATAAATACTAACGACGCAGTTTTTTTATAAGTAGCGACCGATCAGCGACTGCCAGAGGAATGTGTTCGCAAGTGCTGATGATAAACATCCCATTATGCTATACATTCTGCAATGCAAATTAAATGTTAATTCCTTACGAAAATTCACCAGTGAGATCGTCTACTTTTATCTTGATTAAATAATAATAATCTACTGAACGCAAAGTAGATAGTAGTTGGCATTATTTATTGGGTCACAACTTCGTTGTTAATATCTGTTTATTACCAATTGTTTGGATTGTGATATGACTACTAAATATCACAAGAATGCATCCAGCGGGCGAAAAAAGGGTTCGCACCAAAAATAAATACACAGCGGAAGCTCTTGAAACTATCAAAAAGGATTTGACGCGGTTCGAAGTACAAAATCATGGAGTACAGGTAAATAAACAAATTATTATCATAATACACTGGATTCACTTTGGAAGCTGCCATATCTTTTGTTTATCGTAGAATTGGATTTTGAGTTGAAAGTACTCAAGAGCAAATATTCATCCCTATTATTAATATTATTATTCCTGGAAACAGCAATGTATGGCAGATATACAACAGTAGATAAGATGTAGTAGATAATATGAATATTCGTCTATGGGAAAATATGAAGATATAAAACTCTGAACAACCGTCGTTTATATATATCAATGGTAGTGTGTGATATTTGAAATATCTACTGGGATTTTATAAGAACAACATAATTGTCATCTGTTTTATTTTTGAACTGGCTTTATTAATTTTTTAAAATAAAATAAACTTCTTAAATTATTTTAATTCGTTTCGTCGGTTTCATTACCTTTTCAATTTTCCACATTTAAATGTGTCTTTATATTGCATTTTCGCCGTGACGTCAATATGATTATGGTCGAATGCTTTTAAGAGCACATACCGAGAAAATATCTGGTCACTTTGTCTGGCACCTCGCGCCAATATCCTTCGTATTCACTGGCTCTCCGAAGAAGAACCGCACGAAGCATGTACGAATGGCGAGAAGGTCGATTGCATTTCTTTTGCACCTACTAAATTTGATTTTATTTTTGGTAGAATAATAAATTCCGCTTCTATCTACGAGTGCTTATAATAACGTTCTTATTTGATTCTTCTGTACACAATTGCAACGTGTGGGCCCCCGACAATAAAATCATTTCTCAAACCTCAACATTTGTAAAGATGCTGCGAAAAAGTAAAATGTTGAAAATATAAGATTTAAATTAATGACGTTGGGGACCGACCGCACAACTCTTCAGAACCAAGAGATCTTGAACGAATAAGCGGAATGTGAGTGATATTCCAGAGGAGAAACGGGTAGAAGGGTAGAAAAAAAAACAGACAACAAGCAAAGCAAAGTAAAGTCATGTTTGGAATTGTTAACTTCTTGAGACAACGCACTTGAGATCAGGTGAATAATCTCTGCGGCTCGTGCCGAATGTAGGTGTTAATCGCCCACGATTTGGGCACAGAAAAATGTATGCCGTAAGACACATTAATTCTGAGAGCAGTTGGATCATTTTTCTTTTAAATAAATGGCGTTTTTCTGTATTTCTATGTGTAGGTAGAATTAATGCATGTATATATTACATCGTTGGAACTAATTCAACTCAATTTCATAGGCCATGGTTCAGTATTGGCTGTTAACTTCATTTTTAAATTAGTTATTATTATGTTGAACGGTATGTTACATTAGTCTTAAGTTAACACCTTTGTAAAGAATTTTAATTGCATTTTATATCCCTCGCTTGCAATTACTACTTCGGTTTATTTACTTTCTGAAAATGTAGGGTTCAGACAGACAGACAGACTGAAAGCAATTCTCTTCTTCCTTTCGTTGTCATAAAAATTCTTATGTATGAACTGACGGATCATTAATTTTAAATTTTACGATTCCTCTGCCAGCTACTGTTTGTGCGATTGTAAATTATGTTGCGATGCTCAATGGGTTTCTTCTGTTCTCTGTTTGTTATCGTCTGATCGACGGGCTACGACGGAATGAGAAACCTTAACTGCTGTTGATGCTCGCTCGGGTTCGTCCTCACAGCAGAAGGCCGAGTGAGGCATACGAAGGCTTTAGAAATCGTAATTTCCTTTCAAATGGGCGTGCTTTTGTGTTGAAAGCTTTTAGTTGGATATGTTATGAGCGAGTTTTTAAAGGTAAGGTTGTAACATGTCAGTAACATGGTTTTAAATGCATTTTTGAGATGTAGTTTTGACATATTTGTTAATTTAGGACCACAGAAGAGAAGAATCACACAATACACATTGCTTTGTCGAAGATGGGTCACCATAATATGATATATAATTGACTACACGTAAATAAGTGCCAACATACTAATTAATTCAATAGTGGTCGTAGTTTGACAATACAATTCCTCCAAATGAGGATTATATTCCAAGAATTTCGTAAATGGTATGTTGAATATGTTTGTATGTGTCTATATGAATATGCTTCGCTTTTCGGGATAGCTAACTATGGCCTCGAATTGCCACATTCATCGATCATTTTAGACACCTTACCTCCGGTATTGGTTTGCGTGCTCGGCTATGTTGAATTATAATTTTATTTATTTACGTCTATTGCGGCCCAAACAATACAATGTAACGTATTAAACGCCGACTCAGGCAAAGTAAATGTAATTAATTAATAATCAGAACGAATATTTGGCGTATGCTAAAAATTAAAAAATCATGCCTTGACAAATTCGTTTACCATGAGATTCACAAGTTTTCGAGACCAAAAGATAAAGAGTTCTTTCTTTTAATCTACGAATACTGGCATTCTTCGTATAAGATACACAAGCATTTAATCTTTGTCTATTGAATTTTAAATGAAAATATTTCTTACCACAGTACATACAAACAATATATGTATTCATACATATAACATCCATATATGTACATACGTTTATACTACATTGGTATGCTGCTAATAATAACCATAACCGAAGCTACGAGCGAACATGAAATTGGTTTATATAATTTTTGTCAAGTTTCTCGATCTCGATTTGGTCCGCTCCGAGAGACTATTTTAAAAAAAAATTCCGAGAAAAGTTTCAGGTTCAAAGTAATTTCGGTCAAGGAAACATTTGGATATTGAAAAAATTTCAAATTTTTCTGTGAGAATTTGTGTTGTTGTTGTTGTTGTTGTTTTTGCTCTTAGAATAAATAAATATAAATAACAAAATGTTGATGGAGGAATCTAAGCGGAACGTGTTGTGATTCGGTTTTGCTTCATCATGAAATCCAAACATTATTTTTGGCTGTTTGCGTTTCTGTTCTACATTCTAGTACATGACTTTGTTCACTCGATTTTGCCTTTAACAGCTGATCTTTGTCAAGAATATTTACAAAACTCACAACATAGGAACATATGGAGTAGGAAAGTTATGAAATGTTGAATGCTCGATACTTCATTTTGTTATAAGTAATTTAAAAGTAAATATCAGTCATTACCAACTATTATGGTATGCACAACTCATGCACAAATAAAAACAATATTAACTCCAAGAATATGTCGTTCATCTGAGTTCTCGCAGAAGTGTGTCCAATTGAAGAAAATAAATAGTTATTGTTATAATACGTTATTATTGCATTCGTGATTTACAACTGAAATTTTTTAATTTCGTGAAATGAATACGATTCATTGATTCATAAAACTCAGAGGAACCTTTAGACCCAAAGATCAATCGTTACCAACAAACGAACCAAAGATTTTAAATGTAAAGAATCTTTACTAAAGACATGTTCTTCCATTATATTTTTATTTGTGGAGAGGAGGGTTTGTCAGACAGCTTCTGTAAAATATTCGTAATCGGATTTACGAAACTTATTTAAATATTATGTGCACTCGTTTCATTATGTTCGATTCGATTCACTGGAGATCGTCTTCGTCACCAACATCATCATCGTCGTCGTCGTCACCAACATCATCGTCTTCTTTATTCTTTGGCTTTGTAGTTTATGTTTTGTTGGTGTCGCAAATTTGTCTTCTTCTCTTCGTTTGGTGATGGGGTGGATGTGAACATGCATGGGGTTTGCATTTTTACAACATTGACTGTTCTTCTCTCTCGACAGTTTCATGGCCTCTGCAATGAGACAAACTAGGCTGCTGAGACTGTTGCCATTTGGGCAGCAGCAGGGTGTCGCGGTATCAACTTGGTATCCCTTGTGTCGTTTCTTTTGCTTTTGTAGCGTGAAATTCCATTTTAGTTTTAAGATCGTTTGTTCCTCCTTTTCCTCTGGGGTTTTTCTTTGTTTTTCGTGTCTGAAGGGCATATAAGGAAATCAAATTTTCCATACAATATTTGGTGAGGACAAAGAAGAATAAAATATATTCAGAAACGGGATAAACATTTTCCCTATCCTTTGGCTTGTTAACCTTATCGATAACTCAGCAACTTCGGTTGACCTTCAATCGGAAGAGGTTCTTGTCTACAGTAGCAGAGAATAATTCTGCCGAGTCATGAGTATTCGTTTATTGACTTTCGTAAGTAATTGTCGTTTAATGAAAGCCGACAACAATTGCTGTCACTCTTCTTGGCATTGTTGTAGCACTTTCTTAGTTCTCTTACTTTGGTCTAATACAATTAAATGAATGTCAATTTAAGCGCTTGAAAGAAATGAGATGCACATTTGAATTCAAATCAATTTTTTATTCCCATTGATTGACCCGACCTTGGCTCTAATCGCCAATTAGATTATTTTGAATTGCTTATGCTTCACAGAACCAGAAGCAGAATCGTCGCTTACAAGCACTTGGCAGTAGACTATAAATTATATATCAAAATCTTACTTATGTACATATATGCATCAATCATGATTCATAAGAGTTTTTGGTTAGCATTTATAGAAACATTGCAAGAGTGTGGTTGAGGAGTAGATTCGAAACACTGAATATGTAATTTAATCGACTTTATTCTTTACGAATAATACATGTTACAACCCACACCCCAAATAATTCTCTCCACCCACCAATTTCACGTTCTGCAAATTTTGTTAATAGTCTATCGGTGTGTGTGTGAGCGTGTGTCGATGTATCACGTCTGCTGCAAAACAAAACAAAGCAAGCAGCACGGACAGAAAATTCTGCCCCCTACGGTGTAGGGTACGAAAAAGTCTGATCTGCTTCAAGTTGTTGTTATTGTTGTCTTCTTATCTGTTGTGTCGATCATTTCGCCGTTGCTGCTGAGATGCCACCACCACAAAAAGTATCATCCTGCTGCATTCCACAATTTTCTTTCTTTCATTATTTTTGTTTCACTTCGTTTTGCGTTCTTCAAGGATCATTCATGGATCTTTTTACGTTTTGTTGTTCGTCGTCGTCGTCGACGTCGACGTCGTCTTCGTTCGTGGATGTGGATCGTTTCTGGTCTGCGTAATTCAGTGGCTGTGGCCGAGAGAACGAACGAACGAAGGATGGAAGGAAGAAGCAGAAGACAAAAAGACTCAGAAAGAGCGAGCGGATCACACATTGAAATGCACGGCGTTGGAGCACATCTGGTCGGTTGGTTGGTCGGTTGTCGGTCTGTCTGTCGGTCGGTCGCGCAACACGAATTTCCTTTGCTTTTCCCCGCTGCTTCTCCGGAATTCGGTGTTTGGAATGACGGCGCGACGTGAAGAATTTAATCGCATTTTTAAGTGTTATCTCTGTTTTTTTTTTTTTCATTGTTCATATTTTTATTTTTCTCAACTGCTGGAATCTTTTTATTCTTTCTTCTGCGCTGCCGATGATTGTTCTTTATCTAGAAATATGTACCTTAATACTTGAAATATTGTTTTGCATCTATTTTCAATTCGAGCGAGAATGGAAACATAATCATATTTCGCTGTGATGCTCGCTTTTGTGAAAATCGGTAATTCTAATGATTCTTCTCACATTTACGTCATACGTTGGCCCTCATCTGCAATTGTATTGATTACCGAATCCCATTCTAATCCCAGGTAATTGATGATCATTGGCATTCAAAATCATTGTCTTGTCTGTTCTTGTATATGATCAGATTAACAGATCATTTTCAATTATCTTCGTTTATATCTACCAGCATCAATTGCTTCTTTGTGTTTTAATGTTGATTCTTATTTGTATATATTTAGTCATATTATTATTGTCTTGTTTACGAATGAATTTAATCACAAACTATGCTTTTGGTTTCCTTTCAGAACTATGCAACGCAGCGGTACAAGGTCGTCAACGGGCGATCCGATGCGCCCGAGTACCATCATCCAAAGCCGCCGATGGACCCGCCACCATCGGCATCGCCATCACCGTCGGTGGTGCCGCCCTCGTCCTCTCAAATGAACGGACACGTTCCGAAGGTTCCGTCCGTCCTCATGCCGCCAAAGCTCAATCGAAAGCACAGCATAGAACGTGAGCCCCTCAACTATTTGCGCTGCAGCCCGGCCCTCGACTCGGGAGCCGGCAGCTCGCGCTCCGACAGCCCGCACTCGCACCAGCCCGTAACGTGCGTCAGTCGCGCCAGCACCGGCCAATATTCGCCCTCTCCATCCAGCTTCAGCGATGTCGGCCCGCCAGCGCCGCCGCCGCGCAATCCCACCTCCTCCGCCTCGGCCACGCCGCCGCCGCCGCCCCCCACGAGCAAACTCTACCAGCGACGATCGCCGGCCACCACCCGACCGGTGCCGATCGCCTCGAATCCGACGCGCGGCACTTCGCCGGTCATCGCTCAGAATGGCATCAAGGCGCAGCAGCAGCTGTCGCAGCAGATGAAGGCGCTGAGTCTGTACCAGGCGGGCGGCACGGCAGGCGAGCCGCCGCCGCCGTATCCCATCAACACGGTGGTCGTGACGACGTCGGCGCCACCGCCCAGCTACAACGCCTCGATGCAGTCGCGCCAGTCGCCCACCCAGACCCAGTCCGACTACCGCAAGTCGCCGAGCAGCGGCATCTACTCGGCCACCTCGGCCGGCTCGCCCAGCCCCATCACCGTGACGAACAGTGCAATCCTGCCGCTGCAGGCGTCCTCGCTGCCACGGCCGCAGCCTTGGAGCGCTTACCAGACGCGCACGCAGCAGCCGATCATCATGCAGAGCGTCAAGTCGACCCAGGTGCAGAAGCCGGTGCTGCAGAACGCGGTCGCCCCGCAGTCGCCGGTGACCGCGTCGGCGTGCAACTCTCCTGTACATATTCTACCCGCGCCACCCTCGTATCCCCAGAAATCGGTTGCTGTGCAGCAGCAGCAGCAGCAGCAGCAACAACAGCAACAGCAACAACAACAGCAGCAGCAGCAACAGTCGCCGTTGCTTGCCGGCGGCGTGCCGACAACGATTGTGAAACCGCCACCGCCGGCTGTGCCGCAGACGCCGACGACTCCGCCGCTCATAGCGAGCGCTCTGAACGGCAGCGTGGTGAACAAACCGCTGTGCGTGGAGCCGCCGTCGTATGCGAAGAGCATGCAGGCGAAGGCCGCCCAACACCACCAGCAGCAGCACCAACAGCAGCAGCAACAGGACGTCTTCGCAGCGGCCGTGGCCGCCCAGCAGCAGCAGCAGCAGCAACAGTTGCAGGCCCAATTGCAGGCGGCGGCAGTGGCTGCGGCCGCTGCCCAGCAGAAGCAGCAGCAGCAGCAACAGCAGCAGGTGCCGGTCGGCAGTCGGCAACTCCCACCACCGCCCCCCTACCAGAGTACAAGGACGGCTGCGCTGACGCCGACGCAGCAGCAGGTGGGTCAAAACGAGAGCAACAATAATTTCGAGACCAAACTCATTTCGAATGCGAATGCGTCGGTAATGAACGGCTCCAATTTGAATGTACACACCAGCAACAACAACAACCAAATCACGAACAGCAACCTGGCCACCACGCCCCCCTTGCCGCCGTCGAAGAACAGCAGCGGAGGGGGCGGCAGCACCGGCACCAACAACTCCAACGGCGGTGCGAACTCCCCCGTGGCCTCCTCGTCTACGGGAGGAGCGGCACCGGGCGCGAAGGGCGAGAACTGCAAGAAGATCAAACACCAGTCGCCCATCCCCGAACGGAAGAAGGTCTCCAAGGAGAAGGAGGAGGAGCGCAAGGAATGCCGGATACGCCAATACTCACCGCAGGCCTTCAAATTCTACATGGAGCAGCATGTGGAGAATGTGATCAAGTCATACAAGCAGCGCACTTACCGCAAGAATCAACTGGAAAAGGAGATGATGAAGATTGGGCTGCCCACCCAGACGCAGGTGGAGATGCGGAAGATGTTGAACCAGAAGGAGAGCAACTACATCCGTCTGAAGCGGGCGAAAATGGACAAGAGCATGTTCGTGAAGATCAAGCACATCGGTGTCGGCGCATTCGGCGAGGTGACCCTCGTCCGAAAAATCGACACCACCAATCATTTGTATGCCATGAAGACGCTGCGCAAGGCCGATGTGCTCAAGCGGAACCAGGTGGCGCATGTGAAAGCAGAACGTGATATTTTAGCAGAAGCCGATAATAATTGGGTTGTTAAGCTATACTATAGTTTTCAGGATAAGGACAATTTGTATTTTGTGATGGATTATATACCAGGTATTTTATTTTTACATCTTCTCCTTTGTCCCAATTTCATTAACACATTCTTTTTTGTCTCTGTTAGGTGGCGATCTCATGTCGCTCCTGATTAAGAAGGGAATTTTCGAAGAACCTCTGGCCAGGTTCTATATTGCGGAGTTAACGTGTGCTGTAGAAAGTGTTCATAAAATGGGTTTCATTCATAGGTAAGGGAATTTTATTAATATTGAACTTATTTAAATTAACCATGTTTGTTTACGATTTAAGGGACATAAAACCTGACAACATACTCATCGATAGAGATGGCCACATAAAATTGACTGATTTCGGACTCTGTACCGGTTTCAGATGGACTCATAATTCAAAATACTATCAAGAGAATGGTGAGCAAATAAGAACAGAAGAAAAAAATGGTGTGAGAATTTTTGTAACTGTCGAAATTTCCCTTCTAACCAATTTTAGGTAATCATTCGAGACAAGACTCAATGGAGCCGTGGGAGGAGTTCTCGGAAAATGAGCCAAAACCAACGGTCTTGGAAAGGTATGCATTTTAGAGTTAATAAACTTTATTCTTATATACTAAAGTCACTATTAATATCCTGTAGAAGAAGAATGCGTGATCACCAGAGGGTTTTAGCACATTCTCTAGTGGGAACTCCGAACTATATTGCACCCGAAGTGCTGGAACGCAGCGGATATACGCAATTGTGTGATTGGTGGAGCGTCGGTGTCATTCTGTATGAGATGCTTGTGGGGCAGCCACCGTTTCTGGCAAATACTCCAGTGGAAACGCAGCAAAAGGTATTCCTCGCTGTGTGATAAGTTTCCCAATTATTCGTATACTTATTTTGTAATTTTTGTCATTGCATTGCAGGTCATTAACTGGGAGAAAACTTTACACATACCATCGCAGGCGAAATTGACACGCGAGGCCACCGATCTTATATGTCGATTATGTTCCTCGGCGGACAAGCGACTGGGCAAGAAAGCGGACGAGGTCAAGGCGCACGATTTTTTCAATGGAGTCGACTTTGCCGATATGCGTAAGCAAATTGCTCCTTATATTCCAAAGATTGAACATCCGACGGATACATCTAATTTTGACCCAATCGATCCCGATAAATTGCGATCGAATGATTCGAATTTGAGTGGCGACGATCTGAACGATTCCGATAAACCGTTTCATGGTTTCTTCGAGTTCACATTTCGGCGATTTTTCGATGATAAACTTAATCCTGATATGATGGATGATCAAGCGCCAGTGTACGTATAGATTTGTTGTATGGCATGAAATGTGATGGGATGGGATGGTATAGTATGGTATGGGCCAAGGGAAACATAATAGTCAAATGTCTTAATAAACTTTAAGTGATGTTACACAAAGATAGTAACATTTAAGTCATATACAAATGAGCTTAAATTGTGTCACAAACAAAAAAAATCCTATCAAACTAAACCTATCTTCAATAAAACGTAGTTTGAACGAACAAATATAAAACACCTATTTATCGTCACCCACCGCTGTTAAAATGTTGCAAAAAAAGAAATTGAATTAAAATTCTATAGTTTCAAACTTAATTTAGTAGGTAGAAAGGAGAAGAAACCACGAATGAATGAATATATATAAACTATATATATTTAAATAAACATTTTAGATTATAGAATAAGTTCTTTTTTTTTTTTGTAATAAATATTCCTAAGTTTTATAGTTTAATTTGTTTGCCAAAAACTTTGAAAACTGTTTAAATTGTAATGAATTGTTGTGGCTTACACATTACATTATTATAATTTATACGCAATGAACTGAATTAAATGTTAATACAATATTTAAAAGTCATGTTAATTCGATTAAAATGTGCATACCTCTAACACGTGTGTACTGTTGTTTTTTATACAAATGTATATGAAGTTTGGAATTCGAAGTTTTTCGACACTTCATCCGGAGCTTCGTGTGAGATATTCTCTAAAGTAGACCAATAAACAACGATTTATTTATTCAAAATTCGTAAGTGTTAGCATATCATTAAGATTTTCTTATTGGTGCTTCAAATATCAATGAATATACGCTCATACTTTAACAAATTTTCTTCGAATTTAATACAAATATGGAGCTTGAACTGTACTTGCTATTGACCATGTTTATGAAATTGAATTGAAATTTTCTCAGAGCAACTTAATTGAATCTATCTCAGCAGGCTGGATAGAAATCAAAGAGAAAACTAAGAAATGAACTACATGTAATGAGAAAAAGATCTTTAATCAATCAATATGTAAATCCCTAACTAACTGACCAACGGTGGCCTTAGAAATTCTAAACATAACTCACTGAAAGAAAATCTATCTATCAACACCAATATCTACCATTATGCTAGCCATATAAGCTGGTCTTATAAGTCTTTCTTGTGCCATGCGGACGGAAGCCTCCTCCTACTTTCTCGCATGAGCCGAACGAACGAACCTATTGCGAGCACGGAAAGAATCTGCTCACTTGACAAGTCTTTGTTTGTTGTTTAAATGCCTTATTAAGAACAAATTACTTTAACAAAAACACAGTAACTATTTAATATACATATAACTATATAACTGATAATGTAACAAACGAAATTTTATATAATCAAAGGGAAGAAATGAAATGCAATATTTATTTACTTGTTTAATTTTAACCCAAATCAATAACAAAACCACAATAACAACTGAAAGTAGTAAGTTAAGGATGATGAACTAAGTAGTTAAGCGAAAACAACCGATATATTTAATATAAAATCTCTATTCTAGTAAAAAAAACAAAAAAAATAAATTTTTTACTCACTGTTTTCTGTTTATCATAATAATAATTAGTTAACAAAATTAGCACACGTTTTTAAAATCTAATATTGTTTTCTTTTAGTTTTATTTTATGTTTGGACATACTTTTCATTTGTATAGTTAGTTTAAATAATTATGAATTTAGTAAATATTAAACAAATTGATGAATTGATTAATAACAAACAATATGTTTTACTTGTAAATCTTCAACAAATATTCTCTACTATATGTGTACGATTAACTATATAATGATTTTTAAATTTAGTAATTGTTGTTCTACTATTTTATCATTTCGTTGTGTATAAATGAAAGATGAAGTGATGGAAATTTCTATATAAATGAAAAATATAAACAATTTCAAAAACATTACACCTTTGGGTCTTCTTTCTGTCTTTTTTTAATTTTCAATCGTGTTAAATCAAAACCGTGTACAAAAAAGACCGTGTAAAAACAGAATTAGTACGTTTTGCGCATCACATACTTTTTTCAAATCTACTTCGGAAATTTGTCGCCTACTCCGATTTTTGCCGTCTACTACGCCGCTCTTTACTACGATTTCCGTTTCACAACATCCAAACCCAGATTGATAGTCAAGATTTCTTTCATAGGCAAAGCAAGTAAATTCGGTTAAAAGCCAAGTCATGGCGCGAGGTTCGAAATCATATTCACGCGGCTACAAACGCTGTGGCCAAGCACGGGGCGGATTCGCAAATGGTCGAGCTGCTTCGACTCCGGCACCACCGCAACTCGTTGCGTTCGCCCACTTCAGCCACGCCTGTCTGGAGGACCTGATCTGCCGCGTCGGCTTGAATCAGGTGCCCTACTTCAACGCCCCCGTCTACTTGGCCAACCGGGAGTGCATCGGAAAGGTGGATGAAGTCTTCGGCACGCTGACGGATTTCTCAGTTTCGGTGCGTCTGGTGGAGCCCAAGAGAGCCAACCTGTACAAGGCGGGCGAGCAGTTCTTCATTGAACCGGTGAAATTGCTGCCTATGGCCAGATTTTTACCAAAGGCAAAGACGGATTTGAAGCCGAAGCCGAAGCAGCAGAGGAAACGTAAAAAGGCGAATCAGTCCCAATGGAACGGAAGAGCAGAGAGAGGAAGAGGTTTCAACAATCGTCGTCGAAGCGGTTTCAATTTTAATACAAAAAAATGAATTTGTAATAAATTAAAAATCTTTCATAAATTAAAATATTATAATTCATAAATTAAAATTCCACAAAAATGGAAAAAAATGTTGAAGTTGAGTTGTTTGTTGCTGGCAACGAAAATATTAGTAAGCGCCGACTTACCGAATTAAGATTTCAAAAATCTATGTGATGAGCATATTTACTCTGTCGTTCACTAGCCAAACTACTGATGGTTTTGTGGATCGTGAGTACTCGTTACAAGCAAATCTTTGCAGTTTGTTTGTAGTGTACTTGCGCAACAAAAGGTTTGTGTCAAATGTGTTTCGTTATGGATTTAGCTGGGACACAAACACAAACAATTGCTCTTTCCTGGCAAACGGTGGAACAACGAACACGAAAAAATTTATAAAAGGCCCTATGAGAATGTTCACAACGCGATTCGAAATGTGACGCGAAATACGAACAAATTTGAAAAGTTGAGAAAGAAAAAATGTATTTATCGCACGTTTTCGGAATTTCACCCCACTGTGTGCTGTGTTCGTTGTGAACGCGACCGAAGAGAACTCTCGTATGGGTGGATTTCGTCGTGGCGTTGAACATACCCACTATTGTCATTCTGTAACAGGGCTAATGCGCCCAACATTTTTGACCGTAGAGAAAATATGTGAAAAGTGAAGTGATAAAATTGGATAAACTTTAGCCAAGAAATCCAAATTCGTTAAAAAACCTGCCATATTGGTTGTTTTTATAGTAAATCTGGTAAGAAATTAATTGCATTTGACAGCTTACGAGCGGAGAGAACGGCGATTTTTTGTTTGTTTACATTTTTCTTTGGCTTCCCTGAATGACTGATTTTGCCTTCCCTGAATTTGAATCAGAATTGTCGTCCATCAGCAGTTGTGTTTCGTGATGATTTGTTATTCCATAAAAAAACGATTAATTGTCGAATAAAATACTAATTTTAACTGAATCGACGATGGACATGGAGAAGTACTCACTGCAGTCCATTAGGCAGGACTTGATCGACACGAATTTGCAAGCGAAGGCCATCATACAAGTAAGGATAGAATGAGCCTACGTCATCAACATCATCATCATTGATTCTAATGGCAATACTTTGTTTGATCGCAGGACATACTCACATATCGCGGCTCCATCGGGGAGTTGGAGACTTTGAATGAAGCCGGACGCTCCAAGTTGGCGGCTCTGCGGAAGAGCATCGAACGCTTGGACGACTGGGCCCGCGATGTCGGCGACCCGGAGCTGTCGAAAGAGGTGGACTCGCACCGTGATCAATTCTCGAAAACATTGCAAGCGTTCCGAAAGGCCAACGTTGCGACCATGCTGGAAATCGAGAAGGCCAACCGTGAGGAATTAATGGCCATTACGGGTGAAAGTGATTTGCGAAAACGAACGACTGCCGGCAGCCGCCACAACCGCGGTAGCCTTGTGTCCCAAGAAAATAACGTGACAGAGAAGATGTTGGCCATTTCAAGGCATCTCTCCGAGACCACGCAAAAGAGTGCCATCACTTTGGAAACGTTGGTCGCCTCGTCACAGAACGTCGAAGCCACAGGTGGTGAGCTCCACAATACAG
The DNA here is from genome assembly GCA_017309665.1 of Coelopa frigida. Lineage (NCBI taxonomy): Eukaryota > Metazoa > Arthropoda > Insecta > Diptera > Coelopidae > Coelopa > Coelopa frigida. The sequence continues at coordinate 12,027,007 of CM029561.1, read as the reverse complement.
CGGGGACGATTTCGCAGTCTGGGAAGTTGTTGAAGAAGTACGGGCGACGTGAGTGCACCGACAAAATGCTGTTGTTCTTTGCGTTCGTATTCTTTTTATCGTGTGTCTTTTATATTGTTCAGAAGAGGCTGTTTTAGAGTAACTAAAAGTCGAGGGAAACTACGAGAACTGATTCTTAGAAAAATTTTACGTGGACTATGATAGATGACAATTTTTTTAGAAATACGATCAGTTACATTCTAAGATAGGGCAAAGATATTAAAAATTTACTATTTTGGTTGAAACGACGTATTGTTTTTATGTTGTTTGAATATTAAGTAGAAACAAGTTATAGAATATATTCGTCCATTGCACAAACGAAATTAATAAATAATATATGAAAACTATCGAAGGTCAATAGATTATGTTATCGTTTTAAGAACTATCCTATCTTTAACTATTCCAAAGCCAGCAATTGCAATTAAATTTCATAAAGTTTATGAGCTTATTATATTATTCTTATTACAACAGTAGAGTGTAAGTTAATTGCTTAAATTTATTAAATTGTATGAAATACACTAGAATTAAATAATATACTGTTATATTACATGATTAATGTTGTCTTAATTAAAATCACAACGCAATAACTTAATTGTAAAAACATAACTTAAAGTAAAATCAACTTTAATAAGGACACCGCGGAACTCCGCCTGGATTTGTAAAACCGTTCGTATTCACCAGACGACAGATATCTTTGTACGACTTCTGTCTTTGTTGACGCACAGGTTGCTGATAGGGCCGAGGATTATAATAAGGTCCGTTACTAGATCTACCGTAGTTCTGTGGAGAATTATAGTTTCCGAAGAGCCAATCCAACACGGGACTCCCGAAGGCCATCATTGCGAAACCGAGAAATAGTACAAAGAAACAAATCGACTTCATCGCTTTGTTTTTGTATTGACCGTTTGCTTGAATAGAGATGGTGATTGCAAAACTCTGATGCTCTGATGGATGCTCACTGTAGCAGCTTCACAATTGAACTGTGAAGAGCAAGAAACGAATTGATTTCCATCGTATCTGTTGTATTTACGTTGGTTGGAATTTCATGAACAAAAGCCTTGCGATGGTGGGGGCAACGACAACAAGGTCACGTTGATTAGCTGTGAAACAACAACAACCACTGTATTTCCTAAATGGAAATAGGCGTTGCGGAAAAGTTCACTATTTATTGCCATTTGTGAACATCGATTAAAGCGATAATAAGTGGTTCTATTAAAGTTGTTTGTTTCTATATAAAAACAAAAAGAAAGCATTACTTTTAATGCTTCGCTAATGTTGTCGGTGGTTTTTCTTCCGGCTTTCGCAAAAAATATTCTCAAATCAACAGTGTTTGTGTATCCGCTTTTGCTTCACGAAGATGGCTTTAATTTAATTAAATTCTCAAAGATAATAATGAAGTTAATGGTAATGGTTGGTTTTGTTTACCTTTTATTTAACCTTCCCTGGTTAATTGATTTTGCGAGTTTTGTTTTGTTTACCTTTTATTTAACCTTCCCTGGTTAATTCATTTTGCGAGTGATTACTCGCTGACATTTAAATAAAGTAAACAGCTGTTCTTTTACTTCAAACTTCGTCGGCGGCGGCTTTTTTTTTGTTTACGAAGGAAAGTAATTAAATTTAATAAATTGAAAAACAGGATTAAAGTGTTTTAAATAAAATCAATTTAAAAAATAAAAAAAATTACCTGAAATAAAATGGGACGCACGCAAGAAGTGGTGGAAGAGCTGAAGGCCTTCTTCAAAACACACAATAAAATCAGAGAGCAGAAAGCACACACATCCAAGGTCGGGACTTGTTTTCCTATATTTGGTCCACAAATCGAATGTTAATGTTGTAAATAATCCAGGTACATTCTGTGGGCTGGAGTTGCGACGGTCGGCGCTTGGCTTCCGGATCGTTTGACAAAACCGTGGCTGTCTACACATTGGACCGCGAGCGCCTGGTGAGTTCGATGACTGTTCGACATTCGACAATTGATTAAACTTACTTTGATTTGCAGAGTAAAGAAAACACATATCGTGGCCACACTGGGTCCGTGGATCAATTGTGCTGGCACGCGTACAACACCGACCTGTTGAGCACGGCCAGCGGCGACAAGACGGTTCGCATATGGGACATTCGGTCCGGCAAGTGCTCCTCGGTGACCAACACGAAGGGGGAGAACATCAACATCACTTGGTCGCCGGATGGCAAAACAATCGCCGTGGGAAACAAAGAGGACTTGGTTACCTTCATCGACACGCGAACAAACAAAATTCGCGCCGAAGAGCAATTCAACTTCGAGGTGAGACTGAAGGACCATTTGCTTTAGGTTTATTTTCTATATCCATATTCGTTTCACCTAGGTCAATGAAATCGCTTGGAATAACACCAGCGACATGTTCTTTCTCACTAATGGTCTTGGTTGCGTGCACATACTCAGTTATCCTGGCTTGGAGTTGCAACATGTTCTGAAAGCCCATCCTGCCACGTGCATTTGCATCGAGTTCGATCCAACAGGTGAGTGCATTTGTTATTTTGAATTTGCAGTAATCATAATAATGGAATTATAGGGAAGTACTTTGCCACGGGTTCTGCTGATGCACTTGTTTCGCTCTGGGACGCCAACGAGTTGGCTTGTCTTCGAGTGCTCTCGCGTTTAGATTGGCCCGTGCGCACAATTTCCTTCAGCCATGATGGCAAATTAATTGCGTCAGCGAGTGAGGATTTGCTAATCGACATTGCGCACACGGAAACTGGGGACAAGGTCGCCCATGTCGGTGTCGAAGCAGCCACATTCACTGTGGCCTGGCATCCAAAGCAGTATTTGCTGGCATATGCATGCGATGACAAGGACGGCTGTGATCGACGACGTGAAGCTGGTAATTTAAAAGTTTTTGGTTTCTCGGAATAAAGAAATATTGTATTGTATAGACTAACATTTGAATAAAAATTGAAAATAAGGTTACTTATAAATTACAACTTGATATTTTCTTTAAGGTATTTTTCAGTACATACATCTTATTATTAGTACTTAAACTGTTTGTTGACTAAAAAAAAGGTTAAAACATTGAAAAACATGACAAGACCAATTTCTATGTCGTTGACTCTTCAGATCACCTTTTTTTCATGAATCAGTAGAGGTTCCGATTGCTATCATTTCGTGTCTGGGCGTCGCATAAAGGCCGCATAGGACGCAATGAACGTGAAGCTGCTTGAGGTCACTGAATGTGTGAATGACTAGACATACACAGGTTGTAAACCCTTCGTTATCCGAATTCTATCGTCTGTTGGAAATTTTTGAAGTCTCTGAAGGGCTCTCGTGGTGGGGGTGGCCACTTCAAAGCTTTCCTTTACCCATTATGTGATGTTATTTATGTTCTGAGCGGCTATCTCGTTATCGCCATCACGTGACACTATTGATCAAGTCATTAAACTAAGTAGTCCATTATTATTCTCTACGAAAGAAATCCGCACCCACTCTCTCCACACCGAGCTAAAATTGAGAACCAACAAAATTGTCAGAAATCGGAATCAAGGGAGGGAGAAAAGAAAATAAAAATCACTTGTGCCTTCGGGACAAAGGACGGGCATTTCTTTGCCTTTCATTTACTCGATTTTCCTTCTTCTTTTTCCATCGACCCGTAATGGGACAATGGCACAAGCCAGCAGCTAAACTATTCCATCTGTCTGTGAACTTTCAACCGACATTTCTCAGGCGCAGCCATTTAAAATGGTCCTCGAGTCCATGATACCCCATCGAATCCACCCCAATCCCCCTCCCTCAGTCACACATTCGGGTCCTTGAGTCTGCGTAAAGAAATCACTTCGTCGCTTCGCCTTCCGTGTCTGGCCTCATTGTTCATGTCTTGGCGGGTTTCTTCAGATTCGGATTCAATTTAGGAGCACTTGATGGTGACCCGTCCCGTCTGCTTCGAAGGCATTCGAGAGGGCGGCGCCTTCGCTATTGAATTAAGAATATCATGTGCAATGACAAGACTTAAGTGGACGGAGTGGTGTGCAGAGAGAGAGAGAGAGAGAGAGGAGAGGGAGGGAGAACATGAGAGACACAGAGAGAATGAAAAGTAAATAGAACGGACAAAGGGAATTTTTAGAGTTTTTTCTACTCAGTTCAACGGGTGCCACCTGCGGCTGCTGCAAACTTCGTCCTCAAGAGTTCCATTGTCTTCTCTTTCTCTCGCTGCTTTCTTCTCTTTTCTCTCATCTCCCTTCTATTCTATCCTGTCTATCTTATCTTCTCAACTTCCTGTTTGATTGCGGAGTAGTTTGTAAAAATATCAGCTGCAGGTAATTGACTAAAGTTTTGTCCATCAGAATCGGAGTCGACAGTTCCAGCAAGATAAAGTTAATGCCATGCGATTTATCATGAGGAAGGATTCCCGAGGACAATTGAACGAAAGTTCGCGGGACGGGGACAAGGGGAGGACTGCGGTCACCAACTGTTGTCTGGATGACGAGCCACGACGACGACGACGTCTGTTGCAATTGCAGAGACCCAGAGCTTATAGATGAGGAGCTTGCAAAGTTACATCGAACTAATGGGCGTGTCCAATGAGCCAGGTGCATCAGTTGCTTCGGTTGCAAACGCCGCCATTAAGCCACCGGTCATTAGGCCACCTTAAGTTTCTGGAATTCCTTGATTCCCTAATTGCCATCGAAGGTGGCGGATGGCGCCCATTAGAGAGGAGTATGATGCTTTGATCCTCGTGCATCTTCATTTCAGGCACAGGAGTTCTCAGTAGCGTGCTCACACATACATAGCTATCGATGTGTGTGTGTGTGTACTCTTGTGTTGTCTGTCCGTCTGTCGGCGACTGTCATAGATGCACATCAATCAGCTGCTGATGCTTTTGTGCTAGTAGTAAAGTAAAGTGAGCTCCAACTTGGTGGTTTATGCAAGGTTGGGAGCCTGTCTGTGTGAATGATTGTATGTGCGTTTGAGTGATTGTGTGCGCCTTTGAGTGAGTGTGTGTGTGAGTATGTGCGAAGCGATGCCAATGTATTCAAAGTGTTTGTTTGTCAAGGATATGAATCTTTAACATAGTTTTGACATCCCGTGCAATTTCTTGCAAGTTGTTCGTGTGAAATTATGCGACGTTGCCGACAAGCGGTTACACCAACAAAAACGAACACACACACATACACACCAAGCGATGACAGACAGACGGCGGACGGACAGAGAGACAGACAGATCGAGCAGGAAGCTCCTTCGACATGAACATTGTTGTCGGATTTGTAACGTTTCATCACTGTCAGCCTCGCTACCGAAAGACATCGTTTCCCCGCATCGCTTCGGCCACTTGAGCGACGGCAGGGAGTCATGAGAGTGTGTGAGTGTGTGTGTTTGCGGCAGGTGAGATCCATCGGTCAGCAGGGTTTCCGCGGGGATGGGGATTGTGTTTAGAACAGCGATTGCGATTGGGCGCGTGGCGTATGAGGAACCTTTCCTGGCTGCAGCCGAGTCGGAGTCGAGTCGAGACTGAAGTTTCATTCCTGGAGAAGAAGGAGTGAGGGACAGAGGGAGAGAAATACAGAAGGAGAGTGATAAAGAGAGAGGGATAGAGAGAGAGAGAGAGGGAGAGAAAGGAACAAGACCTGCTCATTTTGACGCCCCGCAGCCCGTTGTTGTTGTGAGCTCGCAACATATGCGAAAATAAGTTCAGATCCACCTCGTTCAGCCGCCTCTTGAGTGCGACTCCCGGAGGTATTGTTTGCAGAGGACAACGATGTGGGCGGATGGAGATAGGGGGCAAGGGGGCGTGGCGTGACGTTGCTGGATTTTGCTCCGGGACTTTACGACGCTACGGCTGGATGCAATTTTTCGCCTTTGACAACTTCAAGCAGCGCTCAACGTCCTCGTTCTCGACCGTCGACGTCGAAGTCGTCGTCGAAGCCAACGTTGAGTCGGGTCGATATCGACTTTGGCGCTGTCGTCCTCGATGGTGGTCGGGGTATAAAGCGCAACGGTGATCAAAATTTATTGCATCATCTGCGAGCGGCACCCATCGAAAACACTGCACGTGCACACAGACATATTGTGTGTGCGTGTGTGAGGAACATTAATTTAACGATCTCATTAAGGATCTACAAGGCATCCTTAAAATCCAACTGCTTTCGCCGCTGCAATTAATTCCGAGCACATTCTCCTCGGAGTGGTCCCCGGAGCCTTCGGTGCAGCTCCTCGAGCGCCACTGAAAAATGGGTCCAGAGGGAGGAGAGATGGAGGTTGTTGAGAAACGGGGTTTTTGAGCAGCTCCATACATCAACAATAACCTTTCGATATTGCTTTTGGGAGCGGGGGAAACTACTCAGGTGGGCGATAGAAGGAAAGAGAGAATGAGAGAAGTTCTGTGGTCTTAGATTCCCGAAGATGGCTCTCGTCCAACTTTAGTTCAACTTCTACTCTACGCTGCCGACCTCAGGGCAAAGAAAAAGACACTCTTTCGCTTCTTTCCGATAAAAAGTTGTAAAAACTTTCCTCAAATCGCCGTTAAATAAACTGCTTCGTTGGCCAACTGAGGGTCGCCGATGGCCACTGCACGAACTCTTAAATCACAATCACAATTTAAAGCTTCCGGAATGGAAAACATCAGGAAGGCGAGGGCGATTTGGCGAGGCGAAATCACGTCCGACCGCCAGAAGTGGAAGCGTGACGAGGTGGGTGGGGTGAGGGGTGATCGAAATGGGGAGTGAGAAACTTCTTGAGACAAACGTTGGTATCACAGGGAGCTAACAATGGAATAACAACAAAGGTAATAACAACAATACTGTGCAACAACAACAACGAATAGCCACCACATCAATATCGACAACATCCCTCAATCGTAATGATATCAGGAGCAATGGTGAATTTCACCAAACAGAAACCGCATTTGGAGCATCGAAATATCCATCTCCGGGCGGCGAGACGGACGATATCCTTCGACGCCAACATTTGTCGCTTATCTGTGCATATATATATATGTGTATGTCTCTAGAACCCCCCTCCCCTTCTTTCCACCCCACATCACCACATGAAACTTCAAATCGTGGTCTTCGGCGGAAAGTTCGTCTTCGGTTCACTTCATGCTGCATGACACCAATTTATAGATATATTCGTCTGTGTATATACACACTTGTATGTGTGTGTGTGTTTGGCAAGTAATACACGCCGTGATACACACATACTCTCTCACACTCTGACTTCAGCGCACGTGTTGGCTGAAGTGGTTTGAGCCATTTTAAATAGTTTTGGCTTTTACGCAGCTCCGTGTTTCGTCCCTTCGTCCTTTGCCAAAAAGGACCCTCGTTCTCAAACTGTTTGTTGTTTATTTTGGTTGGTTGTTTTTGTTATTATTACTATTGTTGTTTTTGTTTTTGTCGATATTGTTGTTGATATTGTTTGTGTTGTTGTCTCTGTGGTCTTTAATGGACTCGAGAATGCTTAGAATTTAATGGACTGCGGACGACTTTCGGCTCCTTAAACATCTAAATGCAGATGTTGTAGTAGTAGTAGTATGAATTGTTGTTGTTTTTGTTGCTACTGTTGATGATAATGTTTATCTGCGCATGAAGTTTAATCCTTCGAACGCGTCCACGAGTCCAAGGGATTCCAGCCATCACGACTTTTGCACTATTTACAATATTTAAGCCAAGTTAAAGAAAACAACTGCGAATTTTCTTCACACTTGACTTTGCATCATCCTAGCTTATCTTGGGACAGAATCCATCTGCTATAAGTTCGTTTCAAACCCACGTCAGATGTCGTTAGTTTAAAGTTCGTGTGTCCAAGATCCAGAAATGCACTTTTTTACTCTATTATTTTAATCATTATTTTGATTTATTTAAGCAAGTGGAGAAATTAACTCATATAGTGTTCTCTTCTGCAGTGTTCGAATGGTCACATATCGATGGGCATGTTTTGACTTTCAGTCTCAGTCGATGCAGCCTCTCAACGGTTCGGGGTCCTTTTGTAGGCCACGTTGTTTGCGAGACTTGATGGAGTTCTACAGAAGTCCGAACTCTAACATGGAATGTCCTTACCTTACTTACCGTAGTCCTTGCAGACATGTTTGCCTCGTACCCGCTCTTATTGCTGTATTTGCTCCACTCTCATATTATAAAAGGAGTCGTGAGAGAGACAAATAGAGCGCCGCGAGAGCAAAATCATGGTCGCACTCTCTTGGCTGAATAAGAGGTGAATGGGGTGGAAAAAAAATATATCGCAAGCGACATTTTTATCGCATGCTACAAATGGCGAGGAAGAACTTGGAACGAAATCGGTTTCAAGATTGAGTGGAAGTCAAATTGTGGATGAAATTCGTTTTAATTTCAAAAAAATGAAAATGGATTCGTAAAAATTTAACCGGTTTTTTTTTAATTCAAAAAATGATAACTGACCGTTTAGAGTTGGAAAAATTAAAGCCGACTGAATTCAAATTAAAAAAATAAAACCAATTTCTATTTACGGATTTCTACCTAACGATCAAGGACATCTTTTCGCGATATTTGTCAGACGTCGGCCACCCTAGGAAAAAGAGTCTCCAGACAAAACAGAATCTCCAGACAAAAAAAGATTCTCCAGGCCAATTGGATGCGGAGCTGTCGCAGAAATCATTTCGGTCCATCCTTTGTTTTCTTTCGACTCACTCGAACAACCTCCGTCAATCTCCATCCAAAGGACGAATGCAAAAAGCCAAAGAATACAATTTTTCGCCAAATAAATTCGCCCCCGCCCCATCGCAGTAAAACTTTCGCTCCCCTCTCTTCCCCTTTATTTTCGTCGGAATTTCTGCGAAGCCATTAATTGCGACAATGTAAACAATAGAAACTTTTTGACGGCATCAAATGAATGAGACGGCGAGCCAAACGTGCGACAGAATGCGAAAGAGACAAAGACCAACCTATCAACCGACAGATAGAGAGAGAGGGTAGGGAGATAGATATTGGAGAAGGAGAGAAGGGAAAAAGGGTGAGAAAAGCAGGGGAAGAGAAAGAGAAAGGGAAGAAGAAAAAGTGATAGAGAAGGGCTTGAGGAGGACGTGGAGGGCTCTGAAGGGCGTAATTGAAAGTTGAAACAAAAGTTTTACGATGTTTTGATGGAAAAAGATTCGTTCGAAGCGAGATGAATGGGCATAAAACGAGAGAAGCTGCTTCCGAAAACGTTTTCCCTCAGCCCCACAATCGCTCCGGGTGTTGGAGGTGAGTCAGAGGAGGAGGGGGAGAGGTTGAGAAGGAGACGGAGAGTTTTACTTATGATGTCACTTCGCAGTCATTTGTTCGTCATTGTGAGGGGCCTTCCAAGGGGGCAGACGTGAAAGGATCAACACTTGTTGCCGCGGAATTCGATGGAATTCAAAGTAATTGACATTGGCTTTGTGCGCTATAAAGCGAGAGAGATGAAGAAAGAGACAGGGACACGGAGAACAGATCCGAGAATCACTTGAATTCTCTCAGTGTAATATTATCGGAACCGTCGGTAACTTGGCTCTTTAATGACAATAACTTTGATCGAAGCTCTTGATTCCGAAACAAACTCACGCAGCCTCATCTCAACTGAAAGAGACAGAGAGAGAAGGTGAGACATAGAGAGAGATAGGTAGAGATAGATAGAGAGAGGAGAGGTGGTAAGAGACTCAAACAATTACCGATAGCAGACTTGCTATCCGACAGATAAGTGCTTGATAAGAGCGAGAGGATGAGTGAGAGGGACGGACAGACTTGTGTACACAGAACAAAACACAGACACATTTCAAGTGGTGAGAAGGGGATGAAAACGGCGAGATGACTGACAGAAAGGGGGATTGAGAGAACTGACGCTGTTGAGCTGGTTGGTGGACTTGAAGTGAGCCAATAAATCTCTGGTTTGTCCCGACATCCGTCAGATAAAGCAAGTGCGGAAGTGAGTCCACGTCCACCTTCACTCGCCATCGATTCTATTCTCGACATCGTCCTCGGTCCTCGTCGAAAGTCCTTCGTTTTGAAGTCTCGACTCCTCCTCGACTTCGATATTGTCTTCCGTTCGAAGTCCGTCCTTCACTCCGAGTTCTCGTCAGCCGCCTTCCTCAACGTCCTCTCAAACTGCGACAATGTCGACGACTATGATATCCTTCGTCGAGTGACAGACAGCCATTATCTTCCAGAGCATGCAGATGGACATTTCCAGTAGCACGGACATCGAGCACAAATGGCAGTCAAGCGATTTGAATTCGCTTCATCCACTTGCAGTTTGACAAATCTTGTTCCATGCTAAGCGATGTCGCGGAGAATTTCCATATCACGATACAATCACTATGTAAAATACTGGAATATACTTATCGGAGATCTTTCCGACAATCAGCCTCGACGACATTTGACTGAAATCACAATCGAATAGCGAGTGGCCATCGATAACGAGAGTCGAGTTCCGTGTTAATTTTACCACCAAATCGCAATGTTGGACGATCACAGGAAAGAAGTTAAGGTTTGGGGGGATTGCGAAGGATTTTCGTCGACTTCGTTGGAAAACGACAAGTTATGAATCCATTTCCTGGCTTACGTTGGCCTTATCTCCAGTCTCCTCTAAACATTTAACTGAATAAATTGAAAATTTCTGCGAGAGCCAAAGTAGAAGCAAAAACAAAAACCACAGGTATTCCCAACGAATGACGGAATGGGAACAATCAACTGAGAAAGAGCGACTGAATTCGATGCGAGAAAGCAGGAGGCAAGATCGTGCAAACTCTCCTCTCTCTCTCTTCGCGGGAGTGAGAGTGAAAGGAAAGATGGGAGTTTGTCGTGATATTCTGAGAAATGTGGCTAGAGCTGGGCTGAGTTGCGATGGGCTTTGTGACGAAGTCGTTCGGATGCAGCGAATCGACCCTTTCATCCACGACCTAGTTTCCATTTACCTGGTAGATGAACATAGCCAACAATAACAAGAACAGTACCACAAACTCCTCGGAAATTCAGTATAATCATGAAGGCATAACCATAAAATCCAACGACGACCAACGTGGTTTCCGCATCATGGTGCTCTGACTGTGTGAAGAATGTGTGGAAGAATGTGTGGAGCAACTCCTCGGGATCGCATTAACGACGACCGAGGGGGGGGGGGGGGTACACACAGAGAGTCGATGGAATTTATCACCACAACAACGAGACAATGACCATTCGTTCGTCGTCGTAAATAACCGAGCGAACGACGATTATCACAAGGGAACAGTCTGAGAGAAAGAGAAAGAGAGAGGAGTAAGAGAAAGAGAGAGAGGGGTAGCGGGAAACTTCCATCGTCCCTCGTGATGCATCGGATGCATGGCATCACGCAATTAATCGATTTGTTTGTTTCCAATTTCGTCTCTGACTTCGAATGGCGAGATCTGCACCTGCCGAGGCCTCCCGAGGTCTGGCGAGAGGCGTCCACGGGGGCGGGCAGCCGAGGTCTCCATGGAATCCTTGCTTGGATAAAGGACAACCGGAACTCACGCATACAAGCGAATATACCACACGCACACAAGCGAACACACCACACGGCAGACTTTATGAATGAACACAAACAATGGCGATGACGTCTCTTTCAGCGTCGACGGAGAGGAAGAGTAAGAAAATCAAGAAGAGGAAGAAGAATAATATGAAAAGAAGAAGAAAAAGAAGAAAGGGCAGAAGGAAAATAAGTTGAAAGACGAACGACGAAACGTGGCGGAAACGGAAATGCAAAGTTTTCACAAGTTACTTCCTCTCTCCACATAATTATTGAAATTCTTCAGCGGAATAAAATAGAAAGGACTTGAAGGCGAGATGCGTAAGAGAAAGAGAGAGAGAGAGAGAGAGTGATACAGATGACGGGGAAGAGGAGAGAGTTGAAGGCGACCAAGGAGAAAAGAAAGGAGTACAAGACCTTGCAATAAAAAAGTTTCGCAGCATAATTGTATAAGATGGAAAGAGTGTGCGGCTGCAAAAATAATAGAGAGGTTTCTCTAAATAAAAAAAAACTAGGCAAAATCTGTTAACTTCGGCCAGGCCGTAGTTTACATACCCTACACCCTGCATACAACTTTAATTAAAAGAAAAACAGTGAATTTCTATCAATAATTAGTGAAAATGCGTTATTACACTTCAATGCTATTAACTCCATCGTGCGATTTTCACAACTGTGGTCTCTTTCAAAGAGAAATTATAATTATAATTTGAAACTATATTCGTTTTCCAAAAACCATTATATCCTTTTTTGCGTCGATTGTCTTTAGAACTATCTAATCTATGAATAAGAGTGAAGTTAGGAATATTATAGTTTTCTGTTGAAAGTGCCCATGTTTCCACACAACGAAGTAGTTCTGGTGTTTGCAGCATTGTGCCATTGCTAATATCTTGGAAGTGCGCATTAAAGCACTGCAATTTATGGAAGAATTTAAATCGATGATTTTTTGTGTGCCATAAAATTGCTTTGCTTTTCCGATTTTAGATGTTCATTTCAATGCAGACAAAATCTGATTCAACAACAGACTTGGGAGGATTGAAATTTTCAACAATATAAAGTCCAGAAGTACTTGCTGCGCTACTATAAGCAACATATAGTGCCGCGCGACTGATTCCACTTGGAAGATGAACAGCCATTTGGAAATATGTAGCTCCCGGACTGTTGTGGATTGTAATCCCTTCAGCAGGTACAATTAGAAATTGTATTCTCTCAATCGTCACCTGCTCATTACGTTTATATTGAAAGGATATAATGAATTTTTCGATGGGCGTCCATTGAGGTCCAGTTGGATGCGGTCTCTTTCTTCTTGCATTCACTCCCACACTTTCATCAGATGGGCGATGTTTTCCATTTTTGTCTTGTAAACTCGTATCGGTGATATATGATCACACACAAAATTTCATCTCGATATATACCATAGTTCACCAGATATCCCATATAAACCTTTTGCTTTATATGGGAGGTGGGTGTGTCCGTTGACCGATTACGCCAATTTTTACATACAAGTAGCTTATTAATATAGAAATACTAAATCCAAAATTTCAGTTCAGTCAGTATCTCTTACCGTTTCTTCAGAAAATCTATTTCCACAGACGGACAGACAGACAGACGGACATAGCTAAATCGATTCAGGAGGTGACGTTGATCAAGAATATATATACCTTTCCATACCTACGACCTTACTCACAGGGTGTAGGGTATAAAATTACATCCATACAAATACTATATAAAGAAATACATACAAATGCATATACATAAGTAAATATAAATACATACGTATAAATGTAAATATATTAAATGAGTTGGGGAGTCCCAGAGGCACCGGCTGAGTTCTGGGAAGGATCGCAGGCGAAATGAAAGAGTTCCGTAATGCAAACAAAATGTAAAAAATACTTGCGTTTTACAGCCATGAGAACGAGCGAGGACGCGATGTTAAAATGGAATTTCAATTACGCATTTTTACGTATTCCGAAAGCAGTTTCTTCAACCGGCGGCAGGTGCGAACAACAGGGAGCGAGAGAGACTGTGAGAAAGGGGGTGAGGAAGTAAGAGAGACAGGGTGAAGAAGTGAGAGGAACAGGGTGAGGAAGTGAGTGAAAGAGCGGGAGAGGGAGCGATAAAAGGGGCGGAAGAGGGAGCAAGAGAGTGAAAGGACATCAGCGCACTTGGGAATATATTTCGAATGCATTTGCACATTCTTCTTGACACACATTTGGCGAATGGCGAGAGGCGGCGGGGGGTGTGGCAGGTGACTCGAGTGCAGTTTCGCAAGACTCCGATCACATGAGAGAGCTGTCGAGAGTCATCCGGCCGGCGGTCGCCGAAGCCGAGGAGTTGGAGTCGTGCGGAAGCCGAGCCGAGGTGGAGTTTTCACACAATGTGGCCACTTTGACGGCGTTGGAGAATCGGTGGGCGAGGGTTCGGTCTGCGTTTTATGGGCATCATCCTATTGGCTAAATCTAAACAGAAACTTCGAACTTAAATTTCATGAATTTCATACAGTATATATTGGATCAACAAATTTGTTTTTGACAACTCTATTTTTTTTTAATTACAACGATGAAACTACAAGTCTATATCCGTACAAAAGCTACCAATGGACGGAGATACGGAAGGACCAGTAAACTAAAGTGCAACTAAATTTATCGCAAAACGTTCCAAAAACAAAAAAATCGTTATTCGAAAACCTAAATCGTTCATATATCCGTAAATACGCGTTATTTTGCGAAAAGGACGTTAATTCGAAACGACCTCAAAATTTTGGAAAATTTCATAATTCATGCAATTTTTCATGGAAAACCTAAATCGTTCATATCTCCGTAAATACGCGTTATTTTTCGAAAGGGACGTTAATTCGTAACGACCTCTAAAATTTTGAAAATTTCATAATTCATGCAATTTTTCATGGAAATCTTAAATCGTTCATATCTCCGTAAATACGCGTTATTTCGCGAAAAGAACGTTAATTCGTAACGACCTCTTAATTTTTGAAAATTTCATAATTCATGCAATTTTCCATGGAAATCTTAAATCGTTCATATCTCCATAAATACGCGTTATTTTGCGAAAAGGACATTAATTCGTAACGACCTGTAAAATTTTGCAAATTTCATAATTCATGCAATTTTTCATGGAAATCTTAAATCGTTCATATCTCCGTAAATACGCGTTATTTTGCGAAAAGGACGTTAATTCGTAACGACCTCTAAAATTTTGCAAATTTCATAATTCAGTCATATTTTCATGGAAATCCTAAATCGTTCATATCTCCGTAAATACGCGTTATTTTGCGAAAAAGACTTTAATTCGTAACGACCTCTAAATTTTTGAAAATTTCATAATTCATGCAATTTTTCATGGAAATCTTAAATCGTTCATATCTCCGTAAATACGCGTTATTTCGCGAAAAGGACGTTAATTCGTAACGACCTCTTAATTTTTGAAAATTTCATAATTCATGCAATTTTCATGGAAATCTTAAATCGTTCATATCTCCGTAAATATGCGTTATTTTGCGAAAGGGACGTTAATTCGTAACGACCTGTAAATTTTTGAAAATTTCATATTTCATGCAATTTTTCATGGAAGTCTTAAATCGTTCATATCTCCGTAAATATGCGTTATTTTGCGAAAAATACTTTAATTCGTAACGACCTGTAAATTTTTGAAAATTTATTATTTCATGAAATTTTTCATGGAAGTCTTAAATCGTTCATATCTCCGTAAATACGCGTTATTTTGCGAAAAAGACTTTAATTTGTAACGACCTCTAAATTTTTGAAAATTTCATAATTCATGCAATTTTTCATGGAAATCTTAAATCGTTCATATCTCCGTAAATACGCGTTATTTCGTGAAAAGGACGTTAATTCGTAACGACCTCTTAATTTTTAAAATTTCATAATTCATGCAATTTTCCATGGAAATCTTAAATCGTTCATATCTCCGTAAATACGCGTTATTTTGCGAAAAAGACTTTA
The DNA here is from genome assembly GCA_017309665.1 of Coelopa frigida. Taxonomy (NCBI): domain Eukaryota; kingdom Metazoa; phylum Arthropoda; class Insecta; order Diptera; family Coelopidae; genus Coelopa; species Coelopa frigida. The sequence goes on along the minus strand of CM029561.1, from coordinate 12,011,554 downwards.
ATTTGTAACGACCTCTAAATTTTTGAAAATTTCATAATTCATGCAATTTTTCATGGAAATCTTAAATCGTTCATATCTCCGTAAATACGAGTTATTTCGTGAAAAGGACGTTAATTCGTAACGACCTCTTAATTTTTAAAATTTCATAATTCATGCAATTTTCCATGGAAATCTTAAATCGTTCATATCTCCGTAAATACGCGTTATTTTGCGAAAAAGACTTTAATTTGTAACGACCTCTAAATTTTTGAAAATTTCATAATTCATGCAATTTTTCATGGAAATCTTAAATCGTTCATATCTCCGTAAATACGCGTTATTTTGCGAAAAATACTTTAATTCGTAACGACCTGTAAATTTTTGAAAATTTCATATTTCATGCAATTTTTCATGGAAGTCTTAAATCGTTCATATCTCCGTAAATACGCGTTATTTTGCGAAAAATACTTTAATTCGTAACGATCTCTAAATTTTTGCAAATTTCATAATTCAGTCAATTTTTCATGGAAATCTTAAATCGTTCATATCTCCGTAAATACGCGTTATTTTGCGAAAAAGACTTTAATTCGTAACGACCTCTAAATTTTTGAAAATTTCATAATTCATGCAATTTTTCATGGAAATCTTAAATCGTTCATATCTCCGTAAATACGCGTTATTTTGCGAAAGGGACGTTAATTCATAACGACCTCTAAAATTTTGAAAATTTCATAATTCATGCAATTTTTCATGGAAATCTTAAATCGTTCATATCTCCGTAAATACGCGTTATTTTGCGAAAGGGACGTTAATTCGTAACGACCTGTAAATTTTTGAAAATTTCATATTTCATGCAATTTTTCATGGAAGTCTTAAATCGTTCATATCTCCGTAAATACGCGTTATTTTGCGAAAAATACTTTAATTCGTAACGATCTCTAAATTTTTGAAAATTTCATAATTCATGCAATTTTTCATGGAAATCTTAAATCGTTCATATCTCCGTAAATACGCGTTATTTCGCGAAAAGGACGTTAATTCGTAACGACCTCATAATTTTTGAAAATTTCATAATTCATGCAATTTTCCATGGAAATCTTAAATCGTTCATATCTCCGTAAATACGCGTTATTTTGCGAAAAAGACTTTAATTTGTAACGACCTGTAAATTTTTGAAAATTTCATATTTCATGCAATTTTTCATGGAAGTCTTAAATCGTTCATATCTACGTAAATACGCGTTATTTTGCGAAAAATACTTTAATTCGTAACGACCTCTAAATTTTTAAAAATTTCATAATTCAGTCAATTTTTCTTATCATGCAATTTTTCATGGAAATCTTAAATCGTTCATATCTCCGTAAATATGCGTTATTTTGCGAAAGGGACGTTAATTCATAACGACCTCTAAAATTTTGAAAATTTCATAATTCATGCAATTTTTCATGGAAATCTTAAATCGTTCATATCTCCGTAAATACGCGTTATTTTGCGAAAAGGACATTAATTTGTAACGACCTGTAAATTTTTGAAAATTTCATATTTCATGCAATTTTTCATGGAAGTCTTAAATCGTTCATATCTACGTAAATACGCGTTATTTTGCGAAAAATACTTTAATTCGTAACGACCTCTAAATTTTTAAAAATTTCATAATTCAGTCAATTTTCTTATCATGCAATTTTTCATGGAAATCTTAAATCGTTCATATCTCCGTAAATATGCGTTATTTTGCGAAAGGGACGTTAATTCATAACGACCTCTAAAATTTTGAAAATTTCATAATTCATGCAATTTTTCATGGAAATCTTAAATCGTTCATATCTCCATAAATACGCGTTATTTTGCGAAAAGGACATTAATTCGTAACGACCTGTAAAATTTTGCAAATTTCATAATTCATGCAATTTTTCATGGAAATCTTAAATCGTTCATCTCTAAATTTTTAAAAATTTCATAATTCAGTCAATTTTTCATGGAAATCTTAAATCGTTCATATCTCCGTAAATACGCGTTATTTTGCGAAAAGGACGTTAATTCGTAAGGACCTCTAAAATTTTGAAAATTTCATAATTCATGCAATTTTTCATGGAAATCTTAAATCGTTCATATCTCCGTAAATACGCGTTATTTCGCGAAAAGGACGTTAATTCGTAACGACCTCTAAATTTTTAAAAATTTCATAATTCAGTCAATTTTTCATGGAAATCTTAAATCGTTCATATCTCCGTAAATACGCGTTATTTTGAGAAAAGGACATTAATTCGTAACGACCTCTAAATTTTTAAAAATTTCATAATTCAGTCAATTTTTCATGGAAATCTTAAATCGTTCACCTCTAAATTTTTAAAAATTTCATAATTCATGCAATTTTTCATGGAAATCTTAAATCGTTCATATCTCCGTAAATACGCGTTATTTCGCGAAAAGGACGTTAATTCGTAACGACCTCTAAATTCTGAGAATTCATGGAATTTTTCATGGAAATCTTAAATCGTTCATATCTCCGTAAATACGCGTTATTTTGAGAAAAGGACATTAATTCGTAACGACCTCTAAATTTTTAAAAATTTCATAATTCAGTCAATTTTTCATGGAAATCTTAAATCGTTCACCTCTAAATTTTTAAAAATTTCATAATTCATGCAATTTTTCATGGAAATCTTAAATCGTTCATATCTCCGTAAATACGCGTTATTTTGCGAAAAGGACGTTAATTCGTAACGACCTCTAAATTTTTGAAAATTTCATTATTCATACAATTTTCCATGGAAATCTTAAATCGTTCATATCTCCGTAAATACGCGTTATTTTGAGAAAAGGACATTAATTCGTAACGACCTCTAAATTTTTAAAAATTTCATAATTCAGTCAATTTTTCATGGAAATCTTAAATCGTTCACCTCTAAATTTTTAAAAATTTCATAATTCATGCAATTTTCCATGGCAATCTTAAATCGTTCATATCTCCGTAAATACGCGTTATTTCGCGAAAAGGACGTTAATTCGTAACGACCTCTAAAATTTTGAAAATTTCATAATTCATGGAATTTTTCATGGAAATCTTAAATCGTTCATATCTCCGTAAATACGCGTTATTTTGCGAAAAGGACGTTAATTCGTAACGACCTCTAAATTTTTAAAAATTTCATAATTCAGTCAACTTTTCAAGGAAATCTTAAATCGTTCACCTCAAAATTTTTGAAAATTTCATAATTCATGCAATTTTCCATGGCAATCTTAAATCGTTCATATCTCCGTAAATACGCGTTATTTCGCGAAAAGGACGTTAATTCGTAACGACCTCTAAAATTTTGAAAATTTCATTATTCATACAATTTTCCATGGAAATCTTAAATCGTTCATATCTCCGTAAATACGCGTTATTTTGAGAAAAGGACATTAATTCGTAACGACATCTAAATTTTTAAAAATTTCATAATTCAGTCAACTTTTCAAGGAAATCTTAAATCGTTCACCTCAAAATTTTTGAAAATTTCATAATTCATGCAATTTTCCATGGCAATCTTAAATCGTTCATATCTCCGTAAATACGCGTTATTTCGCGAAAAGGACGTTAATTCGTAACGACCTCTAAATTTTTGAAAATTTCATAATTAATGCAATTTTCCATGGAAATCTTAAATCGTTCATATCTCCGTAAATATGCGTTATTTTGCGAAAGGGACGTTAATTCGTAACGACCTCTAAAATTTTGAAAATTTCATAATTCATGGAATTTTTCATGGAAATCGTTCACCTCAAAATTTTTGAAAATTTCATAATTCATGCAATTTTCCATGGCAATCTTAAATCGTTCATATCTCCGTAAATAAAATTTCATATTTCATTAAATTTTTCATGAAAATTATTTTGAGAAAAGGACATTAATTCGTAACGACCTCTAAATTTTTGAAATTCATAATTCATGCAATTTTTCATGGAAATCTTAAATCGTTCATATCTCCCTAAATGCGCGATATTTTGCGAAAAGGACGTTAATTCGTAACGACCTCTAAATTTTTGAAAATTTCATATTTCATTAAATTTTTCATGAAAATCTTAAAATTTCAAAATTCAGTATATTTTTCATGAAAACCCAATACCACAATACCGGTTATTTGCCCATCGCTAGGTACATACAACACGATTACCTACCACGCTATGGAAAAAATGGTACCATTGGTTAAGATTAAGATTGCTCATATGATTTATGAGTGTTGTTTTCAATATTCAACTACTCTGAAGTTCTGAACCCTGCCTGTATACATGCGTGTGTGTGTGTGGGATTGTGCACTGTGCTGAAGTTTGTGTGTGTGTGTAACATTATCCCTTTGAGGCCGTCGAGTTCATTTATAATTTCATGTAATTGTCTGCTGACAATTACCGTTATCCATTAAATACATGTCGAACACAGGGCCAAACGACACCACAACACATGAAACTGTGTTGGTATTTGTGTGTGTGCGTGTATTTGTCAGCGATGAATTCGTCGTGTGATAGTGTGAGTGATGCGTGAGTGTCTTGCTGTGCGAGAACGACTGGTAGAGAGAGAGAGAGAGAGAGAGTGAGAGATAGAGAGGGAGAGGATGCGGTCGCCTTTAATGCGAGGCTGTTAATTTCGCTGATTACAGCGAAAACCGCGCTCCGTCGCGCAACTTTGTCTCCAAACGGGAGGGACAAGAGAGGATGGTACAGCAACAGAGAGAGAGAGAGAGAGAAAGAAAGAGAATTTAATTTGAAATCGTTGTCGTTGTTCACCGAGAGTCCTTTCAATGGAAATGGAGGTGTGTAGGCATACGTAAGTGAGTGTGTGTTTGTTTGGTATGCCTGTAAATGGGAACACAAAATGTTGCCAAAATAGGCTGCCACGCCCCCCAACATCCTCCCCGCCCACAGTCGCTTATCGCCTTCTCTCGCCTTTCTGCCTAATTTGATATTCGCTTTTGATATTCGATGTCTGTTGTTTCTCTCTTTCTTCTTCATTTCATTTTCATTCTCCCTCTCGTTCTCCCCTCAGGGAGGGAGGTTTTTGGAAGAGATCCACAGTGGGTTTTTGAGTGCTTTCTCATTGCATCAACTCTCATTAAATGCAAATTTCCACAAAATTTCACAATTTCCCCCCAATCGGCAATGGTTTAATTTTGAATTGAAACTCCATCCCCTCCACTCTCCTCTCATCTGTCTGTCTCTTTCTGCGACTACACATGGGTCGATGCACTCACACACACACTCGTAAAGTGAACTCGTGCGAGGTTTCGGGAATCGCTCCATCAGCCGTACACACGCTTCACTTGTTGTTGTTGTTTCGAATGTCGACAGCGACAGAGAGCAATTGAAATTTGTTTAATCAAATCCTCTCCATGTCCATGTGAGTCTTCGTCTTCCTCTTCCTCGCTGTTCCACCGCAATTCCGTCGAAATGCAATCGGATTCGAAATGGAATAAAGGAAACCATTCCTCAATTCCCGACCCGATGTTTGGTTTTGTTTTTGTCCTTGCTGCGAGAGCAACAACTGCATTCGACATCCATAAATTAGCCACGCGTCTGCAGAGACAGATAGATAGATGAGGGGAGATGAAGGGAGATAGAGGGAGTAAAGAGAGAGAGAGAAAGAGTGCTCGTAACCTAGAGTTGTAATATTAAGAAAACTATAATTATAATTTATTCTTTCGTACCCTGTGCAATGTCGAGATCGAGATACTAATTTCAACTGGTTTCAACTTTAACTTATAAATGATTTTCCTGCAGTAGTCTGGAGAATTAGTTGCATTTTTGTATATGTATTTTCATTATAATTTCTGAAGAGTTAAGTTCTTAAAAGGTAAATAAATAATATGTTAGTTTTCACTATTCAATTCCCCCATTTGCACTTTGCATTCGCATGAAATCCTCATAAACAGCGACACTTCACACACCCACACACACACACACTCACACACGCGCCCAGACATTTTCCAAATGACAGTTTAATGCGTTGCACATACACATACACATACACACAGATGCTCATATAGAGGAATCTCCGTAATTTGCGAAAATGAATTTTTTATGCAAGGACATTTCTCAACCACGCGGAGATAAGTGCTGGGGATGAGTCAACGAGTGAGTGAGTGAGTCAGTGAGTGTCTAAGAGTAACTTTTATCCTTATCCCACTCACTCACCCCTCTCGCTCGCTCCTTCGTAACCAGCACTTATGGGCCAGATTACACAATGTTGCACTCATCCGTCGTAGCTTCGGCGCCGCCCACCATCCGGGGAGCCATAAAGAACTCCATCAGTGGGCGACTCTCGGTGAAATGCAAATTCCACGATTTACTTCCCCTCGTTTTATTTCATTTAGTTTTTATTTCCTCCCCCACCCCGCAGTTTGATGCAAACAATCATAATCCGGAGAACACGTCGTCTCATTTTTATCTCTCGCTCTCTCACTCTGTCCGTCCGTCTCGCCTTCCCACTCTCACTCACTCTGTGCCTGTCGCCTCCATTGACTCCATCTTCGCAAACATTGTCCACATCATTTTAAAGGCGGTTCTCTTTGGAGAAACAGGGGCGAAGGCGGCTTATACAAGATTATTATTAACTGATCCCCCGACCCTCCTCCTGCGTGGACCCCTCGAGTTCCGCCAAAGAGCAATTAAAAGGCTCGCTAGGAAGCCAATTGTCACAAGTTTCACCCCAAGATCGTTGAGAGCAGCCAAGTCCAGTGCAGAACCCAAACCGTCCTCGTCAATTACGATCTCGGACGATGGCGACGACGAAGGACGATGGCGAAGGAGGAGGAGGGGAAGATGAAGGAGCATGAGAAGGAGCCCTTGACGCTGGAAGCGACAACAACAACGTTAGCCACTCAGCATTGGGGCGATTCTCGAGAGGATGGCAACGAGGCGAGGAGGGGGCTCCAGAAAGGACCTGGGGACGCGGGAGCATTTGTCAATGTCGGAAACATTTGTTATTTGTTTAAATTCGAAAGTTTGGAGTTTCATTTCGCGACTAGTTTGTGTACTTGTTGTTGATTTTGCTATTGTTGAGTGTTTTTGTTTGGTTTTTTCCATTGTTTCACTCTTTGATTCAAGGATCCGGAAGCGAGAACGGAAGCGGAAACGAAAGCACGCGAAGGGAGAACAACGGCTGACAGTGAAGGAAGGCGGACAGAGGAGGACAGAGAGAGAGAGAGACAACGATCTTGAGGGAGAGAATAATATACTAATTCCAGTTGAATATTTCCGAGAATCCCAAAACAATTCGATTCAAATTTTCACTCTCTTTTTGCTCCCTCTCGTCCTCATATAAGTATGGTAAAGATATAAATTATCTCTTTATTATCCATTCCAAAATTCCTCCCGCATGTCATTTGCAAATTAATGAATTCTATTGTTTATGAATGCATTTATTTATATTAACACACATACACCCAGGTGGATCTGTCGTCCGAAACTCACTGCGACTGTGTGCGTGATTTGCATTTGGAAATAAACACAAACAATCTGCTTAATTACGCAAGTGTCACTGGACTTTTTCGGTTCGCACTCATGTCCGCCTCTATTTCTCTTGGTGTGTGAATATAAACATGTGAAATCTAATTGCATTTGTCTTAGCAGATGCTCGTGGAGGACGACTTCAAACCCATTATTTTATTTGTGCTGCTAAATATTGTTAAGTGCAGACAAAGCTCTGCAGATGGTGCTAATTGGGATTGAAATGAGTTCCCACTGTACGGAAGGACTTATTTGAAGTATTCACCCCCAGGGCTTCATTTGGAACCTCCCCTAGAATAAGTCTTAATCACAAAGTAATTTTGTGTCACAGGACATTGGTCTTCATCAGGATCCTGACTTTATCGTTTCATCATATCTTTATCGTTATCATCAATCTGAGAAGAGAGAGAATACTTGAAAAATATTCACATATTTAAATATACAAATTATTGACGAAGCGAAATCCTCAATTAAGGTATAAATGACAAAAGACAACCAGGACAATCAGATTGAAAAACCAGAAAAACATTCGACTCGAAAATGTTAACATAAATAACATCGAAAAACATCGAATTTTACTCAAATGTTATCCTTACATTTGAGTGAAATTCGACTGCATAACAGAGCAGCAGCCTCCAACAGAGACTTATTGGGAAGAATGTAAACTGCAGATTATGTGGCCAGCATTATGTAGCAGATGCTAACATAATAGGAAGGAGCTGGACATAACCATAGAGAAGTTAACATTAGAGTAGTTAACATTACAGAAAGTTTAATTACAGAAGGAACTAGAACAGGTGGATCCGGAATGAAAGGCAGCAGAATACAAAATTGAAAAACGAAACACAGACGATGACACTAACATGTTGTAAAACAAAAACCAATTCCCCGAACACGATAAAGTCGATGGAACAAAAAAAAATCCCACCCACGACTATTACTAGTGAGTGAAAAAATATAAACAAAAATTGGTTTTATGTCGACTATATCGACTAATTACATCAAATGTTCGATGTCAGAATGGAAACCGAGCCTGACATTGTGACGTTGTTGTCGTCGTCGTCGTTGTCGATTTCGTTGTTGGCATTTTAATAAATTCCGTCACCTGAGTTGGTGGCATCCATCAATGTTAGCGTTGATTGAATGTGGGCGGCCGTGTTTTTTGCTGTTGGTGAAACGGTGGGGGAAGGAGTCGAATAGGAAAATCCCTCACAAGGACTCTGGGTGCCCTTCTGCAAGTTCTCTCCTTCCCATGTCATGACTTCGATTCGATCTATCCATCCATCGGAAATAAAGGTTTATTTTAATGAGGACGAAATTAATTGAGTTTCAAACTCCCATCAACAGCCATCCGCTTCTCAAAGGACGAAGGACACGAATCGGACAGACTCCTTGGCAACCCCGCACACTGAATGGAAAACTTTTTAATGATATGATGATATGCGTGATATTCGGCACAATGCAATGCACACGCACACACTCGAACATGTAAAACACACACACACACACACACCTATGGCTATAACACAAACATATGGATAACGCACACACATATGGATAACACACACCATGGAAAACACTTTCTCCGTCGACAGGTTCCAAACTTCGGGTACGATGGGAACGAGACGTAAGGAAGGAGAGATAGGGAGGGATAGTAAGAGTGAGTGAGAGGGATTGTTGACCACGTTTTCCGTGTGTGTGGAATTTGTTTAATCTAAAACTTTGAATTAAAAATGCTGTGATAATAAACTTCTGCCCTTCCCGACAGTGCGATTGCAATATTAATGACGACGAAAACATTTTCTATTCATCAGGACATAAAGGATATTTCTGGGAAATCAACGATACTCTTGTATCGGAGTAGTGTTGGTTTCTAATTTTTTAGAAACCATCGAGAGCGAGAACTTCAAATCAGTGTTTTATGACTAATCAGTGCATAGAATATTCACCACCTTCAACAGCATGAAGTCCATTCATAAGCGGTGATAGGGGGAGGGAGACGACTTCCATCACCAGCAACAACAACGTCGTCATCGTCATCATCGGCGATAACCGTTCAACTGGAGGAGTTCTCTATCGCTGATCGCTTCGTAAACGATTTGCATGCGTTTCATTTCCTTTATCGGCTCCTAGGCTCGATATTTATTTAGTTTTATGGACACGTCTGCTCTGATAATGTGAGAGAAATGTGTCTTCATGTTGTTGTTGTTGTTGTTGTTGTTCTTGTTGTTACTTTCGTTGTTATTGTCATAGTTGTTCTTGCTTTTAGGTATGTCCATCCACAGTTTCATCGAAAAAAATCAAAAAGGTTCTTAGACCACCCGACCTTCATCACTCATATTTCTAGTATTTTTCTTGTTTTGTTGCTTATGTTGTTCGTGTCTGGTATTCCAATAATACATATATACAAACACACACACACACACATATACAAACCCATCAACATCCGACGACGGTGCCGAAGGCAAAATCAAACCGGAAAGGACGAAGAAAAATCCACTGTGGCCGATTATCCTGGCGATGCTTTGCATAAAGTTCGTTGCTTTCATTTCTTGGTAGTAGTTGTTGTCGCTGTTGTTGTCCTTTGTCGGTGTTGTTGTCTTTAGTTGTTGTTGTCCTTATGTCCTTTTTTGTTGTTGACCTTTGCAACTGTTGTTGTAGTTATTTTTCTTGTTATTATCGTTGTCCTTGACTGTAATCTAATATTTCGACCACTCTGCTGAACATTTTCGTACATTTCCCCTAAATGTTCTCTCAATGTGATTGTGTGTGATTGAACTTTGAGTGTGTGTGTGTGTATGTGAGCGTATCCTGCGCTCTCCAAGACGCGAACAAAGCTTTTTTATCACACTTTGAAAACGATACTCGTGAATAGAACGAGGACGATGATGAGACTCCATTCATCGGAGCAAAGGTTCAGCTCCGAGTTGGCTCAGGTGGCTCAGGTCTGGTTTGCGTGGTGGGAGGTTTATTCAGGAAAGGAATTCATTCCGTTTGATCGCATAATGGCGCTTAAGAAATTAGCCATATCGGCTTCCAAGAAGCAGGCGTTGAACCTGAAGAATTTCAGAAAGAATTTCGGGATCTGTCTCGGATTGAGATCGAAGAATAGTTTTAGACTGAGTTTGAGAGGAAAAGAAGGAATTGAAATCAAATCCTTAAAAGCCTGAGTTGCTGCAATTGAGCGAAGGAATCACATCCCTATCTTTCCGTCTCCCTCTCTCTTCCTCTCCCTCTATGTCCCTCAAACTGCAAGCGATCACCCTGGGAACGTGCTCTCCATACGAATCGTAAACTCTCATTTGTTCGTTTCTTCTTTGTTTCATCAACTCTTTTTGTACCTCGTTAGAAAAACGCTTCGCAAACAAATGGAAACTGAAGACTAATGTGTTTCCGGCACCGGTCAATATTATGATTGAAATTAAATGCTTCATCGGTGTTCTGCTTCAGCGACTTTTTTCAGTCCTCGCGTGTTTCGATTGTTCTTCATCAGCTGCTCTGATGAGTGATGCGAGTTGTGAAAGTTTTTGTAGTATTACTTCTTGTTGTTCTTGTACAAGTTCTTGTTCTTGTTGTTGTGCTAGTACTAGTTGTTGTTTTTTGTTGTCCCGACCTGTGGCAACCATCCGCCCCGTTCTTTAGCTCTCGCGAGGAAATACGAATTTTCTAATCCACACATGAAGTGTGTATCAATAACAGGAAAACGTGATCGGAATCAATTGGCCTTCCGCCTTGTCCTCGTTGGAAATCCACCATTTTCCCGCCGACGCTTCTGGTCCATCACTTTCGTCCGATTGTCTCGTCGTCCGCCTGGCACTCGTGAGAATCCTGGGCGTGTGAGTGACTTACTTAATATCACTATATCACTATCTCTCTCTCGCTCGAATGTGGGCGACTGGATCTCGCTGAGAATTGAGAGAAGCGGTTGGGGTAACGACTAGATCGTGCTCATATCAACTCTGTTGAGGTTGGTCCAACTCGTAACTCTTTCTTCCTTCACGTTTCTTTTCCTCTTTCTCCACATTTTTGGTCCTTTATCCTTCTTTCTCCCCCCTTCTCCCTCTTTCTCCCTCTTTATCTCTCCCCTTCCACTCCACTTGTCCCCCACCACTCTCTTCGCAACGAGTGCTTAACGAGAGCTTCGCTCGAAATTAATTTCTCCGAGTGTGGAGAAGCGATCGATGGAACCGAAAAGCGGGGGGAAAAGCGTATGGCCTTGGGGCAAAGGGTGCCATGCTTTGCCCTTCGGCATTCTGCAATCACATAAAAGTCACTTGTAAATGGACCATTGACCACGACCTTGGAATTCTCGCGTGCTCCAACGGTTCATGTACTACCATGGTTTCGAAGACAATGTCAGGATGAATTATGACCTAGATGGTAGCTAGCAAGCCGAGGTAGAGGAATAAGGTTTTTGGAACAGAGTTCTGAAAGAGGGTCATGGAACAGATTCGTAGAACCGGGTCATGGAACGTGGCCACGAAGGTCACGACCACCATGAGGAACTCCTTATCCACACGATTGGTGAAGTTTTGTGGAATCGAACTACGGTTCACTGGAATGAATCCATGAATCCAATGAAGGCGCGTTGATGCGGAAACTTTTTCGCCATAAAAACTCTGAGATCCGTCAAGGGTCGACGATCAATCAGCAGACACATCTGCGAATGATGGCGAAGCACGCGGTATTCATGGCATAGACAGAGAGAGAGAGAGAGAGAGCGAGAGAGGGAGAGCGAAAGAGAGAGAATCGTGCACCTGCTTTCGTTTCGCTGAACGACTTCCTCCACTTGCATTGATTGGCAAGAGACTCTGTGGCTCAGACTAACTCTTTCTTCCTTCACGTTTCTTTTCCTCTTTCTCCACATTTTTGGTCCTTTAGCCTTCTTTCTCCCCCTTCTCCCTCTTTCTCCCTCTTTATCCCTCTTTATCCCTCCCCTTCCACTCCACTTGTCCCCCACCACTCTCTTCGCAACGAGTGCTTAACGAGAGCTTCGCTCGAAATTAATTTCTCCGAGTGTGGAGAAGCGATCGATGGAACCGAAAAGCGGGGGGAAAAGCGAATGGCCTTGGGGCAAAGGGTGCCATGCTTTGCCCTTCGGCATTCTGCAATCACATAAAAGTCACTTGTAAATGGACCATTGACCACGACTTTGGAATTCTCGCGTGCTCCAACGGTTCATGTACTACCATGGTTTCGAAGACAATGTCAGGATGAATTATGACCTAGATGGTAGCTAGCAAGCCGAGGTAGAGGAATAAGGTTTTTGGAACAGAGTTCTGAAAGAGGGTCGTGGAACAGATTCGTAGAACCGGGTCATGGAACGTGGCCACGAAGGTCACGACCACCATGAGGAACTCCTTATCCACACGATTGGTGAAGTTTTGTGGAATCGAACTACGGTTCACTGGAATGAATCCATGAATCCAATGAAGGCGCGTTGATGCGGAAACTTTTTCGCCATAAAAACTCTGAGATCCGTCAAGGGTCGACGATCAATCAGCAGACACATCTACGAATGATGGCGAAGCACGCGGTATTCATGGCATAGACAGAGAGAGAGCGAGAGAGGGAGAGCGAAAGAGAGAGAATCGTGCACCTGCTTTCGTTTCGCTGAACGACTTCCTCCACTTGCATTGATTGGCAAGAGACTCTGTGGCTCAGACTCAGTGGATGGATTTCCTTCTCATTTCTTCCTCAAAGGATATTCGATGGCGCTTAATTTCAATTAAAAGTTCAAAGCTTCCCCACTCCACCCAATGAATGGGGTCTGCCTTCGGTCGGGTGATGGAAAATTTGGTCCCCACCTTCGATTCTCGACTCGCAGATATCGCACGTGACACCAGTGGCGAAAAACAAATAAAGCAAGGTAAAAGGTAATAAAAGGACGAGGTACAGCGTTGGGAAGGGAGAAGAGAGATAGCGGAAGAGTGGAGAAGAGATAGCGGGAGTGTGAGATGAAGAGATATAGCGGGAGTGATGTGAAGGATGAGGGTAGAGGCTTTATTTTTATTGGAAAACTTTTGGCTCCCTCGAATGGAGATCGAAAAAGGTGTCAGCTGCATGTCGAGCGTTGTTGCAGCTATTGATTCCCGTTATGGCTGGACACCCACGATCCATTCAGGGCTTCAATTCGCTCTCTCACTCGAATTGCTTCTTCCTCCTCTCTCTCTCTTTATCTTTCTCCATCTGGCATCCACACTATTGGATTTCTTGACTCGCTGCACATGTTTCCATAGCATCGGACTCGTGTCGAGAACGTGTGAGCAACAAAAACAAACAAGAGAGAGGGAGAATGAGAGAAATGGAGAGAGAGGGAAGCAAAAACGATAGGAGGAATTGGTATAAAAACGGATAGAAAAGAAGAGGAAAAACAAGGAGAATAGATGAAATAGAAAAACCCATAAAAATTGCAAGAAAAACTCGCTGTTGGCACATTTCCAGAGGAGGTGAGTGAAGGAAGGAGACAGGACGAGTCTGAGGGAGGGAGACGGGAAGAGACTGAGGAGGATTGAGGGAGACAGAAGGGGGGGGGGGGGGAGGTAGGTGTGGAAGCTGAATAATAGGAAGTCCAAATAGAGTTGACGGGATACGGTTGGCAACGAGAGAATGAGAATTCAACGCTGGATGAGAAATTGAAGAGGGAGCGAGAAAGAGACAGGAAGAAGTGAACAAGGCTTTGATTTGCACTGGGTCAAATTTATGGTGAGGAAATGCTGCACGGCCAGGGAGGATCGGAGCAGAGCGTGGGGTTGTGTGAATGGAAGAAGACTTTGTGTGTTAATTAATTAATTAATTAATTCCAACTAACGCCTGCTTTGACGATTAACTCAGGTCACCTTGATTAGCCGGAGTCCTTTCTATCCTTGCCTCCTTTCTCCGCCCAAGAGAGAAATTACGAATATTCTTCACTACCACCCCACATCTCATTAGTCGCCCCATCCCCCAGTCAGCATCACATGCGGAACTTCACCCCGAGATCTTCGCTTGAACTCAAGGCTTTGATTTCATTCAAATGTGTCTTCAGTACAATACAATAAGCACCCTCACCCACACAGCGAAGATTTCAACACACACGCACATTCGGACAAGGCTTCTCTGGTCGGCTGAGTTCAACAAGAACGAATCCATCCCACAACCCAACACTGGGATCTCTTTCAACGAGACGTGCGCCGCCCGAAGCACGAAGTTCAAACAGCAATTTATGATTACTGTGTGAGTGTGAGTGTGTGTTAGCGCCGTGTATGTGTTCCATTGTTGTTGTTGCTACACAGCGTGTTGCTTCTCGGTGTGCGTGAGTGAGAGTTCTTTAGAAATATCGGACCATTGTGTGTTTTGCGAGGCGCCCTTCGGATCCTCGCCATTGACCACATGATGAGGATTTCGATGGTCACTTTGCATGCACTTCAGGTAGACAGGCGTCAGGTGGACACGGTTGGGGATGATGGAAAAAGATAAATAACGGTAAATAAACACACACACACACACTAACAGACTGAACGAGGCGGACGCGCGGATCCAGCTCTTGTCGCACAAAGACATTTTTTGTCACCAGAATCGACGGTTGATGGGTCAACAAAGAGAAATCGAGGGTGGACAGAGGGAGAAAACACGACAAGGCCGGTGTCCTTGAAACCCTTTGAATCGCTCATCCCTCTCCCCCTGTCTGTCGCACTCACTCATTTCTCGCTATAACTGCTCGTTGGTCTTTTGAAAAACTCGCAACTTCTCGTTGCTCTTTTAAAAAAAATCCCTATAAACTTCTCGATTCGGTCTAGAAAAAAAGCGCTCTGTTTGAGATGCGAGAAAGAGACAACGAGACGAATGAGAGAGAGGCAATCGGAGAGTTAACAAAATAAAATGTCCTTTAAGAGAAATACTTGCGAATAAAAATCCAATTAGGATGTCGGGAGGTCGATGCGACCCGAGCTGAGTCGATTCAAAGTAAACCCTGGTCTTGTAAACAATAAAATAAATTGAATTGCAAATAAAGGACACGAACTCGAAAATCCGAAAAGGATAACAAAACACCAATTTCATCTCTATCTCCCTTTTTCTCACTCTGCACTTGTTCTTCTTCGCCGTCGCCGAGGGCCTGAAAACCAAACGCCCTCCCCGACCGGAGAAAGGCTGATCCGTCTCCGCTATTAATTTAATTTCACTGCCGACGTCGCGGCCTCAAGGACCAGCGTTCGACAGGCCAAGTGGATTCGCCGGAAGGGTTTTGGCGCCGTTCGGCTCAATTCGACCCAACTGCGGCAAATCCTGTCCTGATCTGGTCCTATCGGCGTTTTGAGTTCATCGACATATGTCGAGTTCGAATGTGAGTAGCATATGAGGCGATAGTATGACGACGTAGAGTCAAATGAATCGAAATAGAGGAAGAGTCTTCACTCATAGTTCAATCCTTTCTCCTCCCATTCACACGCAAATACACAGGTAGATAGTCGACAGCAGGAAGAAGTATTCATTAACGTATACAACAACGCGTGCACACCGGATGTGCATCGATTCCTCCCTGTAGATGTCGAGGTATGTTCGAAAGAAACAGACCTAGAGCTGAACTAAATAAATAACGATACAGTTTATACAGTTTATCAGGACTGAAGCCAAAGTGCTGGGAATTAATCGCGCAAGGAATATGACCCAGTGACTATTATTGACAAGGTTTGTTTACCCACATAGTTAGTCCTAGTGCTCTTGATTATTCGTACTTCTTCATATCTTGGAGCATACAACTTTTCGGTGAGAGTGAATTTCTTAGGACTTCGGTGATATGATTGATTGTGATATGATGATTTGAAGAAATTTTATAAAACAGTCTTAGTTTTATTAAAATGAAACAGATCTGGCGCGTTATTTTCAAGGTCGCTAAGCTCTGTTTGTTTTAGAGTAAATTAAATGAGCAGAGACACAAACCAAAGTGTACATTTCGCTTTCTTCTCATCGCACTCTGGTACATTTCGTTTGTGTCTCTGCTCGTGGACACTCTGGAAAATTTTTCGAGGCTCCATTTACCAATTGTCTAAAGTTTTCGATTACTACCTTTTACAGTGCTTTCCCATTTGTGTAGAAAAAGTTCCTTCCACAGTTGTTTCCAACTGTTTACAGTGCTTCACATCTGCCTTCAAACTGTGCAAAGGTTGGCAACAAGTGTTGTAAATCATTTAGAAGTCAGCACAGTTTGAGATTCCATCAAATGTTTGTAAGCAGTGGAAATGTTTGGTTGCGGTATCTCAATGTGCTGACTTCTGGTTTCTGCCGCCGCATCCACCGTCTTTGGGTGTAAAATTGGCTTGGGGTTCCAAAAATCGAATTCACATTTTTTCGCATATTGTTATTAATTCTAACTAATATTAATTCTTAACAAAAAAACTGTTTTAAATGCACAATTGTATTTTAATGAATTTTTTCTTATATTGCATAGTAATTGATTATCTGTAAGTAATTATAGCTTTAAGCTTACCTTTAATAAAATTCTTAGATTTTTCAAAATTTCAAATTTTGAAGATAATTCTTATATTTTAAAAATTTTAAATTTTGAAGTAAATTCCCTGATTTTTCGAAATTTCAAATTTTGAATATTTTTTTTTAATTTTTAAAAATTTCAAGTTTAAAAAAAAATCTTAGATTTTCCAAAATTTCAAATTTTGAAGAAAATTCTTAGACTTAAATTTTGTAGTTAATTCTCTGATTTTTCGAAATTTCAAATTCTGAATAAAATTTTTAGATTTTTCGAATTTTAAAATTTTGAAGAAGATTATTAAATTTTTAAAAATTTCAAATTTTGAAAGCGATTATTAGATTTTTACAAATTTCAAATTTTGAAGAAAATTATTAGATTTGGTATGAAATTGTAAGCATAAGCTGGACCTAACTGGACCTCGTTTGAGTGTTAATTTAGAGGACACAGCTTCTATTATCAAGGAAAACTCTCTCATCTTTATTTTGTCCACTTTCGTCCTTATCTCTGGTAAGAGTCCATCATAAATTGTTAAATCCCCCATAAATCGAGATTTCCCCCGCTACGAAAACAATTGAAAACCCATTTAACTCCGAAACAAAGGAACTTTAAACACTTTTGGTTTCGCTTACACATCCCTGGAGTTGACTCGAATTCCAAACTCATCCGAAACGATTACAAGCGTAAAGCGATTACGTTAACTGAAGCTGGCACCAACGGCATTTGGCAGACATCCGGTTGGCGCCAGAGCTCGGAGGCGCCCAAAATCTCCCCAATGGCTCGTCCAACTTTCAACCGGCAGTTTCCATTTGCCCCCCTTACTAAAACCTCAATCTCGACCTCAGAGCACACCCCACATTCAGTCCCAACAATAAGCCAACAACAAGGACTGCATGGAGTGCAGCCGAACACGAGCTCCTCCACAGGATGTCGATGGCTGGAGTCTACCACGAGGCGAGACCAGACGAGACGAGGCGACGGCACGTGTCAACAGATTGAAAAGTTGGGATGTCGGGTAGTCAAAGGCTGGGGGAGTTGCAAGCGAGGGCTTCAGCTTGTCGTCTGGTGTTGCCGAAAAATGTTTGCAAATTTGCATCAAGCGCCCGGAGCATATTTTGTGGCTTCCGAACGAGCTGCAGAGAACGAGAGACGAACGGGGCGGGGAACAAATGCAACAAGTGCGTCGAAAGTTGCTCCATGCAGCATGAACAGCAGCCCCAAGGGAGGAGCTGGGGGAGGGAGGGAGGTGGGTAGGGCGAGGTTGTGGACCAGAGTGCGATGATTTGAATGTGGCCGATGGAACGTGTTAACGAGAACGATAGAGTTTGGGCCGAGTTTAAACGAGGTTTCAATGGCAGACTAATTTCCTAATTGGGGTCACATTTGTGGCAAGCATCATGTGGCTAAAACCAACAACAGATTGTTAGAAAGAGAGAAAGAGCGCGATAGAGATGGAGGGAAATTCATTCAAAAAGCAGAAAAGCGCGCAAAATTCATGTGGATCCATGCATTAGAGGGGAAATAGACGGAGTATGAGAGAGAGAGGCTACAGTGAATGCATGCGGTAACATAAATAACGAAAACAACAACATTATAACAAAAAAACAACAACTACTACTGCAAAAACGACATCAACTACTACAACAACGTCGACTAATACAACAACAGAAACAACTGCAACAACAACAACAGCAACAACAATACAATCCCAATGCCAATTGGCCAAGTGACCATGAACTGGTTTCGGCCGAAATTCGTGAATGAAACCGCCGCGCCAACAAATGTCTATTCGCATGGACGAACGGATGGACGGACGGACATATAGACAAATATACAGACAAACAGCTGGGAGGCTGAACAACCACGCAGACAGACGGACAATATATGTAGAGAGAGAGAGAGAACGAGAGCGAGTGAGAGATCAACACATTCGCAATTATCTAATCCCATGTTTGTTGTCATGGTTGTTATTGTTGTTGATTTCATTGTTGTTCCTATTGAGGTTGTTGTTATTGTTCTTATGGTTGTTGTTATTGTTGTTGATGTCGATGTTGTTGTTGTTGTGTGGGTGGGAGACGACGTCATGCATCGCACCAAGCCAAGCCGATTCGAGCCATGGAGCGTTCTGCTGCCGGCCACGTTGGATGCCACGAATTTCGAATGCGATTTCGTTGGCGCCGCAATATGTGGGGCTCCCCACGAAAGCGAAAGTGCATCACGACCCACGGCGTGCGGTTGGACGACCGACCGAGTCATCGGAAGGGGGGCGGGGCGGTGCAGTTGACGGTGGAGACGGAGGCTGGGATGCCAGGCACGACGACGCGACTGCGACTCGTGAATTCGTCGATCCATATGTTGCGTTGGACTCCGATGGCTCCGAGGCATGCGAGGATGGTGAAGGTGAATTGTATGTTTGTATGTTATCGTTGTTGTTGTTTTTGGTTGTGTTATTATTGTTGTTGTTAGTGTTGTAACTATTCTTGCCATCGTCGCTGTTATTATTTATGTTGTTGGAGGAGTTATTGCTGTTATGTTGTTCTTGTTGTTCTCGCTTGTGCATTATTGATGGCATTTCTGTTGTTGTTGTTGTTATCTTGTTGTTATGGTAGTTATGGCTTTGAAGGAAAGCATACAATCCAGACCAGAAGGTAACAAAGCGTAGCCGATTGAGAGAATCGTGGATAAGCTTCCCAAGGCAAATGCCATGAGTTGGCGGTTCATTGAAAATTATAACCATGAGGGTGTAAATTTGAGAAAATTATGGGGCGTAGAAGGAATATTCACTCCTGTATATTAAATTGGATTAGACACTAATACTTTGAACTTTATTTACCCTTGGGCACACCTAGTTGGCAACGAAAGAAATCAAGTGGAAGCAAATTCAAATCTGTTTTCGCAGGTCAAAGTGCGAAATTCCAGAGATTGAGAAGGGGTTTGTCTGTGTTGCTGTGTTGATGTGAACGTGGTGTTTCTATTAAGAACTCGGTATAAACTTGTCTAACCGCAATCGGTATAACGTTAGTATGTGTATAAAAAGACGCAAAAACGACAGAACAAATCTCGATTGATTGCCACTCAAACAGTTCTAATAACAGAATAAAATGATAATTAAAATTAATATCGCTTGGGAAATTAATTCTGGAAAACTGGTTTTCATCAAATTACAAAACGGCTATAACAACGAATCGACAACAAGAATAACAACAACACCACGTTGTGGTCGTGTGTCTGGCGCCGTCGTTGGCAGCACTTCCGGAAGTCGACTTCCTGTAACAGTTTCGCCGACAACAACCCATTATCTGAGTGCTCCTTCAGCCTCTCGCGGTTTCCTGGTCCTGGTCCTGGTTTCGACCCCGCGCCACCTTAAGAGGCGTGGAGTCAACGCAGCGACAGGAAGAAGGAGCCATGTGTGTGTGTGTGTGTGTGCGTCTGAGTGTGCGAAACCAAGAAATGCGGGAACAAGTTTAACATCGTGACGAACATGACGTCATGACGCGGCACGGATTTACCATACATACAAATACATATGTCTCAACACACATACTTGTGTACGCACTCATCACCGAGACCGAGAAAACGACACACGCACGTGGCTGCTGGGGAGTAAACAAGGAGTAGTGGGAGAACCACAACCGAGGAAACGTCCTCGTTCTGAGCTGGCATCTGTCCGGACGGTGGAGATGTGGAGTGGAAGAGTATAGGAGAGAAAAAGGCGATAAGCGGAAGAGGTGAGAAGAAGAAAGTGGGTTCGAGTTCGGAACAGGTTCAGGTCTGTCTGTGAAGAGTACGTGTTACAAGGATTCACCACGTCTCGTGACTCTCGAGTGTCGTCTGACCTTGGCGTCATTGGTGGAGATGGAGATCAATCGAGGTTTCCATGGCAGATGGCGCTTAACAGGTCGACGACAAAGAATCGTCGATATCACGAAGTCGAGAATCTCCTCTGCGAATCAAGTTGTTCACGCCCATCGTGGGTTCGGGATATATAATCATCATCATCCACTTTGAAATCGTAACCATCGACGAAGTGTTTGAGTGAGTTTTACAAAATTTGAAGGAAACTGGGATGATTCTGACTTAAGTTTTTGGAAGCTCAACTTCAGGGAAGCGAAGATAAATTCAGGGATAATAATCTCAATACCCACAGGACATATTTCCCTCAGTGGACAGTTCAAGAAAGACTTCTAGAGGACTCAGAATCAACCATTTGGACAGACTCTTCGGTCTAGAAGTTCTCACCCCAGTTCGGGTCGTCGATGGCAGCCGAGTCCTTGGCGTCGAACGACAGCGTAATTGGCGCAAAATTAGACCCGAGAGTCGAGGAGCCGACGAGGGGCTCGGGGAGAAGAAAGCGGTGGAAAGCAATTGAAAGAGATGGAAAGTATGGAAAGAGGTGGAAAGAGGCGAAAAGCGGTTGAATGGAGGACGAAATGGAGTGAGAGTGGAAAAGGATAAAGGTTTAATTCGCGTGCGAATAAAATTGTGTAGCACGAGTTCTTATTGTTATTGTTGTTTGAAATTTTCAGCCATGGCCAAAGCGAATTCCAACGGCCTCCACCATCTGGGGGTGGTTGGGGGGGTCAGGTGTTGTGTTGGCTCGAAAATAGTGAGAGAATGCGTTGCCGTCGCCGCCTCCCATGCGAAATTAGTGCAATTTCATCGGACCCTCCTCGACCTGGGACGCGGTCTTCGCCCTCGGCAACGCATGTGCGTAAATAGACAGCCCCAAGGGGTGACTGAGCGAGACAGAGGGAGAGTGATTGAGTGAGTAAGTAAGTGAGTGAGCGAGACAGTGAGTACAAGAGAGTAGTGAGGGAGAGCGAGAGTGGGACGAAGTTTCTTGCCTTGCATGCGATTATATAATTACGATATGTAAAATTCAAAATATAAATAAAATTCACGCACATCGAACCGTTCGCCGCCTCGTCCGCCACCTCTCAGTTGGCCTCATGATTGGTCTAAACCAACCTCGCCCCCCCCCCCCCTCTCCCTTCGATTCCGTCATTTTCCTTGCTATGCGTTTATCGATATTTCATCTAGTGAACCGAGTTCTCCTCCTTTTCCCCCACTTCGCTTTTCTCTTTTCCCTTCGATCTCCTTGGTTTCCTTGCGGCCTGCGCCTTCGACCTAGTGCAAAACACGCCCCAAATGCATTGGGGGGATCTTGGTGGAGTGCAGCAGGGGTTGAGTGGGGGGGGGGGGGGGTCGGTTGGTCGATTACGGAACTGCCGCTCAAACCGTACACATCTCGGTGCATCTGATGAAAAATTTCCGGAGTGGGTGATGAAGGGATGGTAGCTGGGAGGCCAACCACAAGGCTCCACTCGTCCACTCGCATAGTGCGTTTCGAGGGGTGGCGGCGAAACGTGTGCGAGGGGGTCGGCGTGTTTGCTACGCATAAACATTTCGTTGCAAGACCAACAACTACCCTTAATTCGAATGCGTTCGTTCGGCTCCTCTTGTCGATGTAGTTATTATTCTTGTTGTTGTTGTTCTTGTTGTTGGTGGTCACATGAGGCGGGGGATGATGTTGAGTTGGGGTTTGTGCATCGTGTATGATGGGGCGAAGTTTGTGTGCGTTTCTGGTCGTTTCTCGATACAAGCAATTTTCCGCTCGTTTAACATTGCACAAAATTCTGTGGGTCTCGGAGTTGCTTCCGCATGGTTTGAGGTCCTTCGGTATGGCAGGGATGATTAATGTATAATAACAACAATTACAACAACATTGACAACAACAACAACAACATGAGCAATAATAATAATAGCAACGACAATAACATTGCCCACAAAATGACAATGACAAGAACAACAATGAGTAAAACAAGAATAAACCAAAATCACAATAAATCGAAATAACAATGAAACGAACTATGAGATGAGAGGCTTAAAGGATTAAAGGACAAGAATGCGATTGCCATTAACCGAAATTCAGGGTTAATTAATGAGACATTCGGATGGTTTGCTCCGTTATCGTTATCGCTTAAGATAGTAGAATACAAGCTCCTTCGGCGAATAGAGACAAAAAGTCTTTGTCATCGTCTTACAAATCGATTCGGGACATCGCTGACCGAGTTCGCCACAACCACAACCCCTTCCCTCTTCACTCAGCCTTGGAGGCCTTGTGGTATAACGGTATAACCAATGTCCGCAGTTCGTCGGTTGAGAAATGGCCAATCGCGAACCGGATATTGAATCAAATTCACGCACGTCACTCGGCCAAACGCAGTGTAACGACGGCAGAAGGCAAGGAACATAGCGGCGAACAGAAATTGAGTCGATTGTGTCTTTTTTTTTTGTTTTATGTATTTTTACTCCATAGTAGCCGCCTCCATTTTAAAGACTGGAAATCGAATTAGCGTCCATTTCCGGGTCGGGGAATTATTTATGTTGTAGTAATTTGTGGCTTTTTGCTTGTTCTTATTGTTGTTGTTGATGATGATGATGATGTTGTTGTTGTTGATGATGTTGTTGTTGTAAGAGCACTTTTCAGTTCTCTCCATTTCAATGGGTGCGATAATAAATTTGTGGCTGTTTCCGTATCCGTCGGCGGAAGACGCACCGACGGATGGACGGACGGATGGACATACTGACAGACCGAAGGACGAATGGTCAGGGGGACGAATCGACAAAGGGCCGAAAGGACGTGCGGCACGCACCGGAAGAGGAAACCAGCGCCATTTGCGCGATGCCTATCGGCAGCTGAAGGTGATCTCCCGGCGTAGGCGATGCGTAGGATGAGATATAGGAGAAGGAGTGGGAGTGGGAGGAAATGAGGAGAAGGAGACGCAGGAGGAATTGAAGAAGAAATGGTCGAATGGGGAGATTTCGGCGTAGGTGTCTCGAGGAGGCGACCGGGGCCGAACGCACGCGTCGGAAGTTGCGTTTTTGGCGTGGTTCGTGTCCGATAATCGAGTGATTAGTGTTGCTTCCTTCCACAAGCCAGAGAGGGTGCGAGAGAAAGAGAATCAGGGAGGGGCAAGGGACCTAGACGGAAACCGTCGGTGGGCGGAAGTGAATGTTTAAAGCGCGATTTATTCAAATACAGATAAAGTGATGCCAACTTCCTTCCACTTCCCATCGGGATGTGGAGTACGATGGAATTTAATTGTCGATCTAATTGCTTGCAGTGGGGGCGTGGCAGTGGTGGTGATGTGGGCGGCACCGTTGGAGCTCCGCATGTTGCATGAGAAACGAAAATTAAAGAAGCTCGAAAATTGTGGCTGAATTTATTGTCGAGCTTACACAGTAGAAAATTGCACTCCAAGATGATGGGATAAAGGGAGTGAAAAAGGGAGCGAGTGATGAAGTTCCCGGTCGGGGTCCCTCGCAATGTGATCTTGGAATGGATTAGTTGTTGTTGTTGTTTTTATTGTTTTGTGTTCTTCCCCTTCTGCTTCTTGGGAAGGAGGGGCGCATGCATAAATTCGTGCACAATAAACGCCGGGTTGGCAATATTGTTGTCGGCCCCATTGTGCGAAATAAAATGGAGGCCCTGCTGCTAATTGCGATGCGCAAAAAATTTAAATTTAATTGCATAACGTCGAGAGCAACAACAACAATAACAACACGAACCATAAACGTAACAACTACAATTGTCGACCTATCGCGAGGGTCTCCGCGCCTTTCGTGCGTAGCTTTGGATCTTTTTCGAGGAGGCAGAAGCAGTAGCAGCATAACACAACAACAACTATAACAACAATAACAAAAAAAGAAAACAATATTAACAAGAACAACGCCAGAAACAACAACAATAGCAACAACATGAGCGAAAACTACTTTGCTTACAATTTAAAATAAACGTTTTTTGAATACTCCCAACAAGAACAAACAAAACGAAAACAACAACAATGATAATGACGATGATGATGATAATAATGACGATGATAATTACGATACACTCATCTAGAATGCATCCAAGGCTTAGTCATATTGTTGTTGTTGTTGTTGTTATAGCTACTGTTTAAGTTGTTTTACTCATGAGTAATAGTGGTGTCTGTTGTTGTTATTATTGTTGTTTTTGTTGTTGTTATCATTGTTATTGTTGTTGTTTCTGGCGTTCCCTATAATTGCATTTCGGTAAACAATTTTCCCAAAGGCAACCGAAGACGACCGACACGAAGAAAAACCAGTAATTAATACATTTTTATGAAAATGCCAACAACCTGTCTCTTTCACTCCCCCATTTGTTGTCTCTTTTGCTCTGCTTTTCCCTTCAAATTTTGCCATTCTGGGTTTTGTATTTTCGTCGTGCACCTTTTGCTTCAACTTCTCACATCACGTGCATCGTTTTCTTCAACGTCAACTTCGTCTTCTCTCTTTCTCTCTCTCTATCTTCAGTCCTCAACTCTTCTTCTTCTTCATTATCTACTTTCAGTTGGATTTTCGTTCTTGAGTTCATCAAAATATTTGCACCGAGCAACGAAAACAATGACAGATCTTCTTCGTTGTCGGCATGAACGAAACTCGAGTATGCTACACATGAGTTCAAGCGAAGATTCCTAACTTGGCTTTCAATCATTACCACTTTGGTGAACTCCACACTTTTTTTGAACTTCACTTCTTTTTTAAACGGTTTCTTTTCTAATCAGTTTCTTCTTCTAATCTGTTTCTTCTTCTAAATAGTTTTCTTCATAATAATATCTATAAGAAGGATAATAAGAACATATATTTCTTTGCAAAAGTTAATTCTTACCAATTTACTCAGCTTGAAATAACCACAATTTACTCCCTCTATTATTCCTCTATATCTCAGACGCCAAACCTTTCTTTGGTCTGATTTTACTCCATATTTTAACGGACTTCTTCACACAACCACAGCTCGAGAACGAAGCCACCAGCAATGGGGGAACCCTTTCCTCATTCGATCGTGGAGTGAAAAAGTTAATTACGCTTTTTTCCGGTGCTTTAAAAGAATTTAGGTTGGCAGTGGGCGATTATTGGGGGAAATACAGCCAGTTGGGCCGGTATGCATATAGGGTGAAGAACCAGAGAAGTCAGAAAAACTCTATGGTAATTAGGGATTGACAGGAGGAAAAATAAATATAATACCATAGTCAGATGGTGAGTATATTTTTTTAGTACTGTCTTATCTAACTTATTATAAAATATATGGAACGTTGAATGTAATTTTCGAAATAATTAAAACGAGATTCAAAACATCGACCAGAATCTCAGTGGAAGTTCGGATCCACCGACGATCGTTGGCACACTCACCTTACCATCAATGCGAACAGATAATTTCTCATGCATTTATTCTGGCACTTAAGATAGACCGAGAACTTCGACGCCAGCAACAAAACACAACAAACAGCAGCAAAGCAGCAAGAAGCAGCAGCAGCCAGAAGAAATGGACGTCTAAGTAGAACAAGAAGAACCGCAACAATTTTAGACTTCAACACACATATTTCCATAGTACTTTTTGCTATATGTTGTTGTGTGTTTTTTTTTGCTATAGGTGTTTGTGTTACTAAAGTTGTTTTTGTTTTGACGTTGTCGCTTTGGTTGTTTTGCTTCCCCCAATGCAACTGGGTGTATTTTTGATTTTTACATAATTACTTGCGTGAGTATGAACGAAGCACGGAAGGCAGAGATAATAATTGGCCATCGCTTGCGAGCCCTGACATGACCGAGACATGGACATGGCTTTAACTATAGCTATGGCATAGATCGAGGGAAGAATCCAGAGGGCGGGCGGGAGTTTTCACTCAAATTGACCAACTGTCAAATATCATTTAGAATCTTCCATTCGTTTTGAAGGATGTTTCAAAGGTTTCTCGAGCACGATAAAAACCAAACAATTCGGATGCAAAACCAGAGGCTGACGTCCACGAAGGTAGGCGGTAACAGGAGGCAGTCGTGGTCGTGGATACTGGTAGCGAGGAGGGAGGGATGGATGGATGGCGGAAATTGTTGGTTGGAAACATCTGTCGTATGCCACCGGCGCGGCGGCTGGGTTGAACATCGTCGAGTTTCAGGTGCGTGTTGGTCGCCACCAGGAAGGAGCACCGGCCTAGTTCATCGAGTAGCATGAGAAGGACGCACAAAAAGTGAGGTCGAGGATGCGGCTGCGGCTGCTCGGTTGGCGACTGTGGGGCCGATCACGCGTGTGTCCAGGCAGTGGGAGGAGTTCCTTCGGGCAGATATAATCGAGGGAAGGGATCCTCTGGGATCCGTTAGGAAGAGATTTTTTGGAATAACATTTTTAGAGAAATATTTTATGGTATTATATCCTCCAGAAATATGTAGCTTTATAGAAATATATTCACTAGAAACATCGTGTAGAAAGATCCTCTAGAAAGATTTCCTAGAACGATCATCTAGAAAGATCCTCTAAAAAGAAATTATCTATGCAAATGTTTAGAAAAATATCTTTTAAAAAAATATTCTATAGAAAAATGACTAGATCATCTTGGAAGAGATTCTCAATGATCCTGTAGATCCACAGGAAAACAAAAAACAATTATTTATAGAAAAAATGATCTAGAAATGATATACTAAAGGAAATAATTCTTTCGACAAGAGGTTCTCCAAGGTAGAGAAAATATATATCATATCACAAAGAGTTGTCCAATCAATCGTCAATTTGTTCCACTGTGCGCCGTGGCGCAGAACGGCTTCCTCCATCGATGCAAGTGAAAAATGCAGCTGCTGCTGACGATATTTTTTTTCGTCCATATTTTAGACACTTTGTGGAATAGCTGAGTATTTTTGTGCTATTTTCCGCTCTTGAATTCCTCAAAGCTGTTGTTGTTATTATTATATTTTTCTGTTGGAGATCGAGTCCTTTTTGTTGGTATTATTATTGTTGCTTTTGTTATTATTGTTGTTTTTGCTTTTGGCTATTTCCCCCTCACTTCCAACAAACGAAATTGTTGCAAACTTTGGACAAAACCTGCTTTTCTTTCAACCCGCCTGCTGTCCATGGCTTCTGATGCAACAACTGGTCCGACGTAGGCATGATCAACAGGCGGCAACAACAATAATAATAACAACAATAACAACAACAACGACATTGATAAAGACGACAAGAGCAACAACGACAGCAAGAACAATAATAACAACAACAACAACAGGGTATTTACATGCAATCTTTTATTAACTATTTTGAATGGCTCCCCTTCTCTCAACCACCGCCGAACCTCGGCTCGGTTCCACCTGGGTCCGCCCTGGTCTCGATGTTGGTCTTGTTCTTGGTCTCGGTCTTGGCCTCGGTCTTGGCCTCGGTCTCGGCCTCCGCTTCCGAGCCAATTACGCCGGCGCAGCCCAATCGCGGCCGGTGCAATTTTCCTCCATCCGGCCGAGATTTGTTGCCACTTGTTCTCGTTCCTCTTCCTCATCCTCCTCCTTGTTCGTCGTACGTCGTCGTCGTTGTCGTTGTTGCTGCCCCTCGAAATTCATTCAATGCCACACGGCCGCCCACTGTCCCCTCGGCCCCCTTGTGTTCATGATGATGATGATGATGGCCGAGGCTTCCGCGCAATTTCCTCCCAGCGCCGGCAACGAAATTTCGTGCCAATCACCGACTGATGGAAGCCATCGGGTGAATCTCGAGGGCGGGGGCTGGCGATGCAGATGGAGATGGAGACGAAGATGGAGATGTAGATGATGATGCCAATGAAATTGAGATGTTGTTGGTGACGTTGTTGTTGTTGATGGTGTCTTCAATGTTGTTTTTGTTGATGGTGTACTTGTTGTTAGTTGTGTTGGTGGTGTAGTTTAAACGCGTCTTAAAAGCAGTCATCGCGCGTCGGCGACAAATTGTTGACGGAAAATTGATTTTGGAAACAAATTCCCGTCTTCCTCAATCGATCGTCTCTTGCTTTCTCACTCTTGCTCTCTCCCTCTGCTCCTCCCGCTAATCACAGCCTGGGGATGACTACAATTAACTTTTTAATTTATTTTTAATTATTTTATATTGATGTTTTTTTCATCTTTCAAATTAATATTTGTACTTTATTTATTTTTTTCTTAGCACAAATGTGTTTTTATTCTATTTAATTCCATACTTTTTAAAAATGCTTTATTTATGTTAAATTATGTTATAATGAATTTTTATTTGTATTTCCTTTTAATATTTATAATTTTTAAATAAATTAGGTATATTTGATTCTAAAGAATATAAATTTTTATTTTATTTAATTGAACATAAAAAAAGAAATGTTACTATTCAATATACTTGAATATTTCAGTTTGAATATGTTATTTGTCAATTAATCTTGATTTCCAATTATCATAAAATGCTGTTGTTATTTTTTATTACTGCCTACATTTTCAAGTGATTGTGATCAGTTTTTTGAGAGAGATTTCCTTTTTCGTTCTCCGTGCTGTTATTGTCGTTGTTGTTGTTGTTGGAATACGCACCATTGCCGTGATGGACAAACATAGCCAGAAACAATAAAGGACGACGATGTGGCTGAGTTTGCTAGTTGAACCAACTCCTCCTGTCCCCGCTGCTGCCACTCGAGAGTCAACAATAATGAAGCCAACAGGAGCAGAAATTACAATAACAACAATAACAGAGAGTTTAACAACAACTACAGAGATTGCAATGACAAGAACAATACCAACAACAAAAGAAATTGCGTTTTAACGCATTCGAAATCGCCGTCAGTTGCCAACGAGTCGAGGGTCCAGCGACGGACGGCGACAGGACGATGGCAGAGGGAGAGAGGGAGACAGATGGAGGAGGAGTCCGAGGAGCGGTTGGTCGAGTCCATCAGCCGTCACAGGATTTGAATGCGTCGTTGACGCTGATGAGTTGCGTGAACGTCGAGTGGCAGAACGAGCCGGAGGAGGAGCAGGGAAAACAATGAAAATGGAAAACGTCGAGAGGCAGGCAGTGAAAGAGATTGCGCTCGAAATAAAAATCCACAGAACCGAAATCTTCTGATGCGTAAACCATGCGTTGAGCATCTGACTCTCTCTCTCTTTCTCCGATCCTTGGACTCGCCGTCGCCCCTTCCCCCTTACTCACGTCGCTTTGTTTTGTTTTAATTTTCATCATCAGGACGTCAGTGTTTGCTTTTTTTTCGTCCCTCTCCCTCTTCGACCGCTTCAATTTTTAATTTTTTTCTCTCTTTATTTTTTCGTATTTCTGCAATCTTTTGTTGTTTTATTTGAAAAGCACTCAACATTTGAATTGTTTCCATGTCCTGGATGCGTTCCAGCGGACGAGGACGTGCGACTGGGGGGCCGTGGAGGGGGGAGGGGGGGAACGCACGATGGCCAACGCACGGATCCATCTCGTGATCGTCGTCGGCTGAACCGTGCTGGCGGTTACCGAAAAAACCGCAGCCGTCGTTGACAGTGGGGCCAAGGGAGAAAACGAATGGTGGGCAGGGGAGATGTCAACGAATGATGTGACAGATAGGCTGGTGGACTGACAGACTGGCAAAGAGATAAGAGACGGATAAGGAAGGGGGGCTTGTGTTGAAGCGGAGGAGGAATGAGTTTGCAAAATGGATGAATATATTGAAAGCAATTTATTTAAGAAATATTTTAATATTTCCCAATATAATGAAAGAAATAAAATTTAAATTTTGAAAAAAAACTCCAGTTTTGTTCTATTATTTGATAATATTTTTATATTCTTAAATTTTTTATTTATTTATAGCAGTTAATTTGATATTTGATATTTTTTATTTATTTTTTCAATAGTATCCTTATGTTATTTTCTTTTGAATTTGATTTTATCATGGGTCACGACATTTTATCATGCGTTTTAATAATGTTTTTAATAAAGTTTTAGATTTAGATTTACGTTATAATTTTTATAATTTTTAAAATTTTTAAAATTTATAATTTGTCTGAATTACGTATTATTTTTTTATTACGTTGCGTGTTAAAACTTTATAATTTCAATATATAATATAATTACGTTCATAATATGTTTTAAAAATGATTTTTATTGTATTATTTACCTTATTTATTATTAAGTTCTACTATTTTATAAATCGTAATAATTTATTTTTTATATATAATCTTTTGTAATATTTTATTTGTTTAATACTCTTTATTTGTGTAGTTTTATTTTACATTAAATTATTATTTGATATAGTTTAATTAGTCTATTAAATATTTGTATGTGTTTTTACAAAATTTTAAAATTTACAAAGTTTTTTTTTTAATAGGTATTAATTTTATAGAGCAAAACAAGCGCGAGAAGGAACTAAAAAGAGTTTGAAAGAAACCATAATTAAGTTCAGAATGACTTGTACTCGATGTTATTTTAAAATGCACAGGAAACCTTGCATCGGCCTATTTAAAACGCAGCAAATTAGGCTTCTTTAATGCACTTTGTTTTTTCCCCAGGACCCATTAGGGAGGCTTTCAAGTAAAAAACTTCTCGGCCCCCCTATGTTGGCAAAGTGTTTTCATATTTTTTTTATCTTTTATTGAATTAACTTCTTCTTTTCGCTCATTTGCAACCTTTTTAATTATTGCTGCTGCTGATGTTGTTGTTTTTTGCCATGCACAACACTTTTTGCCACTCCATTTACAACAACAACAACTTCAAACACAATAGCAATTACAGTAACAACAACATCAACAATTGTTCTCAACGCACATCCTGCATCCTGTCAGCGACGCCAACGCATTCATTTGTTTCAGCCCTGGTTGTTCAGCGTTGTTGTTTTTGTTGCAATGACGCCATTTTGTTCGTTATTGTTGCATTCTTTTAATTAAAACAAATTCCATCAAAGCATCGCAAATAGAAACAAATACGGTAACAAAAGCAAAACAAAATGAAAACCATTTGAAATTCGAAAAAATGCGAAACTAAAAACGCAACAAATTCATTGGGCGTCGACCGCATCCCACTACATGTATGTGTGAGTGTGTGTGTGTTTGATTAAAATACTCACGCACACACTCAAACAGAAATGCTGAAGTAGAATCAACAGCAATAACAACAGCAACAACAAAAATAAAATTGCAAACAAAATCCTAACGCATGGAAATTTTATCTGGCCGGCCAGAGTGCAACCGAGATAGAAAGAAAGAGAGACAGGGAGTGTATGGGAAAGAGCGAGAAAGGGAAAGAAATGTATAGAAATTCATCACCCACCATCCGTCCATCTGTCTGTCTGTCCGTCCGTCCGTCACTTTGACAACCGAAGCGTGTTGCGTGCGTTTCGAGGACGCTTCTTCCTGCGAACGGACACGAGCCAACAACTTCTCCCTATCCCTCTCTCTCTCTCTCTTTCTCTCTCTTTCTCTCTCTATCACCCGCACATCTGTCTCTCCCCGAGTTCTGTCTCCTTTCGCCTACTATTTCTCTTCATCTTCTGTATCTCTGTCCCGTTCTCTTTGTCTCTATCACTGGCATTATTGTTAATTTTGTTGTTGCTGTTGTTCTAATTTGCAAAAATAAAAATAGCAAATGACACATCAGCCATGCCTCCTCATCCCCCCCGCCCACAACCGCCATGCCCCCTCTTCTACCTCTACATCAACAACGCAAAATTTGTCGACAAACTTTTCCGTCTACGCATGTTTTTTTTTGCCTACCGCTGCCTCACGACGAGGACGGGGACGATCGGCATCCTGCATCGGCATCACGTGGTCGAGCCTCCTCCGCCCCAACTCCCCCGCCTTCTTCGTCCGCCCACTTCCACTTCCACTTCCACGCCCCCAAACACCAACCCCTCCCCCTCCCGCAATTAGTAGTCGAGTTTATTTTTTTGCTCTTAATTTAGAATGTATTTTTTCACATTCATTTTTTCATTTATTTTGCCTCTCTCTCTATCTTATTTACCCTCTCTATACATATTATTTTCTGTCTCTATCTATCTGATTTATTCTCTCTATCTTTCTCTCTTACTCCCTATTTCTCTCCCTTTCTCTGCGCTTTCTCTCTCTTCCTCGTTATTTCTCTCTATCTTTTTTTTCAACCTGTATTTTTGCATTTTTCACATTTTCCAGGATAATTTCGTTATCATTGCATAAGTGAAGTTCCGCTTGTGCGTGCAACGAGAATGAGGACGAAGAGGATATTTTACCTTGGGGGTGGTTGAAGGCGCAGGGGAGGAGGTGGTTGATGTTCAGGTCGTCTCCACATTGTTTTAAATGTCGCAAATGCCACATTGGCCCAGGTTCATAACATCTCGGGACGGAGGCTGCAGACTCAGACTCTCCGTCTCATTCTCCCTCTCCTCTATTCTCTCCCCTCGTACTCTCTTCTATTCTTTTCCTTCTCTTTCCCCGTGCCATCGTTAGGCTCGTCCTGCCATGGATTTCACGTGGCAGTCGAACTTTCCTCAGGTTTCAGAAGGTATGCAAATCTGAGATTTTATTATTGGAAATAAGAGTTCTTGAATCAGTTCGATAATTCCTTCAATAAGTTCGGAATCTTCTTCAATAAGTTCGGAATCTCCTTCAATAAGTTCAGATTTCTGGTTCCTGATGAAGTCATCGACAGCCAAGGAGTTCATAAAGAAATAAAATTCTAAATTTATTAAATTTTCATTCCATATCCTTCGTCCTCGTTCGCGATGAGAAGTGTATGATCGAGAATTTTGTAACGAAAGCAAATGCATTGACGACACAAAGACAGAATTTCACCACGCACGAACACACGCACGTGCACACGTACACGTACACACTCACTCACGCATACACGTACGCACATGCTGATGCATTTAAACGGAAGTGCATTGCTTATTTGCCAACAAAACAACAGCAACAACAACGACGACGACAATAACAACAGAAGCTACAACAACGACAGCATCGAAACATTGTCATGCGTTCGGTTTTCATCACAGCGAAAATATCAAAAAAGGACATGTGGATGGACGAAAGAGCAGGGGAAATGGGGTAAAAAAATAGGAGAAAAAATTCGAAAAACAAAGAACAGACCGACTTACAGACAGACAGATGGACGGACTGATGGCACGAGTGCCTGACGAATGAATGAAAAATTGCAGCTAATAATGTTTACATGGAAAGTGCACCAGCAGCAGCAGCAACAACAACAAAAACATTAAGAGCTTCATCATCAACAATAATGGAAAGGTTTTTTATTTTTCAAAATTGATTCCCGTCCTGGTGGTTTTTTGTTTTAGTGTTTTTTTTGCATTCTCCATTGACGAACTATTTGCTGAAATGTTTAGATAGAACAATAGCAATATAGCCAAGCATTCATTTCGGATTTCGCTTGGTTTTCAATCTCAATTTAGACGAGATTTCGATTTGAATAGATTTCAGCGATCATTGTTATTGCTCTTGATACTGGGGGATAATTTTGCTTATCATTATGATGATGCTTATTATGTTGCTTATGACGATATTGTGCTGATAAAATAATGAGGATGATGGTAACAAGGACAATCATTTCATTAGGAATGGATTTGGGTCTGGTTTTGTTTTTCGCCCTACGACAATAGCTTCATACAATGGTGGATTATCGCGGCGTATGCGCAATTTTAATTGATTCTCTCGATTAATTTGATAAATGTGTATTGCTTCAAAGACTTTGGGATTTATTTACGAAAATAGCGAAGTTATAATGGATAAGGAAAATAAACAAAATATTACTTTCTATTAATTCATATCGACTTTTTATAGAAATGAATGTAAATAACTGTGTGGGAAATCCACAAACAGAAAGATGAATAGAATATCCAACGATCGGATTTTCCACGATCCAATTGAGAAGTCAGCACGATCTGGAATCAACTCAGCCACAAAAATATATTCTCAGGTCGTTTCCCGGCCGAGGGTGGAAAAAGGCCGATTGGACGAGTTGGAAAAATGAACGAAATTTGAAAAACCACCTGCGAAAACCCCATCTGCGGATTTCCCCATGCCCCACCACCACCCATGGCGCCGACTGTTGTCACCTTTCGCCAATCGATGGGAAATTCCGATCGATTCGATTCCATGTGAAACTACAAAATGAACACAAATAAAAGCAAGCGATTGGCTGACAGAAAGAACTTTTCGCTGAATGCTAATTTATCCCCACTTTCAGCTCGATTTCCTGCTGTTTGCTTTTATTTGCTTTGTGTTTATCTATTTCTATTCTCTTAGTAAAATTAATAAATTTTCGCGTTCTGACTGACGTCGAAGCGAATTCATTTGGACCGGTTTTAACTTTTAACTAAGGCGATCGCGGGCTGAATTGTTAATTTCTCATTACTTACAACAGCTTATAATGGCAGCAGCTTTAACCACAATAACAAAAGCAACCATTACTAAAACAACTAAAACAGTCACAACTACACACAATCACAACTGCAACAACATTGTGAACTACAAAAATTATAAATGAACGATCGCTCGACCAAGTGATCATGCGTTCGGTGTTTGGTTGAGTTTCATTAGGAATTCGTCGAATTAAAAATGCGGAATTCGAAATCGAAAGAAACCGAGAATCGACTCGAGCGGAAACCACGGTTGCGACGAGCGGGGGGCGAAGGAGGGCGGCAACTGCGACTTGGATTCGTTCTGGGGACTCCGACGATTGGGCGCGGTCTGAAGCTTGGTCTGGGGTTGGGGGCTGTGACTACGATTGAGACTGGGACGTGTCTGGGGGAAACTGTAGACCTGAGATCGGTCCGGATGGGAGGCTCCAACGGTCGCTCAGTCGGTCGGTTGGTTTGATTTTCCAAGAAATCCAGTTTTGGTTTTTGCAGAAAATCGCGGCAACATTTTGTGATTGTCGCGAACGCCGCATGCGGTGTGGCAGTTGTTGTTGTTGTATATTTTTTTTTTATTAATTTATGTTGTTTTTTTTAAGTTGTTTTTTTTGTTGTTATTGTTATTTTTGTTGTTGTAGTAACTAGCCAAGTGCCGCCACAGCCGCAGCTTTGGGCGTCGCTGCTGACGACGACGTCGTCATCAACAACAACGGAACCGATGAAGAAGTCGAGCTCAGCTGAATGGATGTTGTTGTTGCTGTTGTCGTTGCTCTGTTGCTGCTACCTGCTACTGCAACTGATGAATATGGAACTTGGCTTTGACTTTCAGACATGACTTTGGCAATTGTCGGAGTCGGTGACGGCGACCGCGGCCGCGTCCGTGGCCGAGACGCATGCGCGATGCGTTTGGAGCCAAGCCTTGACTTGTTCTCCACACGATGTAATGCTTGTTCTTGTTTTTCATCTTATTTTTCTTGTTGTTGATGTTGTTGTTGTTGTTACAACTACTGATGTCATTGTCGTTGTTGTTGTTGTTGTTGTTCCTGGTGCTTAATGTGGTCATCTGTAGTTGCTACTGTTTTTGTCACTCGCACTCGTGATGCAATGCATCAGAATCTTCTTCATTTTCTTCTTGCCATCATCATCATTGTTGTCGTCGACGTTGTTGTTCTTGTTGTTGTTGTTATTGTTACCAACTTTGCAGTTGTTGTTTTTGTTGTTGCTATTGTGGTTGCCGTCGCTTTTTTGCTGGCAACACAAAAAAATGTCATAAATAAATTGCAACATTTGCAGCCAACATTTGCTAAATAAATGTCCATAAACGATCGACGTGATTTCTAGTCGGAGTCGACAACAACAACAACAATCAAAGTGGACACAACAACAATGATGCTAGGAAAACAGAAACAGCAACAACGACATCAACAACATCAACAGAAACAGCGACAAAAACGCAATTTTCAGAATTTCAAATGCTTTCCTGGTAAATTAACTAAAAATGCTGAAAACGCATACGAAGCGAGGTGAGGCGTAGACAGAGCGATCAACGACAAAAACTGACCAACGACAGCAACAACAACAACAATAATGACAACATGGACAACATGGTAAATGGGAGAAAGAGGAGGAGATGAAGAAGAAGCAACAGTTGGCGATTTCCTATTTCACTAATGTCGCCATTAGTCGTCGCGATGCGAATGCGTTTCGACTGGGCCGAGATAATTATGCCATGGCGGCTGAAACAACAACAACAACTACAAAAAAACAATAACAACAACAATAACAAACATTCACTGCTGCCTGCAACATTGCTCAGCAACATGAACTCGGTGTCTACAACGTGTTTTGTGATTTTTTAATTAGGATTTCATTAGAAATGCTTCGAGAATCTCTCTTTATCTCTCACTATCCCTCTTTTCTCTTTATCTCTCCCCATCCTTCTCCCCCTTTTTATCTTAAATCTAGCTACCTGTCTCTTTTGCTCTTTTGTTCTTTCTGTCCGCCTGGGATTGTCGTCAATAACAAGTGTTTTCTGTTGCCTTTTGTTTTTTGTTAATGTAATTGCAATTGCAGTTGTCTTTGTAATTGTTATTGTACCATGTTGTTTTTGCGATTGTTCTGACTGATGATGTGTTTTTTTGTTTTGTTTTTGCCTATAAATAAAATTAATGAAAAGAATAAGAAATCTCGTATTAAGTTTTCCAAAGCTTTGGAACTTGTTTGGGAGCTCAGGTGTTGTTGGGGTTCGTGTTAATGTTGTTTGAGTTGATGTGGTGGTTGGTGGTAAATTTGTTGTTGTTGTTAATGTTCTTGCTTTTAATCGTTTTATTGTTAATGTTGTTGTTGTTAATGTACATGAGTATTTTTGTTCAACTATTAGTGACTTAAGTTGTGGTACTTGATGCTATACTGTATTTATCTTTACTGACTTATATAACATCGCTTATCACAAGCCGTAGCAATTACAATCGATTTGATTCCGATTGTTACTGTCTATTGTCCACATCATAACACTCGATGCCACGCCCAGTCCACTTCCTCCCTCCTGTCGATTTGTTTTCTCAATCCCAGAAAGAACTCCTGATATGGTATTGAATAGGTTCAGAAGAAAAGGCAGAGAATATTCCACAAGGACGAGATTGAGTTCTCGTTTCCAATGGTAAGGAAATCGCCTCCCTCTTTATTTGGCCAGTTCATTCGAATCCAGTCTTGGAACTGTGGTTTTGTCGGTTTGAATACTCCATTTGTATCTTCCATAAGAATCCTCCATTTGAATCCTCCATTTGAATCCTCCATTTGAATCCTCCATTTGTATCTTCCATACGAATCCTTCATTTGAATCCTCCATTTGAATCCTCCATTTGAATCCTCCATTTGAATCCTCCATTTGAATCCTACATTTGAATCCTCCATTTGTATCTTCCATAAAAATCCTCCATTTGAATCCTCCATTTGAATCTTCCATTTGGATTCTACATTAATCCCTTTCTTGCCCAGGTCTTATCCACCCGGAAAAAAGATCACACATAGAGAGATGCTCTAAATTTAAATCCGACTGACCGTCAGGCCGAGCGACCGACACCCGTCCACCGGTTGCCACCGGTAGAGAGAGACCAAAGTCAACAACAAGCCACCACCAGCAGTCGGCAGCCGTCGCGAGCGGCGGATTATAAATCCAATTACAAAATTGCAGCCACGATGATTTATCAAGCGAACGCGCGGCTCAGGCTTAGACACGGGCTCAGCACGATGGGACGGACGGACAGATGGACGGATAGACGATCGGACAGACAGCTGGACGGACAGTCAGATAGTTGGACAGACAGGATGGTTGGTTGGTTGGTTGGACGGACGGGAACTTGTTGCCACCATGAAATGAAGCCATGGCCGTGGCACCGACATCGGTCTAACAAGTGTCTGGACCAAGGCGAATGATTGTTGTTGTCTTCATATTTTTTTTTATTGTACAGTTATTGTTGTTATTGTACAGTTACTGTTGTTGTTGTTGTTGATTTTGTTAAGGTGGTAGCTGGTGTTTGGACTATAATGCTTGTTGTTGCTACTCAGATTGCCTCGTGCTTCTTGAGCGATGGACAATGTTGCACGAATGGAGAAGCAACATTTGGATTTACTTAGAACAGACGAGCGAGAGATGGAGATGAGAGAGGGAGACTAGTATAGGGAGACAAGAAGATGGGGATGGTGAGAGGGCGAGATATCGGCAATAAAATTCACAATTTTAGGACAATTCGACGGATGGATGATGACCGGAGACTTTGAGAGCCGAAAATCATAAACTGCAACTAGGATGGCTTTTCTGTTTTTCTCCTCCCTTCTCTATCCTCTTCTATCCTACTCCTTCTTACTCTCTCCTCTTCTCTCCATCTCTCTCTTCCACTCTGTCGGGTGGTGCACAGATGTCGTTAGCTGAGTAGTTAATGCCGACATCTCTTGCCGTTGACATCTAGCTACAGGAGTCCACTGCGAAGACTTCTCGCTCTTTCTCTCGCTCGCTCTCTCTTCCTCCGTTCGTCTCCCGTCTCTTTCCGGGATGCAGGCGGCGACAGATGCTTATCAGCGGATGTCATAACCTTAATTCAAACTCGAACAAGCTCGCTAAGGGGAGTCCGATGATGCCTGACTCCTTCGCTTTGGTGGCTTTGGTCCACCACGAGTTCTCCATCGAAGTTCTTCATCGAATTTAGTTGGTTTTCTTCCTCCTCGCCTTCATCGTAATTCGATTCGATTGGTGATGATGCCACTGTGGTGACACCTGCTGCCGTCCCACCTGCTTCGACGCCCCCTCAATCGACTGCTTCGGCGCCTTCTTCACCGACAACTTCGACGGCCCCTCATCCTTCTGCATCCACAACCTCTTCTTGCTTTTCTTCCACCTTGTCACTACTTCTGATCCAGCTCTTGGATCTGCTCCTGCGTCTTCTCCAATTCTTGCCTCTGTTTCTCCTCCACCTCTTGCCATTGCTTCTTCTCCAGCTCCTCGATCTGCACCTGCTCCACACGTGTCCGCCTCCGACTCCAGCCTCCGCCCCACTTCGACTTCGTTAGGAGTAGATCGCATCGCATCGACACGATCATGGTCCGAGTCCGAGTCGTCGTCATCGCCGTCGTGGCCGCCATTGTTAGCCACGGCAGTCGGGCAGTCGTCGCTCGTGGCCTGCGGCGCTTCCTCGGATCATCGCCGTCGTCGTCGTCGACATCGTCGTGGTTGCTTGCTTATGGCGCGAGGCCACGCTTTGCGCCGGTTCGAATCCAAGTTCGAGTCGCCCTCGGCCGACGCATCTTCGACTGGGAGTCGGATTCAACTTCGTCCCTCTCCCCAACTTGGGGTCCACGTCTCGATCACAGTCACAAGCTCAGTCTCATTCTTAAGCTCAGTTTCGATCCGGGTCCAACTCTCAGCTATCTCTGCCGTTGTCAGCACGCGTCGCATCGGCGGTCATTGAGAAGCAGGAGTAGATTTGTTGTTATTGTTTATTGTTGCTGTTAATGTTGGTGATGTTGTTGTTACTGTTATTGTTGGCGCTACTGCTGTTGTTGTTGTTATTGTTGTTACTACTATTGTTGTTGTTATTGTTGATGCTACTGTTCATACAATGTTTACATATCTCAATCAGCAAGATATCACCTTCACGACCTTCCAGCATGCGCCGATCTCCTCCATTCCGCCTCAGTCAATCCTCCCGACGACTCCTTCCATCCATTGGCGTCGATCCATTCATCTGTCTGTCCAAACAAGTGTCTGTCCTCCCGTGTGTTCGTCTATTCATTCGGTCGGTGGCTTGGCCTAGTCTGAGCTGCTCTGCTCTGTTCTGGCCTAGTCACCGGTCTCTGCTCCAACTCCCAGTCCGACTCCAAGTCAGTCTCTGTGTTTGGCCATGGTCGTGGCTCTGACTGTGGCTTTGGCTCCTCTGGTCGTGTGGCGCACAAAGTGCCATTTAACAATCTGTTAACAACGGTAATAAATCCATTTGTGGCCACGTCGTGGCTTCCGCGCGGCTTCCTTCGACTGAATGAAGCTGTCGAGTTGAGGGTTCGGAGACGAGGGATTATGGGTGGTGGGTCAATATTTAAATAGTAACTTACTTGGATTTGGATTCAAATCAGGTGACTGTGGTTTGATTCTTGTGAGGTCTGGATCCTGGTCTAAAGTAATTAAATGTTTCTCATATTAGTATTTTGAAAGTTATTCATCTTCTGTTATCGGCTTCTCATTTGCCTCGTCGACTATCCAATTCATCTTTGGATAAGTCTTTTAAAGTTCTTTCGTTCCTTTCGCCGTTTTCTTATAATTCACTTCTACTCGCTTCCAATACCATTCACAAAATACCATCCAATCAGTTATTTTCCTTGAATTACGGATGCTGTCCGTTCCTCCAAAAATCATCTTCTCCATCATAGTTTGGTTGCAGCTTCCACTTTTGTTTTTGTCTTGTTTCCTTATGATGTTCTCTCGGCTTCCACCTTGAGGCGAATCTGGTTCTCGCACCTTCTCGTCGGAAGCTTCCGAATAGCAGATAATGGACTTATTCAATCTCTTCTCTGGACACTTCTTTGGCCTCTTCTTTAGTCCATTCTTTGATCACATCTTTGGCCTCTTCTTCAGTCCCTTCTTTCATCCCATCTTCGGCCTCTTTTTCAGTTCCTTCCGCAGACTCTTCTGAGGACGTAACTAGAAACTAATGCTGGACTCGTCCGGTCGTAAAACCAAAGCTTTCACTACTCACTATGAGATGAGGATGATGGAGATGACGATGATGAATACGATGATGGTCGAGATGAAGACTATGATCGAGATGATGATTATAAAGACGATGTTGATGATGACGATGAAATAGAAGAAGACGTTGCTGATGTGTCAAAAATAAAAATAAAAACAAAACGAAAAAACCAAAACCGAGGAGGGCATTTGATTTTCCGAGACAGCGATCAAACACTCATCAGATATGGACGGACAACGACTTCATCTCTACATCCTCTTCATTCTCTGTCGGTGCAACAAACACATCAAATGATAACCACCAGCATAGGCAGCATCAGCAGAACATCAGAAGAACCAGCAGCAGCAGCAGCAGCAACAACAACAGCAGCGCTCGTCACAACAAAACAGCGTTTGTTTGCGACCGAGCGCCAAAATGATGAAGCGTCTGGAGGGGTCCACAGCGCCATCCTCGTCTCCTCGGTATATTCGAGGGATGACGAAAAAATCAAGAACCTTCGGTTGAGGAAAGGGACAAAGGGGGGAGCGAAGAGGACAGACAGATGGACAGACGGATGGACGGACGGACAGATGACGGTTGCAGCTGCAGCTGGTGCGAGCTAATGACAACAACACCAAGATCGGAACGAGTGGTCCACAATGCGACGGCGAACACTGACCTTTCTCCACAGACCCAATCGACCAACCAACGACCGACGGAGGGACCCCCCTTCAATCCTCCACCTCCCTCCACTCGACGTCCACGTCCGATCCACAACGATTCGATCGCACAAAACAAATTTGCGCCAACTTGTGAAATGATGGCAAAAAATAAATTGTGTGCGGAACAGAACCGTGGCAAGGGGTGGAGATCAAGGAGATCGGGTCGAAGGGGTTTCAGGGGGGGGGGGGTCGATTAGGTGCGAGCGCGACGGAGGGTGGATTGTGGGGCCGGCTGCCGGAGGAAGACGACGATGTCCGATCATCGCCGATGGATGGACGCGGTTGCAGCTGCTGTTGCTGCTTCTGCTGTTGATGGTGTCGTTCCTGTTGTTGTTGTTGTTTTTGTTGTCGGTGCTCCTGTTGTTGTTGTCGTTGTTCCTTTTGTTGTCGTTGTTCATGTAGTTGTTTTCGTTGTTGTTGTTGTTGCCGCAAGAGGTTCTTGATCCGCGATGGAAGTGAAGTCGTTAGGCGAGTAAAATTATTGAAATTCACAAAAAATGCTCCGAAATAATAATAGGAGGAAACAATTTTTAAGTAGTAGTAGTCGAACAGCAGCAGCAACAACAACAACAATAATACTGCAACTGGGAGCAGCAAGACTAGAAGAACGCAGGATGACATGGAGTGAACAAGAGAGAAAGAGTGAGAGAGGAAGAGCGAGAAGTTTCAAAGTGGGGAGAGGAAAAATTGTCGGCTTCAATAGAGACAGACAGACAGACCGGCGGAACGACAAATGGACGGAAAAACAGATGGACGGACGGACTGACGGACAAATGGACGAACGGACAGATGGACCACGAAACAAGTAGAGAAAGAGAGAGAGAGAGAGAGAGAGAGGGAGAGAGGGAGATGAACGTCGGAATTGCTTCGGATCGCAAGGCGGCGAATGAAGCCGTTGACCAGTGTGGAAAATTGGAGCTGTTCTTAGTGCGGAAGAATAAGAAGAATAACAACAATAATAATAAGAACAAAAGCAACAACATAAAACCAGCAGCCACAACAACAACAATAACACTTAAAGGAAGCTGGGACGGATGTTTTTGTTTTGTTCTATTTTTTTTTTTTTTTGTTTATTCTTCGAGGGACGCGTTTTGAATTGTTTTCATCGCGTTTCTCTCATTTTTGTTATTACTTTTCTCATTTTTTGCACTTTCGAAAATCCAAGACGATGAAGAAGAAGTGGCTAATGGTTAGTTGATTGTTGGTTCTCATTTTTTTTTTAGAGAACCTCATGGAACTGACCTACCATGAATTCAATCCCTGTTGTCGACGTCATCCTGTGAAAGGTGTTGATCGATTTCTGATTTGGATTCAACTACAAATCACGTTTGAGGGATCGATCATGAGAATAAAAAGAAAGAGATTGGGTTATAAAGATCAAGGACCGATCAAGGATCGATCGAAAACGAGATTCCTCTTACCGAAAAAAAGGTGAGAAGAACGAAAGAAATGAAAGAATTGAGAGTTTAATTTAATTTCCTAAATGAGTATTGAAGAACTCATCAGAGATTGAGTTGTAAATTTAATCGACGACAATTTCTGAAGCTCTCACGTTGTCATGAAATCAATACCGATTTATATTGCCATTCAAACAATACCGATTTACATTGTCATTCAATCAATACTGATCTTCGTTCTTATTTAATCGATAATTACATATCTACCGAATGATCATTTTTCAAACTACTACTCTCCTGCATCGCTTTGTCTTCTCAACCCACGTTCGAAGTTTGAGCCAAAAATACTCACTTACATTCATCCAATACCAATTCGTGTTCATTCATTACAACAACAACAACAAGATCACTCCACAATCCTACTGGGTTTTTGCTTTTTTTTTTGTTTTACTCCACCTTCCCACCCCACCTTTGATCATCCTTCTTCTCTTGTTTTCGT
Organism: Coelopa frigida; assembly: GCA_017309665.1. Lineage (NCBI taxonomy): Eukaryota > Metazoa > Arthropoda > Insecta > Diptera > Coelopidae > Coelopa > Coelopa frigida. The sequence goes on along the minus strand of CM029561.1, from coordinate 11,967,654 downwards.
TTTCGTTTCGATTTCGTTCTCAGTTTCGGATGTGGAAATTTATTTACGACGAAATTTTATTTTTATTTTTGTTTTATTTATTTCGTTTATTATCGTTGCAGCTAGCTTTTGTTGTTGTTGCTAATGTTGTTGTTGTTTTTGCTATTGTTGTTGTTGTTGTTGTTGTTCTTGCTTCCGTTGAGTGCGACTTCGATTCGATTCGGGTCTGCATCCTGCCAACTGCGACTGCGCGGCTGCGTTTTGTGAACTGCGTGCGTGCGTCTCGTGAACGGCTCAATTTTCTTTCTTGCTGTTCTTGTCTTTGTCTTTGTTGTTGTTGTTGTTGTTGTGGTTGTTGTTATTGTACTTGTTTCATTGTTGTTGTACTTGTTCCATTGTTGTTGTTGTTCATGGAGATTTTATCGCTATTGTCGTTGCTCATTGTTGTTCTCATTTTCATTTTTATTTTCCCCCTCATATTATTTTTCGCTTATTCATCAATTTGTGACTTTTGCTATTGTTGTTGTGTTTTTTTTTTTTTTTTTGTGTTCCCTGGACTCTTCATCGCGAATTTTTATTGTTGTTGTTGTTGTTAATGCATGACGTGCCCGTTGCGCTCGGTTGCAATGCGATCGACGGCTGCAACAGCGACGCCGACGACAACAACAACAACGACAACGAAGAGAACGATCTCAACAGAGTGAGAGAGCGAATCTTGGAGCCACCGGAGAGCAAGAACGAAGAGGAAACCGACCAAAGAGAGAAATTATTCAAGAGAAAGAGCAAACGACGACGACAATAAACGATCGAGAGAGAGAGAGAGAGCAGCGAACCGGCGACGGCTCAACCGAGAGCTGCTTCGGAAGGGTCGTGGTCGGCATCAGGACGCGACGCAGTCGTTGATTGGGGCGGGGAGGCGGGGGACATGGTCTGCTTGTGGAGAGGGTGAGAGCGTGGCGCGGGGTCGGACACGGAAAGGAGGCAACTGCGAAAACCTTGAGGACGGTCAGTGACCAGAAATGCACAAAAATTTTGTGCATTTTTTTGGGATTCACGAACTCGCGCGGAGGCCGGCGATGACGACGACCACATGGAGAAGGGGGAAGGGGGTCGATTGTATGGGGTGGAGAGTGAAGAGAATGCAGAGGAGGGAAGAGAGAGAGAGAGAGACAGGGGCATCGACGCGGTGCACTTGAAATTAATGCGACGGCGACGTTGATGACGACTGCGAATGGATGAATTGTCGGGTTGGATCGGGTCGGGGGGATCTTCGTAGACTTCGGTTCGAGGGCGGTGAATGTTGCCGAGGGGGGGTGGGGGGTTTGGGAAGCAGTTGGTTCAAGCAGAGAATGTGGTCGTCGTCGCATGTGGCGGCGGTCGCGTCGGCTGGCCGCAGTTTCGGTTGCTGAATTTTTCCCTCGTCACTTTCGGCATAATCGTTTCCCTCTTGTTCTTCTTCTCATGCTTGTACTTCGCATGGTCTTGTCGTTATTGTTGTTGTTTTTGTCGTTTATTGCTTCAGTTGTTGTTGTTGTTGTTGTAACAATTTTGTTTTTTTTTTGTCTTATTTTGCTATTTTGTTGATTTTTCCCGCATTTCGTTTTGGCCGCCTGGTTTTTATGATGATGCGAGAATTTTTTCGGGATGCGTTTGTGGTAATATTGTTATTGTTGTTGTTCTTGTGAGTAATCTTGTTGTTGTTGTTGTTGCTGTCGCAGAGTTCTTGCTCTTGGGGTTGTTGTTGTTGTTGGTAACTTTTTGAATTTACGCTTTTGACTCATTTTCGACGTCGATCGTCGTCGTCGTCGCCGCCGCCATTCGGTTACCTCTTGATGTTGTTGTAGTAGTAGTTGTTGTTGTTGTTGTCGTTATTGTTGTTGTTGCAGGGAGATGTGCTGTTACTGTTGTTGTTGTTGTTGCCTCAAATTTCCTGTTTTTCGCGAACAAGTTTTGCGAAATTTTATTTTTAGCTCCGAAAATTTTTGCACGTTTTGGCTGCGGTTTCGGTTTCGACTTTGGCTTCGACTTCGATTCGGTCGTCATTTCTTCTTCCACTTCTTCTCTGTCCTCTGTTCCTTTGGCTCCACTTAATTATTAGTGTTGATTTTGTTGGTCGTGTTGTTGTTATTGTTGTTGTTAGGGTAGGTCCATAAATCCTACTCCACTGCCATAATTTTTGTAAATTTTTCATTTTTTTTTAGTTTTGTTGTGTCTGTCTTCTTCGTATCTTTCGGATACGAATGGTTTTTGTATCTTTTCGATTCATGTTCTTCGTTTTCGTATCTTTTTTCGTTGGTGCTGCCAGTTTTTTGTTATCGTCGTTGTTGTTGTTGCCGCTGTTCTTGTTTTGTCTGCCATGAAATGTAATTTTTGTAAATTTGCTCGATTGCCTCAGTTGTTCTTGTTGTTGTTGTTGTTGCTGAGTTGTTGTGATATTGAATTTTCATCTGCCAAGGCCACGCGTGCGTTGAACTACGAATGTATCTTGCAGATACTTACACACACACAGACACAGACACATGCATTGCCAATTGTTGATGTTGTCGCGGTTGTTGTTTTTGCTTTTCTTGTTGCCATTCTTGTTGTTGTCCGTTGCGATCGTTGGATTGCGTTTCGGCTGAAAATTTCAATTCTGCAAAAATTGTTGAGGGGAGTCCGCAATTAACTTGTTGTTGCTGTTGTTCTTGTTTTTTGCATTGTTGTTGTTGTTGGTTCTGTTCTTTCTGCCTTTTTTGTTTGTTTTTGTGTTTTTGGTTCCCTCATTGTACATAGATGTAATCATTGTTGTTGCCACGATTATTTTTGTTCTTCTTCAAATTGTTTTTATACTTGCAATTGTTGTTGTTGTTCTTCTTGTAAATTGTTGGTGTTCTTGTAAATTGTTGTTGTTGTTGCAATTATTATTGTTGTTGTTGTTGTTGTTTTTGTAGATGTATCTCTGAGTTATTGCTATGTTAAAATTCATCTGTTGAATGCACGCACGCACCGAGAACGACGGCTGCGTGTCGGCCGTTTATTCGGGGTCGTCCATCTCTCTCTATCATTCTCTCTCTCTCTCTCCCTCTTCCCCTTCCTCTACACCATCACCACTCCTTCGCCTTCTCTTGTATCTCTTCCATCGCTATCACTCTCTCTTTCTCTGCCGCCTTCAATTACTTTTCTCTCCACAGGATTTACATTTTTATTCCATTATATTCTCGCCGTTTATCTATAGGATCCCCGGTCGCCGTTGGACGAGGGGTTGTTGGTCAGATCCCATCGTCTCCAAGCCATGGATAGATTCGCTGACGCCCCATTTGATTGACGCCCGCCGACGAACGCGTTGCATGGCAATGAGATTTTGTCGTTTGAAGATTAGCCGGCGATCACAATCTCGCTCTATCGGTCTCTATCTCACTCACTGACACTCAGTGATTCTCTCTCTCTCTCTCTTTCTCTGTTCTACTCTCTACTCACTCCCTCTTTCCTTTCCTCTCACTCCCTCTTTCCTTCCCTCTTCCTCGCCTTTCACTTCAAAACGATTGATCGATCGATTGATTGAACTAACGATCGTTGAACGAATCCTGCGGAAGCTCTCAATGAACGAAGGCCTCGAGCGATCTGAGTTTTTCAGTTAGTTGGAGAAGGTAACAATTACGAAGGGGAGGGGGCTGCCCACTAAAGGTTGAGGGTGGGGACAGTGAACGGACGGTCGTCCCCTTCGGGCCAACAACGACGAGCAGCGATCGTGATCTAATGAGACACTATTTTTAGAGCCTTTGCCAAAGACGAAGGCGACGACGATGGCGAAACCTCGTGGACAAAGGATTCGTCAGTGAAATAGAAAAGAAGAGGACGAATAGGAGGATGAGGAAGAGAGAGAGAGAGAGAGAGAAGAGATGAGGAAGAAGATGGAGAGGAACAAAGAAGAAGAAGAAGAAGGAGGGAGAGAGGAAGAGGGTGTGAAGAAGGAAAAGGCTTTATTCGAATGCAAATTTCTCATGATTGACGAACACTGAGAGAATTTGACAGAGAAGTCGATCGGATCGACGTTGATGGGGAAAAATAAAGGCGAATAATACAAATATCTACTATCTACTTTAATATGGAACTAATATAAATAACAATAATATAAATCCGCTAGTCACTTAATAAATTATCTATCTCTTATATCTCTTATTTTGTAATAAAAATCAATAAATTTGGAAGAGTAAAGAAAACAAATTACATAATTTCTCTCAGTGTTCCAGGAGTATGGAGCGATCGTGGTTGATGGAAAGAGAAAAAAGTCATCGATTAAAAGAACGGTGAGGAGCGAAGATTGTTGAGGATGAAAAGAAAAGCAGGAAAAGAGGAGGAGGGGGGCTGTTGTTGTTTTGGACATTTGCAATTTGTCAATTGAGAATGACATTTCCTCCTGTCACTCGGACTTCTGTCTGTCCGTCCGTCCGTTCTCCGTGACGCTTGCTAATGTCGGTTTTTATTATGCAAGCGGTTGTGTTATGTAATAAATAATTAAACACAGGGATCGCTAGGATCGGCGACAAATGTGGCAACAACAACACCGGGAACCACCACCACAACAACAACCACAATAATAATAACAACTGCATCTGAAACAAAAAAAGGAAACTTCGTAAACAACGTAAATAAAATAAATCTGTTAAAAAATCACTCAAGTCGATAACAAGGAGAATATTTTTGGTTCCATGTTTTCCTCTCTCTCTTACCTTTTCAGTCTCTTTCTCATTTCTCCTAACTCTCAACCACTCTCTTCCTCCTTCTCTTTATTCCCTGTCTCTCTCATCCCATGTACCAATCCTTTGTCTTTACTTCTCTTGGTCTCATCCTCACGTCATGCTGTCTCTTGATCTCTACAATTACAACTGAGTTCATTGTCTCCTCATCGTCATCCTTCCGTCGGTTTCCACTCTCAGTCTTTCTCTCTCTTCTACAACTTTTAGTTCACCTCCCCTTTCCTCTATTCCTCCTTCTTGTTAACTCTTTGCCTTTGTCTTGGTCGCTTTTTGCAGATCGTTGAAATTCCCAAGAAATTCAAGTGAAGAACAATTTGACAGACCGACAAAAACCCAATTCTCCGATCCCCATCGCTTCATAAAGTCTCTGCCTCAGTCGCAGTCGCTGACGCAGTCGCAGTTGGAGACGATGCGTCGTCAACGTCGACGCTGGCATCTTTAAATGAGCGTCTTCGCATCGCTCTTTTTTTCATATCTCTCTTACTCTTATATCTCTCTTTTTTCGCCATCTCTATTCCTCGCATCTCTTCTCTGCCTCTCCGGAATACTCTCTGTCTTTTTCTGATGCTGCCGATCTTCACAATTGGTGAACCATCAGTCTGTCCTTCCATCGGCCTGGCCGTCGATCCTTTGGTCCATTCACTTCTCGTCCGTCCGGTCCTCCATTATCTCCCTTCAATCCCTTCGTTGCCTTCCCTTCAATCCTCTCCCTCATTACCTTCCATTAATTCACTTCATACCTTTCCATTCCTTCCTACATTCTCTCCTGCCATCATTCTTCCCTTCCTTCACTATCTGCCCATCCTTCATTCTCTTTTCACCTCTTCAGCGAAGCGGAAACCAGATCACAATCGATCGCCGTCCGAGGGTCGTCCGTGACCAGGCCCAAGGCGACTGCGGTTGCGAGGTCTGCCAAAAATTGAGCTGGCTTCAGTTTTCACTTTCGCTCGTTCGCTCGTCGAACGACGGCTTCCGAACGATCGACCAAATGACCGCCCGAAGGATGGATGGATGGATAGATGGTTGGTTGTATGAATCGATGGATGGTTGTATGAATCGATGGATGATCGTCTGAGTCTGAGTTCGGGGCTGTCGATCGATGGCCGTCCTTCACACGGGTTCGACGTTGTTTTGGGGTCCCGTCTCGAGATCGCGATGAAGACACGATCGATCGTGGTTCCTTGACCGATCGTCTGTATATTTCTCGTTTTTAGCATAATCTGTCTCTGTTTCGCTTTTAGCATTGTCTGTCTCTTTTTCACATTAGGCATTATAAGTCTCTGTTTCTCTCTCCCTCTCTCTCTGTCCTTCGCTTGTTCTCCCCTCGTATCAATTCTTATGGGCATTCGAAATCATCATAATCATCATAATTAGCGAATATCTGCGAATATCTTCTTCTTCTTCTACGTTGTCGTTGTCTTTTTCTTCGCCATCGTCGTCGTCGTCTTCGCCTTTGCTTCTTCTCTTCTTCTTCTTCTCATTGTCGTTCCTCGGTTCTGAATCCCTCTTCACTCTCCCGTCCTTCTGATGGTAAAATTCCCCCATACCATCGCATACCATTTCGGCCATTTGTTGACCGAGCCATCATTTTTCCCATTTAACTGGAAATTTATTTGCGTCGAGTGTTTGTTGATGGTGTGGCTATCATCGTCGTCGTTGTCGATGTTTTGTTTTTGTTGTTGTTATTATGTATTGTTGTTGTTGTCGCTACCACTGACGACGACGACGATTACATGACCATCATCACGTGACGTCGCTCGCAATACCATTAAAATCTTGATCGTACTTTTGGTCAAATGACTTTTCGAAACGATGCAGTCGAAGTTTATTCGATACAGAAATTTTTACAAAAAATAGAATCGAATATCAGAAAATGAGAATATTAGGTTTCGTTGTTTGAATATGAAATAGTTTCCAAACACTTCATAAATCGAAAAACATGATTCAGACTACGATCGTAAGAAATTTACGATTTTTGTAATATTTTGCTTTTTCTTTCTACGATTTCATTGACTAAGATTTCAATTAATTACTACGACTAGGATTTTTTACCATCATCGTCTCGATTCTGGTCAAAAACTCTCCACGGACCGACTGAGAAGTGAAGAAGTTCCTCTGTCGCCGGTTGAGAACTCATTAATGTACACAAAAATCTGCGTCGCTTCCTAAATCGAGTTCTGCTTCTCGCTATGGGACGTCTATCGATGTCTCTTTCTCGTACACAGACTCTCTCCTGTTTCTCTCTCTCTCTCGCTCTCTCTCACTCCCCCCTACTGACTGTCTGTCTTCGGCTTTGTCGCTGTCGCTGTCTCTGTCTCCGGTTGGAACGACGACGTTAGAATCCGACTCAAAGTGACGAATTCCATAAATAGCGAGAAAATTAACAACGAAACGTCGACGAGACGGGGGAGAGCGGGACATTAAAACGCAATGGAAGAGGAGGATGGACAATGGCGACGAAGGAGTGGAGAGAGAGAGAGAGAGAGGGAAGTTGTGCGAGAGAGAGAGAGAGAGGATGGAGATTTGTTGGCCGAGACGTTTTTGTGCGGATCCGTTTTTCACATGAAGTGAACGAAAATGCAGTCGTGTCGCGTTAGGCAATGAATTCCTAATGACAACAATAACAACAACTATAGCAACAACCACCACCACCAACAACGACAAAAACAACAATAGCAGCAGCAGCTGTAGCAACAAAAACAACATCAACATCAATATCTCGACAAAAGAGCTTCCGATGTCGACGTCGAGGTCCAGAGAACGAAACCGAGGTCGTGGCTTCGACTTCGGCTCCATCGACGACAAGTTATGCGTTGACGATGAATAAACATGTTGCAGGGAGGCATCGGAGCAGCAGCAGCATCAGCCACCACACATGGGAGAGACGACGACCCTTTGGCAACGGCAACATTTTGTCAACAGCAGCATCAGCATCAGCACCTGGTGCCGAAACCGATGAGGAACGGGAGGAAAAAGATGTTGATGAAGATTTTGGTGAAGAAGAAAATGATGATGACAGAACAAGATTATGATGAAGATGAAAATGATGATGATGATAAAGAACACAATTATGATGAAAATGAAGATGAAAAAGATGACGGTGATGCAGAAGAAAATTATGAGAATGATGAAGAAGTAGTAAAAGATGTTGATGATGATGAAGAAGCAGTAGAAGGAGAAGCCGTTGGTGTTGCTGGAGCAAAAAAGACGCCCGAGCAACATGAAAGATTAGATGGACCTGTGTTGGTGTGCGTTCAGATGTCACTTCGCTGAATGTTGCTGCCGGCGACAACCGGTAGCAACAGCGACAACACCAAGAACAACAGCCAAAGCAGCTGCTTCCTCTTTTTCTCGTCTCCTTCTCCTCCTTTTCATTCTTCAACTTTTCCCTCGGCAATGACATTCGCAAGATTCACTGTGCGAGCAAAAACTAGACCTTTGCCTTGGTTGGTCCGTCGTCGAGGCAGCAACATTCGACGGCACCAGTACCAGTACCAGCACCAGCAGCAGCAGCAACTTTTTATCAACGATTGTTATATCGTCAACAAACACACACACATATACACCAACACACTGCTGATGCAAACATAGAATTGGTGAGGAGGAAATGACGACATATTCACAAGTTGTTGCTGCAAATATTTGCGACAACATTCCGTGTGTTGTTCTCATTGTTGTTATTGTTATTATTATTATTATTGTTGTTGTTGTCCCATGTTTTGTTGTCAATGTTGTTGTTCTTCTTCTTTTCTCATTATTATTGTTGTTTTTGCTCTCTATCTTCTTGCATCTCTTCGCTGAAATATTTGATCAATGTTTTTGTTTTTGTTGTTGTCGTCGTCGTTGCTCAAAGCCTTCATTAGAAGCAATAGTAACTAAAACTATAATAGCAACAACAGCATCCCCAGCGGAAACGGGAGCAGCCGAACGGTAGCCGCGGATGGAGCAACAGTTGCTGCTGTTGTTGCTTCTTCATCAACTTCTTCGTCGTCGTCTTCGACTACTACTTGTTCGGCGACTGTTGCCGCCAGCGGGAAAAACGCCCCATTTGGAAGCCACGTCCAAAACAACAACAACAACAACAACACCAACAACAAGATAAATCTTTATCATCGCCTCAAAAGGAGGCGGCGATGGCAACAGTTGCTGCTGCCGCGTTGTGGCGATTGCAACAAATTCGGCTCCGAGGCGTCGGACGGAGAAAATTGAGGCACATCACGGTCATTAAATGTTGAGGTGGAGATGGGAAGGAGGAGCTAGAGAGAGAATGGAGGAGATGAGACTGAGAGATGACGGGGGGATGTGGAAGGGGGCGGCTCCCTTCGTGGTGGTGATTTTTGGCTCATTCAGAATAGCTCAAGGGATTTGAGAACCGGATCCTCGGACAACAACATTGACCACAACAACAATAATAACTGGGACTCCTTCTCCCAACTTCCTCCCTTCATACACTTGTCCCTTCTTCCACTCCTCCCTTCTTCCATTTCTCACTTTTCCCTCCTGCCTCTCTTTCTATCTCTCTCTCTATATCTCATGATTGGAGGCGTGAAAAACTCGACGCCTTGACTTTGAAAACTGGTCGTTGATTTGCAGTATCAGCAGTAAAAACAACAATAATAAAAACAACAATAACCACAACAAATACAAGAACAATAACAAGAACAACATCAATGTGTGCAACAATAACAATGACATCACAACAACGCCAACAACAATTAACTTTTCATCTAATTGTTGGCATCGTAACTCAGAGTGAAGCACAAATTTGTCTGCCGCTCTCCCATGGCCATGTCTATTTCTCTCACTACCTCCCTACCTTCCTCCCTCCTTCTCTTGTTTCCCCTCTTCTCCTCTCTCTCATTGTCCATCCTTCCTCTGTTGCTTCGGTGCAGCAGCAACGTGGCTTGAAGCGTCGGCAACAGAAGAACCAGAAGCAGCAGCAACTTTGGACGTTCGGCTGTTGGCCATTGTCGTGCGGGTCGTTCGTCTAGTGTTGTTGTTGTTGTTGTTTTTAATATCATTGTTGTTGTTATTAATCGTGTTGTTGTTATTATTAATATTGTTGTTGTTGGTTTTTGTTATTACTATTTTTTTGTTCTTGTATTTCTCTATGTTGTTATATTTCTCTTTATTGTTGTAATTCTATTTGTTGTTGCTCTTATTGTTGTCCTCTTCTATATCATATATGTTGTTGTTTTTGTTTTCGTTGCGCTTCTAGCATGACAAAAATTGCTTGTTCTTCTTCTTCTTTGTCGTCGTAGTCTTATTTTTTTTTTGTTTGTTTTTTGCTTCTTCCACTTCAACTTCATTTTCTTTTTTGAGGGTTTTTCTCATTCGCGCTTGTTGTTGTTGTTGTTTTACTAGTATTTTTGTTGTTGTTGTTGTTGTTGTAAATAACTAACGCAGCTGTCTTTGCGATTTTCATCAAAATAATTACAGTTGTTGTTCTTGTTGTTGTCAATGTTATTTTTTTTTTTTTTATTGCTGTTTTATAGATGCTGTTGTTGTTTTTATTACCACCGACTAGTTAATTTTTAGTTTTCATACGATGTCGGTATTCTTCTTCTTCTTCGTTTACTTCTGATTCACATTTTGTTGTAATTTTGTCCCTTCGTCCCCATATGAATATAGTTTATTATATGTTTTAGTTGTTGTTGTAATTTTGTTTCTTACTGATTTTCGTGTTGTGTTGGGTTTTTTTCTTGTTGTAGTGTGTTTATTGTTGTTTTTGCTGTCCCTTGACTAGAAGAAAATGCGGTTCCTTCGTTGGCGCGAAATAGCTTTTTCTAGGGCTTCCATTGCGTGTTGATGCGGGCAGTTGAGAGAGAGAGAGAGAGGGGGGGAAGGAGAGAGGAAAGAAAGAACTTCCGACTCGAGAAAGAGAGAAGTCATAGGAAAAATTATCAACTATTGTTACATCAACTTTGGTTGGAGTTTTTCAGTCGAAACTCAAGAAGAATGGAGAAAAATCGAAATGAAAATTTGTCGGGAAACAAAAAAAAAATTAAATTGATCGATTGAGTATAATAACAAAAACAAAACAAAATAATAAATAAAGTATTTTTGTTGTTGTTCATTTTTGACGTCCCCTCACAGAAAAACTCAGCAACAAATTGCATCATCGATTTAACTAATATTTTCTCGTCATTTTCACATAGCTCCAAATCCACTTGTGATGCTCGGACTAGCGATTTCATTAACGCCAGCAGCAGAATAGCAACAACAACGCGATGGCGAAGAGGAAGAGGAAGAGGAGAAGGAGGAGAAGAAAAAGAAGAAGAAGACGACGAAGGGTCCGACAGCAAAGCCAAATCGAATGAAATGTTGCAGGTGGCGAGCTCGAAACTTAGTTAAAAGAATTAAAATTCAAGCTCGAAAAAAATGAAAAAACGATAAATAAGAAACAAAACTTGAACAAAAAAACAACAAATGTGGCATCGAAAAAGCGAATGCGAAAAACAACAAAACAAATTATGAAAAAAAACGAAAAAAAAAATGGAGAATGAAAATCGAGGAGAATGAAAAACGAAATAGAAAAAAACTAAAAATAAAAAAATTCCCCTCAACCCCAGTGTTAACAACAACAGCAACAAAATATCTCCCCAGATACAGCAGATTTTTCTGCAGAACAGAACAGAGAATGAAAGAGAAGGAGAAGGAGGAGGAGAAGGAGGAGGAGAAGGAGGAGGCGAAGGAGGAGGTGATGATAACGAAGTGTGAAGGCGAGGTGGGCGAGGAAAAGATTTAGCATAGAATACAAGTTGAGCAGTTGTTTTTTATTCATTCGTGATCATTTTTTTTTCCATTTCCTCCATAGTTGAAGGCGTCGCTTTTTCTCTCTCGCTCCATCTCCCATTTTCTTTCACTCTCTTGCTGTCTCGCTCCCACCCTCACCCCCTTGCCGTCTCTATCGTTTTCTTTCACTATCTCTCTTGCATAGTTCGACTTCCTATACTTTCGTATATTTTTTAAGGAATACTTTTTTCCATTTCATTTTCTTTCTTTTTTGCTCTCCCTCTTATACAAATGTATGTATGTACGTGTATAAATATGTATGTATGAATGTATATACGAAATTGCCATAGTTGGATTTTTTAATTAATCTCATAAATTCATGCAGCTGAGTAACGCAATTTAGCACGAGGCGTGAGCAAGACCATCGCAAACTAGTCGCCTCTAGCTTTCTCTCTCTCTCACTCTCTAGCCCTCGGTCTTTTCTTCCCCCACCTTATTGTGCACCCTATTTCACTCTCTTTCTATTATCGTTCCTCAATTTTAATCATAATTCTCTTCCTTTCGGTCCTCCCTCACTCCGTATCCTTATCACTTTCTATCTCTTTCATTCTCGATCTTTATCACCCTCTATCTCTGTCACTCCCCATCTTTATCACTCTCTATCTCTTTCACTCCCCATCTTTATCACCCTCTATCTCTGTCACACTCTATCTACATCTCTTTAGTTATTCTCTTTCCGATTTCTTCATCATCTTAATATCTTTTTATTTTCCCCCATTTTGTTAAACGGTATCTCCGTTGTTGTTGTTGTTGTTGCATCTATTTACTTCTATCCCTTGTATATACATAGTTATAGCAACTGAAGATACAGACAGACAGACAGACATACAGACGAATGAACAGACACCGTTGTCGAAACGTTTGGACTCTCGCCTTAATTCCCATCGACTGACCATCGGTAGCCCCGGGGCCGGTGGGCGGTGGGCGTGGATCTGACTGGATGACGACTTCTTCCTCTTCTTGGATTTTTGGGAAAAAATCGCAGTCTTTCAAAGGATACAAAAGCAATAACAAAAACAACAACTTTGGTCCTCTTCATTTTCGCTATAGCTTTTCCCTGTCTACTGCCCTTGGTGTCCTCCTTTCCCCTCCCTCCTCTTGGACCAAGCCATCTCTCACCCTTCCCTGGTCTGATAGCCGTCATGTTGAATGAATTTTTCATCCCTTTAATTAAATGTTCTTAGGAAGGACTTTTTTCCGGCTGTTCTTCTTTTCTGTTTTTTGTGTTTTTTATTCCTCGAACTTTGTGAATCGTCTGTCGTCCGACAGAAATTCGGGGATTTGTTGTGGGGAGTTCGTAGAATTAAAATTAGAAGAAGCGACAACGTTAATTCGAATAGAGATCGAAAATGTTAATTGAAAATGAAATCTACATGAGGTGAAACGATTGCGAAGAAGATGATGTTGTAGGAAAATTGAAATATTTTCTATCACTCAAATTTTTTTTATTTTCTTTTACTATTAAACTTTTTGAAATTTTTTCTATAATTTTAATGTAACTGAATTTTATTTTTTTTCTTAAGTTTTACATTTTTCTAATTATGAGATTGGTTTTTATATTTAAAAATATAACTATGTTTTCTTATTGTTATAGTAAATTTTATTAATTTAGTTCATTATATTGATTTATTTTTAATAAATTTTAGTTTCAAATTTATTTTCATATTTTGTTTATTATAATTTAAAAATATATATGTATATTAATATATAAAATATATAATTTAATAAGATTTTTTATTTTACAATTTATTATTATATAATTTAATGCTATACAATTTATTTTTATACTATTTATTTATTATAATACAATATAAGGTTTGGAAGAATTCACTCCACTTGTCATCGATCGTTTCTCCTACTCTTTTGCTCTGGAATCGCATTGTATTCGAGACATTTCAGCTTCAATGGAAAAAAGTTATTAAAATGCAAGAGGTTCGCTAGTTTTTTCCTCTCATGGTTTTTATCACAATTGTAGCTGAAGTGGTGTTAGCAGAAAAGAAAAAGAAGAAGCAGCAGAAATAGCACGACGAACGAAGTTTTGAACCCCAATTAAATATGATTTACAATTAGTTTTCGTTCTCGTGGACACTTGGGCTATTTGTTTGAGAAACTGAAGGCAGCAATAATAATAATAACAACAACAATTACAACAACAACAGCAATTCCAACAACATCAGCCAAGACAACAACAACGATATTAACTAAAAGAAGAAATTAAAGAGAAACAAAAAAAAAAATGTAACAAAAACTGAAAACAGCGAAAAAGCATGTTCGATGGTCATAACAATAAAAACTAAAAACAATGCAACAGCAACAACAACAATTATCATAAACTCCAATACTCCATTGGTGTTCTTGTTCTTATTGTTGTTGTACTGTGGGAAAATGCAAAACCAACAATAGAAACAACAAGAACAACCACCACGATGAGAAGAAGAACAAACACGCAAAACAAACAAGAAATAAATTTTCTCAAATCCATCTTTTGTCGTCGACATCGTGACAAAGGGTGGTGTGTGTGTGTGCGATGGGGTCAAAGGGGAGGGGCCAGGGTGGGGCGAAAAAAAAGTGCAACACTGATGACACAAACCTAACCTCAAAGTCCTCGGCGGGTTAATTAGCGATTCAGCGCTTGGCTTTGACGTCACGCCAAACGTTGGATGTGGACGAAACCTTCTTTGCTTCTTTCATACGTCAACAGAAATAGAAGCAACAACAATGACGAACAACAATAAGAACGGTAACAAACAGCAACAACAACAACAGTAACAACAAATTTCAACTACAATAACAATAGCAGCAACAACAATAGCAATAGCAACAACAATAGCTATAGCAACAACAATAGCTATAGCCAAATTACAACAACACCAACCACCAGTAACAAAAACAATTTTAATTTTGTACTGGACACAAAAAAAAATTCCCTTGAAATTGTCATAAAAATGACTCCAACAATAGCTATTGCTCCCATGGCCATGTATGTGAGTGAGTATCTCTGTGATTGTGATTGTGTGTGTGTGTGTGTGTGTGTGTGTGTGTGTGTGTGTGTGAGCGAGACAGCAGTAAAAATTTGCACTTTTCCCGTTTGGCAGACATTAAAATTCATGGCGAATATTCGTGACTCCCGATCCAAAACAAAGTCCTATTTATTTATGTCCGACCACTGATACAAATGAGTTCTTCTCTCTCTCTCTCCCGCTCGTTCCCCATGCGCTCTCCTCTCTCTCTCTGGCTTTGCGGCTTCTTCGTCTTCTTTACTAATGGATTTCCATAGTCCAATAGAAGAATAGATCTAATGGTAGAAACGAGTGGAACGTTGAAAGGGAGATGGAGTCAGGGATAGAAAGAGAGTGTTAGAGTGGGAGTGGATTCAGACAGAGTGAGAAAGGGATGGGCATGAGTCGAGTGTGAGCATAGGATGGACTGTCAGTAGATGACAAGGGTCTAACTATAGAATTATATTAAATTACATCGAAGAGTTTTGAAAGAGTCTGAGAAATATTGTTAAGATTTGAGAGGTATTATTGGATTTGAGAAAGAATTGATAGGGTTTTGAAAGTATCGAACTTGTATTTGAAAATGTTTTTGAATCGTAATCGGAAGGTACAGAAAATAGTTGAATGGATATTAAAATGTTATGGATAGAAATCAGAAGTAATACTGAATAGAATATGATGATTAGAACGAAAGTTTAACAGGATTAATCATGATCAATTCATGATATAAAATTAGTAAAATTCCTAACAAGAATTTTGTGACTCTAGCAAAAGCGTTAAATTTTCTGTAGACGCTTCTCTATGGTTGATGGGACGGGTCTCGTGGCTAAAGGACAATGCTTTGGTTAAAAATGAATTAACAATTTTTTCAAAAAAATTTCGATGCACATTTTTCGTGTTTTGCCTGCAGTGCATTGTTTTCGGTGAATTTACATTAGGCCCCGTCCTAATGTCCTGGCGACACGGCACAGCACATGACGCAGAGGCCGCGGTTTGTCTTGGACAGAACATGGGTCGCCGTGGAATGAAATTCAATTCAACCGACAACAACAACAACCACAATTTGACAATTTTCCGGACGAGATTTGTCGAAATACGAAAATTATGTAGATTTCAGTGGAGAGATTTTCATTGGAGTTGGTTTGAAAAAATAGAAATATATAATGTAAATTATTTGTAATAAGGCTAGTAATATTAGTTAATAGTATAAAGGGTATAGTAAATGAGGATAGTAAATGTGGATAGTAAATGTGAATAGAAATGAGAATATAAATGAGAATATAAATGAGAATATAAATGAGAATATTAATGAGGATATTAATTAGGATATTAAGTGAGCGTAGTAAAAGGGGGTAAAATTAATGTATATTTTTATATTCTTCATAATTATCGTCCACTTCTAGCAGAGTTGATTTACACTGAATAGTTTGAGAATTTCTGTAATCTATTGGTCTTGTTCCGCCATGTGCGTGGCTTTCCACACTTCCGAGTCCACAACGAGAACTCGAGGCCACTCTCGAAGCCCCCTCGGCCGTCACGCCTGACGAAATCGAAACAAAAAAAAAAAAAAAAGTAAATAAAAATCCATTTTGAAAGAATGAAAATAAATTGAAGTAAAATGAAATTGCGTTTATCGATTGGTTGCATTCTTGCCCATCGCTTCGTGGAAAGAAATAAATATCAGAAGAGGACGTGGGTCGATCTATGCGGATCCCCTCGGCTCCCACATGTCTATCGAGTGCTCTATGGAAAAAATAATTTCTACTTGAATTCAAACTGCACGTTTATGCTTTGGATTTATTTCATTTAATTCTTTTATTTTATATATATTTTTTTTCATAATAACATATTCTTAAAATAAATATTTTTCGAATAATAGATTGATCGAATGATTCGACGAGGACGAAACCTTTCGACACACGTGGGCGTATGAGTGATGGAAATTATTGAAAACGGAACAATATAAATAGTGAAATAATAAAAATGCGTAATTCTGATTCTAATAGGACTTCACCATTATCAACAAGAATAACTACAATAACAACAAGAGCAGAAGAACCGCCAGAACAACACAACAATAAATAAAAATTAAAACTTTTGTAAAAAATATGAAATCAACGCAACAAAAAGAAAAAAAATTGAAAAACAACTCAAACAAAATGAGAAAAGTTCCTGCGAAAATTATAAAAATTGAGCACAATTTTTGTTCTTGTTGTTATTATGATTGCAGTTTTTTATTGTTTTTTATTATTGCTGTTGTTGTTTTTTTTTCATTATTGTTGTTACTGCGTTTTTATTGTTGTTGTTGTTGTTGCTGTTATTATCGCAGAAATTGCACTCCAACTGCCAGTGTGCGTAATCGTGAGCAAGAGAGAGAGATGCATGTCTGTGTGAGGGTATTTCTGCATGTGTGTGTGTGAGTCGCGGTTCCAGTTGGCCAGGATGGATTGGGGTTGAAGTAAATGGGGTTTCGAAAGCAAACTTCTGTCCAACAAACTCCGAGTGCTCTTTGGGCCAATTTGAGGGTTTCCATATTGCTGTTATTTTATTGTTGTTGTTGCATCCCTCCCCCCTCCCCCCTCTTTCATGTGAATTCGCAGATGCGTGCGTGCGTGGTTGCTGTTGCTTTTCCTCCTTCACCACCTTCTATAACAACTTTTTTTATGTTGCTTTTTTTTTGCAACAATTTTTATTTTTAATATGCAGATGGCGAGGAGAGAAAGAGAGAGAGGGGTAGAGGCGAGAAGGAGAGAGAGAAGAGAATCGAGAGAGGGTGAGAGGGAAAGAAGGTGAAAGGGTCAGAGAGGAGAAGCGAGAGAGGGACAGAGATAGAGAAAGTGGGAGATGAGGGAAATGCCATCGATTGTCGTGGATTACGTTCAATTAAAATGTAAACAAATTTAATGCCACTCTCTCCGCCTTGTTGGCTCCGCGAGTGTCTCGGTGTGCGTGCGTGTCCTTTGTATGTGTGTGTGTGTGGTTGGGTGTTTGTGTGTTTGTGCTTGCATTGTAAGTGCTTTACTAAAAGTTCGAAATTGAGCTCTTTACGATAATTTCAAGCTTGATTTATTCACTAATATCCTCAAGTCGATTTCACACAATGCCGAATTCGATTTCAGCTTCGAGTTTCACGTTCAAATTAATTCAAGTGCTCTCTGGACATAAGCGTTAATTAATTTCGGCTTGCCAAGTGGAGACGGCAAAATTCGGTTTCAACGGAAAATTGAAAAGGTTTCGAAATTTTAGGTTCAAGGTACATAAATCAATTTTCGGAGAGATAAAAATTAGGCAGATTCAAATTTCAGGCAGATTCTTCTAATTTCAAGGAGGGAGTGGAAGGAGAAAGAGAGAGACAGAGAGAAAATAGTTGTGAATGTAGAAGGAGGACAGGGGGAAGGAAGGAGGGCCGGAAGCTAACGACAGAATGCGATTGAGGTAAGAGACAGAGACGGAGCAGCGAAGAAACAACATAATCAATGTCTTCTGTCTTCTCCTTGGTCTTTGTCTTCACGGTCTCTTCTTCGCCAAGACGCACACACAAACACATGCACACGCACTCCATCTGACACCTATCTACTTGTGGTGAACCTTTCCCCCCCCCCCCTCTTTATCCCTTTCCAGCCAACTTCTCCATCGCCTCCCCCTTTCCCACATCATTCGCTGTCGCCCTTCGGCCCAACTGAAGCCGAAGCGTCAGGTTTGAGAAATCGGTTCTGCGTAACAGCGACTTTTTTGTCATCCGTGTCTGCTGCGGCTTCTCCTACTCTCTCTCTCTCTCTCTTTTGATAGCCCAAAGACGCCGTCGTCAACTGCAACGAAGCCGCCGGGCGCATCACATCCAGGGTTACCGTTCGCCGGATGAATTAGTAACGAAATTTATCACAAAAATTAATCAAAAATTATATTTTTCTAGGAGATGAAAAATTTTATTGGAAGTAAATTCTTTTTCAATTTTTCCATTTCCTTTCTCCGTTTTATATTCTATCCCAACCTGAACATTTTCATTTTAGTGAAATATTAAAAAAAATCCTACAACCACAATGGAAATATTTACAAGAAAATTGGTTTTTTTTTTTATATTTTCGTCACTTTTTCAAATTTTATGTACACAACAAAAAATTGTCATGTAAGAAAAAAATTAAATTTTTGGAAAAAATAATCGCAGCGGCAACTCTGATCGCCCGATCTCCTCCCCCCATCGGACCGATCCACAAATGGTCGATGCGTCTCGCTGAACCTTCATCATTCCATCCATCTCTCTCCCCACCTTCGTTACTGCTTCGTTTCAACATCTGGTCACCTTCGTCACCATCAGTCGAACCTTGCATTCGGTTCAGTTCGGCGTGTCGTGGTTTTCGTTTGGTTTGGGTCGACTCGGTCTGGTTCGGGGCTCTGCCCTTGTTCGTCTTCTTCTTCTTCTTGTTCTTGTTCGGGCTTCTCAAATTGCACTCGCAGTCATTCACTCACTCTGTCGCTCATTCCGCCGAAGAAGTGCGAAAGAGAGAGAGAGAGATAACTACGCGAGTGTGTGAGAAGGAGAGATACAGAGAGAGAGAGAGAGAGGAGGGAAGTCAGTGACCGATTATGTTTCTTAAAAACCAGTCATTATTCTTCGCAACCTGGTCGTAAACTATTTTCCTCTGCTGCTTCTTATTTTTCTCCTTTTTTTTTTTCTCTTCTGATTCTTCTTTTTTTTCTCTTCTGATTCTTCTTTTTCATCTCGTTTTTCTTCTCATCTCATTCTTCTACTCAGTCTTCTTTTTATTCTTCTTATCTTTGGCCACCACTATTTACTTATGAATTCTGCACTTTTTCAGTCGACTCTTTCATTCGTTCCTTCTCTTGCTCTCCTCCAGACCTCCTCCCTCTTGTGCCCCGCACCACCCGCCCCACCCGCACCGTTCCGCCCCCTTCGACGACATTTTTCCCTCGACCGAGTTCGGTTGCGTTTTCGTCAGTCGTCAACTGTTGGTTGTTGGCTGTTCTCATTGTGCGTAGTGTTGAGGTCTATTGCATCGATGCTGACAACAATAACAACAACAAGAACAATCATGACCATGCCGAATAGCAATAACAACCATCAACAACAACAAGAACAACGTAAGAACAACAACAATAACAACAGCGACATCGTTGCGTTTTGATGGTTTCCAACATCGACGTGATGTGATCCGATCCGATCGCATCGTATCGTATCGTATTATATATTATATTATAGTGTAATATTGTATCGACTGCGATGTGAACTGAACTTGGTATTCGTCGTTCTTCATACCACCCCGCCCCCTTCATCACCTCCCTTGGCCCATTGTGACTCCGACCTAGGCCAACAATAGACGGCGCATTTTTGTGTGTGTTATTTTTTTTGTTATTGTGATTGTTGTTGGTGAAGAGCGATTCATGGAAAGGTTTTTTATTTCCGAATGTTTTGTCAGATTTTCATTTGAAGACATGAGAAAATATTTGTCCAAGTTTTTGCCATTGTTTTTGCTCTTCTGGTTGTTGTTGTTATTGTTGTTGATGTTGTTGTTGTTGATGTTGTTGTTGTTGAAATTGCTATTACTTTGTTTCTTGGTCGATTTGATTTAGAGTTTTGTTCGGGAAGGAAGTGGGGTTTTTTTTTGTTGCTATCCCACCCGTCGTCTAAATTTACCGTGGGAAGAACGAAAGAGGGGAAGAGAGAGAGAGAGAGAGAAATAGTTTTAGTAGTTTGGAGCTCTTGGAGAAGTCGTGAACATTTGGCGCAAAGTTTTTCTTTCCAGCCCCAATGGAAGCCAAGATTTTGTAGTTGGGTTCTCGGCGGTTTTTGCACAATCGAAAGATTGTGGACTTCTACGTGAAGGCTTTCTCATGTGACGATGCCATTGGGATCTACCATAATAATCTACAATTTGTACAATTTGTATTTAGTTAGAAGTATTTGAAATATTTTACTAATATTTAGAAATTCAAACTCTAAAATTAAAAATAAAGTTTTTACAATTTCTAAATTTTAACAAATTTTTTTACAATTACCCAAATTTCATAAAATTTTTATAATTTTTTTTTTTTTTTTAATTTTTATCTATTTGACCTTTAAATGGACAATCTCTAACCTCGGAAGCCCCAAGGACTTTTGAGTTTTATGAAAGGTCCATAAGTTTCTTTAAAATTCAGTAGGTTCATTAAAAGTTCGGTACATGATTTTCCAGGATATATCGAGGGTAGATCAGAACAATCGCCCACACCCACACAGTCCTCTCTAACCAAGAAATGTTTATTCACCGAAACTTTGCCAATAACGAAATCAAAAGGAGGCAGCAAGTGAAAGAGTGGAGAGAAAGGTAGTAAACGAGGTAGAGAGAAAATAATTAAATGGGAGGAGTAAAGTGGGCAAACAACGGTAAAAATTAAATTAAATTGAAAATTGGAATACAATAGTACTGGAATACAAAAGTGGTATGAAAAATTGGAATAAAAACAGAAATGAAAAACAGAAATGAAAAAAAAAATCGAAAGACAAATAAGAATAGAGATAAAAAAAAATCAAATAAGTGCAAGAACAAAAAATGAAATGAAAAAATTAAATGAAAAAATGGTATTAAAAAATTGGAAATAAAAAAATGGAAATAAAAAAATTGATATGAAAAAAATGGAGATTAAAAAAAAATAATGAATATGAAAATAATGCTAAAAAAATGGGAATGAAAAGAAAAATGAAAAAATAAAAAGCGTCCATAAATTTGCTGGATTTCCAGGGAAAAGTTTGCGAAATGCATTAGAAAAGGGGTCGACAATTGCACGAACACACGCACATTTGCGCACGCACCCCGACGGAGGAGGGCCGAAAGGAGGTTGCGTCGAAGGAGGAGGGGGGGGGTAGGTCATTGGTAGATGGGTAGTGAGGTAGAAAGGTTGTTTTAAAAGGCAGAAGAAGGGCCCAAGGATGAAATGCGTAAACAGCGAATGCAGGAGGGGGGGCCGAACGGCGAGCAAATAAAGCGAAGTCAGGAGGAACGACGAGGGCCGAGGGTTGACCTGAGAGGCCGCGAAGGAGAAGAGGAGAGGGAGGAGAGGCGAAAAGAAGACAGCATGTGTTTTAATTTAAAACTCGCAACGGGGCGGCGACGGCCATGTTTTGCCACGGGGTCGGTCCCGGCCCGTCGTCGGATGGACGCGGGTGCGGGGAGATCGATATCCTTTGTGTGCCAATCTGTGTGCGTGAGCGTGGATATGAGTGAGTGGTTATCTGTGTGTGTGTGTGTGTGTGTGTGTGAAGGACTGAGAAACAAACAGAGGATGGAGGAAGAGAGTGGGATTGAAAGAGGTTGAAAGTAGAGAGTGAGGAAAAAAGGAAGGAGAGGAAGAGGGAGCGAGTGCAATCGTGTTTAGAAAAAAGCCAAAGTGCGTAAGGACGCTCCGCGTTCATTGGTGTATGTGTGTGCGAGTGCATGCATCATCTATGCATATGTATATGTGTGTGTCCCGTGGTCAGTGGCTCATTCCGCTTTGTGAAGGATATCGAAGGAGAGGTACCGAGAGAGAGAGAGAGTGAGAGGATAGAGAGGAAATATATAAAGGATCAATGGGATTGCATTAGGTCGTCGAGTGGGCTCTCGTTGGAGGTGGGAGCGAGATGGAATCGGTGGGAGAGTGCGAGAGAAATGTTGGGAGAGCCAGGGAGAAATGGTGGGAGAGTGAGAGAGAAAAGATGGTTGAGCGAGAGGGAAATGGTGGGTGAGCGAGAGGGAACGAGAGCAATCTGGGACCCATCATCGATGCGTCTCCCACTTGAATGGAGGATTTCGCAATTGTTCAACCTCGACTACTCATCCTTCTCTCTCTCTCTCTCTATTTTTCACTCTGTCTCTGTCTCTCCGTCCCGCTCATCTTCTGTTCCGTTCTAGTTCGTTTCGTGCGGTTCTCATCCTCCGTCCTCCGGTCGTTGCTCGGTTATTGAACCGTGCGTTTCATTAGGGGCTCGTTGGGCACTTTCAGCCGTTTGTCTTCGTTTCTTCCCCTCATTCTCTGCCAAACCTTTGGTTGCTTCCTCTCTTTTTCTCTGCCCAACCTTTGGTCGCTTCTACTTCTCCTCAATCCTCTCTCATGGTCGTCTTTATTCTTTAGTCCAATTGGCTTCGTTTCGTTTCTTTTGATTTTCCGCACTCTTCTCCCCATTTCAATCCTCTTCACTTCTCTCCTCTACACTTCTCTTTATTTCACTTCTCTTCACATCTCTTTGCTTCGCTTCTATCTCTAATTTGCCTTAATGCGTTGCACCCTCTGCCCCCCTCCACCCCTCATTGACATTTGACCTGTGCGTTTAATTGGTGCTCAGCGTTTAGTTGAGTGGAAAAAAAGGTTTTCTGCGAATCCTTCGTTCTCCCCTCAGTATCCATGGCCATTTAACGACCTCTTTGAATAAATTTTTCTCACAAAGACAATCTCCTGTATAGATTTCGAAGCTGTCCAAATATAAGATTCAACGATGAGATCTCAGGATGACCTTGGTAGGACCACAAAAGGACTTCAAAAGGACCTCCATAGTATTTAGATCAGAGCCCAGAGGATTCACCACAACTCAACGGTACCTCTCACCGACCACGGAAGCCTCTCACCAACCACGGAAGCCTCTCACCGATCACGGAATCCTCAAATTTCGACGTTCACCCGTCCAACTGACTGATGTGACGTCACGTCCCCATCACACCCATCCTTGAGGTAGTCCTTGTCCTTGGTCGGTTGGACGACTGGGTGGCGGTGGTGCTGATGGTGATGATGATGGTTTTCTCCCGAACAAGGACTCATCAGGCAACAGTGTCAGACGCTCTCGAGGCCCAGCTCGAGTACCACTGAACAAAAAAGTGTCTTTGTGGAAATTTTGCCAGAAGAATTTCGAGGCCTGGAGTTAAGAACAAAAGCGGGAAGAAAATAATAGTGAAGAGGCCGAAGCGAAAAATGGAAGAAAAAAAACTAAACAAGTGGGAAGGGGGAAGAGAAGAGAACGAGGAGGAAGAAGAGACAATAAAGAAGAAGAAAAGAGAACAAGAAGGAAAAAAAGTCTAGTCAAATGAAGCCCATGCTCATGTCAGACAGGAAGCCACACAAGTCCTTCATAAGAAGGACGAGCAGCAGCGACGAACGCGGCGACGAGGACGTTGACGACGACGACAACGCCGACGAGGAGCCGACACAAAGCCCAGCAGGAAAATCCTCTCGAGTCGTGTTTTTAATGAACCCTTCTTTTGCTAGTCGCCCAGTGGGATGAATTTTCAAGGGTAACCACGAAGGACGAGGGATCCTCTTGTGGCAACAGATTCGGCTTCGATTGGGAATTTTTCAAGGACTCTGGAATGAAAAGAGAAATGATTTTGAAGGGAGGGAAATTGTGAAGATAAAAAAAAAAGATTAGGAGACGACAATTTTAATTACTCAAAGTCCATCAATTGGTCGGCCGATAAGAAATTACATCGAAACTATAAAGAAATATCGATTGATCCTAAAAGAAATATCGATTGATCCTAGAAAGAAATATCGATTGATCCTAGAAAGAAATATCGATTGATCCTAAAAGAAATATCGATTGATCCTAAAAGAAATATCGATTGATCCTAGAAAGAAATATCGATTGATCCTAAAAGAAATATCGATCGATCCTAGAAAAAAATGTCGATTAAAATTAAAATAAATAAAGATTGATCCTAAAAGAAATATCGTTTGATCCGAAAAGAAATACCGATTGATCTTAAAAGAGTTATCGATCGATTTCTCATGAATCTGTATATATGACTCCAGATCCAAAGCCATAAGGTGAAGTTCCCCACACCCTGGCTCGTTGTGACTCCAACCTCTCCCTTTCCTCTTTCGTATCCTTTTCAATCCCCCTCTCTCTCTCTCTCTCGCTCTATCTCTCTCGTCATATCTCCCTCTCCGTCATGCCACGTCTGAGCCTGACCTGCGATAAACATTTTCACGTTGTCTTCCTTCCAGTTGGCTTCGTTTGTCAAACATCTGTTGACAGAACATGGTCAGCGGACCGACAGCCGGACCGGACGACAGTTTGTTGACCCATCGCTGCTCTGGACACGCCCCCTCGATGTCGCCGATGCCCCCCTCCGGTGGCGGCGCGCGGAGCGAACGAACGATATCGAATACCAAAAATATAAAAAACAGATCGAGTTCGGGTTCGGTGGGCTCGGCAGAGACAGAGAGAGAGAGAGAGTAAAGGAGAGAGACGGAGTTAAACCTTCAAAGCTGTCGCCGGTTGTTGTCCGAGCGATGGAGTTTGGATGTTATTGTTGTTGTTATTATTCTTATTGTTGTTATTGTTGTTATTATTGTTATTGTTGTTGTGCTCTTTTCATTTGGTGCCTCTTCGACGCTCCAACGACCAAACGAACGAACGAACGAACGTGTTTTTTGCACAGCTCTTTAAAACGATGTCAAAGGAATTATTTCCCAATTCATCAGGTTTCGCCTGATGTCAGGCTAGCAGACAAGAAAGAGACAGACAACCGTCAGAGGGAGCGCGAGCCGTAGAGGGAGAGAGACAGACGTGTAGAAAAATGGAGAAAAAGAAGACACACGTAATGAGCCGCCGCCGCCGTCGTCGTCGTCGATGCGTTCGTGTTGACAGAGGCGGGAGGAGTGGAGAAGGAATATAGGAAAGGAAGAAGAGTCGGAAAGGAAGAGGGAAGAAGAGAAGGAGAAGAGTGAGGAAGTTGGTGAACACGGTGAGGTTGTGGATAAGAGGAGGAGGAGAAGTCCATGTTAATGAAGGAAGCCCCCGAAGTCTTTCGGTCGGCTGCAGCTTTTGAATTTTGACGTTTTGTGTTCTCGGCCAAAAGGTTCTCAAATTACACACTCACAAACACATACACACACGCACTCATGTGTCGGCCACAACCACAGCGACACACACACACACATGCATCGGTGTCATTGCCATCGCGACAAAGCGTCGACTCAGCCAACCAAATAATTTTTTGTACATCGTTCGTCCGTCCGTCCGTTCGTCGTTTGTTTGGCCAGTCGTTCCTTCGTTCTTTCGTTCGGTTGTCGCTTTCGGTTCGTTCGGGTTTCGGACGCATCCGACCGAACGACCGCCCGAAAGGGATAGGGTTCGGTTGTGTGGACGAGGGGCGGAGGGTCCCGGGGAAGCGGTTCCCGATTGTGGAATTTGCCAGCGGTGTCTGCAGTAGAGAATTTTAATCGTCACCAGGGAAGAGCAGGAGACATAGACAAAGGGAGGGCGATGAAGAAAGTGAGGAAGAAGGAGAGAGAAAGAGAGAGATATGGAAAAGAGACGAAGTGACGAAGGGCAGTAGAGGAATTAAAGCAAACACACTCCGCGTTCGCGAAAGCTGGGGAGGGAGCGAGAAAGGATCGATAAGAGTGACAGAGCTGAAAGGAGGAGGTGGAGAAGAAAAAGAAGAAGGTGGAGAAGGAGAAGAAGGTGAAGTAGAAGAAGAAGAAAAACAAAAGGAAGATGAAGAGCAGAGGTAAATCAACGAATGAAGGGAAGAGCGAACGACATGAACGAAGGCGTGGTGAAAAGAGAGAGAGAGAAACGACAGGGGAGGTAATGAGAATACCTGATGAGTGGAAGCAGCAGGAGAATTGAAAATATGGCGAATTAATTACGTATCAAAGAAGAAGAACAAGAAGAACAAGAAGATTTAGAAGGGAAAGCGGAGTAGACAAAGATGAGAAATGAAATTGCAGCGAATAAAGTTCGACAAGAACTGGTTGGTCCATAAAATGCCGATGAAAAGGAGAGATTAAAATGATTGATTTCTAGTCTACGAAAAAACTTCAGAGGTGGAGACTTTGAGTGGAGCTAGAAGAAGAAAAGTGGAGTTAGAAGAAGAAAGATGCGAATGCAGCGATATTGAAAAATAAAATAATATCGCAAGAAATTAATAATCAAAAATAAAATAGAAAAAACGAAATCAGGTTTCGCGCTATACTACTATCGTTGTAGATCTGCTACGATTTCTTTTAAATCTCCACCAATTTTGAAAAAAAATGCCTTAGTGCTATTTGCTGAATTTACTCTTACTCTCAAATTACTCAAAATTGAGAGTTTCAATTTCAACCTGATCGATGAGAAAAATTCAGGAAAAAATTTATATTTTCTTGTTCTTGTTGGTAAATATAAAATATATAAATTTCAAGATCCTTTCAAATCACAAATTTGTTTTTATCCAACCCTTATTTTTATATAATTTAGTGAAATTCGTTTCTTCACTTAAATTCTCGATCAATTTATTATGTAGATTTATTGTAGAAAATGTTTTTTGGAAAATTTCAGAAATCAAAGAAAGTACCAAACTACATTTTTTCAGCGATGTCGACACAAGAATAATAGCAAATTTATAATTTACTACAAAAAGTAGATGTTTGTTCCGATTTATCTCAAAATTTACTAGGATTTCTATTACCCTGTATTCGAATCCTGGTTGAATTATTTCGATTTTACCCTATAGAGTCAGAGTTACAGGAAAAAAGTGAGTACTCGATGACCGAAGTAATGAAATGAACACCAAGACACACCTCACAAAATGCAGCACTTGTCGCCGGTACCCCCCTCTCCCCACCATCGGCCCCCTCTGACTCCACCACTGGCCCACCGGGTACAACGACGAAGTTCCTCCAGCAGTTATTACTCAAAAATTGACACTTCGGTATCGCAATTCGTGCGTTTCGTTCATTTCGTTTTCGGCTCGGTTCGGTTCGTATTGTGTCGAGTGGAGTCGAATCGTTCGGCGACACTGAGCGAGGAGAGTGCGAGCGAGTGAGTGAGAGGGGAATAGGAGAGTTTTCGACGGGGGGGAGATCGGAATAAACGAGTGAGTGAGTGAGCGAGAGGGGAAATGGGCGAGTGTGACTGTGCGTGTGTTTTTTATTATCAGGTCATTCGCATTGTCCACGCCACAAAATCGCGTCTTTATTATTTGGTCGTTGTTGTTCCTGATATTGTTGTTGTTATTTTTATTAATATTGTTTTTGCTGTTGTTAATATTGTTGTTGCTTTTATTAATAATGGCGTTGCTTTTGTTTGTTTGTTGTTGTTCTTGTTGCTATTTGTCTATCCCTCACGCTTTGGACTGTTTGCGAACTTCTGTTGTGGATGTTGTTTTCGATATTTTTTCTGTTTTTTTTCGTATTTATTGTTGTACTTCTTTTTTTTCTTTTTTTTTTTGTTGTCTTCCTGTCGTTGTTCTTTTTGTTGTTACTCAATTTATTGTTGTTACTAACTTTATTGTTGTTTGTGTTGTTTTTTTTTTTCGTGTATCGTCCATCGTCTGTGCGTCGCTGACTCGGTCGCTGCCGTTGACTGCGTCGACGTCAACGTCAACGATATCAACGTCAACGTCGACGACATCCCTAACCTAACCTATGCTAACCAAAAATGCATTGGGACAGGGTCGACGACCTTCCGTCCATTAAGCAAACAATTCGCCAACCATTCATCGTCCACTCTACTCCACCATACCGAACCACTCTCTTACTCACACACACGCACTCATACACACCCATTTCGCTGTTGTGGAGTCACACGCATGCACACTCACTCACTCACTCACATGAGTGTCGAAGTCACAAAGTATTTATGTGTTTTTTGTGTGGAAATTGTATATTTTGTGCTTTGTTCGTGGTCGTTTTTGATTCATTGTTGTTGTTGTTATTGTTTTTGCAATTGTTGTTGTTGTTCGTGCAATAGTTGTTGTTGCCGTTCTTGCGATTGTTTTGTTGTTCTGGCGATTGTTTTTATTGTTCTTGCCATTGTTGTTCTTGCCGTCATTATTGTTGTTTTTGTTGCGTCTTTCATTTTTGTCATGTTTTGAGTTCTTCGTCGTCATCGTCGCTGTCGGCGTTGACGCCGCCGCCGCCGCCCTCTGGCGATCGCGAAGTTTTGTGTGTTTTCGTGGCTTCTCGTTGTTGGCATGATCAGAGGGAAGGGGGGCGGGGAGGTGTTGAAACTGGGGGCGGTGGGCGTGGCTGGGTGCGAGGCAAGGACAGAACAAAAGACAATTGTCAGAGACAGAAGGTTGGCAGAGAGGATTGGGTAAGAGGGAAAGATTGGCTAATTAGAGGAAGCGGAGAGGGTTTTGAGTAAATTACGCAAGTGGTTTTAGTATGTGATGTTGTTGTATTCGCTTTTGCTGTACAACAACAATAATACAACGAAATTAATTTGCGATTTTGTCGTCACGCTCAGGAATTGTCAATATTTGCTCATTTAATGCAGCTGTCAAAAGCTGCCTACAACTCCCCAGCTCCCCAGCACTGCCACGCCCCACCACGCCACGCCCCCTAAACCAAATATTCATTCGGTTTTAATGAAAATCCTTCGGGGCGTTGCCACCTCGTGGTGCGGGCCAGAACCACATGTGGAGACTAGAAGGAGATGCAAAAATGGAGAACGAAAATAAAGAAATAAAATATGTAAAATAAAAATAAATAAAATATGTTATTTCCTAAAACAAAATATAAATATGTAAATATTAAATATACACATATTTAGATATGTAACATTAAAATAAAAAGAAATTAAATGAAAACAAGAAAATATGAAGAGTATAAAATAAAATAAACATAACAAAAAATCATTTTCTGTAAAAAAATAAATATATATATTTTTATTAATTAATTAATTGGAAATAATAACATATATTTTAAAAACATATAAATATATAAGATAAAAATAATAAAAATAAAAAATTAAAATTTAAATATAAATCAAAAAACAAAATACAAAATAATGAGCGAAATAAATACATCCATATGTAAATAATATATAAAACTTTAAAAAAGATCAACCGATGCTCCCGCCTTCCCAAGGTCTCGACTCCAAATCGAATTCCTCTCTTGCGAATTTCACGTCGATTCACAGTAAGTCGAACGAAACCGAGATCCATCGTCTCCCCTCGCACCATCGCCCACCCCCCTCTGAATCCGAGCAGATGTATGGATCGAAGCCAGAAATTTAATATCTTCGCTTTGCCATAATTCAATTCTTGGCCGCTCGACTGGAGAGAACGATGAAGGGAGGAGAGAGAGATGGCGATGAATACGAAGATGAAGCTGTGCGATGAGAGAGAGAGAGAGAGAGAGAGGGAGGGAGAGAGGTAGAGAGGGAGGGAGGGAGAGAGGGAGAGATGTAGAGAGGTAGAGAGGGAGATAGAGAGAGAGGTGGTTTAAGGAGGAGGGCGGTTGGCGTTGAAGAAGGGAGGAGTCGATGTGGCCAGATGCACTTTTGATTCTGATGTGAGGCGACGTTTGTTTGTTCACACAACAACCATATCAACGGCAGGAACAAAAACAAATTTAACAATAACAAATTTAACAACATAAGTGCATATTTTACAATAAAAGATATTGAAGAGCAAAATAATCAACAGCAAAAGCAAAAGTCGCAATAACTACCTATATTCCAACAACAGCAATAACAAATTTTAGAAAAACAAAAATTTTAATTATTTCAACAACAACAATAAAACAAAGTACAACAACAAAAATTCAATACCAACAAAAATACCAAAAGTCAATTCGAAGACAAACATAAAAATTTAAAAAACCAAAACAAAACGAAATAAACTCGAAAAGAACGAGTGCTGAAGAAGAAGCAAAAAAAAAATATCGAGCCAAGAAGAATCGTAAAATAAAAAACTGTCAGGTCCGTTTAATGCCAGATCCTGAATCCGAGTCCAGACACTCGGTTGGCTTCATCGCTCCATCGCTTCATTCGTCTCATCCACCACCACTCGGATGACGCTGGGCCAACGATCGACGAATCGCGAAGGGAGCCTCATGAGCAGAACGAAGGGGAGGAAGAAGGAAGAGGATCAGGCGAATCCGGGGCAATCGACCGATGGGTGGTGTTGACGCAGGTCGAAAATAGGATCGTCCAGAGGCAGGCAGAAAACGGAGATGTCGATCTTTGGTGTAGAACGAACGAACTGGGGGAAGGACATTCGACTCGAAGGACATTCTAAGAGATTGTCGAAGAGAGAGAGAGAGAAGTATGAGCAACCGATAAATATGGACTGATGACGAAGATCCTATGATGAAGGACCGATGATGAAGAACTGTTGATGATGGACCGATGATGAAGAACCGAAGACTATGGGCTGAAGGGATAAAGACATAGGAGAGTATAATGAAGAGACAGGCAGCCGAATGATGATGCAAAAGTGAAGAATAACTCGACAGAGGAGATGCAACCGAACAGAAAGCAACATGTAGAGAAACAGAAATGAGTGAATGAAAGAATTTGCCGCCAGGAAGACGACGAACGTGGAAATGAACAAATAGACAAACGCACAGATGGAGTGACGGACGGACGGACGGATGGATGGACAGACAGACGAATGGTTGGCGAAGAAGAGAGACAGACAGATGGACTGAAATTGAAAAGCGGAACTTTCGGCATTCGATAGACGAATGTCTGCAGCTCTCGCTTTTGAACTCGATCTGGATCGGCGACGACCGAAGAAGACCGGAGCGAATCCGACGTGACGGAGTCGACTCGGCGCGGTTCTTATGAGGACCGAGGGCAGGACCGGGTGTGTCAAGGGTCAGGAACGCAAGGAAATGCGAGAGAACGAGAATTGTTAGAATGAGGAAAACGAGACCAAGACCAAGACGAAGACGAAGAAAAGCGAAAAATTATAATTTGCATTATAATTTTTGCAGCTGAAACGAAAACTTGGTGCGAATTCGTATTCGAAATGGAATGGCGAATGCGGTGCAATGGAAGAGCGGGGGAAAACTGAAAGAAGGGGGGACGAGGGGTGGCCGTGGCAGCCACAGAATCGCTACATTCCAACAATAACAAGAACAACAATAACAATAGGAGCAACAACAATAACAATAGCAGCAACATTCGAATACGATATGGAAAACGTATCGAATGAAAACAACTGCGAGCTGTTTTCACGCTGGGGCTGACGGGGGGGGGGGGGGGGGGGACGCGGTTGGGGACGTGACTGGGGTCGGGAGGAAGCGGCACGAAATCCGAGACGTCAAGAATTACAACAATAACATCAACAACAACAACAAGGATGAAGACCGCTGAAGAACAAGAAAATAAGTTAAGAACACGCCGCGATTCGGTTCGAGCCAAGAACAACTATGAAAATAATTAAAACCGAGCGGTTGTGCGTTGTCGACTGTGTTGTGTATGTGTGTTTGTGTGAAAGAGAGAGAGAGAATGAGAGAGATGATGGTAGAACTGTCAAATTAGCTGTCATTGAAATGTCATTGCCACCGCTAATGATGATGATGATGATGAGGGAGAAGGAGGAAGAGGAGAATCTGGCGAAGATCGATGAGTGGAAGATGATGCGAAGCCTCACAAGTGAGAGTTTGAGAGAGTTGTGAAGAAGAGGGAGGGAATGAGAGGTAGTAAGAGGTAGTGAGAGAACCTATGAGGAAAAAACAGAGGAATAGAAGGATTAATTACGGTGGGAGGTGACCAGATGAAGATGATTTGCTCGATCAATCGAAATGAAAACCTTAAAAAAAGCGAATTAGAAAATCTCTCGACATCATGAGTTCCTTGTTGCAATTGATTGAGGACGATAGATATCTAGTTCTGGATAGACATCCTGACCCAGACAAACACATACACAAGCACACACACACACACACACACACACACACATACACACTCATACATACTGAGCGCATCCCTCTGACCCACTGGTCGAGTCACAGGCGAAAGGCGAGGCAGGAACATGTGGATCGTTGTTAAATTATACGCCACCAGCTAATAACAACAACAAAGCGACTAACAACAAGCAGTCGATAACAACAACAACGAGCAGTCGACAACAATAACAAGGAGGAGCAAGAACAGTAACGAGCAGACATTCAACAACAATAACAACAATCATTAGCAAACGACTCCACAAAATGGGCATCAGTTGGCGCGAAACTCATTCGCGTTGTCGGCTGGCAACGTGGGCTCCATCCAACCAAACCCCCCTCCCACATCCTGATCTCCACCAGACTCTTCCTCGATCTCCTCCAGACTCCCCTCGATCTCCTCTAGACCCCCCTACTTTATCTCTTCTCTCGCTTCACCACACTCAGCGGTTCGATTGATCGCCAGCTAAGCAAACCAAACAACAACAACATCTGTGTGACTGGGTAAAGAAACCACAGACAGAGGCGTCCCGTCCTCGGCCAACGTCTGCTTCCCTACGCCTCCTCCCCGGCAACGAATCGGCAACATCGATCCCTCTCCCTCCGCCCCCGTCCACTTCGACAGTTGGAGCCACGCGTTCAAAC
Organism: Coelopa frigida; assembly: GCA_017309665.1. Classification (NCBI taxonomy): domain Eukaryota; kingdom Metazoa; phylum Arthropoda; class Insecta; order Diptera; family Coelopidae; genus Coelopa; species Coelopa frigida. Next base: position 11,934,866 of record CM029561.1, on the reverse strand, counting down.
GCCTCGCAACCATGGCCAATGTCAGGCGTCGGAATTCGAAATTCAAATGCGTTTCAATGCCAAACGATGGAGGACCAGAACAAGGAGAGATGGTGGTGGAAAATGGGGGGAATGGGGAGAACTGAAGAAAAAGGATGAAAAGGGGAAGGAGGAAAAGGAGAGTTGGAAGAAGGAGTTGAATGGAAGAGAAAGAGAAGAAAATCTCACACGAGAGCAGCTCCAAAAATAGCGACTTCCATTCGGGGGGAAATGCGGAAAGCGACGATGACGACGAGGAAGACGACGTTGGCGTTGGCCGAAAGTGCAACTAACCGAGCGAAGGTCGTGCCACGTCACGCCCCCCACCCCCCCTCTCGTTCACACTCACACATACACATACAGACTTGTCTACTGGTCGTGTTTGGATGCTGTTGCAGTTGTTGTTGCAGTTGTTGTTGCAGTTGTTGTTGCAGTTGTTGTTGTTATTGTTCTTGTTTTTCTTGGCTGAATGCCAAATGGCGAAAATTCGAAATCAACAACCGCGCGCCCAGCTGTTGCTTGGCCGATGGAGAAGTCGATGGGGATGGGTGGAGCCGAAGGGGAGAAGGGGGTTCCCTGCCGAAGACAAGGAACGGGCCATCGGGACACACGATTGTGGTGGGTGGGAGCCGAAGTCATGATCGGGGGCAGCCGACATCGATGTCGAAAGAGTCGGCGAACGAAAGCGAAAGTCACACGACTCCTCGGCCGCCTCTCGTGCCGACTGCGACCGGGGCCGAAACGGGAGCCGATCACATGCGAGCACGAGTCCGAAGGCGAACACGAGCCCGTCTCGCCATGATTCACTCTCGCTGACGGCGCGACGCCAACGTCAACGTCAGCGAGCAGAAATGCCGACAGCGACGGCGACGATGACTGCGGGAGGCGACGAAGAAGAGGCGAAAATTTCGGAGATCATCGGAGAACGAGAGTGTGAGAGTGGCAGGATGTGAGTGAGGGTGTGAGTGAGTGTTTGAGTGAGTATATGAGTCCGGGTGTGTATGTGTGTTTGTGTGATTGAGGTAGATAGGTCGTGTTGTTTTTGTTGCTCTTGTTACATTTACTAATTTGATCCCCTTTTGATTTCGTGGAATTTCCTTTCGCTATCCCTCAAGTGGAAAACACTTTGTGGTGATTTTTCGCACGCCGACCAACTGGAGATTAATTTCCCACCCCGTGACCATGATTGAGGCTGGAATGCAAAGGAATGTCGACACTCGACACCTGCCCCGCCCCGCCCCACCCTCTTCAACCACCCTGACCGGAAACAGAACCGCAACCCAAGTCAATTATATAATTCAACAGTATAATTAATGTTGGTGATTCACGCGGCGTCGTCATCGAACCGATCGGTGACATCTCGACGAACGGTACTACAACGATCAATATGTCTGTCCGTCTGTCTTGTGACCGTTCACCTATCGTATTCATCGTCGTTATCATTCTGCACCCGGTTTGTCGTGATCCGTCCAATTGTCGTTCAACACGATCCGTCCAACCCTCGTTTGCCACGATCCAACCCTCGTTTGACTTCATCAATCGTCGCAATTGCGCAATTTCTCTCTCGTATAGGTCAAGGGAACCACCACCCCCCTCCCTTGAGGAAGTGGACCACGTCACGACGAAAGGTGGAAATTGCACAACCCAGCGAAATGTTCGTCAAATCGACATCTCCACATCTTGAAGGTAACCATGTGTAATTAGATACAATTCAGGGGATTCCGAATCGGAATCGAACGGTGGAAAACGAAGGGCGATCGCATGTTGGATTTGCATTCTCACGGGATGCTGATCTCTGGAATGGAGCTTGGAGGTTTGTGGCGTGAATCATCCAGCGTGGTGGGGAAAAATTCCAAGGGTTGGCCCAACGTTGGGCCAGGTGGGGGAGGTCACGTAGCTCCAACTTGGAAACGCCAACCAACCCCACGTTGATGCATCACAATGATGGAAAAAAATCTTTCTTTCGTCCGTCCGTCCGTCCGACTGTGGAGCAAAATGAGTCAGAGGGCCGAGATCTTCATCGGATGAAAATTGTGTCTGATTGAGTCATCTTTAATTATTTTGCAATTTGTGGATTATAACGATGACGACGATGATGATAATGAAATGATGATGGTGTTTACAGACCAGGTGTTATTGTCATATAACTATCCATTGCATTTGTTTGTGATCTCTGATGTCACGTGAAGTCGAGGAGAAAATTTTCCATCCACCACCATTCATGTTTTTTCATCAACTTATTTTCATCAACTTGTTTTCATCATGTTTTTCATAAACTTGTTTTCATCATGTTTTTTCATCAACTAGTTTTCATTATGTTTTTTCATCAACTTGTTTTCATCATGTTTTTTCATCAACTTGTTTTCATCATGTTTTTTCATCAACTTGTTTTGATCATGTTTTTCATCAACTTGTTTTCATCATGTTTTTTCATTAACTTGTTTTCATAATGTTTTTTCATCAACTTATTTTCATCATGTTTTTTCATCAACTTATTTTCATCAACTTGTTTTCATCATGTTTTTTCATCAACTTGTTTTCATCATCTTTTTTCATAAACTTGTTTTCATCATGTTTTTTCATCAACTTATTTTCATCATGTTTTTTCATTAACTTGTTTTCATCGTGTTTTTTCATCAACTTATTTTCATCATGTGTTTTTACAATTTTCTGTTCGTCATATTCTTTACAGCATATTTTTTCTCATCAACTAATTTGTATCATGTTTTTCCATTATCTTCTTTACAGCATCTTCTTTCATCATCTTCTTTCCAGCATCTTCTTCTTTTTATCATCTTCTTATTCTCTTCATTATCTTTTGTTTAAAATTTTCTTTCAAGCATTTTATTCTTCCGGTATCATCTTCTTCCATCTTGTTCTTTTCATCATCTTCTTTACAGCATCTTCATTTTTTACCTTATTCTTTTCATCTCCTTCTTTTCATTATTTTCATCTTCTTTCGAGCATCATTCCAGCATCACCAACATATTCTTCCGTTCATCATCTTCTTTTCATTTTCTTCTTTTCATCATCTTCTTTTCGTCCCCTTCTCAATCGATTCTCCACCTCGTTCTCCAACCAATCCCCACCATCCCTTCCAGCATCACCCATTTCTCCATTCATAAATGACAAAATTTCCACCAACAACTTTGCATCCGGGAGCCCAAGTGGCGGGGGAGGCGGGGTTCGGAGGCGAGGGAATCCCCTTAAAAAACAATTAACTGCATCAGCCGCAGACGGAGACACTTGAGAGCCAACAACAACAGCAACAACAAGAACTCCATCCCACCCACTCGTCGTCGCCCATTCATTCCTTGTACCGAACCCCCAGGACCTTCGTCGTCCCGTTGACGACAACAACCGAGAGCCAACGAGCCGAAGCCAAATTCTAACCTTCCGCTAAAATGTTTCACAAAATGTTGCCATCTGTCGTCGGTCTGCCGTCAACGTTGTCGTCATCGTCATTGGTTGTCGTCGTCGTTGTCGTCCTCGGTTGTCGCCGGTCGCCATTGGTTGTTGTCGTCATCATCGGTCGTCTCCAGCCTCGAGGTGAACGTCCTCCGAAACATAATGTAACGAAAAAATGCGAAATGGAAAATGAATAAAAAAGCACCCGCCCTCTCTACACTTCTCACCATTCGTCCCTCGTCTGACGCAACTTCAGGGGCAGACGCAGCCATTTCAGCCACTAAAGCGCCGAGGGTCGGTCGACGTCGGTCGGTTGGAGGGGGTGGATGGTGAGGGGGGCTGGTTTCGGGTGATGGAGACGACTGGCAACGGAATCCGACGACGATGACGACAACGACGACGGTCGACGATGACGAAGAAAAACGAGTGCGGGAACGAGAACGAGGTCGTGGGCGGATTCGGGTTCACTTTCGGTTCGGGTGGACGAAGGTGGATCGGAGTGGAGTGGGTCGGATCGGGTCGGTTCGGGTGACGACAAGAATGAGCGACAAAAACGACAAGAACAAAAACAACTAGAAGTCGACATGCAGAACCACTTGACGCTTCCGTGGGGTGGCGACGACGACGTCGACGACTCCGGCCCCAAGTGCGTCTGGAGTTCTCTGTGTGAATTTGTGTGTTCGCGAGTGTGTGTGTATTTTGCATATGTGAGAGAGGGATGGGTAATGTGTGTGTGTGTGTCGGTTGGGAGTGTATGTTTAACTCATTTTGAGCCATTCAAACTCATTTGGGAACCGTATTGTTTCCAACTCGGGCTCCCGCCATCGTTGTCTGATGTTGTTGTTGCTAACCTCACTCTCATCCTCATCCTCCTCCTCCTCCTCTCCCACCACGACCACGACGAAACGCACGAATGTTTCCTGGAGCGCGAGAAAGAGACGGCAGAATCACGAGGTTTGTGTTTTTGGTAATTTAGCTGTCAACATGTGGAGCTAGCGTGGTAGATTTTGTTCCTGTCGTGGTTGTTCTTGTTGTCGTTGACATGTTGTCATCGACGGCATGTTGAGTGAGCTTCCTGGGAGCTCAAGTTGACTTCTCTCGGATTTCACACATTCAGAGCGGAGAGGAGTTTTCAACAAACGGAATCAATCGATCGATTGGGAAATTACAAAATTTCTCTTCTTCTCTATATCCTTACCATCATCAATCAAAAATCGTGATACAAAAAATCAAATAAATTCCACCCATGCACGAGTTCTTCGAAAGAATTCTCAAAAAAATTCTCCATGTGAAACCCTTAGAAACCATGTCAACAAGATATATTATCGTTCTCTCGCTGATCCCTCAAATTGTCTTTTCCTGTAATAGAAATATCGTCAGAAGATGAAGAATTTAATTATTCCTTAAATAGCTATAGGTTATCATAAACGACTTCAGACTGTTTTTACCGAATAATTCTCAATAAATCGTTTTTAAAAGCCGGTAGCGGAGGATATTTTGGAAAATCCTTCAAATAGGAAATTTTTAAAATCTTCCCAAGAAAACAATTAAAATAATAAATAAAAAAGGTGTATTATATTATGATAAAATAATAACACAAACATATAATAAAAAAGAAAATCTGTTCTAATAAAAAAAATGTTAAAAGAAAATCCCCCCGCTTGGCAACTCTGTCCCCGTGGGCGCCAAAGATTCCGCCATTTTCGTTGCCCCAAGTCTACGCTCCATTTGACAACCACTCGCTACAACAACATATCAACCCCGAAGAGTACTTCGTACACCAAATTCTCTCTCCCGTCGTCTCTTCATTCGTCAACTGTCGTGCGCGAAATTTCGTCGTCTTTGCGAGTGTTGTTTTTGTACAATGTACAACGACAACCACCCGAAGCGCAACAGCAACAACAACAACGATAGTCGCGGTCGGCCGCGTTCACCTGACCTCGGACAATGTGGTTTTTGTTGGAGCGTCGTCGGTTTGAATGGCGGCCAAGGCACGAACCCAACCGAAAGTCAACGAGTGCCGAAATTCGACAACGATGACGACGATGACGATGACGATGATGATGGTGTGTGATCGAGCGTACACTTGAGCTGAATTGTTATTGTTGCTTTTGTTGTTCTCTTTCTTGTTGTTCTGGTTAGTAAATATTTTAGCGCATGTGGTTTCTAATGTTGTTGTTGGTTCCTGACGTTGTTTTTGGTTCGTAATTTTGTTTTTGGTTCCTAATTCTGTTCCTAATTTTGCTGGCAGTTGTTTGACGATTCTCTCTGGCTTTATTGTTGTCTTGGGGTTGTTGTCATTTGAATTTTGGTAACTCCTCTGCACGTTGCCAACCGCGCCTAATCGCGATAAGTGATTCTGTCAACACGCTGACCCACTAAATAAAAGATAAGCAGCAGAAGGAAGCAATGAAATACAAATTTATATTTCATGAAGTGCTCATAAATTATATTTTTATTTACTCATAAAATTATTTAAATTTCTTCATCACTTTTAATTTCGCATCACTGATGAAATACTCAATAATTTTCTCTCATTTTACTTGTTCTGTGATGCACAAAGATTTTTTCTTCCCTTGATTTCGGTCAGAGGCCGAAATTGCAAGCACAAATAAAAAAAAACAAAATAACCTTCGTCCTCTTCCTCCTCTCGTTCTCTCACGAACTCGTCTCGCACGAAGGCTGCCCGGGGGCCGACGTTCGCTTTCACGATCCCTGACCAAGGTCAACCGATTTCGGTGCTCGTAGATCCTTCGTTCACACCATCGTTCGAGCGAAGTCGGTCATTGGCATCGAACGAGTTTTTTCCTTTTCGTTCATTGTTTTATTGTTCACCTCTCATTATGGCGTATTTTTTCGCAAATCGTTTTTTCACAAATCGTTTTCGTTGTTCCTCTTCTTGTTTTGCTTCGATTCGTACTTATTATTGTTGCTTTTGTTTATTCTTGTGGCTTTTGTTTCTGTGCTGATTGTTTTCCCTTCGCATTTGCGGCGTTTTCGGTTTCGGAGCCCTTGTTCTTTCGTCTGTCCGTCCGACCGGCGGTTTGTCCGTCTGTCATGTGACTTGAGCGACGTCGTGGCTTCGGCGGCCCTCTTGCGATCCCATTCGTCGCCGGTTTCGTCCCCCGCCGACCCAACGAGTCCAGTCGTCATCGTCGTCGACGCCGCCCGTCGGGCTTCGTTCATTGAACCATCGATAACGGCGCGGCGGCCACGAAGACGACGTCGAAGACGTTGGCGACGCCGAGCGCAACCGAAACCGAAGCCGCATCGGCGGCAGAACGAGGAATCAACGGCAGAACGAGGAATCAATGGCAGAAGGAGGAGTCGGGACGAGGCGAGACGAGCAGCGCCGAACGCTGCAACGCATGCAGAGTGGCGTCGATGATGGATGGAGTCGGGTGCGAGGCCGAGGTCTGGCCGAGGCATCGGCGGAGTCGGGTCCATGGCTCGGCTTTATTCGGTGCCCGAGCCCTTCATCCTCCCTTTTTTTCGAGTGAGTTCGACAGGATCGCGAAATTCAATTTCCATCGTTGTCGATGGTGAGATGAGCTCTACAACAACAACAACTACAACTACCATATGAATAATGATAATAGAATTTACCACAATCGATCAGAAGTCGAGCGGCGACGTTGACACCGATGTCTGCGACGACGTTAAGTTCGAGGACTGATAACGAAACGACCAACAGCAACGGCAGCAGAATATGGGCGGAGGGGGCGTGGGGAGAAGGCTCAGGAACAACAACAACAAAAACCAACATCGAATGAAAGCACGCAAAATGTTGACGCATTCCTGCGTGATAAGTTGTTGTTGTTGTTATTGTTGATTTTGTTTCGTTCTTTATTTTTGTTTTTTGAAATGTTATTTGTTTAATTTTTACACTCTTGCCATGGTGTTCTCAACATTGTTGTTGTTATTGCTGTTGTTCTGTTTTCGTTATTGTTTTTGTAAAAAATGTTTATCGAGCGGAATGAAATAAAATAAAAATATATTGTGTTTTCACCAAAACATTCAGCAGACGTCGGATGACGACGACAGACGACGACGATGGAGTTTGTTGCACTCGTCGATTTCGCTCTCTCTTTCTTTTTCGTTCGCATTTTGTTTACTTTCGGCTGATTGTTGTAATCGTTCATGTTGTTGTCGTCGTCGTCGTTGTGGTTGTTGTGGTTTTTGTTGTTGTGATTGCTCCTTCTCACTCACTGTTTACTCGGCACCAACCGACAACGTCCGACGTTCTCTGCCTACCTCAACGAGTTCGCAGTTCTGCACCACCTCCGACGACGCCATGGCCACGCCTCCTCCTACCCGATCACCAGCCGATGCCTGATCGTCCGAAACCCTCCGATTCGGTCGGCTCCTATCTGTCAGTCTGTCCATCACTTGTTGCCCTCTCCTTCACTCTCTCCCTCTCTCTCTCTCTGTCTGGTCCTCTGTCTGTTTGCAGAATTTATTAATTTATTTGCCGCTGACAATATTTGCCAAATGATTATGAACTTTAAGTGGAAGAAAAGTTTGTTTTTACCTCGATTTTTAAATTTTCGCCTCGATTATGTCCGCCATGTTTTTCTCGATGGCCCTCGGTGCATTTCGTTCGTTCTCGTTCTCGTCCTCTCTATCTTTCCTCTCTGTCTTTCTCACTCTCACTTCAGCTCCCCACTCGAAATGACGAAGTTTTTATCGGTTTCGGCCAGTCTTCGTTTTCCGAGAAGCCGCCAAAGCCTTCGTGGAAGGGTTGCCAGATAGCGATCCGAACTCATGATGGTTTTCCCTGAACTTTTGCGGGCACACAAATATGCATTAACAGTTTTATTAATAAAATATTTATTTTCATGTATTATATTTAGAGCAATGCGGTTGTGACTATTTTAAGAATTTTATTCATTGTGAAACCAAAAGAATTTTCAATCATGGCTTCTTCATGGAAACTGATAAATTCATATTTATATATTATAGTGATAAAATATTTATTTCTGCTGGGAAATTTAGAGGAGTTATTTCATATCTTTAGTTGGAAAATTAAGTATTCCAAAAATGGAAACTTAAGGAATGTGTATTATATTGTTATTCTTTCATGATTTCTATACATACATTTTAAGATTCAGTTAAATAATTAATTAAAAATAAATTAACAATAAAATAATATATAAAAAATTTGTTGTAATCCTGTGATTGGTGAATTTAAAAAAATATTTTTTGTTGTAGTTATTAAATTATTTAATTAAATTATTGAGGGAAATTTCTACAGAAAAAATAATATTTGTGTTATTTTGTATCAAAAGAAAATCAATTTTGTAATATTGTAGTTTTATTTAATCCTTGTTTTTCAAGCAATATTAATTAATTGGATATTTAAAAATATTTCGGAATTTATTTATTTATTTATTACGCAGCGAAATATTTGATATGAATACAGAATCAGAATAAAAATGATTTTTTTCTTCTTTAAGGACTCCCACTTGGAAATGCATCCATTCGTAGCGGACTCTCGGAATTTCCCCAAAACCGCAAGCAATCGAGACTTAAGTTCTCCAAAGCCCTCCTGCGGCCACGCCCTCAGCCCTCCGCCTGACGCCCACCGCCTCACGCCTCGCATGAAGAACAATGAATAATTATTTTCGCCACTTCTCAACATCATTTTTCCCCCTTCCCCTTCTCATTCACAATTTCGTTATTACTCGAATTTTTCTCCTCCTTAAGTTTCTGCCTCCGAAATATTCGAAATAATAAATGAAAATTCGAAAGCAGCCGGCACAAAGGATTGAGGAAGTTTCAGCAGGATTGAGTGAATGAATGAGTGAATGAATGAGTGAATGAATGAATGATTGAATGAACGACGACCGAACGAACGAACCAACGATCAATCGATTGAATGCGCCGATGGGCGATCGTCGATGAGCAAAAGCAAACGTTGAAACGTTCTTCATTCCTCATATTTATTATTGCAATTGCCTGATTCGTCGTCGTCGTCGTCGTTGTTCTTGTCTTTATTTTTACAGTTCTTCTTGTTGTTGTTATTCTCGTTCTTGTTGTCAGCAAAATTATTGTCGTTGTTTGTTGTTTGTTGTTGTTGTTGTTGTTGTTGTTGTTATTGTTGTTGTAGTCATCGTTGTCGCTGTCCATACGAATTATTAACGAATCGTCAGAGTTGATTTCGGACTTTATTTTGCGACTCAAGGCCTCGCAGAATCAGCCATGGGGCAATTGTTGATCCGCCACCAGTAACAACAACAACAACAATAACAAAAAGAAAATAACGATAATGATGAAGAAGAAGAGGAATTATAACGACAACAACAACAAACAACAACAACAACAACAACGGCGATACGACAATTTCATTTGTGTTGAGGCAGGCGTCGTCGCACTTCAACTCCATTGTAGATGTTGTTGTTTTTGTTGCTTTTCTTGTTGTTGTTTTCTCTCTCTCTCTCTCTTTCTCTTTTTCATTTTTACAATATTCTTTTTGTTGTGATTGTCTGGGCGTTGTTGTTGTTGTTGTTGTTGCCGTCTCGGGCGTAGTTGTTTACATTCTGATTATTCCCAGATTTCAACTCCTCAAATCGCCCCTGATACTCCTCACCCTTTCACTCTCTCTCTCTCCTCACTCTCTCTCTCTCGCGGTCTATCTCCCCTTTAATTTTTCATTTTCTTTGCTGCGTTTTGTTCTTCATTTCATTTCGTTTTGTTTTTCGTTTTCTTCGGCGTTTTGTTGACTTTATTTTCTTTCTTCGATTAAATTTTTGCAGTTCGAAAAGTTGAAGGCAGTTCGAGTTCGTTCACCAGAGTTCGACGACGTACCGCAGTCCTCAAGCGAATCCCCCCGACTTTGTGTATGACCATATATTTCAATGGCCATGTCTATGTCCAAATGTCTATTCATTCTTGCCGATGACCCAGCCGTCAGATGGAAGTCTTTGTTTCGGGAATGTCCCAGGGTTGCCATGTGCGAAATAATCTGAGATCCCTTTCTCCATAGTTCACAGCTACCTTGTTCTGTTTCAAATTCATTATTTCTGTTTCACATTCCTTCTTTCGATATCAGGTTCCTTCTTTTTTTCTATCATATTCCTACTTTTTTTCTTCCATATTCCTTACTTTTCTATCATATATTCTTTCTCTTTCAGTCTGTCCTCAGTCTCTCCTCTTTCTTTCTGTTTCCGATTTTCCTGTTTTCATTTTCGTCTATTTCCTTGTCGCTATTTCGATATAATGTTTTTTATAATTCAAGTTAATTAATTTTCTTATCTTTCTCTCAACTTTACAAGATACTATCTGTTAATCAACCTATTCTATTTATCTACATATTCAATTTATATACATATTATTTTCTATATATTTAATTTATCTACTTATTATTTTCTATTTATCTAACTATTCAATTTATCTACATATTATTTTCTATTTATCTATCTATTCAATTTATCTACATATTATTTATTATTTATCTATATATTCAATTTATCTACATATTATTTATTATTTATCTATATATTCAATTTATCTTCATATTAAAATTATCTACATATTATATTTATCCATAAAACAAATGTTGTTTCTTAATACATGTGCATGTAGAGACAGCGTATCTCGTAGATACGATACCACCACAACAAAACGACAGTCGTTGGCAACGCGTCGCAATATTGTCACTGGGATCAGTCGATGACACTGGCTTTTTATCGTCTGTCGTTTGGCCACCAAATTAATCTGAATCCAGATTCATCCGTGGGATACTGATGAGATTATCCCACGGATGAATCTACAAATGTATGTATCTAATCTAATGTAACTTGTTTCCATAGATTAATCTGGAGCTCTGATTCTTTTCAAAATCCTTCTAAAGGACCCCGTTTCATTACCGAGGGTTGTTTTTTTCTTTCAGTTTCAGGACCCCATCGTCTCCGCCTCCGGGTGCAGAACGCATCGCGAACGACGGATACGACGCACTGACGGATTAATTACGCCGCAACGCATTCGTGATGCGTTGACAAAAACCTCACAATATACTACAACAACAACAACGACAAGAACAGTTGGAATTTCAAATGAGAAATATGCGAAAGAGCTAAAAAAAAGAACAATAAAAATAAAAAATGAAAAAAAAAAATTAATAAAAAAAAATAATAAAAAATAATACAAAAATAATAAAAAAAAAATAATACGAAAAAGAATACAAAAAAGAATACAAAAAAGAATACAAAAATAATACAAAAACAAATACAAAAATAAATACAAAAATAAATACAAAAACAAATACAAATAATGAATATCTCTACAACAAAAACAAAAAAAAAAAAAGAAGAATATAAAATGAAAATGAAACAAAAGCCATGCAAAGCGCAAAAATGATGTTTTAATAAAATTTTGCCAACGGCGGTATTTTTATTGTCAACCGCACGCGCGAATGAACGAGCGAACGCACTTTGGCTTAGCGGGGGTGTCGCTCGTAGGTGGGGGCGTGGACCGAGGGGCGGCGGTGGAGGCGGAGGCGGAGCTCGGCCTAGGGGCGCTCGGGGGTGACGGGGTCGGCTGTCGGTCGTTGGGTCTTCCGCAATTTTCACTGAGCACGCAATTTCGCCCGCGGAGGTTATCTCTTTCACTCCCTCTTCCTCTCTTTCTGTCACTCTCTTTCATTCCCTTCTCTTTCTGCCACTCTCTTTCACTCCCTCTCCCTCCCTTTCTGCCTCGCACTCTCTCTCCCTCTCTCTCTCTCTCCACCCCTTCCCTTCTCTGTTGTCATCTCACGCATTTTTATTTTAATCTCCGCCGCTTCTTCATCTGCCTTTGCTCAGCTCATTCTTTCGCCGACTTCTTGCAAAGCTTCGGATCGGATCCGATTGGATTGAATTGAATTGGTTGGGATTCGCTCGTTGGCAACGCGAAGTGAATTTCTGGCCTGCGGGGAGTTCGGGGCCACCAACCAACCCGGATGAGTCGAGTGAAGGAAGGGATGAGTTTATTCTTTTTGTTCTTCTGCTGTTTCTTGGGATTCATCGCGATGATTCGCTGTTGAAAGTTATTTTCAGGAATTCATTAATTAAGTGAAAATTCAATAAAATTGAAAATTATATTATAAAATTATAACCCAATTAACACATTAAACCAAGAGTAAATCATATAATTGTATCAAAAATTCGTCTCCATAGAAACAATACAAATAAATGTAATTGGTTCTCTCTTAATTGGAATAATCGAAGGTATTGCGCAAAAATTACAAAATCAATTAATAAATTAAAAAATCCGATGTCTGTATATTCAATAAATTATATAACTATGAACATGAATTACAAAATTAAAACAAGAATATAATTTAATATTAAAAAAAATTAAATTAAATTATTCCATTATTTATTATTTATAAATGAATAAAAAATAACAGCAAAAATTTAATTATTTAATTTATTTTATTTATTTAAAAAATATAAATATAAAAAAATGAATAAATAATATTTAAATACAATAATAATATTATAATTAAAATATATTTTGATTTAAAAAGACAATAATTGATTTAAATTTTTAAAAAATTGTCAAAAAATAAAAAAAAATAAAAATAAATTAAATGAGACCAAAATTAAATTGTCAAATTGCAAAACTAATAACATTATTGAATTTAAAAAGAAAATATTGAATTTAAAATAATTTAACATAATTTTTACATTGAAAGAAATTTCTGACAAAAACATAAAAATCAAAACAAATATTAAATTTCAGGAAATGCTTTAAAGAATAATCCTAATAAAAATGAAAAAATGTATGTCATTTGGTGGAGAGAAAATTCTATAGTTTCGAGGCCGGAAGCCGAGAGAGCCTTCGGTGGCACCTCCGGCTTCCGGCCATCGATCAATCCTTGGCCCACACTCGGACAACGGTGTGAAACGGAGGCCGTTCCCAGTTCGCCATCTCCCTCTCTCACTCTCCCTTTGCTTGATCATACGCCGAATGGAACCTGTCGTTGGTCCACATCGTCTCCCGTTGGAATCGCACGACGCTCGTTAGAAGTCGATCGGACGACGCTGGCCGTCATCAAACGACGCGCGCTGACGACGACGTCGCGAACGGTTCCTGCTTCCGCCGGAGTTCGCAGCCGGTTTGGCGGACGCCGTTTAGCCGTTTCTTAACAGCTTCCGATGGGGCCGCGAGTCCGTCCGACCCTGGCCTAATCACGGTCTCGGCCATGGCCAGAACGGTGTGGCCTCAACTCGATGCCAGCACCAGCAGAGGTGGCGACGACGGCAACAGCGACGTCGACGTCAGCAACGGAAGCAGAAGTGGAACCGTGAGACTTTGGCCTTCAGAACGATTGGATTCGGTGCTAGCGACAGGAAGTCGGTAGTAGGCCGAGGGATCGAGAAACGGAAGAGAAGGAAGATGAGAAGAAGAGGGATATAAGAGGCAAATGAGCGGGAGAGGGATAGAGGAGGCAGGTGAGATGTAGAAAAAATGCTTCCGGTTGGCAGAATTTAGAGAGGCGATTGGGGCCATGTGGAGGAAAGAGAAGGAAGACAGGGAGAGAGACCTAATATTGGATCGTGAGCGAAGAGAGAAAAGCAGAAGGAGAGAGAAGAAGAGAGAAGGAGAAAGAAGGATAGAGAAGGATAGATAAGGATACAGAAGGATGGAGAAGGAGAGATAGATTGATGTAAAAATGTTGTGTCAGAAGAATATGGATTAAGAAAATAAGATAGAAACAAGGAGGATCGAGAAAACGACGGAGAAAAGGAGATAGAAGGGTTAAGAAAAATATATCGAGAAAATATTATGGAAAAAATAGTGATAGAAGAAATATAGAGGTAGTAAAAAGGAGTGAGAGAATGAAAGACAACGAGAAAATTAGGGATAAAAAGAGAGATATAGATGGAGGAAGGGCGGGTTTAGTAAGCAAAAAATTTATTTATATCCCAAAAAGAAGATCTTGTATCCCAAAAAGGTGATCTTGTAGCCCAAAAAAATGATCTTGTAGCCCAAAAAAATGATCTTGTATCCCAAAAAGAAGATTTAGTATCCCAAAAATATGATCTTGTACCCCAAAAAGATAATTTTGTATCCCGAAAAGATGATCTTGTACCCCAAAAAGATAATTTTGTATCCCAAAAATATGATCTTGTACCCCAAAAAGATAATTTTGTATCCCGAAAAGATGATCTTGTATCCAGAATCGATCGAATCATTTCCCCTCAGAGAGCAATCAATGGAAGTCGAAGTGAAATAAGTTCATCGATCGGTCTGCCCTTCACCTGTTGGGCATCTGTTGCAGCCCCCGCGGCCCCCCTCGTCCTCGTGTGTCGGTGACCGCACCGAGGCCAGCCGAACCAAGATCAGCTGGCGCTTTAATGGGCCGAGAACGGTGCGACAACCTTGAGCGCGGTTTTCTTCGGCATTTTCACGAAACGACGGCGAGTGCGAGTGCAGCCTGTGGACGACAACAATAACAAAAACAACAGCAACAGCAATAATAACAACAGCAACAGCAACAATAACAATGAAACTAAAAACTTAAAACCGAACTGCAATAAAAATCATGAACAAAAAGTGTAATTACAATATAACAGCAATAACAATAACAATAACAAACACAACCAAACAACAATAACAAAAACAACAACTTGAATAATACGAAAAACAAGATTAAGAACAACAAAAACAACAAAAGAAGTTGAGAATTACATTGTAAAAAAAAGTTCGCCAAACTGAAATGAAAAACGAAACGAAAATCGAATCGACGAAAAACATGAAATTTTCATGCTGAACCTTGCACTCAATTCGCGCTTCGTTGATTCGGTCAGAGGGAAAGAGAGCGAGAGAGGGAGGGAGCAAGGGAGAGAGAGAGAGAGAAGGGAGTGAGCGAGAAAGGGAGATCGAAATGGATGGTGGTCGTGATAGAGGAACCGAAGGGTGGGAGAAAAGGGTTCAAAAAAGTGAATCGTGGAGCACCGGAAGGACCATGAAGGAGCGCTTCACCAGAGAGGGAGAATGAAAGATCGAGAGAGGGAGAGAGCGGCCTGCGATCGATTTCCATGCGAAAAAGATCGGCGATCGTTGTTGCAGCGGTAGCAACAACAACAACAACACCAAAAAACAGCACCGATCATCACCACCACAACAATATTTCAGTTCTCGACTCATGACCCCCTCTCTCTCTCTCTTCCACTCACTCTCTTCTCCTTCTCACTCACCTCACTCACTCGCTCATTCGATGCGATGCCGACGTCGCCGTCTCTGCCAACGCCTTCGAGCCGAGCTGAGCCGAGTCGATTCCACGAGTTGAGCTTCAACGACTTGAGCCGAGTTTCTCATGACGTGGAGTTTCTCTCTCTCTCTCTCTCACACACACACACACTCACAGATGCAGCCCGTTTCCCACCACGCCTGCTCGCACTCTCCCCACCACTCGGCTGCTTTTCACCACATGCCGAATTCACCAAAGTGCATCGTGAAGCCGGCTCCCAGCAAAAATCGACAACAACGACGACGATGAAAAAAATTCGCTCTTCTCGGCGGCTGCATCTTCAAGATATGGAATGCAATGTTATTGTTGTTATTGTTGTTGGTTGCATTGTCGTTGTTGTTGGCTTCATTGTTGTTGTTGGCTCTTTCTTCCCCCTTTCGCTCGTTCCTGGTTTCGGGTGTTTCCCCCCCCCCCCCCCCGAGATTTCGTTGAGTTTTTTCTTATTTTTATTGGTTTTTTGTCTGATTTTGTTTTTTTGAGTTTTTTGTTTTTCGAAAAATGCATTCGCTTCAAATGCATTTCGTTGTCCTTGTTGTTGTTGTTATTTCTGTTGTTGCAACTCAGTCTTCTGTTGCGTTTTTGAATTGTGTGTTTTTTTTTTTTTTTTTGAAAGCCCAGACGAGATGCAATTCTCGGCCTTCGCTTTGTTCGGTCCTTTGGCTCGGCTCAGCTTCTCTGGTGTGGGGTCGTCAAAGGGTGGTTTTCGATGATTTTCGAGTTTTTGTCCCCGCTCCCCGCGGCCCCGCGTTTCCCATCCGACGATTGCGGTTTCCCTCGCTATCATCGCTCGCCATCTCTCGCAATAAAGTCCTTGAGTCCTCATTCTTGCCTTCCATCCACAACCAGATCTGGATCTCGATCTCACATCCTCCTTTGGTCCTCTGGAAGCATCAAATTCGAGCACATTCAATTCGCATTAAGTTTGACTCGACTCCGACGATCGTTCCATGTGATCGTTGATCTTCACTTCAATCGATTCTAATTTCGAAAGATCTCCATCTCTATCGATCGTTGCATGCGTCGATCCTCGACCTCGATCGATCCTCACTCCCATGGATCATTCATATTGATCGTTCCTCAGATTAACCGATCTATAAATTCACTGATCCACACTTCGATCGATCCTCATATCAACCGATCCTCACACCAAGTATTGAAATGCATGTCCTTCGATGCACTCGAGGATCCTTCATCATTGGGTGAAGATCTTGTTCGTGATCGCTTTCAACCGATCGCTTTCAACCGATCGATTCGATCCTGGAGAGATCTTTTCAGGATATTGAGATGAGCTCGTGTTGTTGTTCCCTAAGTTCCCTTCCGACGACCGATCGAATATCCGAATGAAGGAATTGTTTTTGAGGACCCTTTGTAACCTTTAACGGTGAGTGTTGTTTTTTTTTTATCTCACATTCTTGTGAGTCTGGCAACGCTTCCCCGGCTTCATCGTCCCACTCTGGACCACTGTCTGTTTCGTCCTCACTCTCTCACACTCCCTGCCAAACGATGCCGAAAATAATATTCGAGAATTATTAATTTGTTGTTCTTGTGTTCTGCATGTTGAAGGGGGATGAGGCGGAGGGGGCGTGGCAGCCTGGATGGGGGGGGGGGGGGGGAAATGTATTGAACTTTTTCTTGTGTTTTTTTTGTCGTTTTTGTTTTTGCCTACATTGTTTGTTGACATGTTTTCGTTCGGTTCGACTTTGTACATATTTTGAGTTGATATTTTTGTTATTTGGTATTGTGTTTTTTTTTGTTTTCATTGTCCCCAAGTGCCTCTGTCCCTCTTTCCCAACCATTCTTTCTCTGTCTCTCTCCCCTCACCGCCGTCCCTTTTGAATAAAAAAAAAATCAGTGCATTTAGAGCTGGAGACAAACAAACAAACACACACACACACACATGCTCATTATCGTATGCAGCGACATGCAATGCAGTTGTTATTGTTGCCGTCACACTGTTTGTTGGTGGATTTTGTTTTTTTTTTTGTTCTTTGTAGCTTTCTGTTGTAGTTTTTTCCCCCATTTTTGCGCTTACAATTGTTGCAATGTTGTTGTCTCTGTTGTTATTAACATTGTTGTTGTTGCTGATATTTTTGTTGTTGTTGTTGTTTTTGTTGCTCTTAATGCCGTTGTTACTGTTTTTATTGCTGTTGTTGTTGCTGTTTTTTTTTAGCTGTTATTATTTTCGTTGTTGTTTTTTTTTTTTGTAGTTGTTGTTTTTGCAGTTGCATTTTGACATTCGCACAATGGAGACGACGGCGGTGGCGGCGTCGGCGGCGGCTGCGGCTGCTGCAGTCGACGTCTGGCAAAAAAATTGAAATAAAAAAATAAAAATTGCGACGAACAACCGAAAAATGCATTCGCAGCGGGCGTCGCGTCGCCGTCCGTCGTCGTCGTCCGTCAGTTCGTCGTCGTCGCTTGCATTCGAGGGAGCGCGTTCGAGAAGCGTTCGGTTCTTCGCATTCGGTTCATTTCGTTTCGTATCGTTTCGGCTCGGCTTCGGCTTCGGCTCGATTCGTTTCATTTTAATTCGTGCTCCTCCAGCCGATTGTTGCTACTGTTTGCTTCTAGGTTTGTTCTTGTAATTATTATTATTACTATTGTTGTTGCTGGTATTGTTGTTATTGTAATTTGTAAGTTGTATACCATCTATTTTGTCATGTTGTGTTTGCATTTCGACAACAACCGTCGCTATCCATTTCACGAAATGAACGTCGTTCGTTATTGTTGTTGCATTTCCTACTCTACAACAATGACAACAACAGCGACAACAACAACAACAAGGTGAAGCTTCAAAAAAATCGCGAGTTGAAAAAGTGAATGAATTACTTTGGCTTTGGTGCAGTTGCAGTTGAAATTGAGTGCGTTTTGAGTGATTTTCGCGTTTCTCTCTCTCTTTTTGGCACTCTCTCATTTGTTCCTCCTTTTCGTTCTCTTATTCTCGCTGCCATTCGCTTGCCATTGTTGTGCTTGTGATTGTTGTTGTTGCTATCCAAGTGCAACGCGTTGTAATCGCAATGCGATGCACTTCAACAATAACAACAACAACAACAACAAACACAACTAATACCAACGAAATTCTCTCGCCATCGATGCTTCTCCAGCGCTCGTCTTTGGTTGTGTTCGTGAGTTCCCGCTTCTCCGCCTCATTCGGCAAATCCCACTCTCGCTCTCCCATTCCGATCGGCAATGCCTCTGTGAGTGTGTGTGTGTGTTCGCACACCACAACATATCGATGTCTTTTCCCCACTGTGTTCTCGAAGTCGTCGTCGTCGCCACCGCGAAAATTCTCTTCGCCGTTGCATCGGTTCATGTTGTTGCTGTTGTAATTGTTGTTTTTGTTGAGAGCAGTTTTGTCGCTGAGCAAAAGTTTTCAAGTTTTTCACATTTTTTCTCTTGCTCCCCGTGTCATTTCTTCCTCTTCAACACATTCTCTTCCCACCCTTTGTGCTCTCGCTCTCTTTTCTCTCGGATTTTGCACGAATCAGAGAAAAATTGCAGTTCAAGTGAAGAGTAGTTGTTGTTGTTGTTGGTATTATTTCAGTGTTGTTTTTGCTGGACGACACAATTTTTAATTTCCCGTTTTACAGCGTTTTCCTTGTGCGTTTTCTTTTGCTCTCGCTTTCCTCTAGCGAGCGAGCGAGTGGTTGTAGTCGTTGTTGTTGTTGTTGATGATGTCGCTGCTGAGGTTGTTGTTGTCGGTTGGCGTCCGACCGGAGGGGGAGGGGGGGCGCGACTCCCTGGCATGAATGAAGGTTACGCGAGTGGAGCCGGCAACCGTCGACCGGTCTCCGTGGCCCATCAGGAGATTCTCTGGCTCTCCTAATCGTCTCCCATTTTCACACTCTCTCTCTCTCTGTCTCTCTCTCTCCCTAGTCCCATCTCTCTCTCTCTTTCTCAATCACCCTCTCTTTTGCCACTTTGTTGTTGGTGGAAAAAAGAGCGAGATTTTTATTTCTCTTCGCTTGAATCCCACCAACTCTCTGTTGTTGCATTCAATTGCAGTTGTAGTTATGGTTTTTGTTGTTGTAATTGCGACTGTTGTTAATAATTCTCTTGATGCGGTTGTTGTTAATAATATTAATAGTAAATGGTGTTGTTGTTGTTATTGGATTTTGGACAACCGCACTCATGAAGAGCGATGGCGACGTCGACGGCGATGCATGAGAAGTCGCCTTCAGCAACAGCAACAACAACGTCGGCGATTCCGATGCCGACAACGGCTGCAGCAGCGGCAGCGACTGCGGCTATGGCGGCCCGATGGCAGCAGCAGCATCGTTCGTTCGCTCGCTCGTCGGCCCGGCCGCTCGGGAGTTTTTATTGTCGCCTGAGCTCGCTTGCGCTTTTGTGCTCGCCTGCTCACTCGCTCGCACGTTCGCTCCTTCGTTCGTCGTTCGCTCGTCTATTCGTTTGTTCGCTCGCCGCTGCACATTGTTGTCGTTTTCGTTGTCGCCACCGTCTTTGTCGTCGTCGTCGTCGTTTTCGTTGTTGTCGTCATCATCGTCGTCAACGTTGTCGCCTTCGTCGTTGTCGTTGAACGAAGGTCCAGAGTTGCCTCTGGACGCGGTATCGAGTGGTTGTTGTTTTTGTTTTCTCTTCATTTTCCACTGCGTGCGGTGGGATTCGGTTCGCGTTGCAGTTGCTGCTTCTTCTTTTTCCCACCTTGTCGTCAAACAGAGAAACAAAAAAAAAAAAAAAACAAACAAACACCACCGAATTTAAAAACAACAACAACATTAGTAATATTAATAAACAACAACAACCGGAATATTAATAAACAACAGCAACAATATTAATGAACAATTACAACAGACACGGCGAACATTTTCCATTTCGTTTGAATGAGAATTAATTTCGAGAAATCGCGAGTTTTATACAACAACAAAAACAACAATACGAACCTCAAGAACACCCGAGAATAGCGAGAACAGATATTTCAAAAAGAAAGGCGAAAAATTGTTGAAAAATCAAGTGCGAAATTTAATTGTGAGTCTCCAAAAGGTTTCGGAAATTTGTGCAAATTCCAAAATGGAAAAGTGCAACAGCTACAACAACAACAAAAAGAAGAATAGAATCGAACGGCGACAACTGCTGCTGTTGCTGCTGCTGGTGTCGATGACGACACTCGTCGCACTCGTGGAGTGCCCGAGTCGAAGAACGAAGCGCGCTCAGAATCGTCGGCGTTGTGGTTGTGGGAGCGAGAAGGGAACAGCTAGCCGAAGCAGCTGTTGATTTGTGGGTGGGGGTGGTGTGGATTGTGGGCGGTGGGCGGTGGGCGGAGCAAGGGGGTGGGGGCGTGAGTAATGCGGAAGGTTGTGGGGTCAGGCTGAGGGTTGCGCAGATCGAGTGCAAAAGTGATACTGGAACAAGAACAGCGAAAAAGAAGATTTTTAAAAGAAGAACAAGAACAACAACAAGACAACAAACACCACGACGACAAGAACAACAACATTGACAACAAAACAAAAATCTACAACAACAACATGCGACTCGTTAACAAGTGGACGACAACAACAAAACATGTCGGAATTCTCGAGTCAAATATTTTCAGTGTTGCCAACTTCAATTTCAAACCTTATTCATTTGAATAAAAATCGTTCGAAGCTCGAAAATTCCATCTTACTCTCTCTCTCTCTCTTTCATACACACGTCACCTTCCTCTCATCCATCTGGTTGTAATGTAATGGAATATTCTGGAATCATTGTTATTCGATTTTCTACCAGAAAATGAAAATAAAAAGCAACCACAACAACAACAACATATATAAAATTAAAAAAAATAAAAATTTTCACAAAATTTATTCAAGTTGGAACATTTTTGACATTGAAGTCGTGATTGTTGTTATTGTTGTCCATTTTATTTGTAAAATTACGGAAAAAGTTTTTTACAACAACTACTACTACGACTATCAGTGCATCACAGTCACACACACACACTTCGTCCCATGAGCACCGCCAAGAGCCAGAGAGAGAGAGCGAAGGGTGGGGGAGACAGATGGAGGGCGAGAATGACAAAGAGAGAGGGCGAAACTCAGAGCTTAATTGTCAATTTACGCCGAGTTGCAAGCGTGTGTGTGTGTGTGTGTGTGTGTGTGTGTGTGTGTGTGTGTGTGTGAGTGCATCACCTCCTGACGCCCCCCATCACCTCCGTCATTTTCAAAACCAAAACAATTATTTCTTCTATCTTGTAAAATGTTCTTCTCTTCTATTTTTTACATTTTTTATACAAAAAATAACATATTTCCACTTGACTGTGTCTCTCTCTGTGTGTGTGTGTATGTGTGAGTAGGACTGATGTGTGTGTGTGAGAAGGTTATGCGGTCGCATGCAACACGAGAGACGCCCGAGAGCCGCCGAAGCCATCGTCGTTGTCGTCGTGCGACGAACTTCGTTGAGCGTCGAAATTTGCGAAAATGAAATTTAATCAAAAATGCCCACGAACACATTGATAAACGTTACACGCACACCGACGCAACGCGTGCCTGGGTGTGGCTTGGTGGGGAGCAGGGGGCGCAGGAAGTCGTTGATTGCCGATGAAAAATGGTCGAAAGTCGTCGCTGAGACGTTCGCGACTTTTCAGCACAAAAAAAAAAAACAAAATTCGCCTATAAAAATAATTAATCAGATTCTCGAAATGAATGAGCGAACAAAATGGCGCACTTTGTGTCCATTTTGTTTTTATTTTTCGTTGGATATTCCAGATTCGAAAATGTGCAATAGAAAAATTTATATTTGGATGTGAATTTACAGTCGAAAAATAGAGTTTAAATAAAACAACAATTTTTTAAATTTGAGTTGAAAAAATGATTTTTTAAATTTGAGTTGAAAAAATGATTTTTTAAATTTGAGTTGAAAAAATGATTTTTTAAAATTGAGTTGAAAAAATGATGTTGGTAATTTCATTTTAAAAAATGATTTTTTAAATTTGACTTTAAAAAATGATTTTTAAATTTGAGTTCAGAAAAGTTCATCTCGAAAATTCGAAATCATTTTAGAAAATTCAGAGTTGTTGCTTTTCGAACAACTCGACGAAGGCGCAAAAATGTCGTCGAAGTCATTTTCCCAACTTCGAAAAGTTCCAGATGTCCGTCTTTCGAATATATTCGAAAAATGAACAATTATAATTCTCGGTAGCCATTTCGATATTGAATTATTTATAATGCGGTTTTTCCGGGAATTTTCACTTGTTTTACAACAATTATTAGCAGCAACAACAATAATATCTCTTATCAAGCGATACGCCGACCACAGGCTGGGTGTGTGTGAGTGAAAGAGAGAGGGAGCGAGACTGAAAACAGAGAAGAGAACTTGTAATCACAATAAAAATCAACTTTGAGTAGCAGAAATTAATAAATGTTTTAATAAAAGAAGAAAAAAAATTATTAATTAACTGGGAATAATAAAATGAAAAAAAAAAAAAATTAAAAATGATCAAAATATAACTTTTAAATCAATAAAGAAAACTACAAAATTACAATTAATCAAGATTCTTGGTATTCGAATTGAATTACAACAACAAGCAGCAGTTGTCGCCCTTCGAGACATGTTCGAAAATTTCGAACATCGAAATAAAGAATGCATTTCCCATTGCAGATCGATCGAAAGCAGCAAACAACAACAACAACAATACAAGCAGCACCGATTCCAATAACAACGATATTAATTAACACAAAAACAATAAAGAAAAAGTGAACGAAAAAGAAAAAAATACTTGAATCAATTCCAACAACAACAACAATAACTGCCAAGCGAATAAAGCTGAAAATTGCGAGCATCTGGCAACGCCGTCATTAGCCCTTAACCATCGACAACCTCAACGTGGTGGTCGTCGTCGTAGTCGCCGCAACAAAAACCGTCATCGACGTCGTCGGCCGTGTTTCCGCTCCTTTGTTTGTGTTTTTATTTTTCCTTGTCTTTTTCGTGTGTGCTTTTTCTGAAATTCGGGAACTTTTCGTTTTTGTTGCCGCCTCCTGGCATTCGTCGTTGCCTTCGCACACTCGTTCGGATCGTTCGTTAATTTTCTGTCTGGCCCTCTCTCGCTGTTGTCGTTGACGTCAACGTCGCTGCCGCCGCTGCTGCTGGCCGCAACACGTCTTTCCGTGAGGTTGGTCGTGGTCGTGAACAGCTGAGCGACGACGCGTCGACGCCCTCTGCCCTCGTCGCCGCATTCTGGACGCACGGTAAGTCGGACATTTTGTTCTCTTCCCGTCTCGCTCTTACCGCTCGGGCTTCGACCAGCGAATGCAGTGACGAAGTGAAGGAATTTCGGAGAGTAATTCAAGGGTTTTTTTTTTTTGTTATTTGGGGGATTTTTATTGCTTATATTCTGATTTATTACTTATTTTCTGAAAATATTCGTTTTATGCGGAGTTTTTATAAATTTTTGGATATTTTTTTAGTTTTATTTGGGGATTTTTATAATGTATTTTGATGGATTTAAATTCTTTTTTGCTTACGCTTTTTATTTTTTTTGTATATTTTAGTTTAGGATTTTTTGTGAATATTCCCATTTTTGGGGAATTTTTTTAATATTTACGAATATATTTTTAAAATTTAGTTGTGCATTTTTTATTGAGTTTTTAAATTTACTTTTTTAATTAGTTAAATTACTAAAAATTTTATATTATTTTTCAATTATAAATTAAATTATTTTTCTGCTATAAATTGTTTTGAAAATTACAAATTTAATTTTGCATCTTCCGTCCTCAAGTGCAGGCAGATCGTTGATTTCTCTTTCCTGCAGCCTTCCTCTTTCTCACCCTCACCCTCCCAATACAATGAGTCACACGACTGAATCACGACCACACCCCCCGAGGATCCTCAATCCCACTGATCCCAACTGAACGCAAGACCTATTTTGTTGTTGTACTGTTCGTGTCTTCGCCGATGATCCAGGAAGACGAGCCTGAGTCACTGAAAACGACCACGACCACGACGTCGACCGAAGACCGACGACTGACTTCGATGAAGACGACATCGACAACGACTGCGACTGCGACGCCGACGTCAACGTTAACGACGGCGTTGACGGTGACGTCGCTGAGATTTGCATTCGTTTGAAATTGCAATGAATGCGTTTGTTGTTGATTTTCTCAGTGATGCTGTTGTTTTCGCTAATGGTGTTCTTATTGTTGTTGCTACAAATGGTGTTATTGTTGTTGCTACAAATGGTGTTATTGTTGTTATTTCGATTACTTTTGTTGCCGTTTTGTTTTGCAATTTCTTCGTATTCGTCTTCGTCGACGTCTTCGATATTCGCGCTGCATCGCGAGACGAGACGAAATGAAGCGAAAACTCTTTCATCGTCACGAGTCGTTTCGCGTTCCCCTTCTTTGGTGGTGTTGTTGTTGTTGATATTGTTGGTGTTGCCTGTTGCTTCCACTACGATGATGGTCAAGGTCATGAACCTGTTCCAATAACTCGTTTCTCGATGCTTTGCTCTTCCTGCTCGCTCCTTTCATGTCTGTCTGATGATCTCTCGGTCTCTCTGTCTGTCCATTTGGCTGTCGACGAATTCATTCCGTGGTCGAGAGGCTTTCGTGCCGCGTGCAATAACAAACAATAATAACAATAACAACAGCAAAAAATACCGGCGTCTGAAACGCAGCTGACGATCGATTTCGATTTCCATCTCCTGCCACGACGACGGCTTCAACCGTTGCTGCCCTCTTCTTTCATCTACCTCCCTCTCACTCTCTCTCTCTCTCTTTCTCACTCCGTCTCCCTTTGACTCTTTCTCTCACTCCGTCTCCCCCTCGTTCCCCACAAAATCAACGTCTGCGGATCGGTGTCGTTTTTGTTTGGGTCAGGTCGACTCGCGTCGGACCCCGATCGTGTTCCTCAATCGACGAATCCCCAGCTGAACCGCGTGGCATTCGTTCGGGGTTCGTTGGACCGCTGTTGAATGGCTCGAAGCGTTCAATTCGGGCCTGAAACTTTTCATTGAATCGCGGGATTGAAAGAAGACCCTCTCTCTCTCCCTTTCAGATGATAGTCTGTCAATCCCATCCGAGAGTCTATCGTTTCTATTCGGAAAAAATTCAAGAAATTCTATAAATCTGTAAAAACTCCTTTTTGTTGGAAACATTTTTTGATAATTTTTAAAAAACGAGGTTTAATTACATATAAACACATTTCGAAAAAATTATTGATAAATTTGTAAATTAAAAAATTGCAAAAAATGCGTTAAAAAAAGCGTTAGAAAATTTTAAAATTATAAACATGATTTAAATCCTTTAATAAATTTAAATAAATTGGTAAATTTCTGTTTATGAAAATGGAAAAATTTTAAAAAGTCATTAAATAGACTTTTAAACTGAATAATTACTTTTCTTTGACATTTATTCGTTCTGAATTTTCTCAAATATCTCGGTGAATTAAATAAACCAATTCAATTGAGTGGGGTATAAATAAATCACTAGACCGCACTCCAAACTCCAAATTCCCGACCTCGATTGCCTTTTGAAGCGATAACAAAATCCACTCGATTGTCCCCGGAATCCTCCTGATGAATTCAATAAATCGATAAATCGGTGAAAACTTTCAAATTGAATGCGAATCATTTTGACTTAGACCATCGTCCATTGGTCGTCCTTTACTAAACCACGCCAAATTACAATAACAACGACCAAAAACAATCAACAACAACAGCAAAAATTCAAAAAGTAACAAACACCACTAAAAAACAACAACAACAAGTCACTCTATAACGATTATTGATCTATAGAGCTTAGGGTTTATTTTTCGCATTTCGTTTTCCATTATTTTTAGACTCGAGTTTGGCTTTTTGTCATTTTGTTCGCTGTTTCTTTTTTCATTTGGGAAAATGCACTATTTTTTTCGAATGGTAGTTCTTGCTATTTTGTTGTGGTTATTTTTTTCATTTCTATTTTTTGTACCTATTTTTCTGTTTCAATTTTTTCTTTTCCATTTTTTCGCGTCTATTTTTTTTGTTACTATTTCTATTTTATGTTTATATTTTTGTGTTTCTATTTTATATTTATTATATTTGTTCTTGTGTTTCGTACGGCAAACGATCCATAACAACAATAAGAATAACAACTACAACTACAGCAACAAGAACTACAACTACAGCAACAACGACAACTACAACAGCAACCACAACAATAACAAAGTAACAACAATACCAACAATGAAAATCCCACTGGAAAATCCATGGCCACACAAGTGCCACACGAACCCAGCGACAATTCGACGTTTCCGACCCCCGTCCCCTTCCGCCCATCCCCCAAACTCTTTCGAAAAAACCACCCACCACCCCTTTAAAAAAAAACCCACCCTTCCCTCCTCCTGACGACTAAATGACACGCCGACTACGCCGCCGACGTCACACGAAAACTGAAAGAATCGAGATCGAGCAAAGAGAAGAACAAAAAAATGAAAAACGATAAATTGCGGTTGAAAATGCATTTCGTGGATGCGAAAATTACAACCCAAAACAGGTATCTCCGTGGGGCGGAGGGGGTGGGGGAAGTGTTTTTAGTGGGTGACTGTGCAGAGAGAACAAAAAAAAAAGTAAAAATAAAAGACAGTATCAACAACACCACAGCTAACCAACAAAAAAAACAACTGATATCAATTTGAGTCAGAATGACAATAGCAACAATGACAAATGCAATAACAACAATAACAAATGCAGTAACAACAATGACAAATGCAATAACAACAATCAGATGAATTACAATAACAACTACAATACATAACAATAACAAGTACAATAGCAATGAAAAGAACAACAACAAACAACAAGTACAAAAAAAAAACAATAACAACTGCAATTACAACGACCACAAGTGACAACAAAAACATCTATCAACAACAACAACAACAACAATAATAATAATAACAACAATAACATAATGTGGCCGGCAAGTGTTGAAGTGATGTTGGAGTGGGATGAATGGATGGATGGATAGATTGATGGGTGGTTTGCAGGAGGGAGAGATAAGTGGTTGACAATAACAAAGAACAAATATATTTGTGGAGAAAAAAAAACAATGAAACGAAAAAAATAATAATAATAATTGCAACGAAAAACGCAATGGGGAAAAATTTACCAAAAAAAAAGCCATTCGTGTAATGAGAGTGCACAAAAATGACAACAACAAAGAACAAAATAACCAAAAAAAAAAAAAAAAACAACAACAATAATAACAATATCAACAAAAACAACAATAACAATAACAACACTAACAACAACAACAAGAAAAACAGCAACGCGAACAATAAAATATGGTGGACGAAAAAATACTACTACACACTCATAGTTTCACACACACACATCGATTCTAGCCACCTTCGACCGCCGTCCGAGCCTTTGACACGGCTTCACCTTCGCGTCGGAACCCGTCGTCGGCCCCGCCCCCTCGTCCTCGCCCTCGACCCCTGGGACGACGACGACGACGACTCTTTCTTCACCCTCCTCGACGTATTTCGCGAAAATCCGGGCGAGAGTCAACTGTACAAATTTTTCATTTTCATTTTCTATTATTCGTCTATTCTTTTCCATTCTACTCATGTTCGAGCTATTATTGATGTCTTTTTTTTTTGTTGTTTCTTTTCATTTTTATTTATTTGTTCTTTACTTTTTCTTTTTTCCTTTATCTTTTTTCGTTATTTATTTTTCGTTTTTCTTTTATCGTTCTTTATTTTTCATTTTTGTTTTTTCGTTTTTCTTTTTTCGTTATTTATTTTTAATTTTTGTTTTTCTTTTTTTCGTTATTTATTTATCATTTTTCATTTAGTTGCAGTTGTAGTATTTGCAGTTGTTTTTATCGCAGTTCTTGTTGTTGTAGTTATTTTCGTATTTGTTGTTCATGGCATATTTCATTTCAAGGCAATCTAGAATATTTCATTCGAATTCGAAGTCGAAGTCGAATTTGTTTTCGAGTCTCGCTCGGAGCGGTTCGGTTCGGTTTCTGTCACTCGACACTGACGACGTTCACATAACAACAACAATGACAACAAGATTTGATCGGCGAGATCAAACTCCACCCCACCCAACTCACCCCACAACATCCCAAACACCCGCCCACGCCTCGATCGCGAGGTGTGCAAAGTTCATGACCAGGCCGCACCCTGCCGCCTGGGGTTGCCTTCCATGCATCCGTAGTTTCAACAGCAGCTCCATGTCTCGAATTACCTTCATTTCAAATTCTTTCCCATATGGTCTTTTCAATGTAACCACCAAACCATTTTGTATTTTCCTTCAGTTTTCAGTTTTCTTTATTACAAATTTTACTTTATATGAGTTTTTCTTTGTTATCGCTGTTATTTTATCATTTCATGTGTTATCATTAATTTTATTCTTATTTATTATATTCTTGTATATTTTTTCTTCATTCAATATTACTGTAGTTTTTATGATTTATTCATTATATTATTTTTTCTTAGTGTATTCTAAGTTATATATCGACTTTTGGCGCTTAATTTAAAAATTAAAAACGAATTATTATATATTATTATAATTAATTAATTTTATAAATTATAGATTAAATTTAATTAATATAATTATGTTAAAACTATAAATTAGTTTAATTAACCCTCCTCTAAAAAATATCCCGTCCTCCTCTATCATTGAATTCTCAACTTATTCCGATGATTAAATTCATCTGAAACCTTCATCTCAATTATATGAATTTTTCATAGAAATTCGATCTTCCGCGAAACAGAAATCGTTGATTCATTAGTTTTAGCATTAGTTTAGTTTCCAGAACTCGAAATTTAATGGATTGATAGGGAACATTGGAGACTGCTTCATTTATTTCCGATTGGTTGTCTCCGTTGTCTCTGCCTCTCTCGCCGTGAATTGATTAACATAAATTAACTTCAATTGCAAAATTACTATTTTCCTCCGATCGATGCACGATCAATTCGTTGTTGTTGTTTCGTTTCGTTTCTTCAGAACTATCGAGGACTGGGGCTGGAGCTTCGATTTCTGATTCGTTGAGTTCGTCATGAATTATTTTCCGATTGTCTTCTGGTTGGCTTTCAAATGCGAAATTTTGAATTTTAAAATAATTATAATTTTTTGTATATTTGGAGGAAATTATTAATTTTTAATGATTATTTAAAGTATTTGAAATAATGTCTTGCAGGAAAAAGGTATTAATTTACAAGATTGGTTTTTTTTTTTGTAATGATTATTAATATTTTAAAAATTCTACTTGCAGAAAATATTCTATATATCTATAATTTTGCTTACTGTAGACGAATATGTAATGAAGTTGACACGAAGTTGATATTAAAATCGCGGGGATTCTCCACACCTGTTGAAAGATTTACGTGTATATAGTATCATGAACACTTAATGGGTAAATTCCCTCTAGAATTAACAATAGTCGATAATCATCAATATCAGGTGAATGAAATGCGAGAACGAAAATCAATTGGACAATCTATCAATACGGACAGACGCAGTACCGAGTTGAGTTCCTCACACTGATGCGCGGAAACCAATATAAAAACCATTAAAAATAAAAAATAAAAGACAAAAATGCCCACTCGGGCATATTTGTGAAATACGAGCGCGAATTCTCGTCTGATTTCCTTTTGGAAATCTGGTTCGATCGGCGTTCGACTCCTGAATGATGTCATTCACCATGAAGTTGTTGTTGTTTTGTTGTTATTTTATTGGTCAAAAATCAAACGAAAAACAACGGCGAGAAATTCACAAAAACAACAACAACAAAAAAAAACACAGAAAAACAGCGGGTGGAAAAAAATGCACATCATTGAGTGAAATTTCTGCAGTTTGCGTGCGTTTTGCGGGAACAAAAGCTGCCATTGTGTGTGTGTGTGTGACTAGGGCCAGCGTTGTCACCCCGAGCACAAGTGCTGACCGACGGCAACTAGATAATTGTGCTGGGTGGCCCGGGAGGGGGGAGGGCGTCAACGGGTGGTCACCGCCATATGTTTTGATGAATTCGACGTCAATTTTTTCATACGCACGTCATGGTTTTTTACATAACGACGAACAAGCCCCCACCTCCTCCAACATTTTCCCCCACTATCGCAGAACATTCCCTCCCCCACTATGGCCCAACATACCCCCGCCCCCTCCCCGCAGCCCATATTATACACTGAGAGAAAAACAACGAAACGTAACGAGGCGAAACATAAGAAAATGTGCAGAAAGACGTGCGAAGGATGGAAGGAGGAGAAGGGCTCGATGAAGGTTGAGAGAGGTCGATGGGGGTTGAGAGAGGTCGATGGGTAGGTTGTGCGATGGCCAAAGGAAGGATCGGAGAGGGGGAGGGCAACAGAGGGAAACATGAAAGTGCAGCGACACCGCAGCCATAGATGAAAGCGACGCCGCTGCACGAGGGGCGGCCACGGAAAACTGCAGACAAACGACAACAAGAACAATCAGGGGGGAAGAAAACCGAGAAAGATGAGAGTGAAACCGAAAGAGAGAGAGAGAGAGAGAGAAAGACAGAAAGAGAGAAGGAAATATAGAGCGAAAGAGAGAAGGAAATATAGAGCGAATGAGAGAAAAATATAGTGAACCAGAGAGCGGGATCTCAGAGAACGAAGGGAAATTTGGTAGAATTTTTTGTCGTCTTCGTGGGTTTTTTCGTTTTTTTTTGTTGTGTTCATTTTTTTTTAAGGGGAACTTCATGATGTTGCTGTAGTTGTTGTTGTAATAGTTGTTATTATGGACGTTGTTGTTGTTGTTGTTGGGGCCTCACACTTGCGCACACTTATAGAGGAACAATTGTGAAATATGTAGTATGTAGTTTGGACGATAAGGGAACGGAGAGAGTGAGATAAAGAATGTGAGAGAGAGCGAGAGGTGGGGAGAGAAAGAAAGAGAGAGAGAGAAAAAAGATTGAGCGACTAAAAGAATGATAACTATAGAATGTGAGAAATAGAGAGAGAGAAAGAGAGAGAGAGAGAGGGAGGGAGGGAGAGAGATAGTGAGCGCATTGGAAGGAGAGAAACAAAAATGAAGCACATGAAGCGAAATAGAAATACATAAGCGGAGAGTGGGGATCGTGTCGTGGGGCCGACACCGCGACGACAACGAGACGACGACGGCGATGACGACAACGAAAACGACGTCGACGTCGTTGGCCACGGATGCAACAGGCTGTCGCGAGATACAGATTCGCGTCACGGTTAGCGAAAAAATCTAATTTCATCAGAATTCTTTGAACGGTTCTTCATCATCATTTCTTTTTTCGCTTTGTATTCCCTTCGTATTCTTCTGCGATTTGCATCTTCGAAAACAAATTGATTTGTACAAAACAATGTGAGGAGAAAGATAGAGCGAAAGAAAGATGGAGGGGATTATTTTGGGATATTAATCAAATTGAAAAATGCGTAGGTAAAGATGAAGAATACGAGAATGAATTTGCAATAATAAAACAATGATTGAAGGATGAAAAAATTTGGATTTTATTGCCTATAATGATAGGGAGAAAGATAGAGAAAAGTTGATAGATATATATGGATAAATAGATAGATAGATAGATAGATAGATAAATAGATGTGGAAGTGCTAATAGAGCAGAGATACAACAAATCTAAATAGATGGAAAACTTTCAACTCAGTGTGTATCTTCTATCATGAGGATAAATTTGCTTTTAGATGGATGATTCGTGACCTTATGATTGAATCTGATGTTGCATTTACATCTCTCTCATACCCTCTCTCTCACTCCCTCTTGCCACTCTTGCTCTCTCTCTCCCTCTCTGTCCATTTATGTTTGCGTTCTATCGGATACTTGTTGATATCATCGGATTGATCATGAATCCGATGGAATCCGAATGAATAATGGGCTGTAGACAGAGCTCCAAGTGTGCGCTAATGTTTTACTTGCAATAAAAGTCACTTCGCAGCACCGACGTCGGCGTCGACATCGACAAAAACAACTACAACAATCATAGATTTAATACTAACAACATCACAGATATAATACTAACAACAACTGCAATGAGAGCCTGTTGTCCATCAACGTCTTCATTCATGCGGCTCCACTGCCACCACTCCTTCTCCTCTTCTACTTCTTCTTCTTCGACCTCCTCCTTCACCATCGACGTCGTCGTCGTCTTTGATTGTCGTTCCAACATACGTTTTTGCATACGTTGGAGCGTTGTTGCAATTGTTGTTGTTGCTATTGTACAACTACGCGATCTACCGGCAGCAAACAAACGACGTCGACTGAGAGACTGAGTCGACAGCGACTGCTCGACGATCGCTCGCCCATTAATGAACCGGTTTATTTACCTTGGAATGAATTGAAGTTCATTCATGAGGCACAACCTCAGCCGCGGTTCGGTGTTGCCGCCCCTTTCGACACGCCCCCTCCCTCCCTATTCCTCTCTCTGTCTCCCTCTCTCTCTCTCTCTGTCGCACCAGATACAATTCGCAAGCTCATGGATACTTGTTGTTTGTTGTCGATTTGTTGCGAGTAATTGTGCAACAATTGTTGCTACCGTCGTCGTCGTCGTCATCGTTTTTGTTGTTGTTGTTCTTTTTGCTCTTGGCGCTAGAGTTGTTTGTTAGTTGTTGCTGATGGATGATATGTTGCTGTTGTTGTAGTAGTAGTAGTATTAGTTGTTGTTGTTACCAGAGGCGTTCTTCTATCATGGTGGATGTTGTTTGCCATGGACCGGTGGCTTCTTTGATCCAAGCGAAACTAGAAGAATGAATGCCATTCCTTTGGTTCTGAGATTTCGACGTTCGTTTGCCTGCGTTCTTTCAATTAATTATTTTTATAGAATAATTTCGTTGAATAATTTTTGAAATTTATAAATTTTTGAATTTTTTATATTTTATATTTATTTATACAAAAATCCCAAAAATGTTCGAAAATGTTTCTACATTTTATGGATTACTTTTAACGCTTTAAATTTACACTGTTCATGAAATCACTCTGTTCTCGTTTTGTAATTAATATATTTGTTTCATATATAAATTTTTTTTCTTATATTTGATTGGAAATTGGGATACTTGATTTAATTTTTTGAATTTTGCACACTATCTCTTCTAAGTTTGTAGTTAGTTATTATTTTGCTACATTACGATTCAATATTTCCATTACAAAAAAAAAAACTAGTTTAAATTAATTATAAACGTTTTACCTAATTCAATTTTTTAATATTCTTATTAAAGATGTTTGTTTGGAATTCAGTATTTTGTCTCTTTCATAATAAATAAAATTGTCTGCCTATTTTATGCGCTTATTTTCCAACCATTTACTATTTCTCAAAGTACCAACCAAAATCTCTCGATGGAAAAATGGAAAAATCTCTGAACTTCCAGGCCACCGTTTGCTCAATCTCCACCCCCACTTTCTACAAATTTCCATCTCATTCCTTTCGTCTCCCGTTTCTCTCTCTTTTTTTCGCACTCTCTCCCTCTCCATCTCATTCTCGTAGACTTCGTGCTTCGGCCCTGGGAGCGCAACAGGCAGAAAAATAGTCGAAGAAAACGAAAGAATGGAACAGGATGGGGGAGGGGGAGGATGTGGATGAGTGGAGGGAAAGAAACTAGATACAGGGGGAGAGAAGACAGAGAGAGAGAGAGAAGGAGAGAGAGCGAGAGGAAAACTTTAATAGTTGGGCCGCGCGTTTTTCCGCCACAGACGTGAATGAAATTGGCAACAGGTGCGCAGATGGTTCCCTCGTCCTCCTCCTTTTCCTCCTTCTCCTTTTCCACCCATGGTGCATTGTTCTTGTGCATTGTTTTTGTTGCTTTTTCTACTGCCTGTTCAACAGCTTCTTCTGTTTTCTTCTACTTCTTTTTCTTCTCCCTGTTGTTCCTGTTTCTTCTCCCTGTTTCTTCAGTACTTTTTACATTTCTGCCTCCTCCTCCTCCTCCTTCGGTTCACTCCGTTCGGCCGCATCTTTAAATATGATAAAATAATCCTTCCGTCCGTCCGTCCGTCCGTCCCTCTGTCTGTCCGTCTGTTTGTCTATCTATCTATCCGTCTGTCCATCTGTCTGTTCGCCCTTTCGTCTGCTTCTCCGTCCTTCATTTTGTTCGTCGACCATTGCTGCTCAGGTGGCAGTTTCAGTTCTTCTTCTTCTTATTCTTCTTCTTCTTGTTGCTATTATTATAATAAATGGTGAGTGAGACAGAGAGACAGAGAGACAGAGAGACAGAGAGAGAGCGAGAGAGTAAGAAGGAGTGAGTGAGATGGCAATAGAGGCCATTATGTCGGCCATCAACGCCACCAGCAATGAAATGGCAGAGGCCATAGCAACAACAAGAGCAACAACAATAGTAACAACAATAGTAACAACAAAAGCAACAACAAAAACAACAACAATATCATCATCATCATCATCATCACTAGCAGCAAAAGCAGCAGAAACTATTTTTCCTCTATTTGTTGCACTTGTTGTTTTAGTTATTCTTGTATCAGTTATTTTTGTTGTAGTGGTCGTTGTTGTTCTTCTTCTTGTTGTTGTTCTTCTTCTTATGGTTGTAGTCTTGTTGTTTCTTGTTGTTTTCCTTTTGGTAGTTGTTCTTTTTTTCATATTGTTCCTGTTGTTGTTGTTGTTGTTGACTTCATCGACTTCAATATGATTCCATAACTTTTGTGTTTTTTTTTTTTTTTGTCAAAATGAGCGAAATAAATTGAAACCTTTTGCTGTTTTTGTTGTTAATATTATGTTAATATTGTTGTTGTTGTTGTTTTTGTCTTTGTTGTTTTTTTTGTCGTTGTTGTTCTTTTTGTCGTTGTTGCTGTTCGTGTTATTTGTATATAGTATATTATTGTTACAATAACTTTACATAATGCAATAATCGCAGCCACAACCAAAGATGAAGACAAAATCGAAAAGAACGTCGAAGAAACAACAACAAAAACCAACAACTATAAATCCATGACAACTACTACTATTACAAAAACAATAACTACAAAAAAATATCTAATACTACAAAAAAAAAAAAAACAACAACTACTAATATAAACAAAAACTACCTGCTACTACTTCTACTACGACTACTACAATAACAACAAGTGGCCCCTGATGCTCGCAGAAGGCAACAGAAGGCAGAAGACGATATTTTTCTGTCTTGGTCTAAGCTGCTGCAATTCCAGCGATTTACGGCCAACAG
Source organism: Coelopa frigida (assembly GCA_017309665.1). NCBI lineage: Eukaryota > Metazoa > Arthropoda > Insecta > Diptera > Coelopidae > Coelopa > Coelopa frigida. Next base: position 11,899,114 of record CM029561.1, on the reverse strand, counting down.
TCTGCATATTTAAGCAAATAGATGAAAATTGCGAAACGCGAGTGGTCGTCGCAAAGGTGGCTGAGGGAAGGGGGTGGGGGGTGTATCAAAAGAGATGAAAAGAAATTGCAAAGAAAATAAAAAACAAGGTGGAAGATGTAAAGAAATTACTAAGAAAATAAGAAGCAAAATAGTGAAATAAAATCGTGATGCAAATTATGAATATTTTCGAAATTGCCTGCGAAGTTCGCAGATTAGTTGTGAAAATCGATCGAGTCGTCGAGGGTCATCAGCGCTGCTGACGTGCTCGGAGGAGGCGGAGAGGGCAGAGGAGGGGGCGTGGCACGGGAAAGTCGACTGCAGAGTTTGGTGAAAGAAAAGATGGGTGTCTGCGATTGGAAATTGGGCAAATGAGAAAATGCACAGAGTTGGTCAGTGATCGATTGGAAGAGACGAGATTGGAGGAAACCGAATGATTAGATGATGATGATTAGGACAGGAGATGAGATTGATGGAGGTGGATAGAGGATGAAATTGATAGGAGACGAGATGGAAATAACGATGGAAAGATAGAATGAGAGATGATGATAAGAGAATTGAGAGATGAACTGCGGTGATAGATGAGAGAGCAAAGCTACTGAAGAAGAAATATGGAGTGAGAGTTTATGGAAATTATTTATAATGGTAACTATTGTAATACCAAAGGAAAATAACTGAAAGTTCAAAACGAGACTGAAAATAAATAAACTATAGACTAAATTTTCATAAAAAATAATCTGAGAAATTCGCAAGAGAATAAGGTCTTGTAACTAGTGCCCCTATAAATTAGTAATATTGTGATTCATCGCTTTATTTCTTGTAATAAATAAATAAAAATATAAAATATATATTTTCATGGACGAAAAATATGTTAAAAGAAAGAAGAAGTAAACTACAATTTTCAAGCAAGATATCAAGAAAAAAACCAAATAAATTTTAAGCTAAAAAATAATAATAAAAAAAATATCTAATTAAAATTTAAGATATGAAAAATATTTTAAAAATGAAATTTTGTAAAAAAAGCACTTAAAAAAAAAATTATATAAAGAAACAATTTCAGTCATTAAATGACGAATAAAATATATGAAAATGGTAAAAATAATTATAATAATAATTTGATTGGTCAATTAAGAGAGACTCCAGAAAAGTTTAAAATAAAAGCTAAAATGAAAAATACCCGAGATATGAATCAGTTGATGGGGAAAATAAAAAAAACACCAGATTTCGATGGAACCCCAGAAACTATTCGAGAACGCAACGATGTGTCGAAGTATCCATGAGATATGCATTAATATATTAATTAATTTCTTACTCACGCGGCCATAAATTAAAAAGATTACGGAACGAAGTTCTGCGGAAAAATTAACAACTCCACTTGGTGTGGCGATAAAACATCAATCTAACTACGAAGTTTTCAATAGTTAGAATTCTGCGAATGAATTGAGATACTCGAACACACAGATACATACATACAAAACAAACCAACGAATGCAAATTCACATTTTATATTTTCTCATAAACAGCCAAGATAAATGAGGCAGCGACTGCGAAAAGGTGGCAACTCCTTGATTTCCGCATTGGCGACGATTTTACGACAGCAACTTTTTCAATTGTCGACGATCAGCGAACAACATTGGTGTTGGTGTTGTTATTGTTGTTGTTGTTACACTTGATCGTGTTCGTTTTTGTTGTGGTCGAAGTGGTTTTGTCCAAAATCCAAACCATGGCCAAGACCAACAACAAAAATAACAACAACAACAAATGAAGGCATCCAACGAACGGTTCGGACGAAAACGGAATGAAAACTTAAACTCAGAAACTGTGCAAACTCTTGGCTGCAGGCCATCTATCTGTTGTTATTGTTGTTTTCACTGAAGATGCTATTGTTGTTGTTGTTGTTGTGATTTTGTTGTTGTTTTTGTTATTGTTATTGTTGTGCCTTTGTTGTTGTTGTTGTTGTTGTTGTTGTTGTTGTTACTGTTGTGCCTTTGTTGTTGTTGTTGTTGCTGTTGCCGTTGCTGTGGTCATATCTAGGCCACGATCAATGGAAGCATCGTCGTGACTGCGCTGACACCGTGCGGAATTCAATGCACCAGGCAACAACAACAACAACAACAACAGCAGCAACAACAACAAAAACCATCTCCAATGCAACATGTTGCCGTGCTCTATCGGTTGTAGTAACAATAACAACAACAACAATAGCAACATCGGTGCTCAGTTGTTGTTGTTGTTACTCTGGACAGATGCCGGCGACGACGTCGACGATGATCATCGCATCAAGGGCATGAGGTCTTTACGATTGGGGGCGAGAGGCGTGGCTGATTGTGAGCACAAAAAGGGGGGGATGAGTAGTGGAGTAGATCCAATGAACTCTTATGATGGTCACCTTAGGCATGATTGTGAACTTCTGTGGTAAAGCAATGAATTTCAAAGGTTTATTAAGGGTTTTTATTATTGTTGTTGTTGGTGGGATTTTCTTCCCATTTCATTTATCGTCATCGTTATCATTGATAAATTGAATTTCAAACGAGAAGTGAATCTAAAGAATCGAAAACTATATCGAAAATAACAACAATAAACTGCTGCTATATAATCAAAAAACACATATAAATAAAATAAAGAAAAAAAATAATAAAAGAAAAATAACTAAAATCATAAAAACAAAAGAAAATAATTAATAAAAACAAAATAAGACCCACTACAATAACAGTAAGATAAAAACAATATCATCTATAACATCAATAAATGCAGCTTTAACAAACAACTATAAGAAAATCAATATTTTTGCTCGGTCTCTCGGTTCTGTTGTAAACAATTAGGCAAGCGTCGACGTTGGTGTCGATGTCGATGTCGAATCCACACTTAAAGGTGGTGACGGCTCGTTGTCCTTGAGCTTATCAGCCCAAGTGCAACAATAATAACAGTAACAACAACAAAAACAGCAACAACAACAACTCTACCACCAACAACAACGGCACAAAAACTTCGAATTCCATTACAAGTTTTCGTTTGATTTTCGTCGAAATATTGTTTTCTCATATTTTATTTATTTTCTTAGTGTTCGTTATTTTTATTCGTATGTGAGAGCAAAATCAATAAAATACGACAGAAAAAATATAGAATAACAATAACAACAACAACAGCAACGTTTACAATCACAACAACAATGACTACAACAAAAAAAGACTACAACAACAATCACTGCGCACCTATTTCAATTACTGAAAATTTTTCCGAAAAACCTTTTAAATGACAACAGCTATATAAACTAACGAAACAAAAAAAAAAAAACAAACAACAATAGCAAGAATAACAACAACAATAATAATAATAATAACTACAACAACAAAAATTGCGGCTGGTGATGTTTTTTGCTATACATTTTTTCGGAATAAAAAAAAAAAGAAAAAAACTATAATGGCGGTGGAAAAACAAACACAGACAGGCAAAGAGAGATAGAGAGCGACTCAGTGAGAGAGAGAGAGAGAGAGAGAGGTGGAGGTATAGCAAGCGAGAGAGAGAGGGATAGAGAACGATTTGTGGAAGGGACTTCGTCTGTTGCTGCTGCACAAAAATGCACCTCAATTGAGCTTATCTAACAGTAACAACAATATAAACTACAACAACTATATGAAATCACAACGACAAAAACAACAACAGTAAAAAATAACACCAGCAACAACAACAAAAACATTCGCAAACATTGACAAAAACATGAAAAAAAAAACAGAAAGAAACGAAGAGCAACTAAAATCACAACAACAACAATAATGACAATAACAACAATAACAATAACGACAGTAACAACAATAACGACAACAACAGCAACAACAATGATGTCAACGACGACAGAAACTAAATAATTTTTTTATGACTAAAATTTCGTTTCGTCGTCATTGTTGTTGTTATACTCATGATAGTCTTTGTATGTGTTGTTGTTGTGAGTGGCCTGATTGCGCGTTGACGAAAATAGAAAAAAATAAAGAAATTCAGCTACAGGGAAAGAGAGGAGGAGGAGTAGGAGGAGGATGAATAGATAAGAAAGAGCTCGTGGAAAAAACGTCGATTTTTGTGTAAATTTTGATAATTTTTGCGATGTTCTTCGTTTCTTTTTTCACCCTCATTGATTGTTGTTGATGTAGTTACTATTGTTGTTGTTCTCATTGTCATTTGATGCTGTTCTCAATGTTGTTGTTGTTGCTCTCATTGTCATTTGTTGTTGCCTCAGAAACTGCGTCGTTGACCCAGATTCGATTCGGACAGTGAGGCGTGAACGGAAATGGAAATTTCATCGTCTCGTGCTTCGCGAGGATCCTCCGAAAATCAAAATTCCGACCTTTGTTTTCGGTCTGCTGTTTCTTCTTCTTCTTCTTCATTTCCATCCCACCTTCATGCATTTTTTTGTGATCCTCTTCATTTATTTCATTTATCTTCTTTACTTATGATTTTTCCAATAAATTTTGGAAGAGAGAAAAATGAGAAGAAAATTCGTTAAACACTGAGTAAAAATTGTGTGAAGGTTGAAGGAATAATTTGAACAACCATTGGGCGAAGATTGAATAAATAGTGAGGAAAATTCAAACTAAAAAAAATATCGAACTAAAAGTGAACAAAAACCGATCAAAGAGAGAATAAAAACAAAAATATTGGAATTGGAATTTGAGTCCGAAAAGTCACCTCGTCCAAAGTCGAATGCGATTTAAAGGTCGGCGACAATTAGACCCAATAGCGTGTATCTCTTAGATAAAATAATTGTTGTTGGTTTTTTTTTTCGATTGCAAACGAATTATTTAGAAAACAATAACAACAATAAGCTGCAGCGCAAAAAACTAACATAAGAGAACAAAAGTCAATAAGCAGAGAACAACAATAATTACAATAACAACAATTAAAATAACAACAATTACAATATTTGTATTAGTATCTACAGCCGGTTTCGTTTCGTATCTGCAGCTCACGTTTTGCTGCATGTGTGAGTGTGTGTGTTTTTGAACCGAAACCTAGCCTAAAAATCAAAAACAAAAAAACCCTGACTCGAACAACCGAATTCAAATGCGACAACAACAGCAATAACTACAGAAATATTGAATTCGAACCACAACAACAACAACAAACGACAACGACAATTGATGTACAACAACAACAACAACAAAGTGCAATAAAATCAACAACAAGAATTGATGACAATAAATTCTAACAACAAGAAATTTAAACAAAAATAAAATGCGATAACAAAAAATTGTACAACGAAATTATATTGGAAATTTTGCAAAAATAATTCATTACAACAATAGTGTAAAATAAAAAAAAAACAATAAAAAATTACAATAACCATGTACAATAACACAAATCAACAAATTACTACAATAAAAAAATCGAACACAAACATCAAGAACAAATATCAAAACGACAGCTTGCGTTTTCTTCCTGTATTCGAGCGCTTCATGTCTCTGTCCATTGAAGCGAATGTTCGAATATTCGTGTGAGTGTGTAAGAGTGTATGTGTGTGTGTGTGTGTGTATTTGTATCTGGTGCAATTTGAAATGCAACAAGTATCTGCGACGCATCGAGATCGAATTGTTTTTGATTTCATAAATTATTTTGCAAATATCAAGGCCGAGTTCGTGTTGTCGAGCTCTCGTTGTTGTTGTTCTTATTGTTATTCTTATTGTTGTTCTTGTTGTTATTGTTGTTGCTGTTGAAAATATGCAAAGCGAAAAATACAAATGTATCTAACGCTCGATTATGCAAAATACAGAACAGCAATAACAACAACAACAACAACAATGAGAAACGAACACGAGAAAAAATCTCTCGAAATTGAGTGCTACAAAATAAAGTAAAGAAACAAGAAAAACAAAAAAAAAAAAACAATTTATTACCAATCGTGCGCCACTCGCAATTCGTTAGATACAAAAGTATCTGTAAGTGGTGGCTAATTAAATCTCCATGCATTCGAATGGAATACAAAAAAAAGTATTCACAAAAAAAACATTTATTCAGTTATATTTTTTAGTTTTCTTTGTAAGTTTTTGCTTGTAGGTGTTGTTATTTTTAAGCGAAATATTTTAATGTTATTTTTCGATATTTAATTTAATTAAAATCAGAATGAACAAAAACAACAATAGCAACAATTGTAAAAATAACAACAATAGCGACAATAGTAAAAATAACAACAACAGCAAAAATAACAACAATAGCAATAACCAGAACAGAAAAAACTCCATGGGAATTACTTGGAATGAAGACGACGAGAGCAACGAAATTTAAATATCAATTCTACACTCATACAGATACAGGCACTATGCACACACACAAACACACACATACCAATAAAATACACACATATACTACCTCATAAATACCCACACATTGTTTTTTTAGGCTCCCATCGACATCTGAAGCCAATGGAGGCAATAATTTTCAGTAAAAAAGTTTGAGTGGAGATGCAGAAATTTAAGTGCTGAGAGTGAGGGAGTAAGAGAAAGGTAGTGAGAGGGGGAGACAAAAAGAGACATATGTGAGATTTTCAAAAAATTATCCCGTCCCCTATCGAAGGTCGTTGACGAAAAGTGGCCTGAAAAACCAGAAAAAATAAGGAGAAAAATCACGACATCCAAATGGCGAAATATTCAACTTGTTGCTGCAGCAAAACGATGACGACGACAACTGTTGCTGTTGCTGCTGCAGTGACTGCTGCCATTCGATGCGATTCGAGGTCCCCCGACCACGCCCCCCACGCCCTCATGCGCCCCCGAACCGACAAAACTTCCGACACGCTCTCATAAGCGCCAAGGGACGGACGGACAGCCAGAGCCCATGGACGAGACAAATGGACGGACGAATAGATGGATGGATGGATGAATGGATGGATGGACGCATATAAAGTTCGAGGTGAAACCGTAAAAAGTTGAAGAATCAACAAAAACAAAAACAACAACAACAACAATAACAAGAATAACAAAAAAGATTAACAACAGCAATCAGTACGGCAATTGACATCAAATATCATCAGAGTACAACAGCAATAATAGATTCGTAACAAAGAATGGCAATTTGCAACAGCAACAAAAACATCAAGACGTACAACAACAACAACAACATCAAAAACAAGAACAACATCAAAAACAACAACAGCAATTGCAACAATAATAACATCAAAAACCACAATAACAATAGCAACAATAACAACAACATCAAATGCAATAACTACTACTACTACTAATACAACAACAGAAAAAAAGCAATAAACCCCCCCCCACAATTCAATTCTAACAGAAACCTCGACTTTTCGTCCAACGATCGAAACAAACAAAAAACACGACGAACTGCAACGTTTGGAGGTCGACATTGGCTCCATTGGCCTCGGGGGGGTGCGCGGTTGTCGGAAGGATGGAAGGGGATGGAGGAGGAGGAGGAGGAGGAGGAGGAAGATGGAGGGAGAGGAAAAAAAACACGAAAACCTGAAAAATTGAGAATCGAATAAAGTAACATTGGTGAGGGGCAATAAGAACAACAACAACAACAATAATAACAACAATATTAAAAACAACACTAAAACATGACAACACTACAAAAACAACACTAAAACATGACAACACTACAAAAACAACACTAAAACATGACAACACTACAAAAACAACACTAAAATAACAACACTACAATAACAACAAAAACAACACCGTCAAAAATACCAACAACAACAACGATGCAGCGGCACCGAAAAAACGTTGCAACAACGTCGACTGCGAAGTCGGATGAGCGCAACGAAGCGATGCGAATGGCTTCAGTGTGTGTCTTTGTGTATGAGTGAATGTATGTGTGTCTGTGTGTGTGGGTCGGCGATATCTCGCTCTCGGACGTTTTTGTTTTTTTCACCCGTATTTATCTCCCAAACTGCAGCTGCGCGCGAAAATTCACTGCAATTTTTTGTGTGATTTTATTTTTGATTTTACGTTTTGTTTTTTCCATGTGTTGTTGTTGTTATTGTTCTATGGACTTGTTGTTATTGTTGTATGGACGTTTTATTGTTGTATGGACTTGTTATTGTTGCTTCTGCTGCGCCGCGCTAGGTTTTGAAGTCAAGGTCTCTGCGGAGATTTTCTCGGGCACGGCTGGTGGTGATTTTTCAGGCCGCCGAAGCCTCGACGATCGCGTTGACTTTGAGATTTCATTGCGATGTTTTTGTTGTTAGTGTAGTTGTTGTTGTTGTTGTTCTTTGTGTTAGTGAAGTTGCTATTTGTCTTGTTAATGTTGCTGTTGTTGCTATTGCTATTGTTGCTGTTTTTCTATTTCTGTTCTTGCTCGTCTTCTCGTTATTACTTTTGCTCTTCGGTCTTTGGTTGCCGATCGCTGGAAGTTTTATTGTCATTCGCTCGAGGCCTCTTTTTTCAGCTTTTTGCTTTTTGTCTTCTCCTACTTCTTCTTCTTCTTCTTCTGGGCTCTTACTTCCTACCCCCTCCCCCACTTCCGGTTCATTTCCAACACCCATTCATCGTGACAATGGAGAACGATCATCGATCATGATGGACGACTTCAAGCGAAGTCCAACGAATGAACGAACGATTGACTTAAGGCCATGAATTCGGCATGAGAGAGGAGACAGATAGAGAGAGACAGAGAGAGACTGATAGAGGGAGACAGAGAGAGAGAGAGACAGATAGACAGCGACTGATAGAGAGAGACAGAAATTGTTTAAATTATTGATAAAGTGACATTGTTGAATTTAAAAGAAACAGAAATCAATTTTACATTCCGTCGTTTTGTCTCTGAGGAAGTTTTTTTAGGTTATCGTTGTTGATTTTGTTCTGGATTTTGTCCTGGATTTTTTTATGGATTTGATTTTGTTCTTGATTTCGTTCTTGATTTTGTTGTTAATGTTGATTTTGTAGGTTTTTTTGTTGGTTCATGTTTAAGTTCTTTTTGAATGATTTTGTTTTATGTTTGTTTTGTTTTATTATATTTTTTGATTACTGATGTTCTTTGGATTATTGATTTTCATTGTCGATAACTTTCTGTTTCTTATCCTTGAATTGATTAAGATTCAAAAAAATTATCTCCAACAATAACAAAATTATGAACATATTAAGAACAACAACAAACGATTTTCTTATTGAAAATGAAATTAACTAAAATAGAAATAGCAACGATAATAACAACAGCAAGAACAATAAACGATTGTGGGTCGAACCATGATTTTCTTACAAATGTAATTGTTGTTATTGTTATTGTTCGAAATGGAAATGAAAAGCGAGAGAGAGAGAGAGAGAGAGAGATAGAAATGTGTTTTACTGGATTTCCTCTCGTCTTCTTCATCTTTGGTGTTGTTGTATTTCATTGCCAAGCGTTGCCACATGCAGCGCGATCAACATTGCTGTAGGTGTTGTTCTCGTTGTGGTTCTCGTTGTTGTTGTTGTTATAATTGTTGTTGTGATTTCTTGATGTTTTTTGTTGTTGTTTTTGTTGTTGTTGCTTCTTCTAACACTGCATGAATGGCTCCAGAATCGCAGTCAATGCGTCGGCGTCGGATTAGGATTTATTTTTCTCATTGCTTCTTCGTCTGCCTCGTTTCTCTCACTCTCTGTTTGTCTCTCTCACTCACCATCTTTCTCACTATCTCTCTGTCTATCTCTTTCACTATCTCTCTCACTCACTCTCTATCTGCTTCTCTCTCTCTCTCTCTCTCGATATATTATCTTTCCTTCTTTTTCACTTCCATTGATCGTGTCTCGTGGATCTCGTCTGGAGGCACATTCGGTTGGCTTTCTTCCTTCTCTCTCTCCCTCTCATCCTCTTCCATCTCTTTCTCCTCAATCTGTTTCCCCTCTTTTCCCTCTCTTTCATCGTTCCGTTGTTTGTTGTTGTTCAGGTTGTTTTAGTTGTTTATCTTAGTGTTGTTTCTTTTCTTCATGTTCCGTTCGTAGTGCCTTTGTTCCTTGTGTTGTTGTTGTTCCTTGTGTTGTTGTTGTTTCTAGTGTAGTTGTTGCTATTGTTGTTATTTCTATTGTTGTTTTTTCATTGGTTATTATTTCTTCAGTTGCTGCCGCCATTTGTTATTGTTGTTGTTGCTGCTGTTCTCTTCGACTCACTTTCAGTTTATGACGGATTTTCCACCGAGTTTTCACTTTTCTTCTACGATCAGTCGGTCGTTTGTGTGTTTGTTTGTGTGTGAGTGACTTTGAGTGAGTGGGAGTGAGTGCATGGAATAGAAAGAGAGAGGGAGAGAGAAGAGAGAGAGAGAGAGAGAGAGATATAGTGAAATAGAGAAATTAAATCTGCGATCAGAGGAGCCCACGTGCTGAGCTTCGAGCTCAGCAGGTTGTGTCAACGCTTTTCCTTTCATTATGGCTCTTGTAGCAAGTTGTTATTGTTATTGTAATATCACTCGTTTTTCTTATTGATGCTTCCCTTGTTATTTTTTTTTGTTTTTTTTTATTACTCTCGATCACTTCGCATCGTTCTCATCCTCATCGCCCACGTCGATGTCGAATAAAACTCTCTCTGAAAGCGTTCTTCCTGGAATGAAATTGCAATGGCAAAAAGAGCCATTAGAACAATGACAACAACAACAACAACTATTAATACAACAATATCAGCAAGCTGTAGATCGGATATTTTTTTCGATTTGACACGATTCGTAATTGTTTTCATCGACGTTTAGACGTTGATTTGTTCTTATATTAACAAAAACAGCGACAACGAGAACATAAACAACAACAAAAACAAGATGACGAACAACAACATGATCAACAACAATAGCAGAAACAGCAAAAACAGAAACAACAACAACTTCATTGCCCAATGCAATGTAGTCAAACCAAATCATGCGAAATGGAATTTCCGCCACAATCTGCAATCCGCTCAAAACGAAGCTGTCCGAAGCTGTGGGCAAACACACAAACACACACGCAGAGCGAGGGGGGTGGAGAGAGAGAGAGAGAGAAAAACATGACGACATCGATAGGCCACAGGATGTGTGCTGAGGACACGTTGGGCTGTGACTCGTGCCGAGCAACAGGTTCCGGAAATCGCCGGCCACACAGACAGAGGGAGATCGAGGGATGGAGGCAGAGAGAGAGACAGAGGGAGATCGAGGGATGGAGGGAGTGGGAGAGAGAGCGATGGAGGGAGTGAGAGAGAGAGAGAGAGAGAGAAGGTGCATGGACAACAATCCTTTCGTTGTCCTTGTCCTGCAACCCTTTCGATAGATGGAACTGGATTTTCAACCCCACCGAGAAAAGTTCTTAGCGAGAGTTTCTGCAACTTCTACCAAAAGTTGTTACCGTTGTTATTGTTGTTCTTGTGCTTCTTGTTGTTACTTATTTTTCTTCTTTTCTTCTTCTTTTCTTCTTCTTTTCTCCTTGTTCTTCTTCTTTGCGTTTCTTCTTCTTTGTGTTGCTGCTGCTCCTTTCGAAATATTAATTTTCGTCTCCTTCTCTGACTTTTTTGTGAAAACTTTCGTGAATGTCCCTGAATGTTATCGTAAATGTTATTGTTGTTATGGTTGTTGTTGTTGTTGTTGTTGTTATTGTTGCTTTCATCCGAATTCTCCAACAACGTGTGACTCAAACAAGTGTTGCTCCTGTTGCTTTTTCTCCTGTTGCTCCATCTCAATCCTCAAGTCCTCAATTCAAATGCGATCGACGAATTGAATTTTCGGTCCCTCCACCCACATGGATTCATCGCTTCCCCATCTCTCACTCCTCTCATATTGACTCAACAGGTGGCAGCTGCTGACGTTGATGTTGTTTGTTGTTGTCGTTGTTGTTGTCGTTGTCGTTGTTGTTGTCGTCATCTCTATCGTCATCGTTGTCGTCGGCGCCACTCGTCGTCTCGCTCCGAGTGGGCGAGAAACAAAGCCAAGTGTGAGGGAGCTGAAAAAGGCTGTCGACGTTGATGTTGTTCTTGTTGTTGCTATTGTTGTACATGTGTTTGTAGTTGTTGTTGTTGTTGTTTTTTGTTGTTGTTGTTTTCTTTGTTGTTGTTACCATCGTCCTACCGAGTCCTCGAGTCCTCTTTTCATATCCCTCCTCCTGGCTCCACCAGCCGCATTTTCTTCCTTTCAACTTGACTGTCGATTGCGTTGACTGCCGCTTTTTACATCGTCAGCAACAACCAAAAACAACAACAACAACAACATGTCATGGTGTGAGTCACAATCATGACAATGACAATAACAACAACAACAACAACAACAACAAAACAACCACAACAATGAAAACTACAAGAGGAACAAGAACAACAACTACAGAAAAACCAACTAACGAAGTACGTTTTCAGGACAAACGAATCGAGCGAAAATCAAACACGGTGAGTGAGGCGGGATGTTAAATGTCCAAAAGGATGCAAATAGATAGAGAGAGAGAGATAGGAAGAGAGAGGGAGAGGGAGAGGGAGAGAGCGAAAGAAAGAGAGAGAGGTAGACAACGATAGAGAGAGAGACAGACCGACATAGAGGGAGACAATCAGACAAAACAGTCTGCAGGATCCGATTGTCGTCCGTCGCTCTGCCTTGCTCTGGTTCTGTCGAAATGTCGCTGTCTCTTTTTGTTTCCTCTTCTCCTCTTTTTCGACAACAGAATGTGCCTGTGTATGTGTGAGTGTGTGTGTGTGTGTGTGTGTGTGTGTGTGTCTGTGATGGAGTATGCTATTGGAGGAGAGGAGCGGCATCCATTATTTGGATATCACTATTTTGGATGCGACACCGAAATGTTTCACGTTTGTTCTGCCCGACCGCCTCCAACTCCTCCCCGTCTCTACTTCTCTTCTTCTTCCATTTGCTCCTCTTTTACCTCCTCCTCTTTCGTCTCCTCCTTTTTCATCTCCTCTTCTTTCATCTCCTCTTCTTTTATTTCCTCCTCTTTTATATCCTCTTTCATCTCCTCCTCGTGATTCGATTGTCCGCAAAACTGTTGAATGCTTGCTTTGTGCATCGTCGTCCTCGCCGATTCTCTTCGACTCTGTCTCCCTCTCTCTCTCTCTATTTCTCTTTTTGACTGTCTACATTCTCGCCTCCTCCTCTCTTCCACCACTTAGTTGTTGTTCTCTGTTCGCTGCCTTTTCGGATTCGAATCCGAAGTCCTCCACATCGTCTGCTCCTGCTGCTGCTGCTGCCGCCTGTTGCTCCTGTCCTGTCACTTTCGTTGTTGTTGTAATTGTTGTTGTTGTTGTCATTGAGTTGTACTTGTTGTTGTTGTTCTGTCGACTGAACGAGCGACGTCGCCATCCGCTGCACGTTGCGCTGACAGTAGGAGGAAATGTGAAAATCGTTTGGAACGTTTCCCCAACTCATCGTGGCAAGAGTGGGCGGCGGTGGGGCGTGGCTCCCGGTGTGGGGGGCCGAATTCGGGCTGTCGGTCGGCGGTCGGTGTTCGGGGTTCGAGACGAAGGCGAAGTGAGCCAACAAAATGCTCACTTTGTTGAGGCTCCCGACGTCATTTCGAGCATCGTTCAACCTCAAACTCTTCTCTTCCTTTCCTCCGTCCCTTTTTTCCTCCCAATAGTTCGTCCTGCTCGTGCTAGTTGTAGTTGAAGGATTGTTTCGTTTTTGGTGTTATTGTTCTTGTTGTTGCTTTAGTCGTCTCGTTTCCATTCGCTTCAGCCCTCGGCTTCGTGTCCTTTTCCATCCTTCTGTCATATGTTCGTGTCGTGCATTTGTTTCGAGGGCAACGACTTGTTGCGTCCTGCGATGAGTGGCTGCCCTGGTCCCTTTTGTCCCGTTATCGTTACCTCTACCTATCCTCTACCTTTCTCCATCTCCCCCTAGCACTCCCCTTCTCCTTTCTGTTCTTCTTTATTGTAGTGGTTGATGTGAAAAAAGTCGTCTACACTTTTTGGTTCTCTTTTTTTTTTTTTAAGAACGTTTTGGTGACATGTTTTATGACGCCAATGGCAGAACTTTTTATTGTGATCTCCTCTGTTTTCTCTCTGTAGAGTTTTTCTGCATTCTCTTTCTCTTTCTATTCATTGCGTCCACTTTACTCTGTGTGGTGGACGGAAGTTTCAACTATGAGATTTCAATTCCAATTATCAGAGTTTAGCGAGATTAAGGATTTAAATATTCAATAATATTTTTATAAGATCTTGATTTGTTAGCAAACTTTAATAAGAAATTTTTTATACGCAATTTTGAATGAGAAATTTTTCATAAATTATTATTGAAAACAATAGGTTTTTCATAAAATATTTTTGTTAACAATAATTTTTTCATAAAATATTTTTGTTAACAATAATTTTTTCATAAAATATTTTTGTTAACAATAATTTGTTCATAAAATATTTTTGAAAATAATTTGTTCATAAAATATTTTTGGGAATAATTTTTCCATTAAAGATTTTTGGAAATAATTTTTCCATTAAATATTTTTGGAAATAATTTTTCCATTAAATATTTTTGGAAATAATTTTTTCATAAAAAATTTTGGAAAATAATTTTTTCATAATTTTCGTTTGATATTGAATAGAGGTTTTTTTATAACACAATTTATAACTTAATTTGCGTGTTTTCTAATTATTCCTCAATATATTTTAATTTTTCCTCAATTCTAATTCTCAATATTCTAATATTCGACTCACTAAAAATTGTGAAATATTATAAGTATGAGTCAAAAGCATGAATATTCTGGATATTTCCTGAAATATTCTCTCCCTCCTCCAAAACCACTACCACCAACCCATCAACCGATCGCAAGAGTTCAGCCTGATCTGATCGAAAAATCGGTCTGAAGTCAAGTTGCCGTTTTTAGACATGTTAACATCGAAAGCCACGACATGTGGTATACAAAACAAAGTGGAAACAACAAAAATTACAAAAAACGCAACAAAAGTTACAATAAAAGAAACAAAGGTTACAATAAAAAAAAAAAAAAATAAGTTACAAAGGAAAAACAACAAAAATTTCAATAGAAACAACAAAAATTACAATAGAAACAACAAAAATTACAGCAAAAACCAACTAACTATAATCCAATAAAAAAAAAAAAACAACAGCATCAGATCAACTATTACAACAACACCAAAGCAACCAAGGTCAAATGCGACTTCGAACAAGCGGCTTCGAGTGAAATGCGGAAATTCTGAGACTTGATCCGTCGGAGAGAGGGAGGTGAGAGAGAGAGGTGGAGACGTGGAGGGGGTGGAGGTTGGCAACGAAGGCAACAAAAGTTCTAACACAAAAAACTGCATTTCAACCGGGTCGAGTGGGGTTTAGCATAAATTAATTGAAACGAAATGTGGGGAAAAATAAATGGAATAAAGAGCGAAAAATTAGAAATAAATTCGACGAAGCGCCGTCGACGTGTTGGATGGATGGAATAATAATAATAATAGTTAAATACGAATATCTGACAGCAGCAATAACAAACAACAATGTAATAAAAAGAAAAACAACCCATGGTGGTGGTGGTATCGAGTTTTTCGATATATTTTCGCGTTCACCTTGAGCACTCGAGAACGATTTGAATTCACTTCGTGTGCACATACTTCGCATTCACAATGGTGCGCTCATAATTCACAATGACGTCTGAGAGAGTGTGAGAGAATGAGACAGAGAGAGAGAGAGAGGAGGGTGAGAGGGTTGACACAGTGAGAAGGAGGAAGATGGAGAAATTATTTTCAATTTGTTTCCAATTAAAATTAGATAGTAGAGAATAAAAAATATGATTTATCCAAGCATCTCTCTATTCATTTCTATTTCTTTGTTTTTCAGCCTTCAAATGACAGCAACAACAATGGCGAAGGCAATCGGCTAGAAGCGATCATCACTTGGATGCAGCAACAACAATAACAACAACAACAAGAATACCTACAACTACAACTACAATCAATGATAACAACAATAAACATTCCATCTTTCACGTTCCACACAAAGAATTTGCTATCATAAAAAAATATACAATTAAAATAAAATTAATGAAAAAGAAGAATGATAAAAAAGAAGATTAATAAAAAACAACAGTAATAAAATATATTTCATATAAAAATAATTACAAAATATTTTCAAAAGTTGCGGAATAATTAATTGAAGTGAGAGACATCAAAAATAATAATAATAATAGCATCAACCACTTGTTTTCGTTTCAAAAGTCGCGGAAAAAAACTCGCTCTTCATTTCACGAGGAGCGCAAACTTTTCGCTCCCACTGTACACGATAAGTCGTGTGAGCCCCGTGGGCGTAGCCACCTGGCGCAAATAGTTTTAAAAATAATTTTTCAACCACTCCCGATGTGCTTTAAAAAACGTTGGTTGGCCGCAATCGCGAAATAGATAGAAAATCAAAAAAGTTAGAGCGAACAAGGAAGGAAGAAAGATACATTGAGAGAGAGAGAGAGAGAGAGAGATATACAGAGGGAGAGAAAGAGACATACAGAGACACACACACAGAGAGATAGAGAGAACATTGAATTAAAATCGTTGTAAAAACATAAAATTGTGGAAAAAACGCCTGTGAAAAAAACTGGCAACGAATAAAGGAACCGAATACAGATGCATTAGCGTCTAATTAAAGTGCATTTGTTTCGTTCGTGGCGTGGTCACCGACATATGTATGCGTGTGCGTGTGTGTGAGAGCGAGAGAAAATGGCGGAATGTTCACATGCCAGGTGCCTTCAGGAACGTCGTCTCATCAAGCGGGAGCTAATGAAATGGTCAAAGGACATGCTGCACATTGTTGGTGAGTTTTCATTAAATTTTCCATTTTTTTTTTTCTCGCCTTCTTCTTTTTTCCACAGCATTATCATATAGTTTTCTATCTGTCTTTTTCTCCGACATGTGGCAACGATTCTGCGGAAATATTTTACATCGCGATTTGTTGAGGTCAAGCATTAATTCGTCTAATAAAAAGTGCAGTGAATTTCAATAAAAATAAAAATCGCGTACAAATTCTCTCCTTCAACTTATTCCATTTATATCACTCATACGCCCCAAGCATTTGTTGGCGAATGAGTGATTTTTATTTTCAACACCGATTTCAACTTCATACTTTCGAATTGAAGATCCACATGATCTGAGGATATTTCTTGGACCGTCTTAGGTTAATAATGGTGAGGGGTGAAGAGGGGGAAGTTATTAAGAATTGAAAGAATGAAAAATGAAGAAATAAAGAAAAAGCAAAGAAAAGTAAAAAAGAAGGAGAAAAGAAAGATAAAAGAGAAAATTGAGAAATAAAAATTGACAGAAAATAGAAGAAATAAAAATGAAATAATAAAATAGATAAGAGAAAAAGACATAAAAAAAGAAAGAAAAAATAAGGACAACAAAAATAAAGAAAGAAAAAATAAACAAAAGAAATAAAATAGAGAGGAAAAATAATGCATATAAATAATAAAAAAATGCCAACGGTTTTATGTTTCCACAATGTTTCCAGCAAGTATCGTGGAAAGCAGAGAACGATAGACACACAGAGAGAGAGAAAAGGGAGTATGAGGAGGAGAGAATGAGGGAGAGAAATAGGAAATAGCGACACTTTTTCTACAGCGCATTTTTCTGCTTTCCGCATTGTTGTTGGCGGTCCTTCGACTACTTCCAGGGCTTCGTTTCCCTCATTCTCCACCTTCCGGTCGCCTTCGTCTGCATTTAATATTTTTTTCCTCCTCATTTTTTCTCTTTCCCTCATTTTTTTTCTCTCCTTCAAATTTTTTTCTGTTGCCTCATTTTTTTCTGCTTCTCCTCATTTTTTTCTGCTCCTCCTCATTTTTACTCATTTTTTTTCTGCCTCAGAAATAAACATTTTTTTCTCTCTCCCTCATTTTATTCTCTCTCTCTCTCTATAATTTTCTCTCTCTCTCTCGTCGGTCGTCTGGGTCAAGTGTGAAGAGGAGATGTGAAGGATTTTTTACAATACACACATATATATCTATATATACATAAATATAGATATAGATATAATAGAAAAAATGCGAATGATGGAGGACGGAAGGAAGTGAGAAAATAGAAAACCAAATGCGTCGTTGGGAGAGTCAAATACAATAACAACAACAGCAACAACAGCAACAACAACAGCGAAAGCAACAGGAACTTTAGGCCGCCGGCACCTGGCGACCAGCAGCGAGTTAGAGCGAGATAGAGAAACACTCACACCACTATTGGCCGCATGTGTAGCAAGCGAACAGCGAGAGAGCGCGGCAGAATATAATATTTGACCAACAAGTGTTTTTCTCATTAGACCTCGATCCCACTCCCGACCTACACACCAAAAAAACAATAAACCAAACTCGAACCCGGCCCAAACTCAGACCGAGAACCGAACCCAGACCGCGATCCGAACCCAAACTCAGATACCGAAGCAGGAGACGCCGGACCGACTGACCGAGAAGAAGAAGACTGAGCGCTTGGCCGAGGTTTCTGCGGCTCCTGGCTATATACGAGTTGTCTTCACTGTTGTTGTTGTTGTGTTCCTGGTTATTGTTGTATTTTTTTTTTTTATGAAACGAAACTTCTCACACAAGGGAATAAATATTTTTTTTCTACCGCTGCACTCTCGATTGGTGTGAGATCAGAGCGAGACGAGGGGAAAAGTATTCAGAGAGAGAGAGAGAGAGAGAGAGGAGGAAGAGAAATAGAGAAAAAGGGGGGGGGGGGTTTGTAGGAGAGACGAAGGTTGTGGAGGAAACGATCCAAGGCGCCGATGGCTGAGGCGGCGAAACGAGCGATGAGAGAAGCAATTTTTGCGAGAGTTTTATTTCCCGTACATAGGTCGGGGGGGAGAGGGGAGCCAGAGGGAGGGAGAGAGTGGTCGGGGTTGCGGGTGGCTTTGGACTTGAGGCGGTCATAGAAAAAAATGCACTTACACTAATGCAATCGAAGTAAAGCAGCGACGACGCCGCTGGAAGGAACAGAATTCGAACGAAGATGGAGAAAAATACTTATTGAAGGAGAATCAGAGGGAAGAGGGGGAGAGGGAATGGAGAACGAGAGGACGTTGGTCGTAGAATGAAACGATGTGAAACGGAATGAAATGAAACGGTACAAAATGAAACGGAATGAAATGAAACGATATGAAATGCAATGAGATGAAACGTTATCCCATCCCATGGAGTGATTTTTTCATATGCCATTTTCTATATTTTATATTTTTTCCAATTACTTCGACTTCGGCATGAGCTGACGTGGGGCGAAGGGCGAAGTTGAACGAAATTGGGAAGCATCGAGCAGCCATCGATGCGGTCGTCTGCCCCGATCTGGCTGTCTGTGTGTGAGTCTGGAAGACATTCGGGTCGGAGTGACTTATTGATTAGAGTGTTCGGTTCGGTTCGCTCGGTTCGTTCCTTCCACGTTTCCAGGGTCCGACTCGATTGGGTGTCGTCTTCGCCATCGCCGATGTCTCGGTTTCGTCCTCTCGTCCTTTCGTCCCCTCATCTCATCCCCTTCGTCTCCTCATCTCATCCCCTTCGTTCCCTTGTTCGGGGTCCCGCGAACGAGCGCTGGGAGCCTCGTAAATTTCTGGCTAGAGTCTGAGATGGAGATTAAATAAAAATCTGTTTATACTAGATATGGTTTTAATGAGCTTTTTCTACCCCGACCGCACTCACTCCTTATCTCTCTCTCTCTCTCTCTATCTCACTCCATCTGTCCCACTCTCTTCCTTGCTCTCGTCCAGAGCTCGAGCAGCGGACGAAACCGTCTTCGATAGTTTCAATTTAATCTCTTCCCTGGGAATTTCACAACTAAGTAGAGTAGAGACTAATGAAGGTGCGAGTGAGAGAGATAGGCAATGAGAGAGAGGAAGAGAGAGAGAGAGAGAGAGTAAGGGAGACAGAGCACAATTATGCAAGTTATCAGCTCTCCGAGTCTCGGATTCATCGGACACAAAGTATGAATTTCATATGAATATTGGGAGAATATTGATGAGGGATCGATTGACTTATTGATTAATTGATTCATTGATTGATTGATTGATTGATTGATTGATTGATTGTTCCATTGATCGATCGATCTGATTGTCGGATTGATCGGGTCGGGAGCAGGATTCCGAGAACTGACGACGCTTTGTGTCGATTCGCGGAAGAGAATCAAATGCGAAATTGTATTCAGTTGTGGATCCGATGTGGATTCAGAAATGGATATAGAATTGTAATCGAAATCAGATTCGGAATCGAGATCCATGTTGAGTCGTGTTAAGTTGTATTCAGGGCCAAAGGGCAAAGAAACACTCAGAGTGATTCGGTTTCTCTTTGCCTGGAATCGAGACCTGGGGGCGATTTCCAAGAGGAGGGGGGGCGCGGCATTGTGAGGTTGGCTTCCTCTGGCTGCACCGGAGATTCCTCGAAGCGGGAGGTCGATCTTCTCACAGACTCAATGAGCGGATGAGAGGGGGCGTGGTTGATGGGAATTTATAGACGCTGAGTTTCCGCAGTTTAATTCAGAAGAAACCCTGTGGCAAAAGACGACGAGCATAAAGGGAAAAAGGATGAAGACTGAAGAAATTAAAATGCGTTGTGTTGGTGTCGAAGGATAAATTCTCATTATGAAAACAACAACAACAACAATTTAAAGACAACAATGAAAACAACAACAATATTAACAAACCTCAAAAAAAAAACAACAAAAAAAACTAGCGCACCGGGGTCGCTTCGCTCCCCCGGTTTGCCTGGTCCACCCAGGCAAAATCTGTTAACTTCGGCCAGGCCGAAGTTTACATACCCTACACCCTGCATACAACGTTTATTAAAGGAAAAAGAGTGAATTTCTATCAATAATTAGTGAAAATGCATCATTACACTTCAATGCTATTAACTCCATTGTGCGATTTTCACAACTGTGGCCTCTTTCAAAGAGAAATTATATATTTGAAGCTATTTTCGTATTCCAAACACGATTATACCCTTTTTGTGTCGATTGTCTAATCTATGAATAAGAGTGAAGTTAGGAATCTTATAGGGGCCCATGTTTCTACAAAACGAAGTAGTTCTGGTGTTTGCAGCATTGTGCCATTGCTAATATCTTGAAAGTGCGAATAAAAGCTCAGCAATTTATGGAAGAATAATTGAATCGATGATTTTTTGTGTGCCATAAAATCATAATGTGCCTTTAGTTGCTTTTCCTATTTTAGATGTTCATTTCAATGCAGACAAAATCTGATTCAACAACAGACTTGGGAGGGTAGAAATTTTCAACAATATAAAGTCCAGAAGTACTTGCTGCGCTACTATAAGCAACATATAGTGCCGCGTGATTGATTCCACTTTGAAGATGAACAGCCATTTGGAAATATGTAGCTCCCTGACTTTTGTGGATTGTGATCCCATCAGCAGGGATTGTATTCTCTCAATCGTCACCTGCTCATTACGTTTATATTGAAAAGATATAATCAATTTTTATGGGCGTCCATTGAGGTTCAGTTGGATGTGGTCTCTTTCTTCTTGGATTCACTCCCACCTTTCATCAGCTAATAACATCCATAAAGTAGTTGGATTTCTTGTTTTCTTTCGTGTCCTATAAGAGATATTTTCCATTTGATTCTTGGGAACTCTTAGTAGCAATATTTAATCTAATAACTGTCTATATGGTTTACCATATCCAACATTGAGCTGTAGCTTTTGAGCTGTAGCTTGTCAATTTTTAGTATGTAAACTGGTATCGGTGGTACATGATCAGACGCAAAAATTCATCTCTATATATACCATAGTTTATCATATATACCATATTCAACTTTTGCGTTATATGGGAGGGCGATGTTATCCATTTTTGACTTGTAAACTCGTATGAGTGGAACATGACCACACACAAAACTTTATCTCGATATATACCATAGTTCACCAGATATCCCATATAAACCTTTTGCTTTATATGGGAGGTGGGCGTGTCCGATGGGCGATGTTTTCCATTTTTGCCTTTTAAACTCGTATCAGTGGAACATGATTACACACAAAATTTCATCTCGATATATACCATAGTTCACCAGATATCCCATATAAACCTTTTGCTTTATATGGGAGGTGGGCGTGTCCGATGGGCGATGTTTTCCATTTTTGTCTTTTAAACTCGTATCAGTGGAACATGATCACACACAAAATTTCATCTCGATATATACCATAGTTCACCAGATATCCCATATAAACCTTTTGCTTTATATGGGAGGTGGGCGTGTCCGTTGACCGATTACGTCCATTTTTACATACAAGTAGCTTATTAATATAGAAATACTAAATCCAAAATTTCAAGTCAGTATCTCTTACCGTTTCTTCACAAAATCTATTTCCACAGACAGACACACAGACACACAGACAGACAGACAGACGGACAGACAGACAGACAGACAGACGGACATAGCTAAATCGATTCAGGAGGTGACGCTGATCAAGAATATATATACTTTTCCATACCTACGACCTCTCCTTTAATGCGTTACAAACGGAAGGACAAAATGAATATACCCTTACCCACAGGGTGTAGGGTATAAAAACACCAACAATTACAGGAACAAAATCAACTGCAACACCATAAAAACCATCGGAGGAACATTTGATAAATAGCCGAAAAGAGATCTGGTTTCCCTTATTCATTTCATTTCTCCCCCTCCTTATTCGCTCTCCTCTTTCTTTCCTCTCACTCCACCTCGTCCTCCGTCTGAAATTAAACAAATTTCGTAATTTCCCATCGACCACCTTCGGACGTCGTCCGTGGGCCACCTTCCGGCAAACTGAACTGAAACGTTTACATAAAATGTAATTTTCTCTCACCTCACCCACGACGTTTCCTCCGTTCCTGCTCGATCTCTGCTTCTCCATCTTTCTCTCACTCTCTCTCTCTATCTCTGTCTCTCCATCTTTCTCTCACTATCCCTCTGTCTCTTTCTTTTTCTCTCTCTCTATCTCTGCTGCCCCTTTTGGTGAGTAACCTCGTGCTCATTCTCGCCGTTGTCCTTGTATTTTTCCTCCGTGTTCATCCATTGTCTATTCTCTCTCCTCTATTCTCCTTTCTTTCTTTAGTTTTCTTCCTCAATTCTCCTTCCTTTATTTTCCTTCCTCTCTTCACCGTCCACCGTTTTTTTTTATGCTTTCTCCTTCCTCCTCTTCCTTCTCCTTTCGGGTTTCGAGCACGACTCGTTTAGCTCATCCTCGAACCCCTGCTTAACCCAATCAATTCGCTTTCTCTCCCCCTCTTCCTCTCACTATCTCTCACTCTCTCTCACACTAGTTCTCTCCTTACCGAAATGAGAATTTTTCGTTACATTTTTTTACTTCATTTATTTTCGGTGTCCTTCTTCCTTCCCACTGACCTACCAAACACCCAGATTCCTTCTTCCCTCCACCTCACCCTCTCTCTCTCTCTCTCTCTCTCTCTATATATATATATCTCTCTCGTTTTATCTTGTGTCTGAATCGACTTCCTAGATGCGCTTCATAATGCTTATCGTCCTTGTGCGTTATTCTTTGTCCTACTCATCCTCTTCTGGTCGCCTCCTTCGTCCTCTTCTTCTTCGTCTTCACCATGCACTTCTTCCTCCTCTACCGCGTACTTCTTCTGCATCCCTCGTTCTCCCCTTCCTTCCCTTTGTCCTCCCCGATCCCCGTCACCACAAGTCGTTGTCGTTATTTGCTTCCGCGCCCCAGTCCTTGAGACTGGCCGCCCACTCGTCCTTGTCGCCGTCTCCGACATCGTCGCTCTCTCTCTAACACCCTCCATCTCTCTTCTTCCTCCGCCCACCTCCACCTCCGTCGAGCGCATTTTTCCAAATGACAATTTTCGTTATACTTAAAAAAATGTGCACAAGTATTGAGACAAACACATGCACCGTTTTCTATCTCTCTCTCTCTCTATCACTCTCTCGCTCACGTGCTCTCCCTTTCGCTCTCATTCTCGATGCTCTCTCTCGCTAGCTAGTTCTTGTTCTTCTCCCCTTCTTCTACCCTATGTGCTCCTATCTTTCGCTATATGCGCCCTATGTACATTTCGTTTGAACTGAGGGTGGTCGGCCTCCTGCTTCTTGGAACGCACGACGTCGACGACAACGACGGCGATGAGCAGCAGCGACTCGACTCGACTCGATTCGAGATGGCGTCGACTGCAATGGCAACAAAAACAACAATATTAGCAACAACTATTACATCTATAACGGCGAATATTGGGAGTCGAAAACCAAATAGAATGGAAAAAATATCCTCGAGAAAAATTTCCACCTCCTTCGCAGTGCAGTCGACGTCGTCGCTCTCTTCTCATTCTCATTCTCGTCCTCCTCTTAATCCTCGTCTTTTTACCGTCGTCTCGGGCCGAGGCGGGCCGGGCGGTGTTGCCAGACCTCGCCATGATGGCATCCTCTTCGTGGCCGTTTTCGGCGGGTGTCGGTCGCATAGTTTTTGCCTCCATCGTATTCGGGTTCGGCTTTCGCTCGCTCGTTCGCCTTCGGGTGGCTCCACACAATGAGGACGACGACGTCGACGTCGATGTTGGCAGTGCCGATGACGTAGTTTTTGTTGTTGTTGTTGTTGTTGTTATTGCTGCATGTCTTTGGCCAAAACAAGCACCCACTTGTAGCTTCTGGGAGGCGACGTCGTCGTCGTCGCTGCAATCGAGTGCAGTGGCGGCGTCTGCCGGAGAAGGCGGGTGGTTGCAAAGGGGTGGGGTTTCATTATTTCGATGGAAGTAGAATGGAAATATGAGCGAAGGACCAGGGAGGGATTTCAGAAGAATCTCGGAAGGATTTCAGAAGGATCTCGGAAGGGTCTGGTTTGAATTTCGGTAGGATCTCTCAGGTGCGATTTGGGTTCGCTGAAAGACGATTGTGGCTGAATTTTGACGAATTTCAGAGATCAATTCTATGGTCAGATGGAAAATGAATCTTTTTTTTCGACACAGAAAACATTGATGATCCAACCTAATAGGAAATAAGATAAATAATAGTAAAATAACAACACATAGTAGCAAGAACAACAATCGGTGGTAACAATATAAATACTTAGTAGTAAAAATAATAATAATAATAATAATTGTAACAAAAACTATATCAACAACAACAAAATCAATAGTATTAGTAAACAATAGCAAAAATAATAGGAAAAAGAGCAACAATACTAGGAACAATAACAACAATAGTACCAGAAATAAGAACAAGAAGTAGCAACAATAACAACACCAACTTCAAGTCTCAACCGTCCACAGAAGGGCATCTCGCCACGTCACTGTATCCACCGAAAGAAACGCTCCTCACGGCCCTAACTACCTCCGTCTCTCTCTCTCCCTACCTATCCCCCCCTCTCTCTCCCCCTTTGCTATACCTCAACGTCGTCGCCCAACACGAGCAAAGGACGAAACAAACGACGCCAAGAGTCGACGGCGACGACGCAATGGTTTAGAGAAGAAATAGAAAAAAAAAACAAAACAAAAACAAAACAGAAAGAAAAACCAAATACAGTTTCGAGGACGAAACACGAACATGATGATAGAGATGGTTGGAGGAGAAGGAAAGAAAAGGGGGGAGGGGGGTTTCTCTACCCCAAGCGGACGAGAGGAAGAATGAGTGGTGGGCGGAATTTGAGTTTGTGTTAGTGTTAGTGTTGAGAAGAGCGATTACGTTTTCTTTACAGCTGCTGGTGGTGCTTTTTGTTGTTGAATTTATTATAGTTTTTTGTTGCTTTCATAGACGACGATGTTGTTGTAGTTGTTGTTGGCACTACTACCAACATTATCTCATCTTTCCATTTTCGGCTTCATTTTGCTTTCGTCGTCGTTTTCGTTGTCGTCGTCCTAGTCGTCCTCGTTCGCTTCGTCCTGATGCAACAAGCGCCTCCCACTTTGGAAACAAAGCACAAAACGCCCTCCCCCCCCCTCCCCCTTTATACAGGGTGGCTCTCATGGATTGCCTGTATAGCGTTTCTTGTCGTCCGCGTTTCGCCAGCGACGCCCGTTTTTCCAACTCCTGCCCTGCGACGACCTCTTGTCCGGGGTTTGGACTTTTTTCCGGCGCGCATAGAATTTTTTCATTTGGTTTTTAGGTTACATTCTTACATCACCTCTTCGCCCCTTCTTCACCTCCTTTCGCCCGCCTTCTTCACCTCCTTCTGCACCTCCTTCTGCACCACCTTCTCCACCCTACTTCCCTTTCTTCGCTTTGTCCATTCACTCTCTCTCCCTTCGCCCTCTACTTTCCTCCACCTATCTTCCTCCTCCTCTTCCTCCTCTATATCTGCTCCACTTTCCTCCTTCGCGCCTTCTTGTTCTCATCCCTTCCCCATCGTCCTTCGCTCCACTCCATGGTGCATCATCTTCTACTACTTCTTCTCCATTGCTCTGTTGCTTCTTCTGCAACAACAACTGCAACAACTGCAACAACGACGACAACGACAAAACTAAAAACAACAGCAACAACAATACCAAGAAAGCTTCGATCCACAAGTGGGTGCACATCCATTGGAACCAGATGATGATGATGATGAAGAAGAAGAAGCGCCAAAACCAGGACCAGGGATGACGCTGGCGTTGGGTGGGATTTCGGAGCTGAAATTGGAAATTTTTGGGTGGCTGATGTTTTATTTTTTCTTTCGCTCGCTCACACCCACTTTTTCTATTGCTCATTCTCTATGTCTCCTCTCTCTCTCTCTCTCATTCTTTCTTTGTCTGTTTCTCTCTGACTCGTCGTCGTCTCTCTAGCTCGCTCGCCCTCTCTCGTTTCTCTCACGCTAACTCGCTCTATTTCGCCGACCCGAGCTCGCGCTGCATCTGGTTCGGGTCGGGTCGGGTTGATGGAGTTCGGTGGGTGGTCGGAGAAGTTCGGTTGAGTTCGGTGGGTGTTCGGGATGGTTCGAGGAGCCGCTCGGTGAGGTCGCTTTATTGGAAGTGATCGGTTTTCGGTTGTCGGTCGCCTGCCGAGCGTTTAACTCGGCGCTTCCGAGGACCGAGAGCGACAGAGACAGTGACCGAGAGCTGGCGGTGGACGAGAGGATGAGTTTATTGTTGTTGTTGTTGTGATGGGGGTGGGGGGCCGGCGAGTTCGGCGCATCGCAAGAAAGCGGAGCGAGCACACGGTGGCAACGCAGAAACTTACGTAAAAATTTGTGAGGGGCAGACGGTGGGGTTTCGGAGGAGACTCACGAATACAAACGAAGTCGCCGACGAACATGATGGCGAAGAGTGAAGGGAGAGGGGGGGAGGGGGGTTATGGATTGGAAGATGGGGCGCCGAAACGCAGTGGACGACGACGACGAAAACTATTCAAGTGAAGGAGGGAACAACAAACGGAAACGAGCGAAACAACACGACCAACGACCAGGACGACGACTAGGATGAGGGTGGATGGGGAACCTGGCGAAATGCAGCTCAAAAAAATTGGAGGTGGTCGGAAGAGGGTGGAGGGCTGGAGGAGTTGGCGGAGGAGGTTCGCCGGCGAGCATGAAACGAAGTCAACGAGGGCAGCTCTCGTTGTGCGATTGTATTGGAGGCTGCACCACCACTGTGTGTGTGAGTGACTGCATGTGACTATCTGTGTATTAGTCTGTATTGTGTGTGTGTTAGTGTTTTGGCTTGTGAGTGTTGGTGTGTGTGTATGGGGGGGGGTTATTGTGAGATTGTATATGTGTGTGTGTGTGTGTGTGTGAGGCGGCAAATAAAAATGGAGCGAAAAAGTGGAGCGTAAAAAACTACATAAAAGTTTTTGAAAAAGTTTCGTGTGTTCAAAAAAGTTTCGTCTGGCTGGCGTTCGTTCGTTCGTTCGCTCGACTCGGGTTGGGCGCCGACGATGGACGGACGGACGGGATGGGGCGGGGCGAGGCGAGGCGAGGGTGTTGCTCGTTCAGCGGGTGGGGGGCGTTGATGACGATGGCAGCAGCTGCAGCTGGGAAGCATTTGGGCGGGAGTCTGGGGTCGGTGGCGAGGGTCTGCAGCCACTTTTGGACGAAAACTGAGGCGGCAGTTGGGGGCGGGGTCGTTATCGGGGACGAAGGGGGGCGCCGGGGAGACGCGCTGACGATGGCGACGGGCGATGGCGAAGTGCACGGCGAGCTCCGAGCTGTGCAACAAGTGAGTTCGGCAGCGACTGTGACTGCGACCAGGACGACGACGAGAACGCGCTCCGTTTCGTTCCTCTCGCTTTTCCTCGTCCACGTTCACGTTCACGAGCGACGCCGATGCTTTTTGGGCAGCGTTTTTTTCAGCGTCGCAAGCACCTCCCATCGTTTGTGTGTTTGTGTGTGTGTGTTCGTTGCATTTGTATTGGTGTTGGGCTGGATGCGAGGGCAACTGTTGCTGCTGCGACGACCCGTTCAGCGTGCAACGCGGCCAACTGTTGCTTCCGCCGTCACTGCTGCCGCCGTCGCCGCCGATTCCATCGCCTCCTTCCCGTCCTGACCTCGGCCCCGCCGGACTGTGAAGTGATTTTTCGTGGGCGACACTTTTCGTGGCTTCCTCGAGGCCGAACATTCGAACTTCGCAAGTGGCCGAAAACGGAAGCGGAAGTGTGACATTCGATATCCGAAAATAGACAGTCGAAAAAATTTCAACCAACGAGAAATAACAAAATTAGTGAATAGAGTTAGCAAAATTATTCGCGAGTGCAGCGGGCTTTTAATCGTAATCGCGGAGTTTTTACCGAATTTTCTAACAAGTGGCGTCCGATGGCCGCGGAACCTCTTGCAATCGTTGGTGCCGCCCTCAGGTATGTGGAACTCGAATTTTTTGGTCTGTCCTGTGCCATGGGCGTGGTCATGGGCCTTTGGAGGAGGTTGAGATATTTTTGAAACCTCCCCTCGTGTTGAGATATCCATTAAATGAAACCTTAAATCTTTGATTTGATTTCATGGGACGAGGATTTTCGGAAACTTTTCGACTCTTTGATTTTCGTCCCTCAATTTTCTCTATCGTCACACCGAATCCGTGAGTGAATGTGAATTTTATTTTCAATTATTATTTAATTATTCCTGATTTGTCAAATATTTTTCTGAATTTTGAAAACTTTGAGTGTTTGAAGGAAATATTTTTGGTTTAGAAAGCAGTTTAAAATGTATGATTTTTTTCGAATGTTTGACTGTTTGTATTTTTTTTTTTTATCTAGAAACTATATTAAACTCTAAATTAAAACATGAAGACGTTTTAAGGAAGTTTTAGGGAAGATTACCATAAATGAAAATAAATGTTACTGAATTATTTTCCGAATTTCGACAAAGAATATTTTAAAATTAATACTTCACTTTTTATTGTTCGCTCACAGTTTTTAGCGAATTTTTCATAAACTACTAATATATTTGTGGTAATAAAATAATTTATAAAAATTCATTTTGTGATCAAATTTCTTTATTCCAAATCGTTGACTAAAACTCTTAGTGCCATATATAAAAAATGATGAATTTCCTGTCGAATTCAATATGAAGAAAGAATTCAACAAAATATAAAAATTGAGGCTTAAATTTACAAACTCTTCTCAAAGGAAACTTCACAAAATTTGTGGATATTAGAAAATTCAGTTGTTTTTCTATAAATATTCTAAAACATATCCTTAGCACATTTTTCATCAGGATTCAGGATTCAACCGATTCCTCGAAATTCATCCTACTCTCAATTTCCTTGCAATTTTAAGTTTTTCAAAATGTGAAGAACATAAAAAAATAATGAAGAGAAGTTTATTATATCGAACTTTGCTTCACGTTCGCGTGAATCGAAGGTTGATGGAAATTTGCGCATCAAACTTCTGGGCGCATCGTCTTCATCACTACAGCCGTTAGAAAACACTAGAGAACCACTATGAGGGAAAACAATCGCTACAACTACTGCAACGAGTACAACAACAACAATATAAAAACAACAACAATAAACGAAGAGAAGAAACCAGAAGAAAGAAAGGAAAGTCATGCAACAAGTTCGAACTCCGAAGGAAGGAAGGAAGAAAAACGTGAAAATGTTTTCCCGACGCTGGAGCAGGAAAAGTTTTTTCCCCAACCGAACGACGAAGGCTTTCGGCTGGAAAAGAGATTCAACTCACCACCGTTCTTCCACCCCACCCTTCGGTCATCCCTCCAGACGTCTCTCCCTCAATTCCTTTCGTCCCTCAATTGCATTCCTCCATCGCCATCTCAATGAAAATATCCTTCAGATGGTTGTTGGAGTTGTTTGGGGGACGATTGCGGAAGGGATGGAGCACGCAGCATCCCTCAATGCACACACACACACCCACACACATACATACAACGGCGTGGGAGAGCGAGAGAGAGATAGAAGACCGACAACGGATGACGCCTAAACATATGCAACGCAATCGGCAAAGTTTTCACAACGAATGTGTGGCAAAGCGCAATCGTTAGCAAACGAAAGCGAAAGTCATCCCAACGTCTCCCTCACACTCTCTCTCTCTTTCTCTGTCACACTTCTTCCTCTCACTCTTCACTCTTCACCCTTCACTCTTTCTCTCTCTCTCACAAACACTCACACTAACACATACACACAGATTCGCACTCGTCCACGCAACAGTTGTTTGCGGCAGGAATTTTCGGCGCTTGCTTCCCATATGGCTTAGATTCTAATTTCTGTTTGGCAACAGGTGTGTTTAGAGCCAGCCAAAACACACGCACACGCACACGAACCACTCTAACACTCACACAAACACTCACTCTAACACTCACACAATCGCAGCCGTCGTCGACGCATACACAGCGCGTGCAGCTGCGGCTGTTGCAGCGCTTGCAGACAGCATCCGACGTCGTCGCCGTCGTCGTCGCGACCGAAGCCGAAGCTAAAGTCGTGGCCGTGGGGTGGAATGCGTGGCAACTGTTGCTGCTGCTGGTGCTCCAGTTACGTGGCGCACTGTGTATATGTGTGTGTGCGTGCGTGCGTGTGGAGGTTCGTCTCGCTGTGTGTGTGTTCGTCTAATTTTGTCGCACTTTGCATGTGGCTCCAGTCGCGCGTCTCCTCCTCCTCCTCGTCCCCCGGCTCGTCTTCATCGTCGGCGTTGGTCGCGGATGCAACAAGAGTTTGTACCTTGTCAACAATCAGGAGGAGAAGTAACAACAATAACAACAATAACGACAACAAGTAGAAACACTACGATAACAATAACAACAATGAGATTCCATTCTATTCTATTCTCTATGAAAACAACAATAACAACGAGAATCACTATGAGAATAAGAACAAAATAACAACAACTACGACAGCAATGATGACGACAACGAATATCACAAAAAAACGAATTCCTCCTACTCTTACATCCATGACGTCACAATTAAGCTTTAACTTTGCTTGAGCCGAGTTGCCAACATGTGTCAATCCATCTCCATCCATCTCTCTCTTACTCTCTATCCATCTCTCTCTTACTCTCCATCCATCTCTCTCTTATTCTCCATCCATCTCTCTGACTCCCCATCCATCTCTCTCACTCTCCATCTTCTTCTCACAAATTTCTTGACCATCATTTCTTAGTTATCTTTTAAGATTCCAAAAGCTTTTTCGCCAAATGTTGATTAGGAAGAAGATCATAATTTATTATTTGTCTCGCTTTAACGATATCTTTCTCTCTCACTCTCTCCTATTTCTCCTTCTCTCTCTCTCCCTCTCTCCTTCTTCTCCTCGCTCGCTCGCTCTCCCTCTCTCCTCCTTCTCCCTCTGTTCAACACTAGCTCCCTCCCTGATTTTCTTCGGCTTCCGACAGTTGATTACGAATTTCTTAATGTTCTCAGGAAGTGCGAAATCCTCGCGCATCATCTCGCTCGCACTTTCTTGATCTGCTGTCTCTTTCTCTCTCTCTCTCTCTCTCTCTCTCTCTTTCTCTCTCTCTCTGTCTCCCTCGTTCCGTTTCTTGTCTCGCCAACTCCAACTGTGCGCGATCACGCGATGACAAATCAATTTTGTCGTTATTAACAACAAAAGAGCTGTAAATCGCGTCGATCGGAGATCACGATAAATTCTCAAACTCTCTCGTTGCATCTCCCTCTGATTTTCTGTTGGACTGACTGAATGTATGTCTGTCCATCTGTTTGTCTGTTCGTCTGTTTGTCAATCTATCCATGTGTCTTCCTCTGTCGGCCTTTCTGTCTTACCGTCTGTCTGTCTGTCTGTCGTTGCGTCTTAATGAATGGCTCAATCGGTCTATTTACGACGGACGCAACTGTAAACGTAATAAAAATGTAAACGCTCCACCCGTTCGCCTTGCTAGCGTTGGCAATAACAACAACAATAACAACAACAACAACAATATCAATTCTATGAAAAACAACAAAAACAACTTGTTAAGTTGTACGACATTTACACGGAAGCAAATCATGAAAATGGCGAAAAAGAGAGAGAGAGAAAAAATTAAATAAAATAAATATTTAATTTGAAGCTGTTGTTGAACAACAACAATTTCGACTATTACAACTACTACTATTACAAATATTACTATTCGAACGACTGATGTTAGAATTAGAACAACAATAAGAACAACAACAACTATAATTATCATAACAATAACAACGATACGAACCGATAGCGACACGCGGCGAATTGCGAGCGACAAAACTGAATTGCGTGAAGTGCGACGGACGGACAGAAAGAAAGACTGAGAAGAGGACGGACAGATGGATAGACAGACAGTCAGTTGGACGGATGGACAGACT
Organism: Coelopa frigida; assembly: GCA_017309665.1. Lineage (NCBI taxonomy): Eukaryota > Metazoa > Arthropoda > Insecta > Diptera > Coelopidae > Coelopa > Coelopa frigida. The sequence continues at coordinate 11,866,583 of CM029561.1, read as the reverse complement.
GATAGTTTGACAGACAGATGGATGGACAGACAGATGAAGAGTCAGGCGTTGGAGGCACGCGATTTCCACCAGACTTACACTCACTCAGTCTCTCACTCACTCAAGTCAGTTCGCGATCGATTGAAATCAACGATGACGATGACGACGGGACCTCCAAAGAAATACAACAACAATTCCAACATTAACAACAACAACAACACCAGCTACAACAACAACAAGATCTATATAATGTGGGCCCACTTTTGTAAAGTTGAAGAATTTGTTTTTCGATTTGGCAAAGGAACTAAACTAAAAAATGGCTTCCAGTTGTGCCCGACCGACCGCAACAATCTTGAGTGTGTCGCAGGGTTGAGACAAACAGACAGAGGAGACAGAAGGAGAGACAGAAGGAGAGACAGAAGGAGAGACAGAAGGAGAGACTGAAGGAGAGACAGAAGGAGAGAGAGAAGGAGAGATAGATGGAGAGGCAAAGCGAGGGAGTGAGAGAGAGAGGTCGATAGAGGGTGAGTCTGGGGGGCGGGGTGGTGCGTGGCTGCTCTGACTGCTAATGACTGCAATCATTGTATGGCTTCCGTCGTTCCGTTGGACTCGGCGAATCGATGGATGGATGGATGGACGGATGGATGGATGGCAATGAAAGCTGATGCCACGAGTAGAGCAGCAACAAAAACAAAAAGAACAACAATAAGAATATCCACAACGACAACATGAACCTATACCATAACAACTATATGCATCTCAACAACAAGAACCTCAACAACAAGAACCTCCACAAGACCAAGAACTAAAACAATGTAAAAAAACGTCGACATCCAAGTGGCCGACGATTTCGCGTTAGCAGAAAGAAGACCCCGACCTCAGAAACAATTTCAACAAACTCAAGAACTGATCTTGCGCAAAATTTTCATAAAGTTATCGAAGAATTCCGATAAACGAGCGGATGATTGTGTATTGATCAATCGATCGATTGGTTCATGTTGAAAATGGCACGGATGAAGTAAACCAAGATAAATAGCAAATAAATAAAAATAAATATTTATGAACAAATCTATACGAGAGATATGTACATATGTATGTGTGAATATAAATAGGTATTATATGTATGTCCATTATGTTTGTTTTGTTGACGATTGCGCTTATCGTTCATATTCTGCGATATTTCCATGACTGCGAAAGTGATCGCAATGCGTATTGTTGTTGTCGTTGTCGTTGTCGTTGGTGTTGTTGTCGTTAATGTTATTGTTGTTGATGTTGTTGTTTTCATTGTAATGAATTGCAAACTGATTGTTTAACAACAAAAACAACAATAATGACGATGCGATGTGAGATAATACCTTGGACAGAAGTCAAGTCAGGTCGCGATCGCAGACGAGTCTAAACGGAAAATGCAAATATAATATAAAATAAAGGGCAAAAATAGCAGGAAAGTGAATACTGAAGAAAAAGTGGAAGTGAAAGGGGAGAAAATAACAAAAGGGAAATAAAATAAAAATAATACTGTAAGATTAAATAAATGTGCTGTATGAAGATATGCTGAAACGAAATAGTAAAAAAATATAAATTATTATTATTATAAAACTTCGAAGAAAAATATATAAAATACATATAAAAAAATATAATACATAAATGAATATAGTAGTTAAGAGTAATGGAAACAGGAAAAATTAAAATAAAATAAAATAAAATAAAATAAAATAAAAAATAAAATAAAATAAAAGGACGCGAACAAATAAAAAGAAATAAAACAACAATTGAAAGCCCAAAAGAAATTAATAAAAAGGAAAGAAAAATATAAACCAAATAAAAGGAACCACAATTTACAAAGTGTAGAAGAAGATGGTTGTGGGGAAAAATAAAGGGTGGAGACCAAGCGGGCGAGGGGGAAGGAAGCACAAAGCACACGAGAAGGATGGAAGGCAGGAAGACAAAGAAGACGATCAAGAACTGTGCGAGTGGAGAAGCGTAAAAATAGCAACGAACGATCGGAGTGAACGATCGGCAGCGTGGCACGATTTCGAAGGTCTTCGGTTTTTGTAGGTCGTGTCGGGCCGTCGGGCCTTCGTGCGATCGGCCGCTGTAGAGGACGCATTGTTGTTATTATTGTTGTTGCTGCTCTCGTTTCTCGATCTCTCGATGTTGCAGTCGCCGCCTCAGGTTCAACCTGTGGTGGAGGTTGAGTTTGGGGCGCTGTTGATTTCGATGTCGATTTTCGAAACTGCATTCGCGAAGATAAGAAGCTCGAAAGTGAGTGCGAAAGCGAGTTACGAAATCGTCGACGTCGTTTTCGAAAGTCGCGATAAATCGATCAACAACCACAATAGCCAAATGGATTTGATTTCGATGTAAAAACCATTATTTCGAAGATGTTGTCAGCGTGATTTTCCCCTGATTGTTCCAGTTGTATATCAACAACAACAACAACAACAACAACAACAACAACAATGAAACAATGAAACAATGAAATTCCAGTGGAATTAATTTTTGGAAAAACTCACCTTCATTGATTCGACTCGACTTCGGGGTTTTCTTGGGGTTGGATTGGGGAGATTTCTGATATTCTAGATGGAAATTCCAGATTTGAATTTTTATTGTTGCTATTGTTGTTGTTGTTGTTGTTGTAGTTTCAGTTGGTGGATTTTTCGAAAGAAAACCAGTAATTAATTAATTAATTAAAGTATTTACCGCACTTACACACACAGAGTCATTATCACACACAAACACGGAGTCATTCTCACACAAACACACACACGCGCGCACGAGGCATCAACAACGAGCGCCACAAGTGCATCGTGTTTTGGTGTGCGTGAGTCTCTCTCTGTCTCTCTTTCACTCACTCGCTCAACGGCGCTCTCTCGACTTTTCAGCCTCACCGCTCTTGCTCTCTCTCTCTCTATCTCTATCTCTCTATCTCTCACGCGCACACAGATTCACAAACACATGGATACGCGGTTTTTTAACCCATATAAATACTCCATTTTTAATTTGCCGAGCGACGGCGACGGCGACAGTGACAGCGACAACGGCAGCGAGGGCGACAGCGACGTTGAAGAGAGCGGCGCGCGACAACTCTTCGACTGGCGAAAAGAGAGATGAAGAGAGCTCGAGAAGCGAAGAGAACAAAGCGAAAACGCAGTCGGTGTTCGTGTTGTTGTTGTTTTTACATCGTCGCTCGCTCGCTCGCTGCCGTCGTCTTCGCTCATTCTTGCAATTTGTCTTGAGGTTTTTTTTGTTTTTCCTCCGCGAATGAGAAACGCAAGGCAAAAGATAAATAAAAACTCACCACTCGGTGTGGAGCACACACACAAACACACATCAGCACTCATTCACCAACTCTCTCTCTCTCTCATACTAACACACGCGCGCATTCACACAAATGAAAGGAAATGCATTTTTGCGCGCGAGCGACGAAAACCTCGTGCAAGAATGGGAAGAGGAAGAATGAGAGAGAGAAGGAGAAGTGAGAATTCGCCGCATGTTGGAGTGTGTGTGAGTGAGATGGTGGTGCATTTGTGTGAGTGTGTGTGTGTGTGTGAAGTGCATTTCTCAGCTAAGCTACGTTAACAATTGTTGTTGTAGTTGTTGTTGTAGATGTGGTAAGAAATATTCTGATTGCAACCACATTGCGAGCGTCAGTGTTGCCAATGAAAAAAAAATTCAATGCGATTACGATATTTTTTCAATTCAATCTCAAAAATTCACTACTTTTTTCGAAGGTACTAAATTTGGTCACGATAAATTGGAGATTTCTACTACTCTTTTCTCAATAGTGCTTCTCTCGTCTTCCTTACCAAAGAATATTCTCTTTCGTATTTCCTCGCCTCGAATCTCTTCAATTCGCTCCGTTTTTTTTTATTATTTTTTCCCCATATTTTTGTTTTGCTCCTTTTTTCACTTTGAAACGTTCGTTCAACTTTTCTGCTACCTCGTCTGCTCCCAAACTTAATCCAATCGTCAGAGTCGAGTTTGCTCCCTTTTCTCGAAGCTCTCCACGAGACGAGGGAAACGCTTCTCTATCTCTATCTTTTACTTCCCCACCCATCCCTTCATTATCTCACCCTCTCTTTCATCTCTCTCTCTCTCTTTCTCTCACTCACCCTCATTTCTCTGTCGTTGCCTGTCTCGCTCCTTCGGCGAAACAAAGAAACGCCAGTGGATTCGAAGAGCGCAAAAAACACCCTTTCACAAACACAATCTCACCTCAAGCACATTCACACACACACACACACACACACAGTCCCACGATTACTTGCACTCGATTTACTACGTTCTCGTTCGGCGAGAGTGTTTGTGGAGCGATGGCTTTGGTGTACGGGTGGGGCGGGGAGGAGCGGTGTCGTGAGGGGCGTGCGAGAAAAACTGCAGCTTGGCGTGGAAATCAACCACAAGCGTCGCTCGTCGCTCTCTGGAATGGAAGCTCTCTTAGAACGTCTTGTGAGGAACGACGACGACAACGACAACGATGATGATGATGATGACGAGGAGGAGGCGGAGGGGCGAGACTGAGTGAGTGATGAGTGAGTGAATGAGAAGTAATCAAAGGAGGAATGAGTGAGTGAGCTGTGAATGAATGAATGAGTGAAGAGTGAACAAATGAGGAGTGAATAAATAAAGAGTGAGTGAATGAGGATTGAGCGACTCATTGTGCTTGAGTGAGTGATTGAAGGAGTGAGTGAGCGACTGAGTGGCTCAGGCCAGTGAGTGAGAGTGTGTGTGTTGGTGTGTGTGTTGGTGAGTGCAGCAGTGTTGCCTCTCTCTCTGAAAAAGTGTCGACAGAAAAATGATGGTTTGCAAAAAACGTGGTGAAAATTATGGCTCTCCTTCTTGTTGTTGTTGTTATTGATGTTGATGTTTCTCACACAATATGCTTGTGTGTGTATTTGTGTTTGTGAAATGCACAACTACATGCGCATGGGCATCATTGGGAAGCACTTGAAAAGAAATCGCTCAACGTCGTCGCAGCAACAGCCGCCGGTGCGCTGCGTCGACGTCGACGTCGTTCTGGGCAGCGCTGCTGTTTGAGTTTCTCTCAATGTTCTCGGCGGTGGGTTTTCTCTCGTTGTTGTTGTTGTTGTAATTGTTGCTCAAACTTCTGCGTTTCGATTTCCCTCCAAATCCTCTTTCTCTCTCTCTCTCTCTCTTTCTCTCAGGCTACCTACATGTATTTCTCTCCCCCTCTCGCCGCGTTGTATTTCTTTTTTTTTGCATTTTTTGAGTTTCCTTGCAATTATTTTTTTTCGTTAATTTCATCGTTATCTCTGTTATCTTCTTATTCTCCAATTCCTTCCACTCAGTTCTCTTCACGCTGACTTCCTCCTTGTCTCTCTCCCTCTCTCTTCCTTTCACTCTCTTCGCAATTCTCTCATTCTCAAATCTCTCATTCTCAAATCTCTCCTCGTGCTCTCATCTCTTAGGGCGCCAACTTTTTAATTTTCCTTCCTTCCGCCTTCCCCTCGTCCTTCGGCCACTTATCGTCATCGTTGTCGTTGTCGTCGTCTTTTGCCGCGAACTCCTTCGGCTGCACTGACGATGGGACGCCGGCGGCGCTGCAACAGCAGCAACTACAACAACATGCGCTCTGCCGGGTGACTTTTCCCCCATTTTTATTTTTCGCCTCGTCCTCGCTCCTCACCACTTACCGTTCACCAACCCACCACAACCCATTCCACCCCTCGCGATGACTCTTCACCTTGCGATTCGTTTCGCTGCGACTCGATTCTGATTTTCGTTCTGTTCTCTCACTCTCTCTCTCTCTCTCTCTCTCTCTCACTCTCGCTCGCTCATTCATTCGCTCGCTCATTTGGTTGCGCTCTCTTGGTGTGTATGTAATTGTTGGTGTAATATAATTGTTGTTGCTGTTGTTGTCGCAACGCTCTCGACGTCGCCGTCGACTCGGTCTCGGCATCGGCCTCGGCCTCGGTCGTGCAGTCGCCGCGCTCCAGAGCCGACGGCCGCCGACAGTCGCATAAACACAACGCATCCGACATGCAACGGAACGCATTTTCGGACGCGGCCCGAGTCGATCCGAGTAGCGTCCGACGATCGTTCGTTCGTTCGTCAACGGTAAAAGTTAATATCAATTTATTACAACAACAACATATACAATTACAACAACAACAATAACAACATCATCTACAATCACAACAACAACAAAAGTAGCAACAGTAGCTAAACTAAAACGAAAACAACAAAAATATTATTAATAACATCAACAATTACAAATACCATTGCGATAATAAGAAAAGAACAACAAAAATAAAATGCAATAATAAAATACATATGAAAAAATTACAACAACAATTTAATTTCACATTTATTAACAATTGCAATTACAACAACAACAACAAGAAGAAGAAGAAATAAATAAATAAATACATTTTCGCGACTTCCCGCCGTCAGCCCCACGTTGGGATCCCGAGCGACGTTGGCAGAGCCGCCGCCGTCGTCGTCGTCGTCACCGCGAGTCTCCGTCGTTGGCCGTCGCTGCCGCTGCCGCTGCCGCTGCCTCGGCCGCCGTCGTCGTGCCGTTAATTCGGTCTGTCAAACGATTTGGTAGAATTTTATTGACAACTTTGTTAAAACGCGGCCGCCAGCCTCGTAACGCGCTCAGCACCTCGAAAGCGTCGCGGAAGAAAACAAGAGAACGAGCGATCGTTTTTTCACCTCCGATTTCACGATTTACATTTTCCTCCGTGACTTTCCGCAAGATGTTCTAAAACTTTTCGAGGTTTTCGGCGAATATTCCTCGTTTCCATGAGACTTTGTAAGTTTTAGCGCAAATCCTTGCAATTTCTCGCAAAAGTTGAAACAATTTCTCAACCAATTTTCTTTTGAATTTTATAAAATTTTCTTTTGAATTTTTTGAAAATTTTTAAATTTTGTTCCCGATTTTTTTTTTTAAGTTTTACCCCGATTTAATGCGTGTCTATTTTTCGGAAAATATTCGGAGTTTTCAATAAATTTTTGAGTTTCGAGGAAATTTTCGCGGTTTACGAAAAGTTTTGTGCGCGCAATCGCAAAGTTTTTACCGGAAGAATTTTTCAAAATTTGTGTGTGTGTTTTTTCTTTTTAAATAAAAAATATAATTTCCTGTTAAAATTAACTTAATGGTGAATCGAATAAACAAAAAAATCGAATTGAAAAAAAAAAAACAAAACACTGAACAAAAAAAAAACGAGAAGTGCGTGTTGAAAAAAAAAAATAAAACTTTGACGCGAAAATATAGCATTCAAAACAACAAAAACGATGCAAAAAATTGCACATTTAAAAAAACCGTCCGTCCAAGTTGAAAAAAAATCCAAAACCAATAGAAATAATACGACGTTTTCAGTTTTTGTATCACATGTTTAAAAGTTTCATCCCTTCATCCCGAAATCAATGATCGAGCTTCGTCTTTTCTCGGCGGAACCTTGCGTTAAAAAATTTCCACGACAGGATCAGTTTTAGTTTAAATGTGTTTATTTTTTAATCTCTTCGTTGTTGGTGTTTCGAGTGGTATTCAAAACAAAAAATACACAAAATGAAAAATCGCATTGATTGAAGTTCGCTTTACTTCCTGTGAACTTCTTCTTCTTCTTGCGCCAATTTCTCCAGTCCTCGTGGAGTCCTTCAATGGCCGAAGGGCCGATTGTTCGTCGTTGTCGTCGACGTCGCCGCCGCCTCCTCCGACTTCTCCACCGATCTTTTGAGGTCCTTTGACCTCACTCCCTCCATCCCTGTCGATGGAAACGAATTTCTTTTGTTTCGAAATGAGAAATATTTCCCCAGAAAAAACAGAGCAGAGAGAAGAAAAAAAAAAAATAAAAGTAAAAACACCAAAAATCGAGTAGATTTTTCACATAGAAAAATACTGTCGAGAAAACCGGAGACGACGAGAAAAAAAACCCCGAAATAAAGGTGGTGAAGAGGAGGAGGAGGAGGAGATGGAAGAGCGAGTGAAAAAATCGTCCATCCGAATGGCGCAAAAACTGCATCTCGGGTTGGGCGGGGGTGACGAAAAAATAATCACGAGAAGAAGTTCTGTGGCGGATGAAGCAGACGACGACGATGGAGGATGAAGAATGATGAAGAGGAAGGGGAGGAGAGAAAGAGGAGCGAACACAGAAGAAGGAAAAGAAGACGATGAAACACCGACGGAAATTCGTCAATTTGCGCTTCCACCTTTTTTCGATTCGCATTTCGTGTTTTTTTTTTTTTTTTGTTGTTTCTTCTTTCCACTCGTTGATTATTGTAGTAGTAGTTGTTGTTGTTGCTGCCGCTACTGATGTCCTGCAGTCCGGGATCCTTATTCATTTTTCACAATTTTACATTTTCGTGGCTTCCACTTTCCCTCTCTTTCTCTTCCTCATCATTTTCTTTTGCCTCCTCCTTCGCATCGACCTCGTCGTCATCGTCATCTTCATCATCATTGTGTTGTTGCAATGGTTTTTTATTTTCGAAAATTACTCTCGATGGTCCAGCGTCGATGTCTAAGTCGATGTCGACGTTGACGTCGTCGTCTCTGTTGACGTCTCCATCGCCGTCTCCATCGTTGACCCACGCTCTGTAACGTGTCGCTGAAGACGAACAGAAGAACAAGAACAGAATTCGATGGGAATCATGCGAAATACGATGAAGAAAACCACTTCGCAATGGGAAATAAAAATCAAAAAAACAAAAGAAAACAAGAAAAAAACAGACGGGGAAATGTCGCGGAAAAACGTGTCGTTTGCAAGATTCACGCAAATTCTACGCATCGCGTAACGTGACGACCTTCGCATTGCAGACGGGTTTTCGAGATGCACGCCGAAAAAGTGCGTTTCGAAAATTGCCGCAATTTCAACAACAACAACAACAACTACTACGACGACAATAACAACTGCGAAAATAAAAACTTCGAAAAGAAAAACTTCGAAAATAACAACTACGAAAATAACAACAACAACATCATCACCATCAACAAGAACCACCAACAACAACAACAAAAACAACAACGTAATTTTCGCATTTCAGGTTTTTTAATTGAGTGAACGAGAAAGAAAGAAAGAAAGAAAGAATAAGTGAACGAGACAGAATTATTTTCATTCACCGCGACGACGACGACTCGAAGAGATTTCAGAATTTCTTTTGTTTATTGTTTTAATTGAAAAGTTCTGTTCCATCGATAAAGGAAAAAGTGCAATCCAAACAAAAAAATATATATATATATATAAAAATATTCTACAACAATAACAATAAAATTCTACAACAATAACAACAACAACAACAACAACAAATAAAAAACCCCAAATCCCAATACATAAAAGAATTATCAATTTTTTAATGATAATTTCGATAAAGAAAATACAAGAGAAAAAGAGAGTGTGAGCGAGAGAGAGAGAGAGGGAGAAACGAGTGACTTTTCGCGCTGTCAAAGTAAATATATACAGAGAATTATATATACATATATGTATATGTTTTTGTATGCGAGGTGAAGTCCTGCAAATTATACAACAACAATACGAAGCATATCACAACAACAACAACAACACAAAGATTTACATCACGCTGAAAAAAGTGAAAAAAACAAGAACATAATTTGGTTTTTCAGATAAATTGAAATTTTCAAAAAGTAAAAAAATAAAATAAAAAAGAATCACAGAAAAAAACGACAAAGAGAAAAAAAAAATCTCGTTTTACCGAAATTTTTCATTTATTTTGAAACAACAATAACAATAAAAAATTATATCATATAACAACAATAAAAACAACAACACTTAAACACTGTCATTCGTCGACTGGCGGAAAACGAAACAAAAAGAGAAAATATATATGAGGAGGAAAAAAAGGGTTAATAAAAAGCCAGCAACAAATTATATCGATTGTATTTACTTTGTGCAACGGCAACATCTACCATAATAATAACAATAACAAGAATACAAATTTGTAACAACAACAATAAGAACAATACAACCCCACATAAGTATAATAAAAAATCAACAAGAACAGAACAATAACAATCACAATAACAACAACAATAATAACAACAATAATAACAACAATAATAACAACAACAACAAAAACAAAAACCAACATCACCACCGCCAGCATCAACTGTAAACAAGGATCGAGAGGATTTTTCACGGCTCGCATTGAATGAAATTCATATAATGCTATGCTCATCAGCGCCTACGAAGCATGTACGTATACTGCCCAAAACCCAAAACCCGCAACAACAAAAACACCAACCACATCACACACATACACTACACTGATAAATTCACTCATTCACACACACACACACACACACACACTCAGATTCATTAAACTCCAACTCCAACCACCTTAACACCGAAATTCCGCCAGTCACACGGTATATAGAAATCTGCATCGACTATATACAGTTTCTCTCCATCTCTGTCTCTGTCGCCAACTCGCTTGACCCATGTAAAGCTGCATTTGTGAAGCTCAAAATTCCTCTAGGGGAAATTTAAATAAACCAATAACAATAATAACATAAAAATATTACCACCAAAAAACAGGAAGTAAATGGTTGGAAATTTTTGCGAAATATACGAATTATTTGAGTTCTTGTGCGGGGGATCTTGTGTGGGGAAATCCTTAAGAGAATATTTGTAGGTAATGATTTCTGGAGAGATTTCGCGATGTAGACGATGATGAAGTGAAGAGATCTCAGATCTATCAATCGGTTAACCTTCAGTTCGAAGCTTTTGTTTCACAGGTCGTTTGCCCTGCTTTTCCTTCGGAGTCGTTTTGTTTACCTTCATTTCAATATTTTCCGTTTTTACCTCATTCTCTGTTAATTTTACTCTCTCTCTCTTTCTTTCTCTCTTTCTCTCTATCTATCTCTTTCTCTCTATCTGTCTTGTCCTCTCTATCTGTCTATCTTGTTCTCTCTCTGTCTCGTTTTCTGTGACTTTCTCATTCTCGTTCGGTCTGTCTGAGGTAATAAGGTAAGAAGTTATCGTTCGCTTCGAAATGTCCTTCGACGATCGTCAAGATCAAAACAAAGATAAACCGGGAGAGAGGAGAGAGAAAGAGAGAGAGAGTGTGATGATGGGGAAGGACAGAAGAGACGTACAAAAGATTTACGACATTCAACGCATCGCCAAATATTTGCCACAACAACAACAACAACTCTCCAACCAACAATGACAATGAGCATATTTACATGAATTACAACAAGAAAAGAAACAAGAGAAAAAAAAAAACAATAAAAGAAACGATGATGAATAACAGCAACAACAATAATAATGAAAACAACAACAATCATGAACAACAACAATAATGAATAATAAAAATAACAACAACAATGACGACAACGAAAAAGCAATGCGTTACAACAACAACAATAACAACAAAAGGGAAGCTCCCCAAAATAAAGATCGCAGTCACAACAAGACAAAAACAAAAACCAACAACAACAACAAAAAAATTCCCTCATCGTCATCGTCTGCGAAATCTTGAAGAGACAACAACAACAATAACAAAAAACAGCAACAACGAAAACCTTCTACCGATCAAGGTGGAACATTGCACTTGCTATTGTTGTTGTTGTTGTTATTGGTGTTGGAGTTATTGTAATGCCTTATTATTGTTGTTGAAGTTATTGTAATGCCTTATTATTGTTGTTGCAGTTATTGTAATGGCTCATCGTTGTTATTGTAATTCTTTATTATCGTTGTAAAGCATTTTCAACAGTCAAATTCTCGCGAACGAAGTCTCGAACGACGATCGTCAGAGTTTTATTATGGCTTTTATGCAATTTTCCTCTCCCTCAGATGTGATCAATTATCGACTTTTTTTTTAAATTTTACATATAAATTTTTTGTTCCAACATTTTTCTACACCATTCAATTTCGATTTTGCTCCCTGGGACATTTCAGTTTTCTGTGATATTTCCTGTTTGAATTTTAATTGTTTAGATTTTTTTTTGATATTCAACTTTTTTATTATATTAAACTTTTTTATTATATTCAATTTTTTTTTTTATTGTGTATTTGAAATTTTATATAAATTAATAAATATCCTAGTTTCATGTTCTTGAGTAATATATATGGTATAGACTGGGTTTTTATTATTTCCCCGATGTGTGCGGTGAGTCAAAAGTTTTATCAGCCGCACGACGATCGCTCGAAATTGACCCAAATTACAACAAACAAACAAACAGTCAACCAATCAAGCAACGAGTCTTTGATAAAGAAAATTCACTTGCCGTCATCGTTGTTGTTGTTGTTTTTGTTGTTGTTGTTGTCGCGAAATGTTGTAAAACATTACACAAAAAATCATGAGAAATTTATTGTACTCCGAAGAATGCAAAAGCGAAATGAAAAAGCAATTTAAAAATAAACGAACTAAAAAGTCATCTAAAAAAATATTAATAAACGAAAAGAGGAGAAAAAAAAAAAACAAAACATTACAGAACAACCGGATATTTATTCTCTTATCGAAAATTTGCGTCGATGTTGTTTTGGATTCTGCTCTTTTGGTGAAATGAAACATGAACAGGAAAGAAAAAATGAAAAACAATTTTATAAATCCGCAATCATTTATTTGTTTTTTGTTTTTTTAATTATTATGGGCTAAAAATTATCAAAAATACTCATTGTTTTAGTTCACACCACGACAAAATGGCGCCGCGAACAACGGCTGCCATTTTCCAGGAACACTTTTTGTTTCCGTTCGCTCAAGGCGGAATTTGATTCGAATTCAATCGTAAACTAATTTGTCTCATGATTAACGAGCGTTTTCTACCGATCATCGACGATCCAATTTTCGCTTACGGAGTGATTCATTCTACGGAGAACTCCTGCTGAAGTTTCTCTTTATTTGTTTTCAATTTGAATTTACATTTTCACTTATATTTTCATATCATTGTAATTCATTATATCATTTCATTATATCATTCACTTATATAACATATAATTTATATTTATTGTCTTTTATCAATAACTTTTCTCAATATTTATCTCTTCAATAATTGTTTATATTCTCTAAATTTCTATTTTTATTTTGATGTTATATTTATTAAAATTAAATTTTTATTAAAATTACATCAACATATCTTTTGGTATACAAAAATATTTCCTTCAAGTTCGCGGATTTCCTTTGACCGAACCTTCGACCATCGACCGTTGCCAAACCCCGCGGGGTGGCAACCCTTGGTCCGACCTGAGTCCGATTCGACCCTTGGCAACACCATTTCGTTTCGAATGGAAATTCGATGTCGCCACAACCGCATCGAACCCGAGCTCAAACTCGGGCTGGAAATCATCGAATTCGAAGTCGAAATTGAAATCGAATTCGCATTCGCATTCGTAAACCAAATGTGTAAATAATATTTGAGACGTCAGGCCGACGACGTTGCTGTTATGTAAACCTGCATTTCTTCTTCTTCCTTTTCTACCTCGAGTTGTTTCAGTTGTTGCTGGTATTTGTCGTTGTATTGTTGTTTTTGTCATTGAAATGCAGCTTGTTTTCGACATTATTTGCTGTGTTTTTTTCTTTTGTTTTTGTTATGATATTAAAAATTGTAATTTGTTGTTGTTGTTGTTTTATTTCACCTTCACTAACGACAATTTTTTTTGCGAAATTTTTATTTGTTTATTCTGTTTTTTTTGTTATTTGTAATTTTTTGTATTTTTCTATTTTTGCATCTTTTTTTTTCTTCATTAGTTTTTTTTTTGTTTCTTCATTAGTTTTTTTTTTGTTTATTTTTAATATTTTTTGTTTGTTTATTTGTTGCATTTTTGTAATTTTTTTATTGTTTTTGACACCGAACGCAAACAACGAGCAGTCTTTGTAAATTTAACTGAAACAACAACAAATAAAATGTGTTTTTTCTTGATTCATATTTTTCCATTCCTCCCATTTCCACAACACTTGGCCGCCCCTCGGCCCCGCCCCCTCCTCCCACTTTTCCCCCTTGACACAATACAATAATCACCTGCATATATTTTCTTTCAATGTTGCCGATTCCTCGGTCCTCGATCGAAATAAAGCGCTCGATTAGAGCGAAATTTTCCACTCAAAGAGTGACGCTGGCTTGTTGTGGGAAAGGAAGAGGGAAAAGAAGAGAAAAGGGAGGTGGGGAAGAGAATTTCAAGTGTTCTAAAAAGTTCTAACTATTGGGGATTGGGGAATCGAGAAATCTTTAACTTAAGAAAGGTTTAAATTGAGAAATCTTTAACTTAAGAAAGGTTTAAATTGAGAAATCTTTAACTTAAGAAAGGTTTAACTTAACTTAACTTTAACCAACCGAAAATCGAAGTTTCGGAAGCAATTGAAACCGGATTCTTCCGTCGATCACCGATCTCTCACTTCCTTCGACATCGACGTCGGCCGTGTTCGCTTGAGAAGATTGAGGATCGATCGTGGATCCGGCGAATCGAGGTGGACCCGAGGGTCATCCGACCATGTTCCGACCATGCTTCTAGTGTTGTTGTTGTTGTTGCTGCTGCTGTCTAATTGAAACCCAATCTGATGTCCAATCGACGTCGCAGCAACATCTGTTCGAGCAAATTTTTTGCTCACTTTCCACTGGGCGCAACAAGAAGTCGTCAACAGGAACAGAAATAACAACAACTAAGAAAAAAATAACAACTAAACAACAATAACATCAACTGCTAAAAGCAGCAGCAACAATAAAGAAACAACAACAACATAATAGTAACAACAACAACTTAAATTGGCTATGAATAACAGACAGCAGCAACAACAACAATGAAAAATCCTTTAGGGTTTCCCCTCGAAAAGATTTGCAAACGGAAACATCTGTCTAGTGTTGTTGTTGTTGTTGTTGTTTTTGTTGTATTTGTTGCCACCGAAAGCTTCCTTTTCGCACAGCAACAACAAATAGCAAATAGTGGCAACAACAACAACAACGACAACAAATACAAACAACAAGAGCTAAAACAACAATAACAATAACAACAACAATAGCTAGCACAACAATAGCAACCACAACAACAATGACCACTATAACAACTATTACAATAACAACAACCACAACATCTTGTCGTCTTTTTCCGTTCTCTTCTTCTTCTCCTTCGTCTTCTTCTTCTTCTTCTTCATCGTTGTCGTCGTCTGTCGATCTTGACTTTTACATTGAAAATCGTGCAATTCACCTGCAACAGCAGCATCAACTATGGTAAAAGCAACAACAACAACAACAACACGATGGAGAATAATAAAAAATAACAAAAACAACTTAAAAATAATACTAGCAACAACATGATGAACAACACGAACAACATTAACATGAACAATAACAACAACAACAACATGAATAACAACAGCATGAGCAACAACAACATGTACAAAAAAATAATAACAACACATACAACAATAACAATACGACAACTGTTAAAACAGCAACAATAACAACAGCAACACGAGGAGGCTGCAACATCTGCAGCAGCAGAAGCAACGGCTGCCGGCGACAGGTTCAGTGTTGTGTGTGTGTGTGTGTTTGTTGGTTTGTCTCACTCGCAGCTGTAAAATGCAGCGTGTGCCAACAGTTACAACAATAACAACAATAGTAACAACAACAACAATAGTTACAACACCAACAACAACATGAGCATCAACATCTTTGGCTGCTGTTGCTGTTGATTCTCGTCGGCTCCATCTGCGAGTCTGGCTTTGGTTGTGAGCATTTAAGAGAGAACCTTTGATGTAAAGTGATGCGAGTGCGCTTAATAAATGTTTGCCTTCCCTTCGGAGTCTCAACAGGCGCGACGCCTTCGCCTCGCCTCGCCCACAACACCTTTTTCTCTCCTCCTCTCCAACCTCTCCCTTCTTCTCCTCCTCCGGAACTCCTTCGTCTTCCCCTCATCGGCTTCTCCAAACACTGAATCGTTTTCTTCATCCACTTCATCGTTCTCTTCTCCACTACTTCATCGTCTTCTCCAACATCCTCCATGGCCTGAGGTCTTCCTCTAGTCGATGTTGTCGTCGTCGTCTTTCTCTAACCTGCATCCTTCTCTAATCGTCCACCTTCTGTTCCGCAGCAGCTCTGATTGCCACCGGTTGTTGGCAACACTTTAATGGGGCGGCTGCACATAATTGCGATATTGCAGCAATTTGTTCGACAGCAACCGTCGTCGGCAGGCAGCAGACGTTAGAAGGCGGCGTCTGACATCAGGTTAACTCGGGTTAAGATTACGGCCGATGAGCTTAATTTGGAGTTTTAATTAATTCGTTTCTCGCGTTATTTCGATCTTGTTCCCTTGATGAAAGGCTTATAGTTACTTCTTTTTTAGACTCTCACTCTCTCTCTCTCTCTCTCACTCTTTGTCTATCTCTCTTTCACTCTCTCTCTCTCTCTCTCTCTCTCACTCACTCTTTGTCTGTCTCTCTTTCACTCATCTCTCCATCTCGATCATAAATATCTTGTTTAAAAATATCCGATCGGATTTGCGAGGAATCGATTTTCGAATACAAAGAAAACGATTCCCTAGTGTAAAAGAGAAATTCCACGAAGCTCGTTCTCACTTCCTCTCACTCTGTCTCTCTGTGTCTGTGTCGCTTTGAGAATTAGATAAATTATTTCTAGAATTCCCTTAAGAAATAAACGACTGATAAAGTTTTTTTTTAATTACATTAAATTAGCATCCCGAAATTCAAAGTAACGTGGATGATTGTTGATAGCAATTTCATTGTTATTGTTGTTAATATTGTTGTTCTTAACATTATTGTTGTTAATACTATTGTTATTAATTTTCTTGTTATTGTTGCCACTCGTCCAGTTCAGTTGGTGACGTCAATTCATCATCATCATCATCATTATCCACCACGAGCTGGTGGAGAAGACGCGAGGCGAAGAGCAACAGGTCGTCAAGTGTTGCTGCACAGCATAGTTGTTGTTGTTGCTACTCTTGTGGTTGTTGTTGTTGTTGTTTGACTGCTCCATTAAATGACTACCTCACTTAGTGAGGTGTTGACGTAGTTGTTGTTGTTGTTGTTGTTGTCACGATTGCCACCATCGCTTGTTCCTAATTATGATGTTGGCACAGTAGTGAAAAAGATGATGATGATGTTGACAACGACTATCAACAATATAGATATTGTTGTTGTTGTTATTGTTGTCGTTCTTGTTGCTGACAACTGAGACGCGATGTCTCACTATATCTATCTCCCTCCCTCCCTCTCTCCCCATCATCCCTTCATTGTTACACGCGGATAAATAATACACCGGATAATAGATGGATAAACTTCGAGTTAACAAAATGTGAGGTGGGCAATAAAAAGCAATACAACAATTACAACAATAACAATAACAAGGAGTAATGAAACGACACATCAAACGCACGATAAAAAAAAAGGGGGGGAGGGTAAAAACCGGAGGTGGGCAGGGTCCACCGGTGAGGGTGGACCGTACTGAAGCAAACCGCACCTTGATAATCACTTAAAAGGAAAATAATTTTCAAAATTGCATTCATATTTCACGTAAAAACAACAAGAGGAAAGAGGTAAAAATAAGAATGAACAACAACAACTACAACATCAATGACAACGACGACAACAACAACAACATCATCGATGACAACAACAACAACAACTACAAGCAGAGCACCATCAACTAGTTGCGAGAAAAGAGGAAACGCTGTCGGCCATTTTGTTTTTGATACCATATCGAGCTTCTTGGCGTTGGGCACCATTAAGGAATATCCTGTTGCCATCTTGTTGTTGTTGATTTTTGTTGCCATCTTGTTGTTGTTGTTTTTTGTTGCTATTCTCTTGTTGATTTTTGTTGCTATTTAAAGACACCTTCATCGCCAGCCAATGAAGCGAAGCGCTCAAGAGGTCGTAAACAACAACAACAGAACAACAACAACAAAAGCAATCGGAAGGAAGGACGTCGTCGTCGTGGAGACTATGGTGCGGTAGAAAGAGAAAGGGATAGAGAGAAGGAGGGAGAGAGGGAAAAATTGTAGTAGGATGAAGTAGATGTAGTGGAGAGGATTGGAGAAAATTTAGTAGTTTTAGCTACAGCTTTATTGCAGCCAGGGACTAAGAGAAGAAGAAAGGTTGAAAAGAGAAAGGAGGAAGGAAGAGGAGAAAGAGGAAGATAAATAGGTAAAGGAGAGTGTAAGACAGAGAGATAGAGGGAGAGAGAGAGAGAGAGAGAGAGAGCGAGAGCGGGCAACAGGTTAAGCAATAATTCTAATTGCAATTGGAATTGAATCATCGAGAGCTTTCGTTCGACGCGTTTTAATTATTCAAATGGCGAGTTCGCTCCCAAAGTGTATACTATAAAAGGGGAACAACAATAACAACAATAACAACAGCTACAATTACAACAATAACAATAGCAACAACAACCAATAGTTACAGCATACAGACAAACGATCAAACTGCGTGTCTTCGAGTTTTATTTTTTTTTGCCTTTAGTCAACAATAGTAGTATCTGTAACAATAACAACAAATACAATAATGACACCAACAACAATAGCAACAACAACAATACTAGGAACAATAACAACAATAGTTATGACAGATACAACAACATGAAGAAGAACAATAACTCACAACAGGATGATTTGCAACAATAGAAAAACCGCTATCACATCATTCAAGTGGCAATTAAAACGTGTGTGGGCGAGTGACCCCAGTAGCGCTATCTCTCTCCCTCTCTCTCTCTCTCTTTCTATCTCACTCCTGTGCTATCTCTCTCTCTCTCTCTTTCTCTCACTGCCTTCCTCTATACTATTTCATAAACTCCCTACTTCCGTTGATCATTTTTTCCACTCTCATTCTTCGACTCCTGGCGACAATTGAAGAATTCGCTGGATACATTCCAATTGAAGTCGACTTCCGGAGAGATTTTCCTTTCGCCAACCTTTTGCTAATTCTTGGAAATTATTCTCTAAGGTCTCTTCCGGCACGAGAAGAAGTCGGAGATTAAAGCAAAGATCAAGGCGAAACAATCGAAGATTCTTGGAAATGACTCGAGTTATCGAGAAATAATTTGCAAAGTGAAAACCGAACAAAAGTTCATGATTTAATTGGGTTTCATTATGAGTTGAATTTAATTTATGAAACATGAGCCGACCGACCAACCTCCACCCTCCCCCTCTCTCTCTCTCTCCTTCCCATAGCTATAGACAGTGACAACAATAATATGAAACGGTCAGAAGAACAAATTGTCACGCTTCGCGAAAATCAACAGAAACACTTATAATAATAACAAATGGCAAATGTGAAAAATAATAAATGAATAAAAAAACAAAAATGAAAAATAATAATAGGAAGAAAACACAGAAATTTGACATTTTTACAAAAAAAATGAAACAAAATAAGAACCGAAAGACAAAACATACGAAAGAAAAAACTGAAAAAATTATACCAAAAAGAATGCTAGAAAATAAAATAATACAAAAATGCGAGAAAATAAAGTAAAAAAATATGAAAAAAATGCAATATATAAAAAAAAACATGCGAACGGCAGCAGCTGCTGACGACGCGTTGCATTTTGACGCCATGATTGAATTTCATTTTCGAAACAAAATTTCGACTGATTTCCGCGTGCAACAACAATACAAGCACAAATAACAGCATTTAAAAAGACAACGATTATGACAGAGAAATTGACAGATTTTCATAAAGTTTTGTTGTTTGTCTTCCTTTCGAATTCGAATTACAAAAAAAAAAACAAAAAGTAAATATTTATGACATTGTACTTCTTAGTCATTCGTCATATCATGTAGAATTCTTTCTTTTGTCTTTTCGATATATGTGTAAATGTAAATGTGTAGTTGTTTTTGTTGTTGCATTTGCTAACGAATTGAGGAATTGAATTCTCCCTAAATGGAAGTTTGTCTCTCACTCTCTCTGTCTGTCTTTCTTTGTCCTCGTCGTCAGTTGTTTGATTTATTTATTTATTATTTTTGCTATTTTTTTTTTTTTGTATTTTTAGTCTCTTTGTCACTCGTCCGTCTCGTTTTCTTCCTCATTGTCACTGCTTCTTATTGATTTGAGTATATTATTTTTTATATTCTATTTAGTTTCTTCTATTATATAGTTTGGTTTCAATGCTTTTTTCTTTTTATTTTCTTTTCTATTGTTTTCCTTTTTATTCATTTCATTTAATTTTTTTTACATTTCATAATTTTTTTATTATTTTTTCTTTCCCATTTAAATTTTTTTCCTCTTATATTTTGCCTCTATATTCTGTCGTTTTTTTATTCTGTTGTTTTCTATTCAATCGTTTTTTATGCAATCGTTTTTTATTCATTCCATTTTTATTTATTCCATTCCATTCCATTTTTATTTATTCCATTTTTATTTATTTTTATTATTGGTTTTCATTTGTTTATGATTTGTTTTAAATGGATTTCATTGAAGACATCGTTTGTCTCTCTCTCTCTATCTTTGTCTCCATCTCTCACTATCTCTTTCTCGTTCTTCGTCGATCGGATCTCGTTGACTGGTTTTGATTCGCGCAACCTTCGAAAACTCAATTGAAAACTTGCAGTGGGATTATTTTCCATTTCGAATTCGATTACACTCGACAAATTGACATCTATTTTCGCCACCATTCACTATCCTTCAGTTGAACGGTCCGTCCGTCCATCTCTCCGTCCATCTCTCCGTCCTTCTTCGAACTTGCTTCCTTCCGTCATTTCTTTCACTCCGATTCTAGGCCAATGAATGATTTGTTGTCGTGATCAGTTGATATTTCGAGTGAATTCAAGGATTTCCAGCTAAACGCCTGTATTGACTTCTTTCGTCATATTTTTATTTTATTCTCCGTTCGAGCTGTATCTCAAAGCTCTCGATTCATCATAATGTATCTAGCAAACTCATAGATACACTCGTCTTCCCAGATACATAGTTTTTTTATTTAAAAGATTTCCGACAATTTTCGTCCATGAATTATTGTCAGAGCAAAAGCTGCGACAGCGGGTGAGTAAACAAGCAAGAGACGTGTCGTCGCGTCAGCACGACTATCTATCTAGATAGATTTACGTCGTGTGTACGGCGGATCTTTCGGATGCAAAACAATCACTCAGATATCGTCCTCGATGATAGAGACGAATAAAATACAGTGAGAAGAAGAAGAAGAATCCGATCCAATGGAACGGTTGTTGGTGGAGCAGCAGAGAGAATCAAGGGGCCAGGAGATATTTTTGTTGACTTGAGCGGACGCATCTATGAGATACATTTGTATCTTTTGGCTATTGGCTGTTTGCTCGCGGTCTGACTGAGAGAACATGTTGTAACTTCTATTGCGGTCGATGTGATGGTTGTTGTTGTTGTTGCTGATAAAGTGGTTGCTATATTTTTTGTTGCTCCTATTGCAATTGTTGTTGTTGTAGTAGTTGTTTTTATTGTTGTTGTTGTGGACATGCATTTGAAATGGCATCAAACGCAGTTGCAGCGTTTTCAAGGTTTTCCAGTTCATGGCGACGGTCGCGAGCGACGAACAATTGACGCTAACAGCAGCAACAACAACAGCAACAATAACAACAACTACGACAACGACATCGAATGAATGCACGTGAATAGTTTGGCTGCATTGTTGCTGCTTTTTTTGTTGGTTTCTTTCTCTTTTTTATTTATTTTATTGTTCATTGCTTTGTTTCGTTTTGATTGCAGTTGTTGCTATTGTTGTTGTTATTGTCGTTTTTTTTCGTTCATTGTTGTTGTTGTTGTTGATATTATTTCCCGTTTTATACGGTAGATGGCGCTCCTCGCTATGTTGATTGGTTTTCTTTTTTTTTTTTGCCAGCCGAACAAAGATTCGTGCGTCGTTTGTCGCGAATTCAGATTTTTCGATAATGTTTCAAAGCAAAGGCGTCAATCGTCGTTGGCTTTGTTCTTGTTGTTGTTGTTATGAATTTCCTATTATTTCATTAGTTTTGCTCTTGGAAATGAAAACCTGATTTGATTATTATTATTGCAATTGTTGTTGGGATTTAAACGGAAACGTCGTCGTCATCGTCGTCATTTGAGAATTAATCATAAATATTCTAAAATCTTAATGGAATCATGATTTTATTTGCATACCAATTGAAGTTATCAAAACTAATAATAATAATAAAAAGTAAAATATTAAAATAGATTTTTTAATGAATAAGAAAGACGTTTTAATAAGTCGGATGTTTTGAAATTTCTAGAATTTAGAAACCTGAATTAAATTGCACTCAACTGAAAATGTTATTCCAAGAATATTTAGATAATTTACGAATAATAGCAATAAAATGTAAATCTATGAACTTCCAACGAATCGAGAAATAAAATATTCAAAGAAGAATAATAAATTCAAAGATTAAAAATAATAAAGATTAAAAAAATGAATAATACAAAAATAATGAAGAATATAAAAATAATGAAGAATAAAAAGTAATAAAGAATACAAAGATAATAAAGAATAAAAAGAAAAATAATAAAGAATAAAAAAAATAATAAAAATGGCGAGAGTATAAAAGACAAATTAGTTGAAAATATAAAAATATATAAAATTAAAAAAATAAATTATATAAAAAATTTAAAATTCAAATATGAAATGATATAGAAAAATAAAAATAAAAATAAAAAATGATACCATGATAGTTTGTAATGAATCAAATGCAGTAATAAATTAAGAGGATATGAGAATAGAAGTAGAAGTAGCATTAAGGAAGGAGGAAATCGCGGAAAAGAAGCCGTCGGACGGGTTCGAGTGCGATTTGCATGAGACCTCGGGTGGGTTTTTCGACGACTTGACGTTGACGATTTGCATACGAGGGACGGCGTTGCCACCTCGCTGTGAAGCGATGCCATGTGATGCGTTGCGTCTGAGTGGTTGCTGTTTTATTTTTTGTTGCTATTGTTGTTGTTGTTGTTAGTTGTTGCAGCTGCTGCTGATAGCAACAGGTTGCACGCGATCGACCTTGAGTCGGGGGCAGCATCGGTGTTGCCAACCGCTCCAGCGTTACCAACTGCCGCTTCTCAGGCGACCCTTCTCTCTCTCCCTTCCTCTCTCTGTCTCTTTCTCTCACCACGCCCACTCGCCCATTTCGAGAACTTCTGGATTCCTCTCGACAAACGTTTCGAGTTCTTTGTGTGGGATTGAAATAATTGTTTGTTGTTGTTGTTGTTTTATATGTTGTTGTAGTTGTTATTGTGGTTTTTCTTCCTGTTTGTTTGGAGTAGAAAAAAAAAAGTAATATTTCTAATTAGTTCTTTGATTATGTTAATGATGTTGTATATTGTTATGTTTTAGCATAAATGCAACAATATCTGCAACAAAAATAACAACAATAACAGCAACAATAAAAAGAGCAGCAACAACAATAATAATAACAACAATAAAAAGAGCATCAACCAGTTGTAATTGCAATGAAATTAAATTGTAATTGTTGTTGTACTTTTTAACAACATTAACAACGAACAGCAAATTAAAGGAGAAGAAAAATAATGTAAAGCATGATTCTGTGCGTGTATGTGTGTGTGTGTATTTGAGGGAGAGAGAGAGAGAGAGTATGCGTTGAAATTGCAATAATTTATTCGATTTTATGTGTTTTTTTTTGTATTATACTTGTTGTTGCAGCTAATAGCATTGTATGTTTAATCATATTGTTGTTGTTGTTCTTGTTGTAGTTGTTGTTGTAAACAACTAATTTACACGCAGCGTTTCACGTTTATACACACACACACACACACACACACACACATAAAGATAGCACATTCAATATCCTCGCACACGCACTTAAGTCTCTGTAATTAGCACCGCACCACAAGTAAACTCAAACAGTCTCCATCTCTCTCTCTCTCTCTATCTTTCATCACTCAATTTCTCTTTCTTCCTCTCTCCCCCTATCACTATATCTCTCTCTCTCTCTCTCTTTCTCACTCTGACTCGCACGTGCGACGACTTCTTTTGGTCTTCGTCAGGCGGAAGTTTGAACATCCCATGGACGAGGAATCGAGTCGAGTCTTGACCCATGTCCATGGGAAGTCGAGGCGAGTTCATTTCAAAGTTCATTCCCCTAATTATCATTGAGTAGAATTCTTCATATTCTTCTCACCAATCCGTCTGTTTAAAGTCTAAACTCTTTAGATTAGAAGTTATTCAGTAGAAACCAATTGATCTTCAATAATAACAACATCTAGGGAATACAATTTTTGTTGACATTTAATAAAAATGTTCAATTTGTATTTTTGTAATTTTCCATAAACTATAATTTTTTGAATCGTCTAAAAACAATAACTTTTTGAATTTTCTAAAAACATTAATTTTTGTGAATAAATATAAAATCTGTTGGAAATGAGCAACATTAAAGTTTTAATATATTTCCTACTCCGAACAAGGAATCGTTTCTTGCTCTCTTCTCTTGTTTATTCGCAAATTAGAATATTCCTCGCTTTGAACTATTCACCCCTTTCCCAACACGAAAAAAAAAAAAATAAATAATAAATAGAAATTCGCTAAAACCATTGTCAAACTGAGGAAGCCAAAACAACAACAACAACAACAACGAAAGGTTGTCAGAGGGAGAAGGCAGAAGGGTGTGAGCGAGAGGATCGGAAGGTGTGAAAATTCGCACCTGCCGCAGGAACCGTTAATTTAATGCACAAAGTGCGTCTGTGTTTGTTCGGCTTTCTGTCTCTCGCTGTTGGTTTGTGTGAATCGCTAAAATGGCGGCGAAAAAATTGTGAGAAAAAAAACCACAGAAACCCAAATGATTAAAAAAATAAAAGTAATAGCAAAAACACTACAAAACTATGGAAATAAAAATAGAAATAGAATATAAAATAGGAAAAAACATACAAATAGAATAAAAAAATAATATATTGAAAAAAAAATTGTAAATAAATGAAAATAGGTAACAAAAACTAAAACTTGAAAAAACGAGAAAAAATCGAAAAAAATTTAAAATAATACAAATGGAATAGACATGAAAATAAAATGGTAATAAAACATAAGTGCAGAAAAAAGCGCGCCGAGTTGCAAACAATTTGCATTTGTGCGCAAATGTTGTTAATGAAATGCTGCAGCAACAACAAAATCACGTCTATAACAAAACCTCATGGCAACAACAATAACAATAACAGCAGCAACAAGTTCAAAGCTGAAACGAAACCAGTTCGTTTTATTTTTTCTCATATTTTTCAATTGAAATGTTTTCGAATGAAGCAAAAAAAAAGGAAATCTAAAGAAATAGGAAAATTATAAAGAAGAAAAAAACAATAATTAAATGGCAAATAGTGAGACAGAGTGAGGTATGAGAGACAGAGAGAGAGAAATAACTGAAAGAATTCGCCGTGCGAAACATGCTTCGAATTAGTTTGTAAGCTAAGGCAACAACAATAACAACAATAGCAATAAAAACTAGTACTATAAGAAAAACAACAACTATAATAAAAAATGCATTTGTTACAAAAGAAAAACCAAACAACAACAATCATCATATTCAACAACAATTCCAGCTACAACATTAACATTAACATTAACATAGACAGCAACAATAGCAACAAACAATAAGCAAAATCCAAACCGAATACCAATAACAACAACAACAACAACACCAACAACAAAGACACTAACATGCAACGAATAATGAACTCACATTTACATGCAAGTATTTGTGGCAATAAAATAACAACAATTACAATAAGAACTGTAATAACAACAACAACAAGAAAATAGTCAGCAACGATTTCCATCAACATTTGAAATTGTTGTTGAAGTACAACAACAACTATACTAATATTGAAAATCAAACGAAAGACATCGAATAATTGTGAATAATCGTCCGATTTTATATAAGTTTTCTTTTTTTTCTATATACATATTAATATTATGTATTTTTAGGAATTTTTTTTTGTTGTTGTTGCAATTAGAGTGCAGTGTAATTGTTGTTGTTGTTATGGAGTCATTTTTCATGTCGTTGTTATTGTTGTTGTTGTCATTGTTGTCATTACCTTTGCATAAATCTTTTCGTTGCCTTCGAGTTTTTCTCTCTTTCCCCTGCTTCGTTTCTTTAGCTCCACCATATTCTTCTTCTTCTCCTTTTCTTCTTCTTCTCCTTTTCTTCTTCTCCTCCTTTTCTTCTTCTCTTTTCCCCTTCTTCGTTTCATTATTTATCTCCTCTCTTTCTCAGTCTTACTCCCTGTTTCTCAATCCCTCTCGGCCATCATGCGAATGTGTAATTTTTTATTAAAACGGTTGTTAAATGCATTGTGCCAATAATAATTGCAACAAAAACCAGAGAACATGGAAAACATTTGCATTGAGAATTACGAAAATAACAAAAGTTAAGAGAAACAAAAACAACAAGAACAATAAATACAACAACAATAATAAGAACAACAACAACAACAATATTTACAATAACCACAATCAAAGCAATGATTGCAAATTTGCTCCATTTTATTCCATTCTATTCTTCTATTTTATTTTCCACAAATTTACAGTTGATTTTCTCACTCGCTCTTCGCTTCAGATCTCCCCTCACTCAACCTCTCTCTCTCCCTCTCTCTCTCTCTCTGTCTCACTCTCCTTCTCTGTGTCACTCTCCTTCTCTGTCTCACCCTCGCGTGTCCGCCTCTGACTTTGCCTTCGCGGTTTTGATTGGTTTCGGCGCAAATTTCAAGATCGAATGATTTTTTATGCACAAAAAAAAAAATGCAACTGGAAAAAACAAATTAATATGCAAAAGTAAAAACTAGTAAATTGCAATGAAGTGAAATAGAAAAAAAACTAAATAAGAAAAAAAAAATTGGAAAAAACCAATCACAACAAAAACAACATGGAAAATTAATAAAAACGAGGAAAACATTTCGAACCGAAAAAAATGGTTTCTATGAATAATGTTGCTGTTTGTCTTTCTTGTTGTTGTTGCAATTGCTTCATTGTTGTTGTAATTATTGTTATTGTTGCTTTTCAAGTTGTTTTTGTTGTTGTTATTTGTGAATTACTGTTGTTGGAACCAGTTTCTGGGATTAGTTAGAACCGCGTTCAAGGTGAATTCTAATTGTTTGCCTCAGTCGCAGTCGCAGTTGCAGTCGCTGCCGACGTCGTCGTCGCAGTTGCAGCCGAATGCATTTTTGCAGCGGCAATAAAAATAATCGCAACAACAACAACGTCGACAACATGAGACCACTTATGAACTTTCAGAAAAGTTTCATTCGCCGGTCCAGGCTCAAATCTTGAAGATCGAAACTTGAAGCTTTTCGCTTCTGCTCCTCTCATTTCTCTGTTTCACTCGATATGTTCTCTCTTTCTTTTTATGTTATCTGTTTCTCTTATTTGTTCCTTTTGCTTCCACGCACAAATTTAGAAGTGAAGCTGTTGTTTTTTTTTTTTTTTTGAAAAATCTCGAAAAAAAATTTAGTATCCCAATCGCAATCCCAAAATAACACATGGTTGGAATTTTAAGTATTAATAATTGAGTTTATTACGATCACATATCAATTTGAGCTTATTTTAAACACATGAGTTTTTGATGATCACTTTATAATTATGTTTATAGATATATTTCAAATTATTCAAATCAGTTTCTCGCTTCGAATTCGAGTTCATAGTTTTTTGTTTATATTTTCAACCACTTCATCGTGTTGGCCTTCAGGTTAGATTCCGATCACTTGGCTTCCTCGTCAGCCGCTCAGAACTTCAGAACTCAGTCGAACTCCAAAGGTCTGTCGGGCTCCACTTCCTGTATACCCTCACTGTCCTGACCCCTCGAGCTCGAACACCTCGACGATCGTCGGCTGTCGAATTCCAAAGGTTTCACTCGGCCACTCCCCTCGCTTCACCCTTGGGCGGATTGGGCGATCAAATTATAACATATCATTCGATCGATCGATCTGTAGACTGAGATTTCCGCGATAATCTCGTTTTCCCCCCATTATTTCATTTGCCATTATTGGTCATTATTTCATTTACCATTATTTTTTTCTCTTCATTTCATTTACCATTATTTTTCTTGTCTTTATTTCATTTGCGTGAACTTTATTCAATTTTCCTATATTTCATTTGCCTTTATTTTATTTCTCATTAGCTTTATCCCCATTTGTAATTAGGTGTTCTTGAATTTGTTTCTTTTTTTTTCTCGGCCTTCTTTCGATTTAATCGTCAATTTGTCATTTTATTGTTGTAATGGAGATCATTAGTATCGACTCGCTTGTTGTTGTTTTGTCAAAGTGATGATGATGTTGTTATAGTCTTTGTGATGATATTGTTGTTGTTGTCATAGTGATGTTGTTGTTGTTGTCATAATGATTACATTGTTGTTGTTGTTATTGTTGTCAGATTGATATTCTTATTTGTTATTATTATTATTATTATTTATTTTGCTCAGAGGTTGAGGTTGAGAGCCAGATTGAAACCAGTTTAGCGATCGCCATTTTACATGTCGATTAGCGGCAATTTTCGAATTTAATGAAATGTTCGAAATCCAGTTTCATTGAACAACAAAAACGCAAAACAACAATAACGAAACCACTACAATAGCGCAAAACAACAAAAACTACACCAACAACAACAACAACCCCCCCTTCCTTCTCTCGTCGTTGATGAAGTCGAAGCCAAAGCCAGGGGTGCGACACGACATGCAACGTTCTGATTGGCCACGCGACCGACGTATGCGGAATTGCCAACCATCTACGGTGTAGTGTTTTGTTGTTTTTGTTGTTGTTGTTCATGTTGTTGTTGTTGCTGCTACTGCTATTCCTGTTGTTGTTGTTGTTGTTGTTACTGCTGGTAATGCTATTTTTGCCTCTATGGTTGTTGTCATAGTTCTAGGTATTTATAATGATATTGTTTTTATTGTTGTTCTTCATCTTGTTGTTGTTGTTTTTCTTGTTGTTCTTCATCTTGTTGTTGTTGTTTTTATTGTTGTTCTTCATCTTGTTGTTGTTATTATTCTTGAGGTTGTTGTTTGTTGTTGTTTTTATTGTGATTTGTTGCTTTTTTGCCATTGCCTTTGCTGGCTCTTTCGCATTTGCATTTCCCACAACACTCAGTCTCGAATTCAAATTCGAAATCAATTGCTTTCGAATTCAAGGTTTTCCAGAGACTTCGTGTATATTTGTTTACAGTTGTTTTTTTGTTTTTATTCTCTTTTTATTGTTGCTTTTATTCGCCAAACATTAGAGGGAGTTAGGGGGGGGGGGGGGGGGGAAGTGGTGTGGAGGGATTTCGCCTTCGGTTTGGTTCGTCAGCGACGACGTCAACCATGACGCAGAAACTTTGGCATTCGTTGGCAAAATCGACTTTCGTCAGAAGCTCATTGTGAGCTTTTAAGCTCCTTTCTTCTTCTATTCAAATTGTTATTTTTTGTTTTTTTTTTTTTAATTTTTCTTTTACTTTTGTTATTCTTGTTGCTTTATTTTTGTTATTCTTTTTGATACTCTTTTTGCTATTAATTTTTTTTATACTCTTTGTCTTATATTCTTTTTGTTATTCCATTTGTTTTTCTATTTTCTCAATGTGGATATGTGTTAAATGAAAACATATAATAAAATCTATGTGTGAACACAAAAACCTTCAAAACCTTCTTCAAATTCAATGCAAAACCACAAGTACAAAAGTAATCACAACAAAGGCTTGAGACTTGAATTTTCACACTTCACGAAAGTGCCAAAAACTGCAACAACAACAAGAAAAACTGGAGTTACTTCAAAAAAATATAAATAACAAACAACTTCAAAAAACAAGAACAAACTTCCAACTTCCTGCTGCCCTTCTCCCCTTCACAGCCAAGCATCAGGCATCGTTCGCCAAACCACATGAGCCTCAATTGTTCTCTTCTCTCTCTCCCTTTCCTATCCACCCTCACCTCCTTTCCTGACCTTCTTCTCACCTCCCCTGCCATGAAGCATAAGTTGCCAACAAAAATACAAATAGAGTAAAAAATCTGCCACCGCTAAAAGTCAAGTTGAGTCGAAAATGACTCCACTAATTGGACAACAATAACAACGATAACGATGATGATGGCCAAAAAGAAAGAGAGGAACCGAAAAAAAAGAGAGGAACCAAAAAAAAAAAAAAAAGAGGATCCGAAAAACGAAAAATAAGAACCAAAACAACAACATCATTCATGACCAAGCGCCATCGGCCACCTTCATCGACATGCAAAACGACAGCAGAAATTGCAACAGTAGGAACCAGTGCAACGAAAGCAGAAACCAGAGTAACAACAACAACAACACCAACAATGACAACAACTCCGACTGAACTGAAGCCGGAAGAGTTGCCGTATCATGTGCATCTGCCACTCCCCCAGCTCCCACCGCCTTCGTCCACTGGCCACCAGCCAGCCTCTTCAAGTCAACTCGTTGCCGCCAAATAATGAAGTGAGAGGATAAACGCCGCAGATCGCCTTAATCCGTGTGGCACCACCAGGCCACGCCCCCCACCCATCCCCGGACGACTCGAACAAGTCCGCAATCCCCAACTCTCTCTCTCTCTCTCTCTCTCTCTCTCCATTTAAGGGTCCCTTTTACCATACCTCGTTTCCGATCATCGCCCCGGGGCAACCGCAACCGATGGCCGAGGAGGCGAAAAGGAGCAGTGAGAGGGAGTAGGAGTGAGAGAGAGAGTAAAGGGGAGAAGAAGTGAGAGAGAGTGAAGGGGAGAAGGAGTGAGAGAGAGATGGGCAGGAAATTGCCGAAAATTTAAAATTCCGCACGCTGGGATCTCGTGTCGAAAGGAGGCTTCTCTCGAGAGGCGGAGAAGAGTCGACACAATGACGATGATGATGATGATGATGACAGGCCCTTGAAAACAGTTGCCGCGATTCGAGACTCACCCAAGTGCCTCATCCTTCTCCTCTCGACAATAACAATAACAAGAACAACAACAACAACGTCAACAAAAAACGACCCCCACTCAGGACACGAGTTGTTCGCCACATGCGATGCGTGCGACGTCTGCTGCATCCTCGGCTTCGACCGACTTCCGGCCAACCAACGAACCAAACTCCGACTCTGAGTCTCGCGAGTCTCTCAAACCCCTTCGCCTCCGGTGGCCACTGGGGCAGGAGGCATTCAACTGTTGCTCCTCGTTGGGATTCACTTCATCTTCTCCACCTCCACCTCCTTCTCCTCCTCTCCTCCTCCTCCACCTCCTCTCCCTTCATCCGCCGTCCACTTCGTTGTCCTGGCGCCTGTTGCAAGGATCGTTTGTGCAGCGATGGACGTGTGCTTGTTGTTGATGTCTGCCGAAAGCAACTACAATTGCAACAATAACAACAAAAACGACGACGACGACTAGCTCCATTGGGGCTACAATTTGCATGCGCCAAAATATGCATGCACGCCTCCCTCCCCTCTCTCTCGCTCTCTCTCTCTCGCATTTTCGTTTCCCACTCTTTTTTTTGGTTTGCATTCCGAGGCGCTTCCCGAGGATTCGAACAAGAACTCGTTCTCGCGATGGTGGCGGAAAATTGTTGCATGAAAAACTGCACTTGTTGGCAACACTTTCCGGCCTTTTTTCGGCCATTCCCATGCTCTTTATTGTTGTTGTTGCGCTCGCGCTCTGATTGATTGCCGCGAGGGCCGACCGTGACCTGGAGGACGAAATCGGATCCCGATTTGGTGTGGGGATTTTTTCCTCGCCTCTTCGAGTCTTGGCTTTTGGCTTCGAGGGCGTCGGGAGGGAGGAGGAGGAGCACGTATTTCATCAGGCCAATCGGTGGAGATTTAACGAGGCTTTTATCGTGTTGCAAGAAGGAAGGATGGAAGGAAGGTGAAGGGAAGAAAGGGAGAAGTAATGGTGAAGGAAGGTGGAGGGAAGAAAGGGAGAAGTAATGGTGAAGGAAGGGAGGAAAAGTGGAGACAGAAGATCTGATCATCCGCCCGTAAGAGTCCTCGAGGGATTTTGAAGGATTTCAGAATTTAAAGTTCTTCATGAACTTGTTTGGACTTTTTTTTTCATTCCTTCGGAAGAAAGTTCAAAAGTTCGAATGGAGAAATCGCCAAAGAAGCGAGATGGAAAGCCTCTCCATGTTTCTCTCCCTAATTTTGCTCACTTCTTCATCTTCTTCTTCTTAGTTTTTCTATGTTGATCTCTATTCTCGCATTTTATCCTTCATATCATTCTGTATTATCTCTTTCAAATATATCTTATCTTTCATATATCTTTTCTTTTATATGCATTCTCTATTTTCCCTTTCCTCTCAGCTCTTTTTCGCTCACGTTCTTGTCTCGCAAAACTCTCTCAATGTCTCTTAGTTTCTCTCTCTATCTCTCTATTATTCTCTCTATCTCTCTATCGTTTTCCCTCTCTCTCTATATCATTCTCGCTCTCTCGATGAGATTGTGCGGAAATTAGGATGCAATAATTCACACACACACACACATTTCTAACTCTATGCAAAACACATTTCAAACAATTCAACTCTTTCTGTTGTTGTTCTTGTTGTCTGTGGGCCGTTATCATTATGGCTGTTGTTGTTGTTGTTCTAGTGGTTGTTGTCGTCTCACACTTGTTGTTCTAATGGTTGTTGTTGTTGTATGGTATTGTTGTTTATTTGGTTGTTGTTGCATCTGCAAATACAACTAGTCGTAGCCAAGAGACGACGTCCCGCGTTCAACCCATTCATTTGTTGGCTCCCCCCTATTATACATCCTCCATCTCCCTCTCTCCCTCTCTTCCTCATCCTCTTTCACTCTCTTCCTGACAGAGACGCTGCTGCCACTTGTTGCTGTCGGCTGCAACTTCAGCTGTTGCTGTTGGCCATGATTTTTGTTGCTACCATCATCGGGATTTCGGCTGCAACTCCTGCATCGTTGTCGTTGTTCTTGGTTTTATTATTCTCGTTGTTGTTCTCGTTGTTGTTATTTTCGTTGTTATTCTCATTGTTGTTGGCACTGGTGCTGCTGCTTCTGCTAAAACTCTCACTTTGGTTTCCAACTAAAACGATTTTCTATTTGTTGATTTTGTTCATTCATTTATTCGTAACTCTTCCTCTATCTCACTATCTTGCTCTCTCTTTATCTATTTATCTCCCCTTTTCTCTCTCTCTCTCTCTCTTTCTCTCTCTCTGTCTCTGATGCTACTCCCATCCCTTTCACTAATGCTGTCCCTGGCTTCCTTGTTGTTGGCCTGTCTATTCGAGGTTTAGACAAAATTCCATACATTTTATGAATGAATTGAAGGCTTGTGGCAGCTGATTGTTGTTGTTGTTGTTCTGATTCTCATTGTTGTTGTAATTGTCGTTGTTGTGACAATCGTTGTTGTAATTGTTGTTGTTGTTGTTGTTGCAGCATTAGATGCATCTGCACTCAGGGAGGCTGACAACAGGTTTTTTTTTTGCTTTTGTTGTTCCAAATGCGTTTGTTTTTGGCTTCTTTTTTTGTTGTTATTACATGTTGTTGTTGTTGGAATAACAATGTTTAGTAAATTGAATTTGAGAACCGGATGAAGGAACAATTGAATGAATGAATGAATGAATGAATGGAAGAATGATGGGATATGAATGAATGAATGTGTAGACGTCGATTTTGTGCTGGAGTTTGGTTTTGTTGACTCTGATGCATGCTTTTAGGAGTTTCCGCCTGTTGCATCTGTTAACTGTGGAGTACGAGAGAGAGAGGGGGGGAGGGGGGTGGGGAGATAGCAAGTGTATGTGTGTGTTTGCATGTGTGTAAGAGAGAAGGATCTAAATCTAGCCATTTACCGGTAGTAACAATAACAACAACAACAACGATGACAATATTAGATCGAATACCAATAAATGGTGCAACAACATTTGAATTAAAAACGATTAGACCAACAACAACAACTAAAATAGACCAACAACAGCAACCAAAATATGCCACTCACAACAAAATGAGAGAACAAAAACAATAACAGCAGAACAAAAAGCTTGCAAATCGTTCTCTTTCTGTCCCACTATCTCTCTCACTCATGCTCTCTCACTCGTACACGTGAAATCGATTGATTTCCCCACCATGATTCTTCAAATACGTTTCATTCGTCTGTTGATTCGTCGACGATAGGAGGATTTTAAGAATCTTGAAGACGAAGTTCGTTTCCTTCCTTCCTTCTACCACGACCTCGTTGTTCGTGTCCTGCAGGACGATTCGAAACCCTTCGGTGGGATCCCTCGATGCGTTTGAGTTTTCCCACCGATGGAACGAGGCGGTCGGGGACGAGACCCCAGCGAGACAATCGATCGTAATTCCATCGTCCCCTCGTTGTGGTTTGGCGTCGGAGAGAGAGAGAAAGAGAAGTTGGGGGGTGGAAACCTCCGTTCAATGTTCGGCTTTGGACTTTATGTTAATGTGCGTTCGTCGGTGTCGTTTTTTGTGTGTGGAAATTCCTCAATGTGATTGTTCTTCCTCTTGTTGTTGTTGTCATTTTTGTATTTTTTTGTTTTTTTTTTTGTTCTTGTTGTTCTTGTTGTTGTCATTGAGTCGAATTGTTTTTGTCATATTTAAATGGTATATAAATATCTGAGCACATACATATGTACATACATACATGATGAAAACATATATTCTACATACATATACATGAACAAATTCACTCACTCACATTCGTTGCGGTTGCATTTTTGTCGATTCTCGGATGGCTGTCACTGGGAGTTTGTGTGTGCGTCAGTGTGAGTGTCTCCCTTCGTGTGTGTATGTGTGTGTGTGTTCCACCAGTAAATGCCATGTCAGCAGGACGAAGGATGAAGGACGAAAGATGGTCGTGGGTGGAGTGAGGGGGGCGTGGACGAGGGGCGGACAACGACACACGAGCACATATGTACTGACTCACTCACACGCACACACACACACACATACACACTCACACCGACAAACACACATACACACACAATCGCTCATATATTCACGATTGTCCCATGGACAGATATTGGAAGTTTTTGATCGAAACGAAATGTTTTACGTATTTAAACAATCCGCGCTCCCCCCCCTTTCGCCTGTTTCTTTTTTTTGTCGACCATTAACTGCAAGAACAACAACAATAGCAACCACGTCGATATGTGGATGTGCGTGTATTCGACGTATTAATCGATAATCGATTGAACATTCTGTATTTCCTCTCTCACTCACTCTCTCTCTCTCTCTTTAACTCTTCTTCCCCTACCATTGTCCGTATTTTTTTAATGCACGTTTTTCGCTTTTTAATTTCCCCATTTCGTATGGAGGAACGGAAGCGGGAAACGTGCGTATTTCACGAGTCGTTTGTGTTATCGATAAACTCTTATCGAGTGCAGTGCCCTCCAGGCGTCACCTCGTGAAAGTTTTCTTTCGTCCTCGAATTGTTCACAAATTTAGGTTCGAGTAATAAAATAACTTTTCAGTACTAAAACGATAACTAACTTAAATTTTCTATTCCGATATTTTTTTTATGCAATACTTCAACACCGATAACTATCGATAATGTTCTCGAATTTTTCTTTTCCATCATTTTTATTTAATCAAATAATTCAACATCGATAACTATCGATATATATTCTTATCGATTTTGCTTTTTCGATACATATTTTTTTAGTTAAATATTTCAATTTCGAATATTGAAATTGCTACAACAAAAATTTGTACAATCGTTGTTCAGATCGTCGTCATCAACCTCTCAAATTTTCTAAAATTTGATTTAAATTTGATCTTGTGCCCACTGTGCACAGTGCGCCTTGCAGCGCTTTCTTCTGCCATTAAATTTCACATGTAATTAGTGCGGCACGACTTTTTGATTTTATTAAAAAAAACCATGCGGCCACACCCCTCAGCCCTCTCAGACCCCCACCATCGACCACCGTCGAAGGAGCGGCCAAAGGTCGATGGAGAAAAGTGAGGAGTGGTGGGAAATTGCAGAACAGCACATTGCAAATTAAAGGCTTCGCAATCTCTAATGCGAAGAAAAATAATTCTACGCATGGTGCAAAATTAATAGAACGCACCCGAACAAACACACACACACTCACTTGCCCTTACTCACTCACACTTACTCGACCACGATAAACACACGCACACGCACTCGCACACACACATACATACATATGTACGTACGTATAGACTTGACGACTTCACGAACACACATGTGAAGACGAAGAAGGTGAAGCTGAAGGTGTTTCGCATGCGAGCGGAAGCGTCGCGGAAGCCATTTCGACTGCGACGAGCTAGTTTCGCGCCCCAGCGAACTCCAACCGCTCCCCCCACCTCCTCCTCCACCACCCCTTTGCATCCGACGCCCCTGCGACGTGTGCGTGCGGCCATATTTGGATAAAAATGGCGCCACATGGCCACGAGTTCGCCGAGTGTTTGTCTGTGTCTGAGTGGGAGGGGGAGGGGGATTTCTGTAGGCCTGTCTCTGTATATATATGTGTGTGTGTGTGTGTGTGTTGTACCTGCTCAACTTGACAGAAACATTAAAAAGGTTTGTTAAACAAGACCTCAGAACCCACTCCACCAGCCGACGCTGCCTCCTCCATCCACCATCCACCATTCCATCGACGAAGGTGAACGGCCGGAGACGGTGAAAAACTCGACGAACGCTCGAACTCAAAACTCAAACTTCAGACATTTTCGTACACAACAAAAAAAACTCCAACTCACACACACACATACATAGCCACATGCATCCATCTGCACGAAATGCCACGCAATGCAACGCATGTTGAATGGGGGTTGATTTCACACAAAAACACACACACACACACAAACACCGACACATTTACATACACTCACACACACACACAGAAACAAAACCAACGCACTGCACCCTAGTTTCAGCGAAAATTTCGCATTCATAGTTTGATTATTCGACGGGTTCGAGGAGGGGTCGAGGGAAGAACGATCGTTGAATGGGTGGAGGGAGATCGGCATGTGGACGGGGGGCGTGGACGGCGGGGGGACGAAGTCCGGATGGAAAAAGCTGCGAACAAGCGGCGGAAGAAGTTCAGGATTGAGGAGGAAGGCGAGTCATCATCCATCGAGCGATGGGCGCGGGTGTAGCGAGGTGGTTTTAAGTAGGTTAGGCATTTAGGATTTTTGCAGCTTTCTGCGTGTGTCATTTCTGAGAATAAGCTGAACAACAACAAAAACTTGCTTCCAGGAACACCAGAGGGAACGAAGGAACTTCCTTCCTGGTCATAGAAATTCATTCGTTATCTCCGCAAAATTCACTTGTTGGCTCCAATTCCACGGGGATACCTCAGCCCCCAGCCCCTCTCTCTCTTCCTTCGCTCAACTCTGTCTTCCTTCTCTCAACTCTATCTTCCTTCTCTCAACTCTGTCTTCCTTCTCTCTCCTCTCTCCCACGAGCTCAACAAAGCTCTCTCATTAACCTCGCTTCCTCTCTCATTTCTCGCAAACACGTCCTTCGGCCAATCCTTTCCTCTGATTTTTTCAAGTTTGTCGCGCACCCCTTTTGCTCCACCATCATCTACCCGCTGCCCCCCCCCCCCCATCGTCGACCGCCCTTTGAAGTCTAATAATGCGTTCGATACATATGTGGAATTCGCACTTCGCCACGATGTCATCGAGTAAATAACAGGTTATTAGGTTCTGTAGGAATTTGCCCCGTACCGCGTGTGCGAGTAGGATTTCTTTCGTCGCTCTTTTCGCAAATGAATATTGCATTCGACGTGATTTCATATCACGCTGCAGTAATACATGTTATTGCTGGTGCATTTGTTGTTGTCGTCGGAAAAACACTTGCCCCGATGAAAGATGTCGATGTCCACCGAGCCTAGCATTAGGTTCGAGTGCGACGAATCCATCGAATGATGGTCATTGGGAAGTTAATACTCATTTGGTGTGATCGTGGTGTACTCTATATTTTTGTCGCGAACGAACCTCTTTAACCAGCGACCTTCCATCGTCGAGCATTGGCCATCAATTGGGCCCACAGTGGCTTACAAAAATATTCGGAATTTAATATTAAATATTAATACCTAATGTGATAGTTTTCTATGTTAATGTTTTTCTATGGAGTTTATATACTAAATAGTAAAAGACATCTTAGCTCTTTTTATATGACTAGCTAATAGAATTTATCAACGATACCAAGAATTTTTCACTGATTTTCTCTCTCTCTCTCTCTTTCTCTGTCTATTGCAGGCCTAGAGCGGGTCGCTGAGGAGTTGATGGGGCGCAGGAAATGGAAACATTACCAAGAAGCATTGACGCGAACCCATTTGAGTACCGAGCAATTGACGGCCGCCATCGATCAAGCGAGCGAACGAGATTCGAAGCTGGAGACCGACATCAAAGTGGATACACAACAACAACCACAAGAGAAACAACAACAACAACAACAAGAACAAGAACTGCTTCCACTGGAAGAAGCAGGAGCGAAAATTACGCAGCCACCTTACGAAGAAAACCACCGCCCAGTGGAGGGAGGCGACGACGACCGCAGCCGAGGGTCGCAGAGCAGACATCACAGCTCACCTCAACCTCGACCACAGGAGGCTCAGGACGACGACGTTGGCGTCGCCGCCGCCGTGGTGAGGATCAAAACGGAAGCGGAAGCCGACGTTGCCATCGACGGGGCGCTGATCGCGAAGGCGGAGCGCGAGGTGGAGAAAGGAGGTGAGTTGGAGAGAGAGAGAGAGAGAGAGAGGAAGATTGAGAAAGACCGCAAATAATATTAATTTTCGATTGTTTTTCTATATCACCTTTCAGATAAAGACAGTACATCACATAATCACAACAACAACAACAATAATAATAATAACAATAACAACAACAACAATATTAATAACAACAACAACAGGACAAATATTATCACCAATCAAAACAACAATTCAATTGCATTTGAAAGTAACAATAATAACAACAGTAACAACAACAACAGTAACTACAACAACTGCACGAGCCTCAGCCCGGCCGCAGTAGCGCCGACAACTGCAACGCCCACCCCGACCACGCCCCCGCCGCCGGAGCCCGTCGACTGGACGCCGAATGAGAAGTGTCATTTCTGCATCGACGGGAAACTGCTCACGGTGAACGCCAAGGGGGAACTGGTGGCCGAGTCGGGCCCGGCCGACCAGGCGGACCTCGCCCACGTCCACGCCCACGCCCACACTAACGCCCACATCAACGCGCACGCCTTTGGCCACGGCCACGGCCATCGGGTGAGCTTCTTGTTTCTCTCTCTCTTCCTTTTGGGACCCAATTAATTCGAATTAATTCTCTCTCTCCACCGAAACAGCAACTGATCGACACGGAGAGCGACTCGAACGACAGCTTCTCTGTCGCCAGGACGCCGTCGGTGACGTCGAACGCCGCCAACATCGCAGGCGCTGGAACCGCCGCAGCCGCCGCCGCGGTCGTCGCGAACACACAGCGAGCCAATGTGAACCACCTGCTGGGAGATCTGCCCGCGAACATGACCTCGATGGACTCGATGGCAGCGCACTTCGCTGCAATGCAGACCATTGCGGGACCCCTGTACCCAAGTGAGTGTCGTGCCACACCCCCATAAACGCCCACAACCCATTCCCAACTCAATCCATTCTCAACACAATATCACTCTCTTTCTCCCCACTCTAGGCCTCAATTGGATCTTGGCTCAGCAACAGCATCAGCAGCAGCAACCGCAGCATCAGCAACAACAGCAGCAACACGCGAACTCGGCCACACCAACTACCTCAGAGACCTCGGCCGCCGCGGTCAGTCCCTCACTCAAGGACTCGCCCAGTCCCAGTGATGCCACCGGTGAACAACCCCTAGATCTAAGTTCCAAGCCGTCGCCGAACTCCTCGATCAGCGGCGACCACAAGAGCTCGTCGACCAGGTGAGTTTCGTCGACCTTCGCATCGTCTCATTCCCAACGCGCCCCATCTTCAAATCTATTATTTTTTTTTTTGTTTTCGTTTTGGCCCGCTTCCAGAATCTTTCGTCTTGGCTTCCTCATTCCGCGTGTGTTTTTTTAGCTATGATTTTTGCAATCATTTATTTTTGCTTATGCCGTCGGCCTTCGCACGATGTCGTTGTCGTCAACGTCGACAGCGTACATTTTTTTTTATTCGCCTCCGGACGAATTTTTATCGACCGTCGGACGAATTCCACATTTTCTTTTGTTTGTGACTTTCATTCAGCGAGCCTTGAATGCGAATGATTTAAATTCGCGATTGGCCTCGCGTAAGAGGAGGAGGATGAAGTGATGTGAAGTCCGTAATTGCGCAGATGAGACAATGAAATCGAACCGCGGGTGGGGCGGAGGAGGAGGCTCCGAGGCAGACAGGCGTATGACGAAATTGAGCGAAGTATTAAAAAAATATCCCGCAATGGATATGAACACAATTCTCGGTGGTGGATACAGAAAATTCATGTATTTTCGGGAATTCCGGTGATTTATCAATGGGATTTTATGTGAAACCAGAATTCTCTCAGTTCCATTGAGATCTCTGCTCAGCCGATATTGAGAACCCAGATCTCGCCGTTGGCTATGGAATCTAAATTCACTTCAACATTCTGGAATATCATGGTTTTATGACTGGACTTTTCAGAAGAAAACTAAACGGATTTTCCATCCATTAGTCCGGCACTAATTATTTTCAGATTGAGCCAGGGATGGAACACTTGATGAGATGTAGAAACGAGATCCCAAAGTGTTTCGGGTGTGATTTTCATCATTTTTGTCTGCTCTTTTTATAGGAGTCGATGTAGTGTGTTGAATTCTCCTTTTGTTGCAGTTGCTCGCATAATGTTTGTTGTGTTGTTGAATTTCTGGTGTTGCTTTTGTTTTGTTGTTGCTTTTGTTTGTTGTTGTTCTTCTTGTTTTGTTGTCTCCAGCCCATTCCGCAGCCAGCACG
The DNA here is from genome assembly GCA_017309665.1 of Coelopa frigida. Lineage (NCBI taxonomy): Eukaryota > Metazoa > Arthropoda > Insecta > Diptera > Coelopidae > Coelopa > Coelopa frigida. The sequence continues at coordinate 11,825,901 of CM029561.1, read as the reverse complement.
CCGAGTGTTGCATTTCAATTTGTATAAATGTTCGGCGCCCACTTTTAATCCCGCATTTCAGCGGATGTTTGTTTACGATGCAAACACTTCCGCTCCCTTCCACGATCCCCCACCCCAATTCACCCCAACCCTCGAGAGTCTCCCAACGAGCATCTGTCTGCCTCTCGTCTGTCTTTCTGTCTGTCTGCCTCTCGTCTGTCTGTCTGTGTATTGTGGCTGCTCCTTTCGCTCCCCTCTTTCTCCTTTTTTCGGCAGTATTTTATTGCAGCTTCATTTTGCGCCTCTTCGCGCATCGTTTTCCTCTTCTCTTCCTCATCCCCCCGCACTCCTTGATTCACCACCTCCCCGCACTCCTTGATTCTCCACCTCTCCCCCCACTTGCATTTGTTTTTGTCTCTTTGCAAATTCACACCTTGATCCTTGTTATCTCTCGTCCTGACTGACTCAGTGTGTCTGTGAGTGAGGGATCGTGAGTGAGGCTGGGTTAGAGCCAGTGAATGTGAGTGTGAGGCAATGGATGTGTGTGTGTGTGTCATTCATTTCATTTTATATCATTTCCTTTTATATCACTTCCAATTTATATTTTTTGGAGATTTAAAAGTACAATTTTTCTTTTCCACTACTTCCTTCGACGATTCTCTTCGTGGCTTTCTTCTCTTTGGACAATTCATAAAACAGAAATATTTTCTCCATCTTTTCTCTCTCACTCTCTCTCCCTCTTCGGCCGCTTTGATCTTCTCCCTTTTCTACGTTTCCGCCGGTGTTTTGCTAGAGTTTCCATCGACTTCCATCCAAAGCGAGTGACTCCGCCCACTTCCATTGCCACTCCCACTGCTGCGTACCTTTCTGTTGCTCTAAGTGCTCTGTGTGTATTTTTTCACTAATTTCCGAGCGAATTATTCATTTCCATGTTCCTCAAATTTCTGTTGTTGTTGTTTCAGTTGTTATTTCTGTTGTTGTTTCTGTTGTTGTTTTTCTTTTTGTTACCTCCTTCGAATATGCGCCTAACAACCGACCTCAACCCCCTTTTTTCCCAACCTCATCCCAGCCAGATGCTCCTTCTCCTCGACACCGCCGGCTGCTGCCACCAATTAAAAATCTATGCGTCCCCTATTTATCTACATCTCACTTGGGCCCCAGCGACATCGTCATCGTCGTCGTCCTCTGACCCCTTCACCCCCTTCCCCCGTCGACCGCTTCTTCGACGCCCTCCGCCCCCATTGCACTCAAATTACACGAGGACACAATCGGAAAAAAACCCTTCACAAAAAACCCGACGTTGCAATTTTCGGTTCTTGAGGGCGGTGGGCAGTGGTCGGGGGGGGTCCCAAAGTGCAGTCACCCACCTCCCGCCCCCCTCATGTGGCCCGGGGAGGCGGGAGGCGGCTGTGGAGTGTCGCACTTTTTCACTGCGCACCAGACAGAAATGAGTGCATCATATCGATCGCTTTTTTCGCCCTGCACTTTTTATCATCCGTCCGTTTCGTCTCCCCACCCCCCCTCTCTCTACCTCTCTCTACCTCTGACTTTTTCCGGCTTGCATTTTTCACGCGTGGCATTCGGAGGGAAAGAGATAGAAAGTGAGAGAGAGAGAGACCGAGAGCGAGAGAGCGAGCGAGAGTGATAAAATGAATGAGCGAGTGGATATTTTTTTCATGCCAGCGAGAGAGTTCACGGTATGAGTGGGAAGCGAGCGAAATATTCGAGGGAGCGCTTGGAAAAATTGCCCGAAATGAGTGAGATAGAAAAACGAAAAATGAGAAATGTAAAACGGAAACGAAAATATCAATAAAAACAACAAAAATAAAACCTACGTAAACGAGTGGGCAAAAAGTATTTAAAAAATTGCATTTCTTCCCAAAAACAATACGCCATACAAACACACACACATTAACAATAACAAGAACAGCATGTAATATACAACAACAACAACAAGAAAAAAACATGTAATATACAATAACAAGAACAACAACAATGACAACAAGAACAATGACAACAAGAACATCGACAACAACAGCAACAGCAACAACGACGACTGCATTAAATATGCCCTCGCACACACATTAACAAAGACACACAGAGAGAGAGCGTCGGGACATTCATACGAACACAGACACAGTTACACGTACACACACTGTCACAGACACACTAACTGACGCAGAGGCAGAGACAAACAAACACACACACACACACACACAAACACACACGCTGACACACATACAGTCACCCGCAGAGAGACACGCAGGTTCATGAATTTTTTCAACAACGAAATTGCATTCATTTCGGTTCTCGCACGGGGTTCGACCGTCGCGACGGCTGGGGGGTGGACGAGGGCCGGTGGGGTCGGAAGGGTAGCGGGGTGGAGAGGGCAGAGGAGGATCACGAAATAAAAATCATAAAAGCAACAACAATAAGACACAGTCATTTGGTGGATACCGTGCGAAGGACTGAATTTCGATGACACAATAACAACAAGAGCACTTGGGTCCCTCTAAGTATTCAATAAAAAAGTTACGTCTACAAAGAACCTTCTTTCTATATCTCTCTCCCTCTGAACCCCCATCCCTATCTCTCTCTCTCTCTCTCTCTCTTTCTATTTCTCTATAGGATTCAATTTCTGTTTCCTCCATCCGCTATTGATTAATTTTTGTGATCTGTACAGAAGTTCATCTAGTTTCCGCTCATTATGAGTGAACTTTTATTTATTTGCTCTCACTTCCTTTGTTGTCCTCTGCTCCTCTTCTTCATACCATTCGTTTCGATTTCTTTTCATAACATTTTTTCTATTTTATTTTCTTATTTTTCTTTCTATTTTTTTTTTTTTTTTTTTTTGAAATAATCGTATTGCGGAATGAGAAATCAATGAATTATTTGAATAATGTTAAAGCTCAAGTCGAGTTTCTGGTCTCTGCGGTATAATGAAATCATACAATCTCACTCATTCTCTCGCACCCCCTCTCTCTCTCTCTTTCCCTCTCTCTCTTCCCCACTATCCTTTTCACTCCCTCTTTCTGTCGCTTACTCCACGCATCAGGACAGCAATAAATTGCAGTGTAATTTTTTGCTCCCTCTCACGTTGCATTTTCACCTCATTCCGACCGCTCCTTCGACCCATCGGCTTCGGAAAGGTGAGAGCGGAACAAAGCGAAGGAGGGGAGAAGGGGTAATGCACAGAGAAAGGAAGACGAAAAAGAGGGAGAGAGAGAGAGAGAGAAGGGGATAGAGAAGTGGATAGAATGCGAGTGCAATTGCAACGAGCGTCAAAATTAAAAACCAAAAAAATTCAACCCTTTTTTTGCTGCAAAATTTCAACAAAATGTCAGAAAATGCACATGAATAACAACAACAACAACAGCCACCTCAACAACAACGATAGAGTACACAAAATAAAAAAAAAGAATACCTATAACAGCAACAAACATACTTACAACAACAACAATAATAACAAGAGCGAGCGACGACAATCACAACGAAAAATTGCAAAATAAATCCCCAATGCGTGCTTTTAAATGCCTCCGACAACAGCAACAACGATAACAATAACAAGAACAAAAACACCAGGGGAGTAACAGCAACAACAACAACAACAAGAAGAACAACAACAATAATAATAATAACAACAACAACTATTCAGAAAGGAAAGGTAAACAAATGCGTTCACTGCAATTTTTGCATTCGGCATGTTGTTGAGTACTTTGTTCTTGTTATTGCTATTGCTGTTGTTGTTGTTTTCGCTGTTTTTCGGATCAATTAAAATTTCGTCAGACGCGCACGAAACCGAAGTCGAAGAGGAGACGGAGGAGGAGGAGGAGGACGTAACGAAGAGAGTGGGGAAGCAAACTCCGAAAAAAAGGAACAAAGGATTCAGCTCAGTCCGCATCACGCCCGGTCCCGAACGAGGACGAACACCTGGCTGTCTGTCTGTCTGTCTGTCTGCCACACTGTCATTACCCCAGCTCTCTCCACATCCGTCCCCTCGGTTAACGTCTCTGTCTCTCACTCGCTCGCCCATTTGAGCTGGAGCTCGGAGCCCTTTCAGACCTCCTTCAGACGAAAACAAAGCCGAGAAAAAATGGTCCCCTTCCGGTTCGCTGGCACAAAGCAGCCGAAGTTCCGCCCGTCGACTCCAGGATGAAACCCACGACGTCGTCTTCCCATCCCCATCCCCATCCCCATCCCCATCATCATCATCATCCCCATCATCATTATTGCTATCATCGTTATTACTGTGTCCCTGACTCTCCGACCCACCTTCCCCGAGGTTTAGATCTTTCTCCGACGTCCTTTCGTCGCTTGTTCTTGTCCTGTTTGCACAATGGATGAGACGAAAAAATTTCGTCCATGAAAAATGCGAAAAACTCCAAAGGGAATGAGCGAGAGGGAGACAACATCATTATCATCATCATCATCATCATTCATCGTTGTCGACGTCGTCAGACGTAAGTGAAAATGATTTTGAAATTCGTCTAATGAACTTCAAAAACATGTTGGACGTCTTGTCGCCTGTCGCTTGTCATCTTTTGTCTCCGCCCGAATGTTGACTCCGCTCTAGCTTCTCCTCTCTCCCTCTATCATTCTCTCTCTCGCTCTCGCCAATGCCATCTCGTTCTCGACATCAGCTCGGAAGGAATCCGACTGGGCGTCGGGTTGCAGCAGACAGTTGAAAGCACTCAGCCAGGAAGTCAACGAGGAGCAGTGGCAAAAAAAATTTATTTGAATGGACTCCTTCGTGTCTTTTGTTCGGCGTTGTCTGGTGCAACAACAACAACACAAACAACAACACCAATATCACTGGCAGGAACATCAAAAAAATCTGTCATCAGTGCCGAAATTCCCTGCTCTTCTTTTTCCCATTCTCGTAATTTCATGAATGACTTTTGTAATGAGACAGTTGCAACGGCCACTTAGGATCCAGGACAAAAGGGGGCAGGACAAAAAGGGGAGGGGGTGGTGGGGAGCACAGGGTGTTCACACTTCCGGCTCGTTCGAGCATGCAAAGGGTTGAAATATTTTGAGTAGATCCATAAATCGAAGGAATGAAAAAATTATTAAGAAATGATTCAGAAAATTATCTAGAATGAAATTGACATGACAAATTCATTGATTGGGTTTGAAATTCTCTAATATTTCAGTATATTTTCATGATATTTCATCATATTTTTCATGATATTTCATCATATTTTTCATGATATTTCATCATTGATTAATGTTTCATCACCGAATGGTGTTTCATCAAAGTAATTCTCCTGTGAAACTTCGAAGAATATCGATTTTTCCATTGATTTCAATACTGAATTGCAAATGTTTCCTACAAATAGCCCAAAAAGGTCGCCGATCGATAGGGGAGCCGAAGAGTTTCTTCCGGATTTCGATCATGTCCGTCATCGTCACCCTCTTGGTACATACCACGCTTTTCTCAAGCCAACATTTTTGTGCTCGACCTCTCGCAACATCGCCGTTTGTTATCGATTGCCATTCGCAATCAATCGAAGGCGAGGGCGATAAAGAATTAAGCAATGCCATTGTATTGCGAAGGTTTGCGAGTAATACCGTTGATGGTGTTGAGGTTGCCAATCAGGCAAACGCACACAAATACACATCAACCCACTCTTTAGCCCCGGGGTCTCCCCGTGGAAATTATGCCATTTGTGTGCTTTTTTGTTTTAGTTTTTTTTTTTTAGTGTTATTTTGGCATGATTCACGACGATGAGAAAAAAAAAAGATGTCCTCATTCTTTCATGTCGTTGTTGTTATTGTTGTTGTATTTGTATTTGTTGCATCATTACGTGGTCGAAATCGGGTTCCAATGGCTCTTATCAGCTCTTATTGCTTCCCCCTTATTCACTTCGCCATCGATTCTCGGGTTGCTTCAGAAACCTTTATCATCGTTTCGCAGTTTTCTGTTATTGTTGTTGGGGTGTTTTTAATTTTTCAATTTTTTGCAGCGATATTATGAAATTTGTTTAGCGATATTCTGAAATGCACTGAACGCCAGTTGCCCAAAAAATAACCCTATCGGTCAGTGAAACGGTAGCGGGATTTTTTTTTTTTTGAACACCATCAGCAGCGGGAGAAACGAACGCTGGGTTCGATGAACCCCCGAAAATTCAACAGAGTCTTCCGTGTTCAAATTCCAACATTTCGCTACCATCTTCGGCTCTTAAGGTCGGTAATTGGTAAGGTAAGGTAATTGGTTCCTTATTGGTTCATGTGACTCCTGGTATATTGTGACTTCAAAGGGCCGAGAGTGGGTTCCCGCAAGTAGTTTTGGCAAATCGAGGTTATCGCAGAAGTGTTGCCAGATGGCCTTTTTCCAATCGACATCCTGCCAATCGGGGCCAACGTCCACGACTCCGCTTGTCAGCAATTTCTCGAAACGATGTCATCATCATCGACGCCACCCTCGCCCCCTTCACGTCTGCCGCCCCCTTCACGCCTCCTCCACCACTAAACTTAGGAGCAGACACCGAGAGCCAGCGAGGCAAAACTGATTCCGAGAGAATCTCACATGAAGCGATGGTGCTCGGAGATCTGGTCTCCAGATGTCAGGAAAGGGCGAAGTGGGTGGGGGATGGGTGGATGCGACCTGTTGCTCGGTGCAGCGTTCACTGCGCCGGCGTTGACTTTTGGCCATATGTTGTTGGCATCTCCTGTTGTCGTCCACTTCTGGCTGTTGTTTGTGGGATTCTCCACAAAACTACTGAAACTACTAAGAAAATAGTCCTTCTGCATCTCGAACGACGGCGAATTGAATGCATTACAATCAGGTCGTCTGGGAGGAGCCATCGTGTATTTGTTCCATTAGCATCGTATAATATTTGCCTATTTAATCCCTTTATTATCATCTAATTTTTGATTCTTATATCCCTTTATCATCGTCTAATTTTTGATTCTTATATCCCTTTATTTTCGCCTAATTTTTGCTTCTATTACCACTGTGTAATATTTTCTTATTTTATCTATTTATCATCGTGTTATTTTTTTCCCTCTTTTATCCCACTATCATCGTGTAATTTTTGCTCCTCCTTTATCCCACTATCATCTTGTGATTTGTGCCTTCTCTAACCAACTTTTTCTCTCTCTGTCCCATCGTCCACAGGTCGTTGGCGTTGCGCGCCACCCCGGTGCCCTCGGGACGACGCGCCTACACCGATGGCGACCTCAAGAACGCCCTGCAGGACATCATTCTCGGCAAGCTGGGCACCCGCAAGGCGGCCGCACAGTACAACATCCCGCGCTCCACCCTCCGCAACAAGGTCTACAAGCTGACGATGGACTCGAAGCGCGAGGCGCCCGCGCCCGATCTCCTCCAGTTCCAGCTCCAGCAGGTGCTCGAGCTCGACAAGGACCTGTCGGGCGACGATGGCGACGACAGCAGCCACTCGACGCCGCAGCCGCAGCTGCAGCCGGAGGCGACGCCGCAGATGCCGCTCGACGATCTTGCCAGCCGCATCGCCATCGGGTCCGCTGCGAAGATGCGGAACAACGTCAACGTCAACAACGTCGAGGATGGCGATCACCACGCGAGCTCCTCGCCGAAGCCGCTGCTCACGACGGCGCTCACCGAGCAGCTGAAGCGCAAGCCGAGCAGCGTCGCTGCCCATCCGCAGCAGCAGGCGTCGCCGCAGCCGCAGCCACAGGCACAGCCGGCGATGCCGACGCTCGACCTGAGCATGCTGATGCACTCGCTGCTGCTCTCGCCAGCCCTGGCCGCGCCCCTCGGCGACCTGCTGCGCCTGATCCTGCTGAACTCGAAGGACGCCTCGGGGGCCGCCGCTGCCGCAACCGCCGGCACCTCGCCCGCCATCGGAGCCGGCGAGCCCATGAACAATGGGGGCGAGAAGACGGCGATGTTGGCCCAGCAGCTGCTGCTCCAACAGCTGCAGCAACTGCAGCAGCACCAACAACAACAGCAGTCGTCGCCCTCGGCCACGCCCTTCGCACACCGCCTACCAAAGTCTGACACGCCCGAGACCAGCTCGTCGCTGGAGCTGAACGAGGCCAGCGACGACCCGTCGGTCATTCTGAAGATTCCGTCCTTCAAGCCGTTGGCCGGCGGCACGAACGCCTCGGCGACGGCGCCACCGCCCGGCTGCGGCAGCGCGGCCGGCTCCCCCGCCCCCCTCGGCACGAACTCCAGCCGCAACGGCGACAGCCCGCTTCTGGCCGCGGCGGTCGCTGGCCCGACGGCCAACAGCCTCTCGGTGATCTCGCCGCCGCTGATGCGGCACGGCCTGGGCGGCGGCGAGTCGCTGCATGACGTCATCGCGAGCACGATCCACCGCGCCATGAACGACCAGTCGACGAAGGACGCGCACGCGGCGGCCGCCTCGATGCTCGGCCTCGGCAGCGGTGGCGGCGGCGCCTCCGGGGACGCCGGCAGCAACGGCAGCAGCAGCAACAACAGCAACAGCTACCGCAAGCCGAGCATCTCGGTGGTGAAGAACATCGGCGGCACGAACACCTCGTGCTTCGGATCGGCGAGCAACCTGCTCGACAGCGGGCACAACTCGCACCACGGCCACGCCCACAGCCATGGCCACGGTCACGGTCACGCCCACCAGCAGCAGCAGCAGCATCTGTCGCATCACGCGGCTCACCAGGCGCACCTCAGTCGCCAGGAGGCGCTGGCCGGCAAGGGGACGCGGCCGAAGCGCGGCAAGTACCGGAACTACGACCGCGACAGCCTCGTGGAGGCCGTCAAGGCGGTGCAGCGCGGCGAGATGTCCGTCCACCGGGCCGGCAGCTACTACGGCGTGCCCCACTCGACGCTCGAGTACAAGGTGAAGGAGCGCCACCTGATGCGGCCGCGGAAGCGCGAGCCGAAGCCGCAGCCGCTCGATGGCGCCGGCGCCGGGTCGGCCAAGGGTGGCGGCGGCGTCGACAAGCTGAAGGCGGCGGCGAACTCGGCGTCGAAGTCCGGCTCGCTAAAGAACAGCAGCAGCAACAGCAACAACAACAACAGCAACAGCCCGGCAGCGCAGTCGGCGGCCGCCTTCCCCACGACCTCACCGAACGGCATGAAACTCTCGATGTTCGACGCGGCGGCGGCGGCTGCGCAGCTGCAGTACGCGCCGCAGCTCTTCTGGCCGCAGTCGGCGGCGGCGTTCGGAACGCTGCCGATGGACTTCAATCGCAGCGCGTCGCAGGGCGGCAGCGGCGCCGGGGGCAGCGGGAACGCAGGCGGCAACAACGCGGTCGGCTCGCCGTACGTCAACCCCGAGATCCTGAAGTCGCACATCCAGCGCTACCAGGAGGAGTCGCGGCGGTCGCTGGGCGGCCACGCCCACTCGCACGCCCACTCGCACAAGAGCGCCCACAGCCCCAGTCCCGCCGCCAGCCCGATGCCGGGCCAGAACCACCACGCGGCGCTCGGCTTCAAGGGCGGCCGCGACTACGGCCAAAACGCCGACAGCAGCATGTTCGAGGCGGCGGCGGGCGGCGCCAACGGCTCGGTCTCGTCGTCGTCGTCCTCGCTGCTCGACGGCATCATCCGCAAGGGGCTCGACCGCAAGAGCAGCAGCAGCGACGCGACGCACCTCCACCACGGCCACGGCCACGCCCACACCCACCACCATCAGTCGCCCACGGGTGGCGGGGCCCTGCTCGACCAGCTGCTGGTGAAGAAGACGCCGCTGCCCTTCACGAACGCCGCATTCGCCCAGCAGCTGAAGCGTTCGGCCAGCCCGCTGCCGCCCTACGCCACCGTCGACATCAAGCGCGAGCGCAGCAGCCCCGTGCACAGCGACGACGGTGACGGTGACGCCTCGAACAGCGAGCTCGATGAACAGCAGCAGCATCAGCATCATCACCACGGTGAGCACAATAACAATAAGAACAACAACAATAGCATCACACTCGCCACCAGCGGCAACGGCGCCTCCTCCGCCTCCGCCGCCGCCCACCATGGGTTGGGGGGGCTCGGCCTGGGGCTCGCTGCCATGGGCGCGGCGGCAGAGCAGCAGCTGCGCAGCCGAATGACGTCACGCGACTCTGACACCGACACCGGCAGCTGCGTTAGCTTGAAGAGCGCTCTGGCCGTCGAGCTGATGTCGTCTAGTCAGAATTACAACAACAATGCCGCCGCCAGTGAGCTGAACGGCAATAGCAGCAGCAGCAACAACAACAACAACAATAACAACAGCAGCAGCAATCGTTCATCGGTGGGCACGTCGATCCTGCAGGAGAAACTCGGCCAGATCAAGGTGGAGCGCGAGAGCGAGGAGAACTTATAGAGGTCACTGTGGAGCGGCGGCGGCGGCCAGATGTGGGGGGACGAGCGGGGACTTTTGCACGACGCACTGCGGTACTGAGAGAGGAAGCGAGACAGAGAACGAGAGAACGAGAGAGAGAGAGATAGTGTAGAGAGTGTGTGAGAGAAGGAGAGCAATCGATGGAACTTCTTTTGTGAACCGCCGGAGGATGCTGCGAGGACGAGAGCGAGAGAGAGCGGAGGAGGAGAGATCTCTGTACAGTTGAGTTGAGTTGTAGGAGTCGATGGGATTCTGTATCTGTGTATGTATCTGTATGTTCGTGAAGCAAACTAAGCAGCAAAAGCAAAAACAACCATAATAACTTCAAAATAAAACAATATAAATAAAAAAAAACATCAATTAATATCTAATAACAAGAAGGACAACAAAAACAACAACCACAAGATGAAACAGCAACCATTTATGCATCTATATAAATAGATATATATATATATAATATATATACAAACATACCTATATATAAGACAAAAATTATATAGATATAAAGTATTTTTGTTTCGTTTTTTGACAATCGACAAATAGGCACTTGTACAAAATCAATAACAACAACAACAATAGCAAAAACAACAACAAAAGTAAAAATCAAATCAAATAATAATAGAAGAACACAACAACTACAAAATAACTATAATTATAAAAAAAAACAGAACAATAAAACAATAATAATAATAATAAAACCAAAACTTGCTACGACACTACAACAACAACAACAATAACCGAAATAGGAAAAAGTAGAGGAAGAATTGAAATCAGAAGAAAAATAATGAAAGCTAAGGGAAAAGATAGAATTATCTAAGATACTTTATTTGTGTCTAATAATTGATGTATTTTTCAGTTTTGGTTTTTTTCTTTTTGTTTTTCTTTATAAATGAATTTTTCAGTTTATCAACAGCAACAAAAAGAACAACCAATACCAATCACAGAACCACAACAACAATTACAAAAAAAAAAAAAAACAATAATTCATAGCAACAGCAACAACAACAACTACTACAATAATACCACAACTACTACTACAAATACAACTATTAATTATATAAAAATAATTACAAGTTCAATGCAATATCATTGTTTTTGTAATGAAATACAATAACAAGAACTACATCAACCTATATGCAATAGTTACATAATTATTTACCAAATAATAAACACAACAACCGCAAATAAATAGATTAATAACAATAACAACAACAACAACAACAATAATAACAACTGCAGCAACAACAAGAATTTGCAATAGTTACAATTATCTACCGACAACAACAACAACAACAACAACAGCAACAACAACAACAACAACAACATCAACAACAATATCCGATCAATTACAATAACTACAACAACAGCAATAACCGCCTAGTGAAATGAGACAACAACAACAACAATAATCACCAGGATCCAAGAACCCAGCAATAGAAACAAACTTCGCAAACCAAATTTTTTCTATATATTTTTCTTTTTCATTTCAACTCGATCAAATTGAAATCAAAAAATACATGTATTTTGTTGTACTTTCGAATTTCGTTAGCTACACCGAAAATATTATTGAATATCTTAAAAAATTACAACAAAACAAAAGAAACTCCAAATGAGAAAACATAAAATAATTGAACGAAGCTGCCTTCATATTTAAGTGAAAATAAAATTAATTAAATGTCTATAGAAAACCACAACCATAAGTTAAAATGAGAGAAATCATCAAAATTTTACGCGAATTAAAACAAGAACCGAAAAACACAAAAGAGAACTAAATTCCCCAAATAAGAATTAAATAAAAAAAACATTGATTTAAAGTTCATTCCCAGACCCACGAAGATAGTTAAACGGACGGAAAGATATCAGAGTGTATACCTTACGTTAAGATCTCCAATGTTCTAAAAAAAAAATGAGAAAAAAATCCAAATATTAATCGGTGTTCAAAATTATAAAATATCTCTCTAAAATCCCTTCGAGGAAGAAGGATCATTTCGACCACTAAATCTCTAGATTGAATAAACCCACACTCCCACATTCATACATACATACCAGCATATACATACATATATATATATACAAGTATTTTACTCAAAATTATACAAGCTATGGAAATAACTAAATGTTTTGGTGTTTACAACAAAAATAACTCTACTAGATGTTTGGCAAAGTTTATCTATAAAAATCGAAAAAATATGAAAAATATTACAAAAAAAAAAAGAAGAAATACATTTGAAATATTGTAAAGAACACTTTTGAAATCATGAGAAATTTTGGCATTGAATGACAAATTTTTAGATTATATTTGAAAAGGAAAAAATCTCTTACACTTATATTTATACTTATATTTAGCAACATATTTATATTTATGTATGTGTGTGTCTTCAAGTCGCGTATACCTCAAGAACCAGCAGAAATTCATGAATTGAAACATCATCACCATCACCATCACCATCATAATCATCACTGTAACTATCGTGGACATTTTTATAAAAATCATTAACAAAAAAAAATAACTTTATGGACAAAGTATACAAAACCCTATGATACATTTAGACAACTGTGAAACCCATCTTTTTTCCTCCTTTATCGACAATTGGATCTCTACTTTTGTGTTGTGTTTTTTCGGCCAATCTCAAATTGTAAAATTCATAAAATTAAATGTACCTTTGTATTTTCGTGTGCGCGTTAGTGTCAAAATTAAAGCCTAAAGTAATGTTAATCGAAATTTAGCCAGAAATTGAAGTCCACACGTGAGCCCCCCATCTCCCCAAACCAAACCCCTGCATGTGGCAACCCTAGTATAGCAAAGCGACGGAAATCTTGAATTTGAAATGAATTTTCGGCGGCATTTTTGAAACGCATTTACATGAATGAACGGTATTTTTGGGCAAACTTCATTTCGCCAAGTTTCGAAAGTTATACAAGCGGAGGGCGGAGAGACCGGATGTGGGAATGAAGCATTAGTAATAGGAGTAAATGAATAATATTTTTTCTTTAATATTAAATATATTAAGAATTAAAATCAAAACAACAACAAAAACATATTTATTATATATATTAAACACTATCTGTGATTTATAATCCAAAATTTTGATGTATATTTTCTGAAAACAAAAGGAAACAAAGAGCAAAAACAAACAAGAAAAAAATAAAAATTTAATATTATAAAAATATTCAATATTTAGTAAAAATTTAAAGCGACTGTAAGTTTATTAATCAGTTGAATAGCGAAGAAGACGAGGAAGAAGAAGAAGAAGAAGAGGGCGTTATCATTAATCAATTGATCGGATAAGCGAATTGGGTGAATCGTGGTAATAAAGAAGTAACGAAGGGTGAAGGGATAAAATCAAAACCTAAATGTAGCCTAAAGCAAAGCAAATGTAACGCCTGTTGTTGCCATTGAGAGATTTATTTACAAAGCAAACACAAATGTATAATAATAATAATAATAATAATAATGTAATTACAACAAAAGAAAAGCAAAGAAACAAGACAATTAAACATCACACAACATAATGTATGTATTTTACGAAAGTCTGGTTCACTTTCAGAAACCTTTTCGAATATCTGATGGAAATGTTGCCTTCAGAGAGATCTGTTCTTCTATTTCTACAAACTCTATCTTCTATTCTATTACACTATGATTTCCTTTAATCTTCTCTCCTCTCTCGAGTGCACATTTTCGTCAAATCGATATTTGGACAATGGTGAAAACCCAAATTAATATTAGGAGCGAACGATGACGAGTAAATTGTAATTATTTCAAATGCCATTTTTACATAAAACAAAACAAAATCTATTATACAAAATTAAAAATTCGTAAGGAAATTATTTATGTAGTGAAAGGTAAATATTAAGCAAACGGAACGGAAGCGGAAATGGAAAGTCGCCGAAGGGCCTCTTTCTCTCTTACAAGGCCCTTGGAGCGCGAAACATGTAACATTTTATATATAAAATATACAAATACAACAATAATAACAACAACACAGACGAACACAACAAGTGGTCATTGAATAAGCCCAGCAACAACAACAAACAACAAAATGAAATAACAAATAGCAACAACCAAACAAAAGATGTATTGAAAACACAAAAAAACACAAAAAACAAGGCGATGCTGATTCGGTCGAACATGCGGATCGCATTTCGATTGAGAACAAAGTAATCAAAAGTAATAATAAACAATTAAAGTAAACAAGCAAATTAAACTAATATTAGCGAAAAGCAACAAAATTAAAAGTGCAATTATGTGGTAAACGGTGGAAAATGTTCGTTAAATAGAAAATTCAAATAGGGAAAATTAACAAAAAAACACAAATAAAATTAAACTAAACGAAAACCAAAACAAAACAAAACGATGAAACATATGAGGAATTAAAAGCTAGATGTCTTGAACAGAAAAATACAAAAATGTATACAAAATTATACTCTATTTACATGAAGTCAAAACCAAGAGAAACCCACGGAAGAATCATGAAAATATTGTAAAGCTGTTCATAGAGAAATTGTAAGGTATTTTTTATTTTTTTTTGTTTTCTCCTCTTAGTTTTGTTAGCATTGCGTTTCTTGTGTTCGGTATTAGTTTTCCATCCCACTTGGATGCAGCTTGGTTTCTCCAAAGCCACGATTAAATCAGACACAACTACAGAAATAGAACAGGAATCCACTAATGATGTGCGGGAACATCCAGAGAAGCTTAGAGGGAATGAGAGGAGGAGGATAGAAGGACGATGGGATGGGTCCAATCGGACTCGAGTCAGGCGTTCGCAGAGTTGGGCGGAGAGAAGGATAGTGAAAGAGAGACAGACAGAGAGAGGGTTCGACAGACCGATCGACAAATGAATGGATCTGTCGACGAGACCGTGAGGCGGGCGTAGAAAATGTATTGTAAATTGACAGATGTCAGATGTAAAATCCCTCAGGTATGTGTTTTATTTTCGGAGAGAAAAAAGATTGACTACAAATACAAATATTATTACTACGAGTATGTGTAGAAATTATAGTAGATCTACTTGTAATAGAATCGGTAACGAAGCGAGAGAGAATAGGGAAAATCGCGACAACAGCAAGAGCAACCATAGCAACAATAACAACAAAATCAAAAACAAATAAACAAACAAACAAACAAAACAAAAACATAGAAAGAATTAAAATGAAAATATAAGTTTTACATATGATTCTGAAACGTAGTTGGGCAAACAAATATTTTACATATGAATTCCATTGAAATGTGAACTTTGTAAATTATCGATTATTTCACATTCGATTGATGGACATGTATTTAAACTATTTGTGAATGTGTGCGTTTTTGTTCCATTATATTTTATATTTTCCACATAGTTTCTTCTTGTAATTCCAATTACGCGATTATTGTATTTAGTGTTTAGTTGAGAACCCCTGTAACGTGTATATATAGTTCCAATCGAGTTGAAAAATAGTGCAATTATTTTGAAGGTGAGGTTTAAGTATGATCTATTTTTTCTTATTATAAAATCCAATCCAATCGAGGTTTCTTTGTGAACTCGGTGTTTTGAAAACCGTATAAAAATGTTGTTTAATTTCGTACTTTCGAACTCTTCTTCG
This sequence comes from Coelopa frigida, assembly GCA_017309665.1. Taxonomy (NCBI): domain Eukaryota; kingdom Metazoa; phylum Arthropoda; class Insecta; order Diptera; family Coelopidae; genus Coelopa; species Coelopa frigida. The sequence continues at coordinate 11,810,068 of CM029561.1, read as the reverse complement.
TTGAAAACAGTGAGATTTCCTATTTTCAACATTTTCCCCTTGTGAGGGACGTTTCCAAATTCATTTCCAAAACTCTTCCCAGTTTGCGTTTCACGGCGTAACCTTTTGAGGAAATCCATCTAAGCGAAATCGATAAAATATCAAAAATGTTCAAATGAAATCCAATCAAAACAATATGCGAAAGATATAGAGAGAGAGAGACAGAGAGAGTTTTATATACTTAAAGTAGACACATTTTTTATATATGTACACCCAGATACCTTCTACAATATTATACAACATTATATTTTATACACAAACATTTTTCCATTGTCCTCTAAGAGAAAATCCTTAAAGAGAAAATCTAAACTAATCTAAACCTAACTAAACTTAACTAAAAATCGTTGCAATGACCTCTGGTACCAAATCTAGTAATTATTATCATTTATAGAACATTATGAGAATCTATAATAACGTATATTTTTATGTTTAACATTGTTTACTTGTATTGCATGAGTAAGTTCGAAACGTGTCTAAAACAGAACGTCTAAAGCCAACAACAATAAACAGTTAGAGAAACACAAACAACAACTCAAACCAAATCAAAATCAATAAGAAACAAACAGGAAAACGAGAAATGACATTTAATAGAATAGAGGAAACTGCATTTGAGATCATGAAATAATTACCAAAAAAAAAAGTCCTCACTAAAATAATTTTATTTCACTTAAAATTATTCCAATTATTTCAAAGTTAATTTTGAAAAATTATTTGTTAAAATTGATAATTTTAAAGAAATTGCAAAAAAAAAATAAAGATTTAAAGAAAGAAACAATATGCCAGAATAATGAATAAAATGCATAAACAATTACAATATCTACAACTACAACAATAATAGTCAAAATCAGAATGAGAACATCAATAACAAGAAGAATGAGAACAACAACAATAGCCGAAAATAAAACCAAACCGAAACCTAATTGAACAACCTAAAACAACAACAACAACAGTAAAACAATACCATACCAGACAAAAAAACCTTACAATAGCACAACAAACCATACCGTACAACAACAACAAAACCTACAATAGCCACAGTCCGACGACGACATATTTTGTACAAGATATAGCCACGACTATATAGTTGCAGGCTTCAGCTTTTGCCACTATTATTTTGTATATAAATATATGTAGCCACAGGCCTCGTTCCCCCCGACCCGATCCGCCACAGCAACAACAACAATTGCAAGAATCAGTATACAAGAATATGAAAACCCCCACAACTCCCCTTAGAAACCGATCAAAGCCGACAGTCGATTGTTTTTCTTTTCTCTCAATACAATACAACTACAAATAGAAATACAACTACAATTACAACTACAATAGATATTAAAATAGGGTTCTTTGAAGATTTAACTTATATTGCATGTGTGAAGGATATCAATCAATCATTCAATCAATCAATCAGCCACTCAATTAACTACTTTTTCTACTACTTTTCTCACTACATTCGCAGCCACATCTACGAAATACAACAATAGTTTACAATAGTTATACGAGTTTAAACAGTTTTAAATCTAATCATTACAATAGCAAACCAACATACATACACAACAACAACAATAACAAGAACAACCGACCGCAAATCCAATATAAAATAATAGAAAGAAAGAAAAAAACAACAACAAACAAACAGCATGTTTTTTATTCTTATTCTAAGGTATAAAGATTGCAGATTAAGAGAAATTAATGCGCAACCGCAAGAAATAGAAATTAATGTCACCTTTTGGTTTTCGACCGACGACCGATCGTCGCCGATCCACTACTACTACTACTATATGCATTTTCGATTCTGTTCCACAGACCCCCATTCGCATGGATGCGCGATCGCAGCCGATGCGAGTTGTTGAGATGTTTTGAGCCTACCAAGTTTCTTGTTTCTTTCATTCATTAACCTCGTGATTCTGTTGAATTTACGCTAGTTTTTCTGATTAATCGTTAAAGAAATCAATCCAGCATACAATAAATCATACATAGAAGTAGACAAAACATAAGAACGTCATCATTTTAAACACGTTTAACTAAAGATAAACAATTACAAAATACAACTACAACAATAGAATTAAGTACGTACATCGTAAAATCAAAGTTTTCAATTTTATTTTATTCAAATTTTATTCAATTTCGTTTTTGTTTTAAGTCTTCACCTTATGTTGATTAGAAATATAGAAAAAACTTTCTCGCAATAGTTGAGCGAAAGAGGAGGAAAGAGAAGAGAAGAAAACATTTTTATCAGTTTGACATTTAACGAAAAAAGACAACAGAAAATCTCATTGAATATTTCTAAATTTAATTTTTTAATAATCTAAAATGCGAACTTCTTCGAATCGAGCAGAAAAAATCCTTCTATTTTACGAGCATGAAATATTTCCGAAAGATTCAGATTGTTGAGAAAATTTTGATCATGATAAATTTGTAATTATATGAGCGAGAATGAAATGAAATAATGAAGATTGCTTAGAGTTATATATTTAAATGTATTTTAAATTACAATGAACACTCCAAAAACGATACAAAAATATATGTTAAAACGAAGAAACAAATACATTACATTTTAAACATTTATTTACTGCTATATAATATCCATTATTTTAATGATTTTTCCATCAAATGGTTTAGCGTTATTTTTATTACTTTTTATATGTAAACGAAAATTTATAAAATATATATATACAAATATATATATATATATATAAACAAATATCAATAGGCCTAAGTTTAAATGAATTAAACACTTAGTTTTCTTAAGAAAATTATTTAAGTTGAACAAGCAGAGGATTCAAAGGAAATTGAATTGTTTTGACTTATCGTTTGTAAAAAATAAAACTCAAAAATCTATGAAATATTGATGAAATCAGAAACATGTTTAGCTACTATTACTAAAATATTATTACTATTATTATTTTAATGTTACGTTAAGTTTTAAGCAATGTTTTAAGGAAACTATATTTTGTATGCTTCACATTACGTTTACACTTTAAAGGAATATCTTTACAACAACAAAAACAAAAAATCACATTAAAACGATTTGTATTGCAAAAGGGTTTATGTTTTATTCTTATTATTATTTCTCTTACATTATTTTACGCTAAATTGTTCGTTAAATTCGTTTTACTTCTATGAAATATTACTGATAATAATGAGTTAGTAAATGAAATGAATTATAATGAATTCAATGAAAATATAACACTTTATGATTAATAAAAGTTTTAGTTAAAAATATAAATTGTTTTGTTTTATCATTTCCGTTCATTATTTTCACTTAATTTGCAGTTATCACTGATGCGTATATTCCTTTTTATTTGTTTCACATGGCTTTCTCAGATATTTCATGTTCCGAAAGCCCTGATTTTGTCCCATTTTCAATACGATTCACAATTATCCGCAACTATATACGATCCATATGAATGCAATAGCAATAGTTAAACACGAAATAACTTAATCCACACAACTTCAAGTATTTAATCAGCTCTAAAATCCAATGAAAAAAAAACCAAACCAATAAAATAAGATAGGACTCGAGGCGTCGCAGAGGCTTCGGGCCAAACCGAGCCTCGGGCCCGAAGAAATCCAGAATTAAACTACAATAGCCCAAAGTGAATATTGATCGTGTTGGGATCGTTTCGGTCACGGCCACGCCCACGGAGGCTGGTCTGGATGCCCCCCAACACCTTCAAGATTTGCTCCATTTTCACATAACAATAGAATAATGATGATTGGCTTCATTACAACAACAACAATAACAATAAAAAACAGTAATATCAACTACAACAACTAATGAAAAACAACCAACAACCCAATAGTAAATCAAGAATTTCCCCTTCCTCCTGGACAATTATTCACTAATTTCGCCTTATGTTCTCGATTTCGATTATGATTTAATTCGAAGTTCCGGCAGCGACCCACTTAGTAGGAGTAGACTCGGCTACAGAGCGAAACCAATAGAAGAAATTCGTGAAAAGCACCCAGACGAAATTGTAACCAAGCGAAATCCTCAATAAAACTACACAAGAAGCATGAACCTATTTAAGAGCAAATTCAGGGACCAACTCTATCATGAAAGAAACTAAAATAAACACAAGCTAAAAGTAAAAGAAACCATAATAAATTAACAAAAATCAAAACAAGAAAAATAACGCAATGAATCCTCATTTTAAACAGTTGAAGTATCTGGAAACTCAATCATATCTAAACAACCCAAAGGAATTAACAAGAAATAAAAAAGTAAATACATTGAAAAATCTATTATCGTTTCTTCTTTGGCAAAAGTCTCGAATTAAGAACATAAAAACTAATCTATTGTGGAATTTTTGTAGATAAAATAAAAACACTTTGAGAAGATTATTTAATTTAAGTCACTTTCTCACACACACTAACACACAAACACATCTGGCATCTTTGGCAAGAGAAACATTAACAGTTAGGCGATTGTGTATACAGAAAAATAATATTTTAAGAGTTAGCTTTAAATATACGCGACATTGAGAGAAACCGAGAGTTTCCTCTTGTTTTGGACAATTTTCAAAAATCGATGTTTGTGTATTCTGTGCGTAAAACTGAAGTATACGATTGTAAAGGAATCAAAGGAAACCCCCCAAAAGAAAACCAAGAACAAACATACGTGCTTAAAAGGAAATGCTTTTGATATTTCGATATTAAATTTAGCCAAATTAATTACTATTAACGATATGATTCAATTGAAGATGGTGGAAGTAATTTTGAAACCGAATACATGAAAGTGTATCTAAAGTATGTGGGTATCAAAAATAAATATAAATATATATATATATTTAATCTAAGAAAATTTTAGCAAAATTTTTGAAGCATTATAATGCGAATTTTCACTTATTTAATCCTTTGTTGGGTTTCATCCTCTCGTCTATTTTGATTTCGTCCTTGAAAGATTTTTACTAATTGTAAAGAATAAAAACAGAAAATTGCTGAAAACAATAAACAAACCAAAAGAAATGTGTAAAAATTTAAAAGCTATAATGCAAAAGACACTACTTTGTAAAATAACAGAAACCGGAAATGAAAAATATTCTGTAATGAAATGTGAACTTGGAGCATAAAAGGCAGTATTTTTATAAAAATACTGAAAAAATATTTAAAGAATAAATGCAAAAAAATAAATATATATAAAAAAATTAATCAAATGACTTTTACTTTATATGGTTAGCATTCATGAGTAATTTCGTAAATTATTTAAACAAATTCGTAATTATTAAAAAAAACTAGGGTTGTTTTCATAATTTTTGAATACTTTCTGATAAAGTCGTCTTCGAAACGAAATGAAATATTACACACCAATCATAAGAAATTTCTTCATTAGCCTCCACTGTACTCAAAGCGGAAACATCAACCAAAGTTGTGAAATCACTGAGAGTGTAGGATTTTTCTAGTCGATTCCTATTCGCATAAACAATAAATTCGCAATTAAAAACTTATTAAAAAATCCATAAACAATAACTTATTAAAAAACAATAAATAAAATAACCAAGTTTCGTGATTTGACTTCAGTCAAGAGACGATGTACAGGTATTTAGCAAATACAACAACCAACCGTGTTTGGATTCTCAAACTGGTCTGGCTACTATGTTTCGAAAACTGTACGGAGTGGCTCGATGGGTAAAATACTGTAGCATGCCTTTAGGCTGGCCTGAAGAAGAAGTAAATTTTGAGTTCTCCATAACCCAGCAGACGATAAAGCAACAAATTTAGTTAGGAATAGTTTTCAGAGTGACCAAATTGATAACAAATAATTAAAAAACTTATTTACTCATTTCTTATTTCGAATTTTCATATCAACAAATATTAATTTTATTTGTTATGGTTATTTTACAATACTTTTAAAACATAATCAAGCATAAAACATTTCCCTTGATATACAATTAACACATGATATACAATTAATTAATTCATTAATCATCATTTTAAATGATAACTTCTGCTTCGTTGATTGCTTCCAAATCGCAACCTATGAAACCGTCAGCTCGCCAGAGTTCTACTGCTTTATTACCTTGGTGCTGTAAATGTCCGTTCGCCTTTGTGGGAAGAGGGGAATCTGTCTGCGAACTGCATCGACCATGTCGAAATCTAAAACAAAAATAGTATTTAATACAAAAATATAAAGCGAGAGACCGCGACTCCTACCAATATCCTCGACGATGACCTCGCGCGCTGGGCCGGCCTCGCGCTGCACCCGTCCCCATGGGTCGACGATCATCGAGTGACCATAGACGACGTAGCCGGACATGTTGTCGCGCGACGGCGAGCACGAGACCACGAACAGCTGGTTGTCGTTGGCGCGCGACCGCTGCAACAGCTCCCAGTGCATGGGGCCCTGGCAGATGCAGAAGGCCGAGGGGTAGATGAGCATGTCGCATCCCTGGATGCGATAGAGCCGGGCCAGCTCGTCGAAGCGCTTGTCGTGGCAGATGCCGATCCCGATCTTCCGCCCTTCGATCTCGACGACCGCCAGCTCGTTGCCCGGACTCAGCGATTTGCCCTCGTCGAAGCGCACGCCGCCCTCGTTCTCCACGTCGATGTCCATTTGGAAGAGATGGATCTGCAAGAGGAGTTGGTTTCACATACCACGGACCAACCTAGATCGAGATCTCACCTTGCGATATCGTGCGAGGAGTTTGCCCGTGGGCGCCCAAACGGTGCAGGTGTTGTAGAGCTTGTCGGGCAACACGCGCTCCATGATCGTCCCGGCCACGATGTGAATGGACAGCGTCTTGGCCAACTTAGACATGGTCTGGCAGGTGAAGCCGTCGGGCACCCTCTCCGCATACTTGGGGAAGTACTCGTGGCCGTAGGGCCCGTTGAAGCTCTCGGGCAGGATGGCCAGCTGCAGGTGTGGGTTCTGCGCCTTCGCCTGCGTGATGGCGGCCACGGCCTGCTCCACGTTCGTGGCCACACTCGGGCCCACCGCCATCTGGAAGAGGCCCAGCGTCAGCTCTGGAAAGGCTCAGCTCAGAATATCTCGCTGGCAGAATTTAATCAAAGCTCCGACTTACTTTTGTTCGAAGACATTTCGTGGAGATATCTATCTGTGTGGATTCACAAGACCGGACGTCTCGTCGGTTCGAATCTTAATGACTGGCGGCATACAACGGCGAATGCATTTATAGCTTGTATATACGTGGATTATCGGCACCTCTAAGATTAAACCAAATAACAAAATCAATCAAGCGACCAATGCAACATTTAACAGTTCATATCAATTACTTTCAAAAATAATAATAATATGTATATGTAGTACAAAATGTTCTGAACAAAACCGAGTTGATTAATCAGAAACCAGTTTCAGTAGACGATATTTTGAAGCAGCCCTTAAGAATCTGTGTGCTACTGACCTATATCTCGAACACTTTGAGTGTTTCATTGGGATTTATTATGATTAATATTTGTTTTGATATTGTATAATATTGAACCCGAGTTATTTATTTAGAAATAATCGGTGTGATTAGTAAACAACAAGATGTTACAGATATTTATAAATTATAACCTTGATCTACTGATATGTGTAGTGAACCATATGGGTCCCAGCGTTATATCGCACGTTGTCGTTTTCATTCGATGGACTGAATCAGAGTGATGTAGGACATAGCGGCTTTCAAAATCTAGAATAATAATCAGTAAACGAATGAATTTTACTGGACCATCGACACGTACCATTATGAAGTTGGCCAAGGAGGCCTCGTAGAAGAGGGCTTTGATGATGACCGCACGCTGGGAGCGTAGAATCATCAGGATCATGATGCGCTGGTAGCGAGGAGCCAAGTTGTACCACTGCGACGTCTGCACCGCGATGTCCACCATCAGGCTCTGGAATGGGAAAGGCAAGAATTTGAATAGATAGATTGATTGATTGACTGACGCCTCACCTCATGGCGAACGATCTCGCCGCCGTAGCAATAGATGAAGAGTTGCAGAAGGATCGAGACGAGAAAGGAGCCATAGATGAACAGGTACATGATGCTGTCCATGTTCTGGAAATACATGAGGCGATGGATGGCTGCGTGCAGAGTGAGTGAGAGAAGAAACCTACGATGACCAGCTGGTAGACGATCATGCAGACCTGCAGCGAGGTGACCAGGAACTGACCCACGATGATCGGCTTGAAGATGTGCGAAACCCGCTCGGACAGGGCCAACAGCATCTGATGGTACTGGACGAGGTCGGCGACGTCGCGTCGCACACGGCTGTCGGCGGCGAGGAAACTATTGCTCCGGACGAAGTTCTGCAGGGCCTGAAAGTGACCGCGCAGATTGATCGTGTACCCGAGGAAGATGCCGTCGACAGCGGTCGAGTAAACGATCACCACGACGGTAACGAAACCGGTGTAAACGTAGATGATGCCGTATCGCGGCGGCGTATCGAACTCGAACGGGAACCTAAGAGAGAGATTGAGAGTGAAACTGGCTGAGTGGACGAACCGGGGACGACCGACTTCATCTTCATCGGCAGCTCCACCGCCACCGGGTGGCCCATCAGCGAGGCCCAGGCCATCTTCGGCAGGGGCGCCACCATCAGGTAGACCCCGGTGCCGTAGGCCGAGTAGCAGTAGAACCGCACCAGGCGGCTGGCGAAGTCGTTGGCCGTGGCCAAAACGTGCTTGGCGTAGGGCTCCTTCACTGCAAAAACAACAACACCACACACATTAGTTCGCAATCTCTCTTCTCGCATTTTAAAATTATACATGTTCGCCCCCCATTTTACTCACTCTTGTCGAACATCGTCGTGAACTCGCCGATGAGGCGCACGAATTCCTTCTTGTGGAAGAAGAAGGTGGAGATCTTCACCAGCGACAGCAGATTCGTGAAGATGATGCTCAGCCCGGCGGTGGCCAGCGGCAGGTTGTTCTTGTGGTGTATGGTGAACGCCAACATGGGCACCTGAGCCGATGCGACCAGAAACAGGGTGCCGAAGTGAAAGAGCCCTGTGTAGCGTTCGGTCCATCGACGCTTGGCGTTGACTTCGAAGGCGTTCCCGATCATGCGGAGACTTCGGCACTGGATGTCGAATAGATATGGCTTCTCGGAGATGATCGATTCGGAGGAGGCTCCTTTGGACATCTCCGAGTTGGGTTCTTCGGACAGCCCGAGATTGATTCCTTCTGATATTTTCGAGCTGAATCCTTCCGACATCTTCGAGCTGAATCCTTTAACTGTCTGTCCCTCTGAGCTAGACTGCGGCTTCCTTGATGTGCCGTGCTGTATTTATGAGTCCTGGCTTCGATTGGATAATTATTTCTGCAAGGATCCAATCACTGTCATTAACGACTCATCATGGTTGTGACTGTTTGTTGACACGTTAATTGCTGGGCCGTCGACTTCGGTGCATTGAATGGGAAATGAACTCGCCACGACTAAAAGAGAGGATTGTCTTCGATGTGGAGAACGTGGAGGATGAAGAGGAGGTGGGGGGACTTTGCTTAGAAAGTGCAGACTTCGAATTCGGATGGAATGGGGAAAGTGAGCCACGGGCTACAAATATTTTCGCAGATCGATCGCGGGTCGTGACCGGCAGCCGCAGAAGTCATCAATCAATCTATCAATCATGGTTGGGAAAAAATCCGCAAAATCCAGCAGAGGTGCTGACGATCGTGCAGCGACGCCCTCGACGTATGGAGGCTAACATGTTTTTCTCTCCTCCCGCACACCATCGCCCTCTCCGTCTGCATCACCGATCCTACATGAAATCCATCCAATATGACCCAGTGAGTCTTTATTTAACTCCCGAAGCATGGACGAGGGACGAAATGCGATTTATTGCCAAAAAGATTGGGTGCGATCACCTTTCACTGGCCAACAATAGCAATGGCAACAATAACAGTAATAGTTTGGATCACAAAAACAACACTACCTATGATAACAACAATAATAATAATAATAGCAATGATAATAACAATAACAGCACTAATAGTAATGACAACAAACACACGGTCGATTACAATGTAACCAAATGAAAGCATTAATTTGGGGTCCGAGTGTTTTTTCGCTGCTGCTCGTTTATTATATTTGTTTTTCTTGCAAAACCATCTGAGATGAAATGAAATAAATGAAGTTGGCGAAACGCACAACAACAAACACAGAAAAAACACCTTGATTGATTGGTAACCTGATCGGCGCCGTGAGCCAGAAGGGCGGAAGACGAATTGGCGGCGATTGGGAAACGGGGTCAAGAGCTCCAGCAGAATAGTAAGGAGCAATATCAGCATTATCACGATCGTGATTCGGTGATTAATACGAAGGAGCAACATAATCATGAGCATTGGATCATTATCTAAGCGATGGATATATAATAGCAAATGAAGCCCATGTTGGGGGAGTCACCGGGGGTCGTCACCGAGCTGTTGTAATTGATTAAAGCCTTGATTGCACGAGACGGGCACGAGAAATCAGGCGAGGTGGAGTGAAAAGGCCATGGGCTTAATGAAAACATTTAACAAAACTTTTTATTAACAAATGAGAGAAACGAGTGAAAACAATTCGTTGTGGGCAACGACTAATAACAACAAACGGGGTCCCGTCGAGTACACGGTACCGACGGACCCGCGACTACCTTCGCTCAGTAGAAATTGGGTGGGAGGTAGGCATTGTTCGAGTGCGAGCCGGCGACGGAGCCGATGGCAGCACCTCCGTGCGAATGCGAGACGGCGGATCCGGCGTTGAAGCCGTTACCGCCAACAGCACCACCAGCAGCAGAAGCAGCGCCAGAGCCGGCATCGTTGTTGCCGGCGTCGCCGAGCGAGCCGATGACCGAGGTGACGGGTGCCACGCCCTCGTCGGAGACCTGGGTGCTGCCGCCCAGAGCGTCGTACTGGGCCTGGATCTGCTCCTGGGCGTGGGCGGCCTCCTCGTTGGTCTTGTACTTGATGAAGAACACCTCGGGCTTGGTGGTCGAGGTCGGGTGCTCGAGCACCTCGGCCTGAATGTCGGAGGCGTCGGTCTTCTTGCTCAGCACATAGATGACGGTCTTCTCCTCGTTGACGGCGGGGCTGATCTTGATTGCGGTCTTCTTGTTCGACTTGGCCGGGGCCTTGATGAAGACCACGTTGTAGTTCTTCTTGGGCACGCCGACGGTGATGTGCTTCTCCTTGTAGTCATCGTCGTGCTCCTCGGGCGCCGAGTGCAGGTAGAAGCGCTTCGAGACAATGGCCTCCTGGTGCTGCTGTTGTTGCTGTTGCTGCTGCTGCTGGACGTGGCCGATGGAGGCGCCCTGGTTGAAGAAGGACTGCTGCTGCTGCACCTGCTGGACGTGGCCGGCGCCGAGGAAGCCACCGTTGCCAGAGGAGGTGCTGACCACGGAGGAGCCGCCGTTGAAGCCGAGGTGGCCACCGAAGCCGGCGGACTGTTGTACTCCACCGCTCGGGCCGCCGTAGTTGTATCCCTGGGGGGCGGCGATAGCCACGGCCGACAAACACAAGACCTGCGAGAAGGAGGAGGAGGAGACGAGTTAGTTGAGGACCAGCGTGCGAAGTCGTCCTGGGCTTACAATGAATCCACGCATTTCTCTGCTTATTCGATAGTTCCCGTTGCTGTTGCTGGTTGCGATTAGACGCTTGAATGAATTGCTTCTACTGAAGATTGCTCCGCCACCGTCGGCTTTTATACCCGCAACCGCAACCGTGTCCGCACAAGTCCGTTGGAAGCCCCAAGTCATTATTGCCGACATACTCCATACTCTTATTTGTTGTCGTCTTCATTATTTTCTTCTCGCCGAATCGCCCTCGCCCTCTCCATCACCATCGCCCGCTCCTCAAGCTTCCGCTCGCCACGGATTTCGTCTATTTTTCTTCACTTTTGGCGTTTTCTCTCGCATTTGTTACTTTTTGGCTAATTTCGCCGAGCTCGCCTTCGAGGGCCTCCAGCTCGGCGGCAATCGCCGAAATTTGTTCGGACTCCGATCAGCTGATTGCTAGTTAATTACACTATCTCCCATCTGTCTGTCTGTCTGTCTGTCTGTCCGTGGTCCGTCCGAGACCCAGACTCATCACCCCAGAGCCGAGTGTCGGACGGCCCGTGGCTTCCGACCGATGCTCGTCATGTCTTCATTAGCCGGACTCCCTTTCGGCGAATTTAATTGTGCCGAAACCATTGTAGTTTTATCGAAACGGTGTTTGTTTTAAGAAGAACTGAGGCCTCGACAAGTGGCGTTCGCTTTGCACCCGAGAACAATGATTGGATCTGATCAATGGATAGATTGCTCGATCTCTTCCCACAGGTGCTACGCACAGAAATGTTTGCGGTTTGGTCTCCAAACGATTGTTTTCTTAAGGACTTATCGTGAAGGTCTATTTTGGTGGTAGCTAGGATTTCGCAAGATCATATGACATTCAGTTTTAAGTAATATGAAGTTATTCTTCTCGACTTTGTTTATTTAAATAATATAGTTCCAAAAATAGAATTCCGCAAAATAATTTCAAAAATAACATATCTGCGAACGAGTTTGGGTTCATTTCGAAATTATGCGGTTTCATGCAACAACACTTTCGAATAATGGAAAATTTATTGCAATATTTAATTGTAGACATTTTCTTTCGTTTTATTGACTCCAGAATATTGATAGTGACTAAAAATTTAATTCAAGGAATCCATTTGTATTTGATTGAAATTAAATAAATAAATTAATAAATTTTATTGTCAACTTCAAGCTAATGTCCTTTTTTTTTATAAATTTTGTAGTTCATTATTTCTCAAGATTTTTTTAATTCAATTCACACTAACTCAGCAAAATTTTTTCACAATTGGATGAACGTTTGGCTAGATAAAATCTTATTCATTTTTATATGCTAAATCAGTTAAAATCCTCCAATAAAAATCCTCTGATGAAGCATACAAATTAGAACTCATAAAAGTAGACTAATACGAAAATTAAGTTTATCTCGAGATCTTTATTAGCCACCAACAAAATCATGTCCTCTTCGAACCACTCCCACCGTTTTGAGCATAATACATCCACCATAATTTGCATAATTGCTGGTATTTGATGCAATAAAATAAAATAAAATAAAATAAAATAAAGTGAAGCACGATGAGTTTCCTAATCAAATCAATTGCCTGCAACAGGTTCTTCGCAATCGTGTTTCTTCTGTTTTGCTGCGGCAACATCATGAAGATCCAAAAATAAAACCAACCTCGTCTCCACCCTCCCCACATACCGCGGGCCAAAAGAAACCAAGTTCAACGAATTTATGTAATCGCCTTTGCCCATGGATTTCAATTAAAATTTGACTCGGTCCCTTGTTTTATTTTAAATCAAACAAATCTCGTAAACAATCGACAACTAAAGCAGCAACAACATCTATGACTACAACCCAAACTACATCACCAGCAACAACAACAACAATAATAATAAAGAAAATCAACTGTTAAGACACATAAAAAACATCCCATAGATGCTGAAGACACCGATGTTGGATCCACCAGCAGGAGGGAAAAAAGTTAATTACTTCGGATCATAATCTACACGATGATGGTGATGACGACGAACACGATGATTTCGATGTCGATGATGCTAATGCTGATTCCGATACTAATGATGCTGATGTTCGGCCCTCGGAGGAGGTGAAGATCATCGAGGTAGAAAAAGGAAAGTGAAATTGCGATCGGAGGAGGTCGGCGGAGCGCCAACCAGAGAGACAGGTGGTGATGGTGAAGACGGACAGGTTGCGTGTCATCCGAAGTTCGAGCCCTCCAGCACCGCGACCATCTGGGTGCATGCGTGTGAGTGGACGAGTGCGTGTGTGTGTGTGTTTGGCTATTTCGTTTGCTAATTACAATAATTTAGTTTCATTAATTACAATAGTTAACGTGTTATGTCGGAAACCGCCAGCAGGGCGAGGCCAGGAGGAAATCGAACCAAGATCGAGCCATGTCCCAGGGCAAGGTAGAACCGAAACAATCCGCTGTCCATACGAATGACCCAAACCGTCGTTTCCACGGCCCACGACGAACCGAATGAATGTCAATCGTGCGAAAAGTCGACTTGGGTGCAAACAATCCACGGTGGTGGTGCAAAACCCATCGTCGTACGTCACCGACGATCATCAATCATCTTTGGCCGAGTTCTTCTCCCAATCCCACAATCGGAATGTATGTAGAGAAGAAGAAGGGAACACAATTAATTAACTCAATCATCGTGTCATTCGAAAGTGGGCCACAAGGGGCTGTGCCTCGGACCCACTGATCCTCCCATCGACCGACAGCCCCAACGCCATCGTCATCGTCATCAATCAAGTGCTCGCGCGATTTGCATAATTCGATGACTCCGACCCATCGATTGATCGATCGATCGTTCGGTCGGTCCATCGTTCAGTGACTTCTCGAAAAAAATAACCCGCGAAGTCATGTGGAGTGCGAAAATTGTTAATTTTTAATCGCAGCGACTAAAATCCATGCGCTTTCGATTATTCATTAAGCATTTGGTGGAAAGGGTTTGGCTCGCAACATCGTCTGGGTTGGACGAGGGTCGATGTCAAACACAACGGTGACTCCTCCTCCCACCTCTAGCCCGGATGCTCCGATTTACTCCACTCTCAGAGCAGAAACACCCCGTTCATAGATCGTGAAATAAAAAGTGCAACTGATTTTGATGAAAATGATCTTTGTATTGCAGACTACTGCACACTATATACAAGGCGATAGACTATAAAACGATACACATATAGAATATATGGAACATATTAACAAATCAAGAATATGGAAAATATTAACACATATGGAATATGGAACATATGGAATACAACAATGGCCGTCGCTGACTCTGGTCGCAGCTCCGCCAGCCTAGTGGAAGGTCCTGCTCGGTGGCAGGTAACCGTTGTTGGAGGCCACCTGAGGATGGGCCTCGTGCTCGCCCTGGAGCTCCGCGGCGTCGGCAGACTGCCTGGCCGCGTCCAAGGATCCAATGACCGAGGTGATGGGTGCGACGCCCTCGTTCGAGATCTGGGTGGAGCCGCCCAAGTGATCGTATTGAGCCTGGATCGACTGCTGGGCGTGGGCGGCCTCCTCGTTGGTCTTGTACTTGATGAAGTAGACCTCGGGCTTGGTGGTCGTGGTGGCCGGCTCGTAGACCTGGGCGTCGATTTGAGCCTCCTCCGGCTTCTTGGCCAGCACATAGATGACGGTCTTGTCCTCGTTGACGGCCGGTGTGATCTTCACCGCGGTCTTCTGGGCCGACTTGGCCGGGGCCTTGATGAAGACCACGTTGTAGTTCTTCTTGGGCACGCCGACGGTGATGTGCTTCTCCTTGTAGTCATCGTCGTGCTCCTCGGGCGCCGAGTGAACGAAGAAGCGCTTCGACACGATGGGCTGGGGTTGGGCTTCCTGGTGTTGGTGGTGGTGCTGCTGCTGCTGAGGCTGGCTGTATTGCAGAGGCGTCTCGTAGAGGGGGCCGTTGGACACGGCGTTGGCGGCGACGACGGCGGGCGCCAGATAGCGTCCCTGTGGCTGTGGCTGGACTCCCGCGTAGGAGGGCGCGAACTGCTCCAGCTCGGCGACGGCTCCACCGAAGGCGCCGACCTGGTTCTGGACCACGGCGAAGGTGTGATCGTGGCTGCCCGCCTGAGCGTCCTTCAGCGTTGAGCCAGCGGAGCCGGCTGCTCCGTACTGTTGGTGGGGCTGGTGGGACACGGCGTAGTTGTAGCCCTGGGGAGCGGCCACGGCCAAGCCAGTGAGGCACAAAATCTGCAGGGGATAAGAGAGAGATGGGTTAGCGTAAGGGTTTTAGGTCCACGGGAGTCCTGGGCGAGCTTACGATGAATCCACGCATATTCCTGCTGATTGTTAACTGGTGTATTTTTGGTGGTGGTGCTGATGCTGCACTGATGAACGGCGCCGACGGTGTATGTTCCTCGAAGGCCTGCCCGCGCATTTTATAGCTGCTCTAGAAAATCGCCGAACCACACAATTAGACTAAACCGCTGCCATCACTGCGAACCACTCACTCGGCCGATGAGTCGATTGTTGGTTGCTCGATTGGTGTTTGATCATTGGGTTGATGGGTCAGACGGTGGGTCGCTCTGTTGGACCCTCCGTCGTCGTCCCCCCCCCCCCCCCCATCAAACTCTCTCAGTAATTGCGATTCATTAGCGATCCATTATCGTTCGCGGTTTGTCTTCGCATCGGGGGGAGGGTTCGCTGCATCGTCCGCTAAAGACCACGTGCCAACACATGCTCATCGAATCGCGCCTTCCTCGAGCTGGCGACCCAACCACCCGCGGGCCTGGGATAGACCTGAGCATTTGACCAGCTCTTGCTGCATCTTCACCGCCCGCTCGGTTGGATTCACTCGTGGATCGTGGGTTGTCGGAGTTGGTGGGTCTATTGAAGGCATTATCGACGATGGTCACGTCGAGCTCCAGTTGATTGCATCGAGCATTTCGTCGCGGTCGCACTAGCTGCGTCTCCAACTCCAGCCTCCCCACAGGCTTCGATCATCCATCATTCCCGAGTGTTGAATTGAGTTTGGCCGGCTTTTCGAAATCAGTTTGTGGTCGATGTAATTGTCTGTTGGTGTTATTGTTGTTGCTGTTGTTGTTGTTCTTTTGTTATTGATGCTGCTTCTGCTCTTTCGTTGATAATCTTTAAAGGCCATCAGGGCGATGTTGCAAGGTCTGGGAGTGTCGGCTCCTCATCGCCCCGTGTCGTCCACGTTCCAAGGGTCATGTAAACATTTTCATTAGTCCCGCGGGAGCCTCGGGGAGCCGAAAACTAAGTAGGCGCATGTCAGGTCGCGAAGATGATTGAAATTTCGAAACCGCGACAGGTGTGAAAAGTTTGGGGGACGGGAGGGAAAAAGGATGATGATGAGAGAAAATAGGGATTCCTCATCATCCCTCCCTAAGGTCAGTGAAAAGAAGACAGCTGATGAAGGTTTCCTTGTGGTGACATGTGCTCGTAGCCTTGAGCCGATCGGACACGAGACGCGGGACGAGCGGAAACTCCGAAACCACATCTCATTATTGGCCTTTATGTAACCTCTATCGCTAACAATTAGCCATCCAGTCCAATGGGTGAAGACAACAACCAAAACAGAAAAATAAAACAAAACCAAACCAAACCGTTGAAAGTGAAACAGAAATTTTACAAATTGCCAGTTGTTTCGCCTCTTCCACCCCCTGGCGAAACCTCTCACAATTTAGATGTCAGCGATGCGACTGTCGAAGATCGACGAGCTCCACTTAAAATCAGTTTAGATCGAAATTACACTAATGACCCGCGATGGCGAGGAAGCCAGACTATAATTAAAGCAGCGATCGACACGAGGGTTCCCAACGACTCCACCGAAGGCATCTCATTCAAATGCTGTCCAGATGGGCGGAAGTGGAAGCGACACGATTGTGAAGCTTTTGGCACCTGGGCGGCGGATGACGGATAAATGTGGGTCCGAAATTGAGGTGAAAATTCGACGTATATGGGCCAAACTGTCAAAAGGAAGGTCGTTGTCGGAAATTGCTTACGCCCCGAATTGCGAATTTCGATACGAAAATTTTATATATCGTTCAACGGTTCAGGTCGGTGATTAATCAAACAGCACCAAGGCAATAAAACTGTCGAAAGTCTGTCGAAGCGCCACCGAAATTCCACAGCTGAGCCAAAATTAGATCCAAAGTGGCCCGCCGTATCTCTCTTTCTCTTTCGAACACTCTCTTTTTGGTCTGTCTCTCTCTTTTTGATCTGTGCCCATGATCCCTAGAAGACACCATGATCCGAAAATGCAACGAAACCTAACTAATCTTGAAAATATTTCCAAAAATATACATAGAAAGAAAAACCAAAACAAAACATATCAATATCAATAAAAAAAAATAAAAATAAAATATGAAACGAAATTAATTAGTTGAATTTGCATAATTCATCGAAAATAACATCGAAGATGGCTCGGAACAGAGCACAACATGAACATGATGATCCATGACGGCTGGGATCACGGATCGTGGAAGCTTCATAAATTATTCAGTCTCTAGGCGTTTAAATCAGTGCACGCCAATCAAAAGGCTTGTCAGAAGCAATTTGTGTGCGGCTCGATCGCGAATCCGTTTGAAGCCACCGCCCGGGCCCCACGCAAGCCCCAAAGCTTCGTCGATATCTGCTGCCGTTGTCTTCGGCCACACTCGATGAAAGCTTCGGCCACTTCCTGTCCAACGGTTAGCGAGCTTTCCTTCGACTCGACATAGAAGCTCTATATCATAGCGAAAGCTTTGACTTTAAGCTTTTACGTTGAAAGCTGAAGCGATAGAGTTGCCAGCTGCCTCCGGAGAGGTTGTGGGATTTGGTGATAGAGAGTGCGGGGATGACTACGAGTCACAGTGATGATGATGATGATTGGAATTCATTGAAATATTGAAGGAAAGATAAAGCAGAGAAAGTAAAATAGTTGATTGTAAACCAGTCACAAGTTATTTTAAATTAAATATTAAAATTTATGATATCTGGAATGGTAACTGGATGTTGAACTCTCACTGAATGGACGGATCCACTCTACTAAAATTGTAGTATAACCAAACCCAATTAACTGAGAGTTCAACACCATAATATAATTGAGAAATTCTTTCTATAATAACTCCATCAAACAATTTTCTTCCCTTAGCTCTCATCATGAAGACAATTGGTCAGGAAAAAGTCATCCACAGTCGACAAATATTGTCATCTCGTTCTTTTTCTTCTTTCTCGCCTCCTCTTCTTCGGTGACAGTTTAATATCCCCTAATGAGCCAAAACCTGAGACAACAACAACTACTACTACTATAAAAAAAAGAAACGAATTAATTTGAAATGCATGATTATTCATAATTTTACGAATAGTTCGTCATAACGAAGCCCCATGCAAAGGTGACATAAGTAGGAGAATTAGACGCGGCTCATTAAGTGGGGCAGGGGGCGGGGGGCGTATTCGGATTTGCATTAATTGAGCACCGATAGCAGGTTATTTAAAGGGTGTCTAGAGGCGGACGAAGCTCCATGACAAATAAACAACTCGGCGCATTTTGTTTGTGGTTGTTGATGCCCATGATCATGGCTTTGGGGTGTCGAGGGCGAAGGGAAGCGGGTGGTAAGCAAGATATAGAGCGAGATTAAGATTGAGCCAGAGTCGACTCGAAGAGATTTCGACTTCGCCGTCACGGATGAATTAGTCAGCGTTTCTCTGGGAACTTCGAGAGGCCTCGGAATTTCAGTGAAGACCCCTCTGAATTTCGTTTGAGGGTCCGTGATCATTGTCATCGCCGATTAGTCAAACAAAACGCCTCCGATGAGCCGCCGCCGTCATCGTCTGCTTCATCGCCGCTTAGATTAGAGAGAGGTCGTCTCCGTCATCTTGACCGCAAAAGCCACCATGGACCACACGATGTGACAAAAGACCACCGAAGACCATCTGAAAGTACCCCAAGGGGGTTTGAGAGGCGCCTCCAGTGGTTGCCTTTGTTTCTCCGCGATGCTTGCGGCACATGGTATTGCGTTCTCTTCCATCCAACTATCCTTCTTTCCTTCCTTCCTTCCTTCCATCCATCCGTCCATCGCCATTCGATTTTAATAAACTTTTAATTCATTTACAAAAGTCTCATTTATTTTCGAATGCATAAAATTAGTGAGCCCGTCTCGGTTTCGATTTCGGGATCGATCCGAACCCCTCCCCCCTCGGTCCAACTGGCGGTAGGATCAGTTATAAGGTCTCGCTTAAACAATGATGAATGATGATGATATTTTGATGAATGGATCGCGATTAATCAAAATATTTACGCTCTCGGCTAGATATTTCACTTTGCTCACTCGTTCGCTCGTTCGCTTTGGACTGGATTCATTAACGGTGTCCCACGGCGATAGGGGGCGGGGTGGACGAGGGCGAGGGCGGCCCCAGAAATCGCGAGTGTCACGTTACGCAATCGTATCGTATGAGGTGGCGAATTTCGGATCTCGTCCGTGCGCATCTGGGCGTCGTTGGCGTCGCCCTCCATGATCTTCGCAATTGGCTCATGTGTGTGTGTGTGTAAACAACCATCCTCTCCCTCTCCGCCTTCACCCCATCGCCTTCGTCGAACTGTCTTCTTCACCACTTTTCAACGGTCGCAATTATTTATTGTTGCGAACTCAATGAAAGGAGGTGGGTCTCGACGATCGCCGATCGCCGATCGCGTCGCTGGTCGACGTCGCTGGCTTGCATAAGTTCGAATGGTGGTCCATCGTCGTCGTCGTCATCGTGATTGAGTTTTTTTTCCCCTCTCTCCCTCTGTCAGTTTAATAATGATTCAGTTTCGGGGTTGGTCCCACCCATTCGATGAACACCACAAGCCATGCAAATCCTCGGTACTTATCGAGGGTCTTAAAGTTATTTTATTGCGGGCGCAATTCAAATAAACACTTCGATCAACCGGTGGCTAGAGGATTAAAGCCGTCTGTCTATGGAAGTGTCTGATCATTCAGTTGCTTGATCATTCAGTTGCTTGATCATTCAGTTGCCCGATCATTCAGTTGCTTGATCATTCCTTTGTTTATCCATGCTGCTGTCTGAGCATACTGTTGTTTTTGTATGCTGTTGTCTGACCATTCAATTGTCTGTCCATTCAGTTGTCTGACCATTCAGTTGTCCGTCCATTCAGTTGTCCGTCCATTTAGTTGTTATGCCATTCATTTGTTTACCCATTGCGCGGGAGTCTGTCCATTGTCCCACAAATATTGCACGTTTGTCCGCAAATGCACAATAATCACATGTGAAGAGGCTTTGCGAGGTCCGGAGGTCATCAAAATTCCCCGTCATCCCATCCAAAGCCTCATCATCAGAGCAGCAATGAAGACGAAGAAGACAACGACGACGACGATAGTTTCTAAATTTAGCCACTAAATTCACAACAATTAATTAAACGTAATTAAACGGAGTATAAGAAACTTTCTACCAGATTTAGAACCCATAAATCGCTGTTGATCTGTGATTTGTGACTCAAATGCACTCGAACTCTCTCTCTCTCTCTGGCTGGTTTTACGATGCCGCCTTGAGAAGCGATCGAATCAATTGCATCGACCTAAGCAACCACAACAACAACAATGAGCAACCTTTTCACTTTCCATATGATTCCCTTTCATCATCATCGTTTGGACGAGCAGTCGACAAATGAGGTGGGCATCCGGTGAAGGCAGTCCAAGGGACCGACCGAGGGACCACCTGCAGGCCTTTCTAATGACGACAAGCCGGGGTCGGACTTTCGCAATTTAATTAAATATACAAACAAACAAACAAACAAATGAACGAATGCGATTATCGCGTCCCTAATCTTGACTTTCAAGACAAATAGACCGAGAGGCTGAAAGCGCCAAATTTTCACACAATCCGCGGATACGACCGGCCAAATGGACGGACGATTAGTGGCAAATCGAGGCAAATTCACGCGTAGCGAGGAGTCCGTTTTGTAAGAGCTCATGATCGTGTCGGACCAATTGAGTACGATGACCACACGATAATCAATCAAGAAGATGATGATATTTCGAGATGAAGAGAAACATTGAAAGGAAAGATGGAAAAAACTCTTTGTCATATGTTGCAAATCTGAAATTAATTGACGGATAAAAGGCGTGAAGTGCCTTAAATAAAACGACGTCTCTTCATCCTCTCTCTTCATCTTTCATTCACTTCCATCGGGACGTTGCAATTCCTCCAGGTCATCGGCGTTGTGGCGAAATTTCGTCGCAGCCCTGGCTGCAATTTATCGCCACGGTCTTGAATTCGGTGGCAAATCGGACTCTTCGGATAATTAATCGCTTCGCTGGCCCTCGGATGTGCTTATTTCGAGTCGATATGACGAAAGTGTCGATGCAACGAAAGCTTCTTAAAACTCTTTGAAGACACGTGGGCGCTTTTTCGATAGAGATTTGTTTGCCCTTTGTTGTCTGGTGTCAACCTTGGACGAAGCTCAGGCGAAGTTATCTCCCGACTCGAGTTGGAGGCGTCCGAAAAACCTCCGAAAGTGAGGCTTTAAAAGGTGATCGATCAGTTTCGAGCTGATCAGCTTGTCGAGGGACCCCTCGCAGCGATGGAGCCCGAGTGCAGGCCGGCGAGATGGAATCATTGGAGGGCGTCCGCAACGAAGAAATAAGAATGCAAATGAATCCATCATCGGGCATTAGTGGATGGCTTTGATTAATTTTCCGAATGAAAAAATTCCACCTCATCAAACGAGATATAAAAATAATAACAATGAAACAACAAAAACTAGTCAATATTACGCAACCTGTTTCGGTGCCTTAATTTTCGTCGAGTCGAAAATGAAATTTCAATTGTTTTTCAGACCATGTGACCAGGGCTTCATGCCGAGTACCTTCTTCGTTGGCTGGAACCCAGTTTCGCAGTCACCGTCTCCGCCGCATTACGACTTCCGGCACTTCTGCTCTGCTGCGGCGCTGCCACTTTTTTCCCACCTACTTTTCTCACATCCCGATCGCGATATGTTTCTTCTTCGCATTGCTCTCCTTCGCCTTTACCTCTCCCTTCCCTCTTTCACTCCATCTTTCCATTTGCTCGTCGCTAATTTCCAACATTATCTTCAACTTCATCACTTTTGCTTTCGATCGCCTTTGACCACCGCATCTCTATCTCTCTGTCTTCGTTTTCTCTCTATCTCTCTCTTTTCTTTTCTTCTCTTCTCTCACTCAAGGTTGACTCTGCCTATCGCCGTCGCTCTTCTTCTTCTTCTTTCACTACCGCCAGATCGATCGGTCTTCACGTTTCCCTTTTACCAACTTTTCCGTCTCCGGTGAGTCTCGATTTGGCCCGGCGCAGACCGCGGTCGGGTCAGTCGTTGGTTGAGTTTGGCTTTTAGTCATATGTTATAAAAGTTTGGACCTCTTCTGATCGGCATTTAGTCCATTTGTCGTTGTCAATTGGCTTGGACGGTGACACTTTTCAGCGCTCAGTGTTTGGAGTTAAGTTTGTTTTCGCTTCATCGAAACCAGTAACAGAGAGACCGATTTCGATTTACGTCGTGATGCGCGCCTTCATTGTAAGTTCTTGTGGTTGAAAAGAAAACCCTTGCACGAAACTCCGCCAGTGCTCAAAGTGTTCAGTGATATCCTCGATCTTTGATTGAGTGTTCAAAAGGATAAATCAAGAATAGAAACGCGATTCTGTTTAGAAAGATGTCTGAAAAGAGGAAGTGAAATTAAAATTCTTATGGTGATAAAACTGTGCAGTACTGAAGAGAATAATGAGTGGATCCATCAGGACCTACCATATTGATCCTGATCAGTGGATCTTATATTGGATATACCTATATAAACAACAAAAAATATTAATTTTCAAATCATCTCGACCCAAATTCAAACCACTTTC
Source organism: Coelopa frigida (assembly GCA_017309665.1). Classification (NCBI taxonomy): domain Eukaryota; kingdom Metazoa; phylum Arthropoda; class Insecta; order Diptera; family Coelopidae; genus Coelopa; species Coelopa frigida. Next base: position 11,786,705 of record CM029561.1, on the reverse strand, counting down.
ATAGACTTCTTTGCTTCCCCCAGTCGCCTTCCTTCAACCTGTTGATCCTTGATTTATTAAATATAATAAAATTCATCTCTTCCAGATCCTGTGTCTGGTGGCAGCCACCGTTGCGCTGCCCCAGGGCTACAACTACCAACAGAAGCCGCTGCAGTTCGGTCACTCGAGCTCCTCGTCTGGATCGCACTCAAATGTCCCCAGCTTCCTGGAGGAAGCCCTGCAGAATACGAAGCTGATGCAGACGCTGTTGGGAAATCAGCAGAACTCCTTCCCGTCCCTGGTGCCGCAGAGCATCCTCCCGCGACCACAGCAGCAACAACTTGTGCAACAACAACAACAACACCATCATCAACAAGTTGTACAACACCAACAACAACTGCCTGTGTTCCAAGGCGCCTTCAACGCTCAACCACAATTGACGCAATCTTTCGGTTTGGCGCCCATCGTGCAACACCATCAACAACAACAACAAGTTCAACACCATCACCAACAACAACAACAACAATTCACCCAACAGTACCCCACCCAACACACTCCGATCATCACCAAGGACATCTACGTGCACGTGGCCCCCGAGGAGCCCGAGGAGCAGCGCCTCGAGCAACCGGTGCCCGTGGGTCCACCACGAAAACACTACCGCATCGTCTTCATCAAGGCGCCGACGCAGAACATCAACACGGCGGCACTGCGCGTGAAGCAAGCGCCCACCGAGGAGAAGACCATCATCTACGTGCTGACCAAGAAGCCCGACCCCATCGATCTGGAGGCCGCCCTGCAGGAGGTCGCGCCCAAGCAGCCGTCCAAGCCCGAGGTCTACTTCATCAAGTACAAGACCCAGGAGGAGGCCCAACATGCACAGCGTACCATTCAGGGTGAGTGCGACGATCATCATCATCATCAATTGAACAGCATCATAATCTATTGAATAGCGTCATCATGAGCCATTGAATAGCATCATGGTCTATTGAATATTATCATGATCTATGGAATATCATCATGGCCCATTGACTATCATCATCTATTGAATAGCTAGCTCTATTATTTCATTCGGCCATAGCTGTTGGAGTCATCGGCTCTGATCTCCGAATGACTTTGACATTCCGCTGCGATCGTTTGATTTCCTCATTTCGATCATCGTTTTGTTTTGTAGTTGGTTTTTCTAGTTTCATCTTTTGCATAAATTATTGTTCCATTCTGCAGGTGATATTTTATGTGTTTCGTTTGCGTTCACGCACGGGCCAAATTTTGTTTATTGTCCTAAGGTCGTTAGCACTTTAACCTAGTGACTCCATCGACGCCCCCAGGGCTCCCGCCATTCGTCGATCGCTGTGATTTTTAATTAGCGGTCTTCTCCAGGTCTCCGGGGGTCACTTTCGATTTCAAAGCGATTATTTTTCGACCAAGAAAACCCTAAAATCGACAGACAGACAGACTTCAGAGTATCGTATCTTAGGTTTTTCTTACATAGACAGCATTTCATAACGATTGGATAATGAACGAATCGAGCATTTCTTGTTATAAAATAAAATGAGCGAAAACTGGAAGTCACTAATTAGACGGCCAACAATTTGGAGCAATTACCGACATTATATGTCGGAAGGTTTCATTTCCGTTATGGGAACACACACGAGTGATATAACACATCAGCTATGTCTACTGGCTTTTGGGGAAATATGTCAAACTTTTGCATATTTAATTTGCAATCAATCAATCGTTCATCAATTGATCGATCGATCGAACGATCGATTAACAATCATTATCTCTCTATAATATCCATTGTCGTTTTACGTGTATTGTATTGTATTGTATTGTGGCGGCCTAGCTCCTTATCTGAGGTTATGCATGTATTAAGCTACTGTCACTGCTACTGACTTGATATCAATCATCATTCATGTCGTGCCATGTCTGTCTGGTAATGTCCAACGATTGATGACTGTTCCCGATATTCCTTTCGTCGGTCTATTAGGGAATTCCATAATCTACAATTGATTGTTTAAAAACTCTTCAAGCACTTTCCGTTTCCCAGTAATTATCTCGCAGTTAAGTTGGGTTAATTTGTATGTTTATTATATTACCTTCAGTGCATAATTTTCTATTTTGCTATTCAAGGATTCTTCATTGTTTTATTAGTATGCATTTTTGTACAATATTTTTGGATGAATTTGTACTTACTTGTCTACTGTTATGATATTCTATTAACATCAACATATACTCATCACGTTGTTTTTTTTTGTCACTCATACTCTCCTTTTCTTACCCGCAGCTCAATACGACCAGCTCGGCGGAACCACACAAATCTCCGACGAAGGCATCGCCCCTGTGACGTCCGTCATCGGAGCCTTGGACCATCAGCAACACGGTGGCTCATCGGCAACCGGCAGCGGTTACGTCTCCAATAGCAACAACGTGGTCAGCGGAAGCAGCAAATACCTGCCGCCGATCGTGCGAATTTGAAGCCGCCATCGCGTCGAATCGCTTGACTGATCGCCATTTTCGCCACGAGTCAAGGGGCGAAACCCTGTATTTCGTTTTTAGCACGTAGACCAGCATTTCAGCGCTATGCTGAAATTGTTTTTAATATTTAAAATACTTAACTATTTTACATTTATTAATGTTACTTTTAATCTGTTAGCTGGTTGACTTGGTGAACAACAGCATTGATAAGTTAATGTTAACTTTACCATGGGTTCCATGTCAACCTAACCGTGGGTACCATATTAACTTAAACATGGGTACCATGTTAGTTTAACCATGGCTACCATATCATATTAGCTATGGCTACCATGTTGATGTTATCATGGTCGAGATGTTGTTACCACGTTTAACTAACTAACTTTCCTTTATAGTTACCAAACAAGTTTCTGTTATAATTAGTCGATAACTTTTGTAAATAAAATTCAATTTCGAAACTGATAAAATCAAATGGACTTTCGCCTGTGAAAAGGGTCATCGGGGACAGATTCTGGAAGAGATTTCACTCAAATGGATTTTCTTTTTCTCTAATTTGATTGTACTGCACCTCTGGTTCCTCTGCGAATTAATGGTTCGTTTCTTCCCGTACCTTGGGTGGACGTTGTCATCGTTGCTCGTCATCATCATCATCATCATCATCATCGCTATCGAGCTTGGGCAATACTTGAGAGCCCGGCCCGAACTACGATGAATCTTAGTCGGCTCCACTCCACTTGTCCGCTCATGTGGGTGACTCTGACCAACCAGTTGTTATTGTTATTGTTGTTGTTGAGCTTATCTCTCACCACGCTCATTTGCATTTCCATCGAAAACCCTGCTCGCGCACAGGCATCTTTAGGTCAATGTCGTTGCGGACTTCGGGAAATGTTCACCGAAAGGGGGAGCGAAAGAGAAGAAATATTATAAAAGAAACCGCAAATGCCTTTGTCCACATATTGAACGGATGGACGGACGGACGGACGAATGCTGGGCGATAGGAGTGGAGGAGTAGCATGTGTGATAATCCGGCATCACCTCCTCCTCCACAAACACTTCGCGGTATTTTTAATTTCGCCGTCGTCGTTGTTTTTGTAGGGTTTTGCATAGCCCGCTTATGTAACGCCGCACGCCGCCATTTATGGTCTTCGCTATTTTTATGGCTGATAATTTGCCATTGGAGCAACGGCAACAGTTTATTGCCGTTGTCAGCCCTCCTTTCAATTAAAAAGATGATTAGTGGTTTTCGCAAGCTGCGAAGGACCGCTGGAATGTCACGAGACGTCGCGGAGAGCTTTCCCAATATCAATCATTTTTATGGTCTTCGCTTTATTGTTTCTCGGCTGGGTTTGGTTTCTTTACAACTTCGCTGAGCGTTTCATATATTCCACTAAAAAAATATGAAATATTTCTCGCCTTGCCCTTTGATATTCGAAATTCGACATTTTCGATTTTTCAAACACAACGATTCGTGATGCGTTCCATTCGCCCTTAGGCGGCGTTCGAATCGAGTTTTAATGCAAGTCTCATATTCCTAATTAAACATTTAAATTAATTAATATTCGACCTTTAATAGCGGAGATTTGCATAAAAGTTTTGCTACGCTTCGCTTTATGTTATTGCCTTTATTATTGTTGGGTTTATTGTTGTTTTATTTGATTCCACGGTTCGCAGCGGGTTTGCGTCTTAAGTCTTTCGTTTCTGCTAGTCCGTTGTACAAAATTTCACGCTCTGTTGGGTTTTCTCACATGTGTTGTTTTTTTAAATTTTGTCTATGAAAACAAAAACTATTTACTCCATTTCGGAGAATAGAAATAATTTTATATAAAAAAAAATCCTTATGTATTCAACAGAAAGTATCAGAAGGATTTAAACAAATCAAAAAATGTTCACAATTAATAGAATAAAGAAAATATTTAAAAGAAGAGTAAGGAATTTTCGGGTCGCTTTTATATAATTAGAAGAATATATGAAACTCATTACATTAAAATTGAAAAAATATAAAAATGTATTAGTTAACTATAGGCATGAAACTCATTGAATTAGAATTGACTCAACTTTTAAATTGGCTTTCGAACATAGCTGAAGTTTTTAAAATGATAACGACCGAAGAATTCATCGTCTATTTGATTTTCTGTTATTTCCAAAATCACATCAATAAAATTGTAAATAAAATGTTCTCTCACCCTATAATTTGTAGAGCCTATAAATATACCGAATTGACTTATATCGCCACTCATAATCCTATAAATTTCTTTGTCGACACACATATTGATTTCAGTTCTACAACAGTTTCATTTATTCAAAAACACCTAATGGTATGCTTTAATTTTGTTGAACTTTCGGTGTTTTGAATGCTGCATAGGTATAAATTATAATGAATTAAATTTGAATAAATTACGATATTAATGATATAATGGAAACTCACGAAATCTTGAAATTATATAATAGAAAAAACCCAATATGCGTAAGTTCCTATATGAAAGCTTAGAAAATATTTCAGTATTTTTTTTTTTCATTTTAAAGATATAACAGATGAAAATAATGAAAGAACCAAAGATTTTCGATCATATTCAGAGAATAATTGGAAATTTAGTGCTGAAGAATTGAATTGAAAATTTATATTTTTATATTCAGGAAGATAATGGATTTTTCGAAATTATGCTCAAAACACCACAAATGCACAAAAGAATCAGGAGTTATTACATTAGGTCATTATCAGATTAAGGCCCTTCTTCACATTTTCCCTTTATATTTTACTTTAAAGCGCTCTTTCGTTTTTTCATGTCATCATTAATGTATCTGAACGACCATTTACCATTTTTATAAATAAATAAATAAAATTGTAACACGAGTTATCGGGGTGTTACCAATGGAAAATAACCAATAGTTGTTTGAATTTTTTGTAAATTTTTAAATTATTTTATTTTTTGTTACTTATAATTATTTAATTTTTTACGAAACACAAGTTTAAAACAAAACTATAAAATAGGTGTTTTTTTAAATTTTTTATGCATTTATATAAAAATTTACTTACACGTTTGTGGGGTGAAATTGGCAACATTTTTCTAATTTATGTTTATAACTTTTGAATGAAATATGAAAATGAATAGTATTTCTTTTTATCACCGATAAGTTTCGAATGCCTTTTAAATAAAGATGACAAAAAGTAATGAACCATTTCCAATTGTAAGGGTCGGTCCTCTTATGGGGAGAAGACTGTGGCCCAAGAATGTCCTAAAAAGGATGAATGAAAAGAGACGAGAATTGTTTGTATAAAAATATATTCGTTGGTTTTGCATTGAGTGACAATAAATTAGGATAACATAATTGAATTAAGAATGAAAGTAGTTTATCTCCGGCTGGAGAAGTGTGGATGGTCACGAGTTAAAAGCAGTGAAATGCAATCTTAAAAACCTAATGGCACGGTATGTGGCAGCAACTGGTCTACTTCTTGGCCTTGACGGGCAAGTACTTGTTGGCCGGGACTCCGACGAAGGAGTTGGAGCTGGCCGACTGCTGGTAGTTGGTGCTGGCCGCCTGTTGGAAGTTGTTGGTGGCCGCCTGCTGGAAGTTGGTCTGCTGGCCCTGGACGAAGGAGCCGTGGCTGTTGCTGCCCGAGGTGGCCAAGTTGGCGGCATTGCGGAAGTTCAAGCCCTGGCCGACGGAGCCGATCACGGACTGGACGGGTGCGATGCCCTCGTCGGAGATGTGGGTCGAGCCGCCAAGGGCGTCGTACTGGGCCTGGATCTCCTGCTGGGCGCGCTGGGCCTCCTCCTGCGTCTTGTACTTGATGAAGTAGACCTCGGGCTTGTGGGTCTTCTGCTCGCCCTGCACCTGCTGCAGCTGCTGCTGGACGTCGGCGAGGTCGGGCTTCTTCGACAGCACATAGATGACGGTCTTCTCCTCGTTGGTGGCCTGGGCGCGCTTCAGGGCGCTGGTGGCCAGACGCAGATTGGGGCTGGGCGCCTTGATGAACACGATGCGGTAGTTCTTGCGCAGCGGGGCGTTGTCGAACTGCTGGCCCAGGCCGATCTCCTCGTTCTCCTCGGGCGCCGAGTGGATGTAGATGTCCTTGGTGACGATGGTCTGGCGCTGCGGGGCCGGCTGGTAGACCTGTTGCTGCTGCAGGGGCAACTGTTGCTGGAAGTTAGTCACGGTCTGGGGCTGGACGAAGGTCTGCTGTTGCTGCTGGGGTGGCAGGTAGCTCTGTTGGGGCAGCTGCACAGCAGCGGGGGCGGGCAGAGGCAGCTGGACTGGAGCGGGAGCCACATAGGTCTGTTGTTGTTGGTGTTGTTGCTGCTGCACCGCTCCGCCCTGCACGTTGAACTGAGCCAATGGCTGCGAAGGCACCACCGAGTAGATTCCGCTGTTCGACTGCACCGGAGCCTGGGCCTGGGGGCGTGGCGCGTACGAGACCACGTTCTGCCTGATCGGCTGCTGCTGCTGTTGAACTGGGGCCGTGGCTGGTGCCGCGGTCTGCTGGGGGTTCTGGTAACGATAGCCAGGTTGGGCCGTTGCCACCGCCAAGAGGGCGAAACACTGGAAGAAAGAGACAGAGAGAAAGAATTAAGTGAAGGACCGTTAACGAAGGGGAAATCCGATGATGATGCTCACCATGATTGCTCCGAAGGTTCGCATTGTCGGAAGGTTTTCTCGGATTTTCGGTTGCTGCTGGTGCTACTGTTGCTAGGAGAGTTGCAACTGCTCGACTGATGCCTGGCCCTGAACTCGTCGACGCTTTTATATGACTAGGAAATGCGAGACGCACCCGATTCGATCGGTCACCCGAACAACGTCCGACAAAAGATGACCCATGGGCGAATCGGACCCATGTCTAGTTCACAGCTGCCGCTGAACGTGTTGCAGAGGGCGCTGCTCACATAACACCATCGATAACAACAATAACAACAACGGTGGCGGCGGCGCTAACGTCAATCCATCGATTAGCAAATCGCGTTGATATTCGACTCGATCCGAATTACAAATGCAGCCTCCTCCTGGGTCGGTCCATCGGTCCATCGGCCATCGGATCGGCTAGGTTATGCAAGTGCCATTATAGGGTCCACCATGACCATGATGACCATGGTAACATAACTGTATACATTTGGACGAGATTTTCCTTTGTCACAAGCCGTCGCGACTCGTTTAATGTATGCAAATCTTGGAGGGAATCTCCGCCGGTAACAACAACAACAACCGAAAGCCTCTAATAAAATACAAATAGCAACAAAGTGGACAAAACACTAAACAACAACATAGACAATACAACAACAACAACAACATAGACAATACAACAACATCATGGACAATACAACAACAACATAGACAATACAACAACATGAACACCATAAACAAGATCGTAACAACATGGGGCTATAAATAAAATCCACAATATTTTTTTCGGTCCCTAGCGCCGATTCCATTTGTTCATCTCCATCTCCAACTCCCCCACTATCGCTCTCTCCCTCCCTCTCTCTCTCCCTCTCTCTCCCTCTCTCTCTCCCTCTCTCTCTCCCTCTCTCTCTCCCTCTCTCTCTTTCCCTCGCTTTCTGTCCGCCCCATTCGACCCTTCGTGTCCGCTTCCGATGCGAAACGCATCCGATCGTCAGGCCAATCGACAGACGCAGAGATATAATTAAATGCGCATAACTTTTTCAATATTAATTCGCTTATTATGCAAAATTATTATCGCATTTGTTTTTGTTTGCCTGGTGATATGTTGTTAATTTGCTATCTGGAGGAAATCGTCATATTTTTGATACTCTCCTTATTGTTGTTATTGTTGATTTGCTTTTACATGCATATCTCTTGTGGTTTTTGGAATTTTTTATTTCGAAATTTCTTGTTTTGACTCTCGTTTCTCTGCTTCTTTATTCCGTTTTCGATTCCATTGTGTTCCATTTCCTTTGTTTCGCTTTCGTCAACGTAACACAATCAAAATATGTTGTTGTTGTTGCGAATGTGTCTGATTCTTCTTTGTTGTCGCAGATGATCTGCCGTCGTTTCGTTTTGTTTCGTTATTGGCGTCTTCTATTATTTCCGCTAGCTAAATACATACATACATGCATGCATACAAACTAACAGCTTTCTTCACGACAAGGTCGTTCGGCACCCTACACACATTACACTGAAAAAAGTCCATGACATCTCTCGTTTGTCTATTATCTATATTTATATTATTTATCATTATTTCATTTCATTATTCTTATAAGTATTTGTAATTTTATTTTTGTTTAATTTTTACTTAATGTAAACAAGTAAAGGTGTTACTTTTAGCCTGGCCGATTTAAATATAGCCTATATTATAGCCAAATAAACTTGGCTATGAAATAGTAAACCTATATACCATATAATTGAATTATGAACTTGTATGAACTTGGCATGAAGTATGCTATAGTATATAAAAGCAGATTCCAAAATATAATATAGAATGAAATACAAAGTCTTTTGAGTCCGTTCGGCTGATCCTCTCAATTTTTAACAAATGAACTCATATTAGTATTAAATAACCACAAACAGAATTCCAACATTATTTTAGCACGGATCACCATAAAACTCTTGGGTGATATTTTCCATTTTTGGCATATATACATAACTACTCATTGAAGTAATACTTGATCACACATAAAATATCACAACCAGTTCATCACCCCATCGTTCACTACATATCCCACATTAAATTATTTCTTTGTATGGGAAGTTTCGCCCATTTTCACATATAAAAGCAATAAATACCAAATTATGCATAAGGTTAATATTCCTTTGTTTGATTAATTACTAAATCAGTTAAAAATATTTATCCAATATCTTCAATCAGAGTGATTTATGATTTATTAATGTGTATGTAAGGTAGATTTTTGATATGGGTTTTAGTTTTAATCTATAACTTTCTGAAATATAAATATTTTGGAATGACAAATATTGAACTTTTAGGTTCTTTTATTTGATCAACTCATAGTTGAATGCAATAGTTTAAAAAAAATTATTGGTCTGTAAAAACAATTTTTTGTTAATGTTCAAAAATATTGGGATGTTGTAATCCATGGCTAAATATTTTTATTATATTAACCTTTGATAGCCAATGCTTAGTATTCTCTATTGGTTTTTGGTATTTTACATTTGTTTTTCAATTTATCACGCAACTTTTTCAAATTATTTTATATATTTGTTCTATAACTAAAATCAGAAGAAATTATCTAAATCTATCAAATAATTTATTTTTATTCTATATAAGAAGATCCATGATATTTTAGTAAAAGTTTTCATTTATCTCGAATTAAGTTAGTTTACCTTGTTGCCGCAGATATGATTTCCAAATCGCATAATATATAGGGCAGAAAAATAACAGAGAACATATTCTCGGTCACTAAAATATCAATATGTCTTAGTTAAAGATTAAACTTTTGGGTCATCTTCATACTTCATAGAAGCATAATAACTTAATTACATACAATCCAAAAGGCAAATAACGAACGAATATAATTAATATTGACAGATAACAGTCGTAAATCAAGCAAACTATTTATTATGATTATTTGAATAGATGATAATTATGTGGAAGGGGCTTGTGTTTGTATATGCGATGATAATTAAAAATTATGAGTTGACTGAATATCGATGGGATCAGCGATTTGTCGTGTCACAAAGAGTCAACACAAACAGCCATTGCACATTGCTTGTTTAATATAATAAATTTTTTACAAATCAGTAATTTGTAATCATCGAACCGAATATCTTTAAACTAATAACCTATCAGGTTTCGCTTCCAAAGCTCCCTGCATAGTAGCTCGAAACACTATGTGGTACAGCTGAATACAGTAGTTCAGAAATAGCAAGAGAAAGGTCGAGTCGAGTGACCTTGGATATTAAAAATACCCTGTTGACTCATCGCAGACTCAGCGAACCATCGGTCCAGCCTGTATCGACGAACACACAAGTTAAACAATGCGAACATTTTTCGCAGCCACTGTGGCCATAACTCATGTTGTCGTCTGACGAAAGCCCGGCTGGCGCCATTTTATACAACCCGGGGCACCTTATCAAAACGACGTTAACGTCTCCGATTACACAGTCGCGAACAAGCGCCGTGCAACCGGCGAAAATGAATTCACAAGAGTCGGATTCGGTTGTGGTATCGATAGCGATATCAAAATCCATATCCATATCAGTTTTAATATCAGTTTTAGTATCAGTTTGAGATTAGGTTTAAGGTATGGGTCTAGTTGAATTGATGCTTTCTTATGCAAATGCCGAAATTGCTGAATTAATAACTTATTTATACACCGACCACTGATGGCATTAGCATCCGACTACGACTATGGATAAAAATGCGAATATTTGAAATAAACTCGATATCACACACACACACACACACATACACACCCCCAATGCTATACATGAAAATAAATATCTCGAGAAATGCATGAATAAATTCGAATTAACGAACATAATCTGAACTTATTGGTTTAATGGTGAGTTCGGGCAGATTGACAGCAACGACCGACTCTAATGATATTTGACATTTATAATTCTACTGGGATGCTACAGGAGGGAGCGAGAAGGATTGAGCCATGTGATTAGTCTTTGAGGGAAATTGTGCAATTGCCCGGATGTGACTTTTCAAAACACGTTAACGATTTTTTCATGATAACTTAATAATTAGAAGAATATAACACTGATTTAAAATAATTTTTACTATAAAACTATTACCTCAGATTATTCCTTGAACTACTCACCACAACTTTTGATATTATTCGACTTTAATATTTAATTTTATTCAATTATTCGGTAGTTTCGTAATTTTTACCCACATTTATAAAAGACAATATGATTTCGCGAGTTGCAAATTGTGCTAATAGTTGCCATACAAGGATACCAGGAACCATCCATCAGAATTTGCCACACTTTCACTTCCTTTCAAAAAGTTCAAAACTTTGTGTTTTCATCGATTACCAAGTGTGGAAACCGAACTTGTTGTAATCATCAACTAATGACATAGCGAAGCTCTTTTGCCACCAATGACGTCAAGCCAGAGCTACTGAAGTCTATTAGGGTTCTCCAAATAAGGGATCCATGATGAAGACGACTCCTCGGAGTTTATTTCTAATACTAATTGATACTCCAGAGCTTATGTTAATGCTTATGTTAAGACCTGGCAACATGTTCGAATCAACGAAATTTATGGACTCCTTAATCCCGCAATTTGTACAATTTAGTGCTCGATCATAAAGCAAGACGTGTGTGAACCTGAATCTCATCAATAGATCATCGACGGACGGACGGACGGACGGGCGAACTAGTTATGGACGCCACGATAATTTATCGGTGGATCTTTGGCCTAGTCCGGGCCTGCGTAGTTTGGCCTATGACATAAGCTGGTGAGATGGCCAGAAGTCGGACGGACAGAGATGTCGTCCCAGCTACAGACAGACAGACAGACATACATAGGCGGCATCTGATTTGCATAGATTTCGCGCTCGACGGGAAGGTTTCACCACCGCCTGCTGTCAGCTCCCATTTGGGCGCTTGCATTCACATGATCGACCATTGTGAATGTGGGCTCTCTTGCCAAATGGCCTGTGTCAACGGCATCGCCATTATTATTGGCCAGACATTTGCGAATTCATTTCGCATTGTTTTCAAATGTCGCCGTGGGTTTTGTATATTTTGTGAATTTTCTACGTTTGTGTTTGTTTGTTGTTTGTCTTTCCTTTCTAATTAAAAATGTCTCTTTCTCGCGGTGATAATATTTTCGCCGGACTCGAACTCTTGGGCTCTCGGACATGGATAGTCAAATGGGATGAAATTTATGCAGAAAGGTATTGTTGTTGTTTTTGTATGGGGTTGTGTTGTTGTTGTCTTGCCATGTGTTGTTGCTGTCCTTTAAGTATTTGCCAACATCACTTTTAGCCACATATAAAAAGTGCACTATTGTCTTAAATGATTAACAGTTACATTTTCAAATTCGTATTGTGAGCATCGATTGGCATCGAGGCCTCTCGTTTCAAGGATATTCACACACACTCCCTCACACACACCAGCATGCGCGTCCTTTTGGTAAGCACAGCTTGAGAGATGGAAACTTGTTGGACATAGAGACTCGAATCTCTTGCTATAGATTTTATCAATCATTCATTACTTGAGGAATTCTATTTTATCTGCTGTTCTCCTTCTATCGCAGCTATCGTGTCTCCTCGGCCTTGGCCTGGCCGCTCCACAGGGTTACTTCTACCAAACCCAGATCGGCGGCGGCGTGGAGGGCCAGAGCCACATCAGCCTGGAGCAGTATCAGATCCAGCGGCAGCAGGAGCAGAACCAACTGGAGCAGCAGAAGCTGCAGTTGCTCCATCAACAGCAGATTGAGCTGCAGCAGCAACTGCAGCAACAGGTGCAACAACAATTTCAACAACAGCACTACCAACAACTCCAGCAGCAGGATCAACAGCAGCAACAACAAATTCATCAGCAAGTTCAACAGCAGCAGCAACAACTTCAACAGCAGGTTGAACAGCAACAACTTCAACAGCAGGTTGAACAGCAACAACTTCAGCAACAGTTCCTCGTACAACAGCAGGGCCTTCCACTGCAACAGCAACAACAACAACAGGCGTTCGTTGTAATCGGAAACCCTGCCGATCTCGGCCAGTTGGTGCAATTCGAACAGGAGCAACAATTGCAACAGCAACAACCTGAATCCCAGCAACAGGCTTTCGTTGGCGGCGTGGCCACAAGACTGGGCTACGAGACGGCGGTGCCAGAGGCGCAGACGCAGCAGCAGGTCTTCGAGGTGGCCGCCCCGACCGGGCAGCTGGAGCAGAACAGCCAATCGTCCTTACAGCAGGTCGTCGAACAGCGTCCAACGTCGTCGTCGTCGTTGTCATTGTCATCCTCATCGACTTCCTCGTCGACTTCTGCACAGACGATCGAGCGTCCGCAGACTCTGCCCCAGGTCGCGCATCTCCAGACCTCCTCCTCCTCCTCCGTCGCCACAACGTCCTACCAGCCGGCTCAGACACTGCATTACCACAAGGAGTTCTACTTCCTGTCCGCGCCGCAAGAGGATCCCAGCGAGCTGGAGCAGAGCGTGCAGAAGCAACTCGGCCAGATGAAGAAGAACCTGCGCGTGGTGTTCATCAAGGCGCCCGAGAACAACGGCCTCACCAAGGCCGCCCTCCAGCTGGCCCAGCAGTCCATCGACAGCCAGACCGCGATCTACGTTCTCACCAAGCAGCACGACGTCGCCGACCTCGCCGCGAAGCTGCAGCAGCTACGGGACTCAACCGGCAGCTCCCGGCCCGACGTCACCTTCGTCAAGTACCGCACGCCCCAGGAGGCCGAGCATGCGCAACGCACCATCCAGGCCCAGTTCGAGGCGCTCAATGGCCCCGAACAGCTTCAACTACGAGGGCGTCGCTCCCACCCACAACTTCGTCGGCTCCACCGACGGCTCGACTGGCGCCATCGACTTGCGCTCGGCCTCCGCTTCCAAGCCCGCTCCTTCAGCTGTTGTTGCACCGGCCTCGTCTAAGGCAACTGATAACTCGCCAGCCGCCCAACCGTCGGAGGAGGCCAAGAGCCCCGGTGCTCACTATTTGCCGGCTGCCAAGCATTAGACGCAGCATCCATTAGACACTAAGTTTAAATTATACACAGTCGTATCTAAGAAATTGAAACCAATAAAACTATTTAATGTGTTTTTTTTAATTTCATTGTCTACATTTCGTTGCATACTTTTGCGCTGGGATAAATTCATCTCAACAACACAAAACTAAGAAATTAGATTAAATCAGGTTATTTCTCAGTAGCATACATAAGTGATGAATTAAGTGATCAGAAAGGTAGAATCACAAGAATATGCGAAACACAAACTTATGATAATAATTGCAAGAAACTACTATGTCGAAATCATGGGCAGTCTTTATTTAAACCCTGATGAAATCAATATTTTAATGAATGTGTTTGATTTATCTTCATGAAAATAGAAGGCATTTCTAGTGGAATATTTACAGGGCTTTTCAATGAACGCGTAATCGAGATTACCAATATATAGTGAACCATGTGAACCATCATGGATTTCTTGAGTTATTTAGAAGATCACGAAACGGACACATCCACTTACCAAAACTTATTTATGATGGTCACTTCTGTTATGAATTTGTATGAGCTTCGATCGGGTCGAAAATAACTCTTCTACTTTTTTTTTTCAAGTTTTATTCCTCCCTCACCACTAATGTCTAGAGAAAGCTTAATATCTGGGGGATATAATCCCAATAATCATGTTTTTAGCGTTAGTCATTTGGAGACAACTCATGTTTCCCACCGAAACCATACAACTAATTAATCATAAAAATAAACCTTAATTAATTGATTTATTAATAAAATATTTAGTTATAATGATTGGTCAGTTAAACATTTTCAAAATAAATTGGAAAAATATCATAGCCTCGAACACAATCGCAATAAAACACCATCGAATGGAATATTATTTAAAAATAGTATGTGTAACGAGGTTGTTTCCTCATAACGTCAACCCACTAAAAGATATCTAAAGTTAAACTATTTGTTGCACCTTGATCAACTGGTAGACTGAGTTGTTATGAGAAGGTTAGAGCAAAATGTGGTAGAGTATTTGATATTGGGAAAATATTGGATCTCCTGATCATAAAACTCGATCTTCGAAACTGATCACATTAAAAACATCGATAACTTGTTTGGTTTCAAAAAAACATTTATGTACAGAACAAAACTTATCAAATAATAAAAATCACAAACAAAAAAAGTTGCAAAATAATAAAGAAATAAAAAAACAAAAGTAAACAAAAACGAAATAAAATGAAAAAGAAAAAACTACAACTAGACAACAGTTAACAGCACACAAGGTGAGGGGGTGTCAGTCGAAGCCTGAAACCTAGAACCTTCTGCCGGACGGCAAGTATTCTTTTGATGGCGGAATGTAGCTGTTCGAGGGAGTCGCGACAGGGGGCGGCGGCCTTCGAGGCGAAGTCGAGGACGGGGACGGAGCCGGCGTTGGTGTTGCTGGAGGGGCCGGGCAGCGAGTCGTACTGCGACTGGATGGTGCGCTGGGCGTTCTCGGCGTCGGCCGGGGTCCTGTACTTGACGAAGTGCACCTCGGGCTTGTTGGCGCCGCTGCTCTTCAGCTGGTTGAGCTTGTTGGCCAGGTCGGAGATGTCGGCCTGCTTGTTCAGCACGTAGATGGCGGTGCGGTCGTCGCTGGCGGACTTGGCCAGCTGCAGGGCGGCGTTCTCGAGGCCGGAGTTCTCGGGGCCCTTGATGAAGATGACGCGGAGGGCGCGCTTCAGGGAGTTGGCCACCTGCTCGTTGGCGGCTCCGTCGTCGAACTCGGCCTCGGGGGCGGAGTAGGTGTAGAACTCCTTGTTGAACTCGTTCGCCGGCTGGATGGGCTGCGACAGCTGGGCGGCGCCTCCGGAGATTCCTCCGATGCCGTCGTCATGGCCGATAGATCTGCCTCCGGTCTGGGGCGAGTAATCGTATTGGGCGGCTGCCACTGCGAACAGACAAAATACCTGCGGAGCGATTGAAAATATGAGCAAAATTCTTCACAACTTCTAAGCATTGATCGGACACGTACCACGAATGCGCGCATCTTAGACTTGGGTGTGTTTGGTTTCGGGTTGGACGGCTCGACTTGGGAAGCGACTGACCGATGGAGTGTTCAACTGTTTGTGTCTCGGATCGTCACGAGCCCCAGTATTTATACCCATTCTATTGGATGGATCGCCGTCCTACCGGACGCCAAGTGCATCGGAAACTTGTTCCGAGACCCCAAATCACACCGAAAATTTAGCTCTTATCTAACCAGATTATTTCAAAATTGCACTCTAAAATATTGCCATAATTAAGCCTACGACTCGGTCCTCACGCACGCGGTGGCACCACCGCCTGGAACTGCAGCATGTTGGCGACCTTCTGTCGAGGGCCGGTGTCCTAAACGGTCTCGGCCCGGAATTCGGAATCGATTTGTGGTATTGTTTTTCGTGTAACGCTGTTGATTGTTTCTCTTTAATGAACTCCATATTTGTAATTTTCAGCCGGCCGTGTATGCAAATTTCTCTAATAATGTAAATATTTATATTCCGCTGTTTCGGCAGCCGCTTCGGCCAATCACAGCGATCGAAAGCTGACCAACCAGTTTCTCAAAAATCTCCCCAAACGTCCCCTAAAACTATGCAACTGTCCACATATTTATTTTCACAAACTTCATCATGACGTTTACGCTTATCATGATGCAATCATTCACGTTCGGCGAATCACGTTGAACCTAAATCTTAAGATTGTGGTATATTTTAAATCACTTCTTGAAATAGCCATTTCCATAGCTGGATCGATTTCCATCTTCTTAAGTTCTCAGAATAGTTTAACGAAAGTTCATCATCTCCTATTGCTTCAGGCCTTCAATCTAATGAACTTATTCTAATCAGTTGACTTAGTAAAACTGATAGAGCATTCATTTTTGTCTCTCACGACAAATCTATTAATCAAGTTGTTCTCCTCGTTCCTAAATAAATTATCGTTCGATGATAACATGATAAGATCGCAGACCCCGAACTTCGGTACAGATGTTTTGGTTTGTATATCTATCTTTTTTCTGTTATTTGGCAAGATCGTTGCTACTTTGAAATGATAAATTAATTAATCGACGATGACTCGATCATTAAGCTCCTGCCTTGAAAGAATAGTTATTATGAATAGTTTAAATGAATAGATTGTGTAATTGATGTATATCGTTGCAATTTTGCCCATTGACAATTTTTTTATTAAAAGGTCAAATCTTCATCATTTTCTTAGGATTTTTCGGATTCTATCATCAAACTTCTATTGTAACACCAAATCTATTAAGATTTCACCTCCCTATTCTCTTATCTGCTTACATCTTAATCTCTAGTTATTTACGACTTTTTAATAATATAACGAGTTTTTATGCTGCAATAAAACATAACCAGTTAATGTGGTTGGCTACCACATTTTGACCAAATCTGTCATCGCGATATGGAAAGGTGTCCGAGAATGAAGAATCCTCATCTGCCCAAAACCGCTTGTAACCAATTCGTGGTAAACAAATTTGGATGAAGGAGAAGTTGGTCAAGCATTATTAATGCTTCTGATGTGATAATTAGTCAATGCGGGAAATACTTTTTTTCCTGATTGTTGATCATGTTAGTGTTGTTTTTGGTTTTGCGAAACGACGATTAATTGATCGCATTTAAAGCAAGTTGGGATGACGAAAACAACTCCTGCCCTCAGACGAAATTTCGCATTTGCATAGATGATCGAGCTGATAGCGGTAAGGGTGGGCAGATGATGGTCGAATGGACTGAGAGGGAGAGAGCCCATGAATTAATTAGTCGCAAAGGGAGATCGAGAAAGAGAGCGTGAGTGATAGAGGGCCTTGGCCCATTAAATATATAACGAATGAATAGTCGGAATGAATTATTGTTGACAGTTTTTAATTGGGAAACTAACGATTAATGGCAACTAATGGTCGGAGATTAATATGTTTGTTTTGTAAAATGGTCCCGACGTCTCGCTCAGAGTCGGGGAATTAACTAATGGATTGACGATTCTTGATGGCATTCAGGGAAAATTGTCAGAATCGAAACGTTTAATGGGTTGTATCGTGTGCTTAGAAGAACGATGTTCCTCATTGGCTTTAACCTCATTCCACTGTTATGGTTTTATTGTGAAATTTAATATTTTCAGTTCTAGAAATTGTCTAATGGGAATTTCTCCCTCGTGCATATCTCACTACTGTATGTAGTTTATTTTTATGTCTCACTTTCTTGTTGGCTTTTTAGGTCATGTTTTCTGATATCTTCGAGTCCGTTTAATATTCTCCATATATGGACATTTTCACAAATGGCAAACTGTTGTTGGACTAATGTTTATGATGGTTGTTGTTTGTTTTGTTATAATAGTAAAACTTGGTATTATGGAAATTAGCATAAATTCGGATGATTAGCAATGGTGGCTTCATGCTAACGACAACCATATCGACAACAGCGACAATGCGAAGACTTGTCCACCAAATCGACCTCATCGAGATAACGAGACGGCGTCAATAATTTAGGCGAAACCGCCAACGATGATGCTATCTTGATCATAATGATCGCGATCATGATGACAATGATGCCGAAGAAAATGTTATCACCAATTAACGATGTTTTGTTGCGATGTGACAACAACTTAAATAAGACAATAACAACAAGAATGCCAACTATCATTATCGCAATAATAACGACATCTTCGACCAAAGGGCGATCAAAACGAGTTACATTGTTGTTATTGCTATTGTTGTTGTGGTTACCATTGATGTTGTTGGTGCTTTTCCAATTCCATCCGTAACACATTAAAATTGGTCTACTGCGGGAATTCCACGACGCCGTCGAAATGAGCACCAGCTAATCGGCGGACAGACAGGGACGGCGACATGGACATCGGGCAGACGGCGTCTGATTCGTTCAGACGGAAGATATTTCACCCACAATTCGTCGTTGAAATTTTTATTTAAATTTCGTTTTGAAAAATGCGACTTTAGCATAAATTCATATTAATCAGAATATAAAAAAAAAAATTAGCAAACCTCTCGAACGAAAATAGAAATTTCACATTGTTGTTATTTCTCTCCGCCGGTGTTTGTCCTCATGTTGCTTTGTTGTTTCTGCTGGTGATGATGGTGAATATGATGATGATGATTATGTTGACGGTGGAGTTCCCTAGTTGCGGTAGGTTGCGGTATTTAGTTGTTGTTTTCGCAGCAGACAATACAATGAAAAACATTCCATTGATTTTTTATATCACAACGTTGTTATTGTTTCTACGAGAGGACAATAAAATAAACCAAAAGCAAAAATTTTTTAAAATTCATTAGGAAAAACAAAGCATGTTGTAGAAACAACCTCGAGTAATGTATAATGAGAGAGAATTTTAATTGGTTAGAAATCCGATGATGATGTTACGAAAATGTGATAATTTTTGTCTTATAATCCAATTATGCCAAAACATTCTTTGACCCATTGAGAAGAAAACTTTCGAATTTCAGCCCAAAGAAATTTGAAACAGAATTAAATAAATCCGCCCTTCAATCAATTTCTACTATTCCAATAAATTTATATGTATGCGAATGTTATTTCGATTTTGAGAATTAACCAGCCTCAGACATCAAGAACTTAAAAATCATTTGATCATTAGACTTTGTAAATCTTCGTAAAATTTATATTTAAGGAGGAAAAATTGTATTTTAAAACGTTCTTTCCACTATCCTTTTTTTTTTGGCCTCATGAGCATCGTGCGCTCCATGCGCAATTCACCAAAATAACAGAATTTTCAGGTAAACTTCTGTAATATATCTCACCAGTAAAATATACTAAAAGTCCAGACAAATCACTCCCACTAAGATCGTATTGAACTTGAATTTGATCGTATTGAACAGTCGCCGGTCTGGCGACGACATTGGCCCTCACGACTAGCGTCGTATGCAAGCAGTCCAAACAGCTGGCAACTCGGCCGGCCTCATCTGCATGCCATGGCTCGGCATTTGAATAACGCGGACTAGAGTGAGTATAAAGTCTGGTCCGCGAGCGAAGACAAGTCACAATCAACACAACACTCAATCATATCTGTTTCCACTGCTAGACTCACCTGAAGATGCGTGCTTTCGTGGTAGGTGCCGCCAGGACTCTCCGCCTGCTCGAAGGATACACCAGGAATGGTTGCCGATAACTCATCTTTCTTCCTCTACTTTGCAGGTTTTGTGCCTGGTCGCGGTGGCTGCCGCTCAATACGATTACTCGCCCCAGACCGGAGGCAGCTCCATCGGCCATGACGACGGCATCGGAGGAGGAATCTCCGGAGGCGCCGCGCAGCTGTCGCAGCCCATCCAGCCGGCGAACGAGTTCAACAAGGAGTTCTACACCTACTCCGCCCCCGAGGCCGAGTTCGACGACGGAGCCGCCAACGAGCAGGTGGCCAACTCCCTGAAGCGCGCCCTCCGCGTCATCTTCATCAAGGGCCCCGAGAACTCCGGCCTCGAGAACGCCGCCCTGCAGCTGGCCAAGTCCGCCAGCGACGACCGCACCGCCATCTACGTGCTGAACAAGCAGGCCGACATCTCCGACCTGGCCAACAAGCTCAACCAGCTGAAGAGCAGCGGCGCCAACAAGCCCGAGGTGCACTTCGTCAAGTACAGGACCCCGGCCGACGCCGAGAACGCCCAGCGCACCATCCAGTCGCAGTACGACTCGCTGCCCGGCCCCTCCAGCAACACCAACGCCGGCTCCGTCCCCGTCCTCGACTTCGCCTCGAAGGCCCCAGTGCGCGCCGCCGCCCCCGCCACCTCGTACATTCCCCCGCAAGCATCGTATTTGCCACCTGGCAGAAGGATCTAAGATGCTGATCTGACCTGTTGTTGTACATAGCATTGTTATCTAGTTTAATTTCCAAGTTGTTAACTTTTCTTGTTCTCTTGTTTTTTTGTCTGTCACTACAAACAATAAACCTCAAATTTGAAACTAAGTTGTATGCGACTGGTTGTGGCTCAATCGATGTGGTCACGTATCGATGAGTTCGGGTTTCGTCTCTGGAGCTTCATTTGACATTCGCCCGCAACTTTCGCGGAGCAGGAATTTCCAGCGATTTGGGAAATTTCTGCGCGGATCTTTTCACCTCGATGCCGCTCTGTCTGCGGCTATAAATAGAGGCATGGCGGTTTAATATTTGGCACATCGTTAGACGCAATCTCCTCAGATGTCGACGGTCCATTGTCTGTATGCAAAATCGCCATCGGTTTTATTTGAATTCGGTGTTGATCGCTTTTAATGACCGTCCGTCTGTCGGTCGGTCGGTCGGTCGGTCGGCATTCCTCAAATATTTCACTTCTCTTGCGGGCACACAATCGAATTTCGAATCTAACGATCGTCTCCAACGTTCCTTTCATTCGCGGAAGGAGGGAGAGAGAGAAAACAATCGAAGAAAGAGAAACAACGACTGGGAAAGCGGGGAAACGGAGAGGGATTTTGTTTTGAATTCAAATTAAAATGGCCGCATTTCGACGATGAAATTGTTGAAAGAAATTAAGTAAATATTATCTACTAATTTATTAATAATTTGTCACGGCTTAAGATCTCAGCGACGACATCACGGTGCCATGCGGCTTTTGTCTCCATTGTCTGGCCTTACATAATAGATCATCGTTTCGGTCAACAATGCATTATTTATTTTTTGGCATTTTGCAATTCAAGCGCATCATTTCCCTTATCTGATCGTCAGAAATTCTCCTGTAGAGTAAATACCCAGTTTTCTTTAATTACTCTAATGCTACCTAGTTGGAAGTAGTTTTAATTTTGTCTTTTTGTTGTTATTATATGTCGTTATTAGTGTTTTCATTGTCGTTATTGTTGATCACTTCATCGTCGACTTGATTGAAGTAATAGATGTTGTTTAATGCTGAATTTCCATTTTTTACGATTTTACGGTTTGATATTTTCGTCTTCAAAGTCATTAAGTTACAGCTAGGGCTTTTAATCTCAACCCAATCATTGGAACTACCCGGTACTCGGCTTGACATCTTCAACTCAAGCCGTGGCAATTTCACCTCATGAATGAATACAATATAAAGGTTTGTACAAACGTTTTTATGTATAGTTTTAGGCTCTTGGCAGAAACAAATGCAAGTACAGTACAGGCGAATGTCGATATGATACATATCGTGTACTTCTTGTATGCCAAATATAATGAAAAAGTCGATAATATAATATATATCATATCATATATATATTATATCAACGTATTAGCTCAATTAGTGTTAGAATAATTCACTTGATTTAAGAACACTTGTTGTATCGAAATAGTATTAGTCATAAAAATGAGTTTGTAAATTTTGTGATAATAAATTTAGTCATTCTCCACGGAACAACCAATTCGTGCGTATATTTTCCAAAAATATGCTTCATCGAAACTATTTTTTCTATCCACGTACATCGCTTTTTGTGCGTTGCTTTCTTCGTGTTAACTCGAAGCCGCTAAAACATGCAAATTAAATATGTTTTATTTTTTTTTTAAATGTATTTAAAAATAAAATTTACTTTTGGTTTAAACAATTCATTATCAAACAAATCCTAAAAATATTTCATGAATAATATTTTCAATCATGAATATTTGCAGCAGCTCAGATTTGCAAACCTTTTGAACAAATGCGATCGTCGCTTCACATTTTTCATTACACTTGGAGAATATGTGTGAGGAAGAATAGAGTTAAATACCGCAACATCGTTAATGTTTCTTTACTATAAAACGCTCTGTTCGCGACCTTGAGAACAACCCGCTAGCTAATTTTTGCATATGTCGATTGAAACTATTGTAACGGTTTTACACAGATAACACACATTTTATTGCCAGTCCATTTTGGATATTGGAATTTAACATATTAAATATGTTTTCCGTACTCCAGGCTCCCACTCATATCATATCAATCTGTATTAAAAGTTTGTATATATTAAAATTATTTTATTTCGACTGAACTTAAAACTAAGTGCAATACTTCAGAGTAATACTAAGATTTTTTAAAACTAGAAGAAATATAACTAAATGAATTAAAATTAAGCCTCATCAACGGATCGCATTCGCTTAGACCAACTTGTTCAAGAAGTTGATCTTCTCCGGCTTGATGATGAAAATGAACTGGTTAACGGTGTAGGCCTTCGGCAACTGATCGCGCATGCTGTACAACTCACGTAGACCCAGTGGGGTGGCGCCATCTGCAAGTAGAAGAGAAGGTGGGTGAGAGGAGAGCAGGTGGATGTTAACCAAGTGTGAGGAGGGCAGGTGGATGTTAACCAAGTGAGAAGAGGGCAGGTGGGTGAGAGGAGTCAGTTGAGCTCAACTCACCTCGAGCCAGCTGCATGGGAATGATGTAGGCGTGCTTCTGCGACTTGACGATCACCACGTCGGTGGAGTTCAATTGCTGGCCGGGGTTCGCCGCCAGGCTGTTGGGATCCACCACTTGGACGCCGTTCAGTCCATGCTCCAGAGGCTGCTCCCCACTGGCCTCGAGCAGGGTGGACGCCAACAGACGCGCCGCCTCGATGGTGCGATTCTGTTGCGAGGTCAGCAGCTGGGCGGGCGTCGTCTGGTCGAGCATCAGGGTTTCGGTGGATGGCGGAGGGACCGCCTCCGTGCTGGTGGCCAACGGTTGGGTGGCGGCGGGCAGAGGGAGAGTGGTCAAGGTTTGAGGGGCGGTGGAGAAGACCTTGTGGCCGGTGGTGGACGACAACTGATCGCGCACGGACGCCGGTATCAGCGAGGGCAGGGGGATGCGTTGCGACGGCTGCGGTGCCGAGTACTGGAAGGTGTTGGCGCCGAGACCCGACGGCGCCGGCGCGTACGAGGTGAAGAACTTCGGGCTGCCGCCAGCGCCGACGACTCGAGATTTGATCGAGCCCACCTGTGGCGTCGTTTGGAATGTTTCGGTGTCCTGAATCGTTGGGGTGTCGTACGAATTCAACGAGTTCTCCTCCTTTTCACCTGCATAGGATTAATGAATTGAGAATTTCGTAGGATTTATCGCCGTTAGAGTATAATTATTTCCAATTGATTACCAAACTGGGGCGCCGTGAAGGGCGGAAGGTAGGCCTTGTTGTTCTCCAGTCGACGAGGATAACGCGCGGCGACTCCATGTGTGGAGGCAGCATTCGCTTGGAGGATCGCATGGCCAACGACTCCCAGGAACACCAACAATTGCCAGGAGCCCATCTGAAAGCGAAACGATTTTGAGTTTCCAACAGGCAGCCCTGCGAAGTTCACTACCATCTTCAACTAATTTACTCCACTTCAACGATATATTTTCCTATCACTTTCACTTTCTTTTCAGTTGAGCAAATTTAAAGGAAAATCTAATTATCCTTGTATGACTTTGAATTATCTTTTATTCCAGTTTCACTTCACTGTTTCACTTGAATTTTTTGTACAAGTATTTTTAACATCTGTTCACTTTTATTTTGTACACGGCGAGATCGCGCGCGTGACATCCGGTCAGCTTAAACGGAGTCCAACTAAATACAAAGCAGATCCAACAAAAGCATTTATAAGCGCATTTAGGCCGTTTTCATTACCAAAACCAAGTACAAAAATACAAACAGCAACAACAACACAACCATGGAAGACATCGTTGACGATAAGATTCGAAAAATTTTCAATAATTGCAGTTCAAAACATTTCAAAGCACATTAAGTTAACGAACGACCAACCGACTGACGGATCGACCGATTGAACGATGGAACGGGAAAAAGAAAGGAAGGCATGGAATCAGAGTGAGACAAGAGATAAGAAGACGAAGGAGAAATGAGTTGGGATGAGATGAGATGAGATGAGATGAGAAGTGATGTAAAGTGAATTGAACTGGAGTTGAGTGAAGTGAAGTGCTTGGAATCCATCGTCAAGTGGCGACGAACGTCAACTGCAACAATGGGAGCAACAATAACTACTACAACAACAATGGTAATAACTACAACAACAACAACTATACCCAAAACAAACTGTCAAACGACCCTGGCATCCATTTGAAGCATGGTCAATGGAAATTCATCACCATAGCCATTGACACCAGCCTCATCATCGGCAGCAACAACCACAACATCACCGTTTTCATCTTCATCTTCAACTTCAGCTCGAGCTCATCAGCGCCATCACCATTAACAACAACAACAACAACCCCCTGGTGTTCCAGCTGTTCATTGATCTTACCAACCAGCGTTCGACTCAGAGTTCGAATTCAAATCTCAAACCGACTTCAAGTCTGAGAGCGAAACAAGCATAAACAAAGCCAAACAATTGAATTTGTATCACTTTGGAGCTCATTTGCATCCAACTGCTGCATGGATGGTTGGATGGATGGATGGATGGATGAATGAATGGATTGGTGGATGGATGGATGAATGGACGTGTGACTGGAGACCCCCCGCCTTCTCCCATTTGGGTGCCTCATTAAGCGCACTTAGACTTGGTGCTTTTTTTTGTCTCTGTCGTATTGACGTGATTGCAGTGGGTCAGACAAAGGCATTTACCGCTAGTTAAGACACACGTTTCAACTTCTCTCTCTATCTCTCTTTTGCTCGTTGTGCTTCCCTCAGTCTTTCTCTCTCACTACATCGACGGAAATTGGAACAATTGCCAACTGCTTCTCGGGAGGGGGCTCCTCCAGATCTGCTTTCCAAAATGGATTTCAAAAGTTTGGTTTTGAAGGTCATCTTCCAGATGGGATCTGACCGGGTTATGGTTTTAAGAGCATTCCATGTGAAGAAGATCTTTTGATCGAAACAATTGGTAAAAGTGATCTGATTTGTTTCTTGTTTAAATAGTCATCGCAATTTTCGTTTATTTCTCGCGATCATAGTTATTTTAACGATCCCAATGTTGTTCTCTCTATTCGACATTAAATTGACCAATTTGTTGCAGCGAATTTTGGCGGAAGGTCGCAAAGTAAAATGACCGATGGAACCTTGTCTGCAGGTGTTAAAGCATGGACACCTCTGGCTGTCGGCCGGTGTTGCTGATGGGGTTAGTTGTGGCGGAGCCGAAAAGGTGCGAAGCTGCGATTTCCCGAATTGCTGAAGGAGGCCTTCGTCTTCGAGACAGCCCCATGCGAAGAGTAAATGAAGACGTTGCCACCTCGTTTCGCCCAACGATTTCTGATACACTTCGGGCGCATTTGTCGGCTTTGCTTTGCTAAATATTATAATTTCGTCGTCGAAGCCGAAGCCGAAGCCACCAAAAGCCAATATCGAAAATAAATGTTAATCTGGGCAAATTAACGGCAGTGATTTACATCCGAAGCCACGGGCTACCGGCGGAACGTGAAGATTCATTAATAAAAAACACAACAACAGCAAATTTGAAACCCGTTTCCAACGTCTCGCGACCGACCAACACGGCCAAAGTTATAAAACCTAGTCGATCGGTGGAAAAACCATTTAGTGACATATCAGATTTGGTCCACTTCGCACACATTCGGCACCATGAGACACTTCCTGGTAACTACGATAACAATCGTTTATTTGCAAATTTGAACCTCTTATCATTTTAGGCCTTGTTTTTCGCCCTTCTGGCCGTCTTCGCCCTGGTGTCGGCCGCTCCAGCCCCAGCTCCGGGGAACGAGCCACAGGTTCAGTTCCTGAAATACCGCAACGACCAAGAATTCGAAGCCCTCCAAAAGCAAATCATCGGTATGGTGGAATCGAATTGGCTACCATTCAATAACAATGACTAATTCCAATTCTCTTGCAGCTCAATATGACCATCTCGGAGGCTCCTCCCAGTTCCACAACGTCCAAGTGGCTCACATTGACCCCAAGGGCTTCCAGATCAACATCTAATGTGTCCGAATGATGTGGAAATTATTGTACAGATATTCCAAATAAAGTCTATTTCAAAACCAGGTACTGTTTAGATAATTACGAGGGTAAGGGTTCATTCAAACTTGACACTGACGTCATTAAGACGTAATTTCCAATGGTTCAAAGTTCTTCTGGGAAACTTGAGGAAGGTCGGGTTTATGGGGAGCAAAATCTAAGATAGGTTGACTAATAGCAGGTAGATTGAATAATGCTGTTCTATAATGATCGATGGAATAACATGATTGAATTAGCAGGATTCCTCTATTAAACGATCGATCGATTATTTAACGGAAAGATTCCCAAATCGACGGAGATGTCATTAAATGGTAGATAGATGAGACGACAAATCCAATTTGAAGATTTCAAGTTGTTCTGGTTTTGGGTCGAATATTATTTTCGAAAATTATTGTCATCCGAAATATGGATTATCGCCAGCACCAGAGCTCTTCCTCTTCTCTTTGACCGCGATTCGGTGTCTTTGTCGATTCTCTTTCGCCGCAGTATCACAGAGAATAAAAAAAGACTCTAGACCTGCCGACAGATAAGAGTGCCGTGGATCGTGAGCTCTGGATAGTCTGGAGCAGACCTTCTTCGCCGAACGTAAACAGTACAGTGTGAACGTTCGACGCAATCTGTCGAATATGTTTTGGAAACTGCGCTGTGGCATCGTTTGCTTTGCCCTTTGCGCCATAATCGCCTGGGTCAGTGCCCAACAGAGTCATCTGTTGTATCCACAGGACGAGTCGGGTGGCGACTCGTCGGAAGAGCCGTCCTTGCGCCGGACTCATCGCATTCAGTTCCCCACGAATAGTCCGAGGGTTTCCGGCAACGGCAGCGCTCTGATCTTCATCAACGACGCAGGTCGCGACTCCAACGAGGTCGGCTCGAGACCCTGCCGCGGACGGAACTGCATTGTCGAGAGCGACTCGGACGAAACGCGCCCGGATTCGAATCGGAATCGAAACTGCAAAGGGCGCAACTGTGTCAAGGACGACGCCTTCGCCTCCACGACTCGGGAGCGCAAGTGCAACGGACGGAATTGTTTGCAGTTGGTGTCATCGCAGGATCAGGAGGCGAGTCCGCAACGCGAGAGGAACTGCCGGGGAAGAAACTGTCGTCCCCAGTCGTCATCGGAATCCGAAAACGAGACCGCCGAGAGTCGTCGTCGCGAGAGCAACTGCAGGGGACGGAATTGTAGAGAGAACAACTCCGACGATGAGGTCGAAGCCGACGCCTCCAGCCGCGAGAAGACCTGCCATGGCCGGGACTGCGGCAAGTCGGACGAGGCCCCGGGGCGCAATCGACGCCTCTGCGAATTGAGTAAGTCTCGGGTATTCACACTCAACGGGCTCAAGTAGTAAATAACATTTCCACTCGGTAGAGTACGCGGAGTACATGACACGCATCTTCCCCGACGACGACGATCAGGCGGACGCCAATGACTCAGAATTCCATGGACGTGCTCTGGCCGATCCCGGTGAATACCCGCACATGGTGAGTAGAGTGCGACAAAGTGATCAACGATCGCCGCTGGGAGATCACAACAACAACAAGTGGTAGTATCATCTGCGAATTCGAACGAAAACAACTGCGAGAATGCGAATGAAAACAACAAATGGAAAAAAGCCAATGGCTTCGGCGGGAACCTTGTTTGAGGTCGCACTCATATGTGAAGCTTATCAGCATCATTTTTTATTTGTTTTTGTTGATGCTCTGCGCAAGCCGCAGAGCCCTTGGAGGCGTATTTCGAGATAATGATGTCTTGGGAATGGTCACCTCCAGGTTTCCCCGCATTCATCAAATTCTGCCCCTTCTTTTGCAGACGGCTGTCGGGTTTAAAGCCTTCAATAACAACTCGGTGGTCTTCAAGTGCGGAGGAAGCCTGATCAGCGAGCGATTCGTCATCACCGCCGCCCACTGCACCAATCTCACAGGGTGAGTTTCTTCTCTTCCTTAACCTTTCCCGCCCCACTAACGCCCCACTTCCTTCCCTTCACCCACAGACAACAACCCACGTCGGTGCGCATCGGTGACCTCAATCTCCTCGTCGAGGAGAAACACCTGGAGCCGCAGCGACGCACGATTCGAAGGATTCACAACCACCCGCAGTACAGGCCGGACTCCTACTACAACGACATCGCCCTGCTGGAGCTCAGCGAGGACGTGGAGTGAGTACAATGATGTCTCCATCTTGAGTGCCTTCGACGTTAACGCTATATTCCCCCCATTCAGATTCACAGAGTTCGTTCGCCCCATCCGACTGTGGGTCAGGGACGAGATTCCCTATGGCACCGCCTACGCCATGGGCTACGGGGCGACGGCGTTCGGCAGGTCCCGAACGAACCGCTTGACCGACCTGAACATGACCATCGTGCCGAACGATCAGTGCAACGACGAGTTGCCGTCGCTGCCCGAGACCGAGAACGGCGTCGTCGAGAGCCAGATCTGCGCCCAGGACTACGCGATGAATCGCGACACCTGCCAGGTGAGTGGATACTAAACAGAAACCTGTGAGTTCGATTGAGATGGAATATTCTCGTCATTTCCTTCTGCCTTCTTCTGCAGGGAGACTCCGGTGGCCCGCTGCAGTTGAGCCTCTTCGGGCGGAGGCAACGGAATCGCAAGCACTACCACCTGATCGGAATCACCTCCTACGGACTCTTCTGTCGCAGCGAGTATCCGAGTGTCTACACGCGCATCTCCTCCTTCCTGGACTGGATCGAGCAGGTCGTTTGGCAAACGTAGCCCCACATGAGAAGGGAACGAAAGTTATTCTGAGCTAACATGTGTATTTTGTTCGTTCTCACTGATAGAGGAACGGAATCTGATAAAGCTGGACATAAGCTCTGTCGAGTTGTTACATAGATTACTTATACATAGGTACAATGTAGATAGTATAGAATTTAATTGCATTAAATAACTTAGGGCATAAGTACGGGGATTTACTAACTAAAAAAAAAAACATTTCCTTAACGTCAATGGAAAATACAAACATTTTACTTAATATGTAAATAATGAAAATAAGTTTCTCAATTGGGCCACACCACACTCTCGATCCAGTCGAGGTAGGACGATATCCTCGTGTATACGCCGGGGGGCTCCCCAGCACAGCCGGAACCGAATGACGTCACACCCACCAGTTGAGGTCTGTAGCTATTATCTGTCATTATCAACGGGCCACCGGAGTCGCCCTGGAATCGAAGAAACTTGAGTGTACAGAAATCATATCTTTTGTTGAAAACTCACTTGGCACGTGTCTCGCAGCTGTTCGGGGTCCTTGGCACATAGTTGGGTCTCGATGATGCCGTCCTTCTTATTGTAGTCGGCTTCGTAATACTCGGAGCACTCCCGATTTGTGACCGCCTGCAGGTGG
Organism: Coelopa frigida; assembly: GCA_017309665.1. Taxonomy (NCBI): domain Eukaryota; kingdom Metazoa; phylum Arthropoda; class Insecta; order Diptera; family Coelopidae; genus Coelopa; species Coelopa frigida. Next base: position 11,756,459 of record CM029561.1, on the reverse strand, counting down.
ACCTTGAGGAGTTGCGAAGACGAGGGGCCGGCTGCAATATCCCAAGTTATATTATACAATCAATCCGATAGTTATTGAATTCCTACCGAATCGCGTGTGTCCATAGCCGATAGCGGTGACGTTGCTATCCTCCAGGTCATGGATGTCCCACAGGCAAACCTTCTTTTTGCTATTCGAGTGGGTTATTTTTGCATGACATGAACCATGGCTATAACTGGAGATCATAAATGTTATTTACCTGATGGGTTCTTCGGTTCGAATGATGGCGATATCGTGGTACACCGATTCCGCCTTGTATTCCGGGTGGACAATAACCTTCGCCACTTGAAAAGTTTTGCCCGAGGTCGAGGTGAGATTTCCTCCTCCGGGCAGCACCACCGCAGGTTGAAGTCTGAAAGTATAAAAATATGATCCAGATTGGAACTCGGCTGTCTTCGTACGCCCCGCTCCACTCACCCGTTGACCCAGGCACAGTGGGCCGCCGTGACGATGAAATTCGGTGCGACCAAAGCCCCGCCACACCTGAAGTCGTAGACGCCGGCCTCAGACGTCTTCCAACCCAGGGCGCACTGCAATTAGAATTTTAGCAATGAAGACAATGCGACCTGATTACTCACCATGTAGGGAAATTCATCTAGCTTCGTCAAGCTGCCATGGGTTATGGTTTTCCTTCTCTTCTTAATGGAATGCTGCGACGTGCAAGCTAGAGGAAATGGACTATGCATACTTCCCGGTGAAACTCTTTCTTCCATTCTACTCACCCCTCTGCGATGGCCGCTCCTTGGGCTGTTCTTGGTAGTCCGGACAACAAACAAATAGTTCGCCACGATAAAAGTAGCATGGTGGCAAAACTTCTTTGTTCTTCGCAGCTGGACAGATTTTGACGTTCGTGCAAACGCCCGATTGGTTGGAGTTTTCCAGCGGACATGTGGTTGGAAAATCCTTCTCCGGAGACGGGAAGATGATTTTACTGGCTAAGAGAGCGATAGCAATCAACAATCATTCACTAGAAATCCCCGTGAACGTGAAAGTACTCACCAAACGTGTGTGTAATCAGGATAAGAAATACAGCAAATTGCATTTGATATTTTTGAAAATTATTCATGGTTCTGTCGTTGAGACGAATCAGAACCGATTCTCGAGCGACTCGAACGGAAACTGAATGGAATTCAACTGTTGAGCTTCCACCAATCGTCCGGTATTTGAAGCGTTGACGAGAATTCTGCGGGAGCAGAAGCCGATGCCAACAAGTATTACGATTAAAAGTGTCTGTCACATGATATTCAGATTAAGCTGTATCCCACAGAACATTGCGAGTTACGCCTAAAATACTCAATTTAACATACACTGGGATTTACGGAAGCGTTGTGAGTTTTCAGTGCAAGAACCTCAACGAGGGATCGATGTTCTAAAATTGATTATATTCTCAGAATAATTGTCATATTGCGTAAATTTTGTTTACATACATATATAGCTTTATCCGTTCGTTACAGATAATACATCGGTCAATATATTATTAAAGGTCAGAAGGTGCATTCTATCGCTTTGAAGAATTTGAATATCATTCATTGTAGAAGTTAACACAAGTGTCTGTCTCAGCAAAGGTCTATGAAAGAAAAATTTTCATAATCCCATATTCTATCCTACTATATTTCATCCTAAATTACGCGGAATTGATTAAAACTGCAATACATGCATTAATGGCAGCTCGTGTCGTTTTCTTATCAATTTTGCAGCATGTGATTGAAACATTATAGGGTGTCCTAATCGGACGGAAGTGGACCCTAAAAATCCGAAAATTGAAAAAAAAATATTTTTTAAGTAAACAAAAAATAATTTTTAAGTAGTACTCAGATTCGGCCGAAATCGTGATATCTCTTGAAATAGCCGAGATATGACGACCTGAAGTTTTCGTGTCGGAAATTGGCTGTGGACTCCGCCTCAGTCATCGCAGAAAGCCGTGAAAGGGCGAAAATGAAAGAGGAGGCGTCCCTCTTTCACTTGCGGCATGGGCTGTCCAATTCCGACCACAACTGTAGCCACAGTGACCACAGATCAATATATTGATCTGAAATCTCTTCAATATCATTCAAATGTCGGATAACAAAAAGAGTAAAAAACGGTCAATAAAGAATAGAATAAATGATGTTACATTCAATTCAATGAATTTAACATATGTATACAATTTATTAGAATATAATACAAACATTTATTTGGTTATATACAATTTATTTGCAAATGCCATCACACATCATTATTGAGCTTAAATTAAATGATCTATTGTCAATTACTTATTTTATCGCAAATTTGCTTAGCTTGGCCACACCACACTCTCGATCCAGTCGAGGTAGGAAGAAATTCTCGTATAGACACCCGGCGGTTTGCCGGCACATCCGAGACCGAATGACGTCACACCCACTACTTGAGGCCTGAAGCTATTGTCGGTCATTATCAAGGGACCTCCGGAGTCGCCCTACAATCGATGTATCAATAGATATGGGCGAATTACGAAGCGATTCCACTCACCTGGCACGTGTCCATCAAGTGTTCGGGGTCCATGGCGCACAGTTGCCGTTCGATGATACCCTGTGGCTTGTGCAGATCAGTGCGATAGAACGTCGAGCACACATCGTTTGCGATGTACTGCAGGTGGGCCTTGAGGAGCTGCGATGACGAGGGGCCGGCTGTAAGGAGCACTTGTGTCATATGGGGGCGAGATCGCGCTCGCTCGAAATACGCACCGAATTGTATGTGTCCGTAGCCAATGGCGGTGAGATTGTGGTTCATGATGGCTTCATGGGGCCACAGACAGGCCGGACTCTCTCTGTGGAGTATCGATTGTAGATCGAATGACAAACGATGGGCGTAAGTCGTACTCACTCAATGGGTTCGAAGGTTTGTATGATGGCGATGTCGTGGTACACCGAGCCCGCCTTGTACTCCGGATGCAGAATCACCTTCGCCACTTTGAAGGTTCGCGCCGAGCTGTCCGTGAGATTCACGCCTCCCGGCAACACCACCGCAGGCGACAACCTGGAGAGGAGAAGGATTTGTTTTTGAGACTCTTGCGGAGTCGAACTCGACTTTGCTCACCCGTTGACGTGGGCGCAATGGGCGGCCGTAACGATGAAATTGGACTCGATCAAGGCGCCGCCACATCGGAACTCGAATGTGTTCTCCACATACGACTCCCAACCCAAGGCGACCTACGGCGGGCGGAGAAGCCACGGAAATCAATTCAAAAGATCAAAACATTCTGTGAAGAACCCACCATGTAGGGAAATTCCCTGGACTGCGTGACTAAGCCATTCGTGATGTACTGCACATCAGGGTAGTTGTACTTGCAGGCTATTGCAAAACGATGAACGATGAAACGATAATTGGAGCGAAATCAATATCAAATATTCCGGTCCTTACCCCTTTGAGCCGGTCGCTCGTTCGGGTTGAGGAGTATGTCCACGGAGCTGAGTTTGCAGCAGACGAACTGCTCGAATCCCTCGAAGTGGCAGGTGCGAGGCTCCGTCAGGCCGACCAAGGCCGTGGGGCAGTGCTTGATGTTCTTGCAAATGCCGAGACTGTTATCGTCATCCAGCAGGCACTCCTTCGACGAGTCCTCTTCCTTGGTTGGGAATATGATTTTTGAGTTCGCCAGTTTCGAGGCTACAAATGCACTGATAAATCAAATTTTTAGATGAACTGCCGGTAATACGAACCCTGGGCAATTGTTGTTATTGTTACCGCAGACAATATCCAAACCAATGTTCTTCCCATTTTATTGTTATGTTTATCCATTTGCCTTTTGATTTGGGCAACAAAACGTGTTCTTGTGATCTTCGAAAGCGTCTGGGAAGTGATCTCGTCGATGTGCGATTTCAGACTAAACTTGTTCCGTGGAGTGAACTTGATGACGGGTTCTGTAGCTAAGGTTCAAGATCTCCATTATCGCCTATTATGTAAATCACAGCGATTCACTCGTTTTCTCTTCGTCATCCTCGCTTCTGTTCTCCCATCCCATTTCTTTTCTCCCATCGCTCATATTTCATTCAATTTAATTGTGAACATATTGATTCTTTTGATTTTTTCGATCACTTGCATCTGCTAATGACAACAACTAAGGCAATTTGAAAAAAAAAAAAACTTTTCTGGCATTTTCAAAATTCTTGAAATCTGTTTAATGAGCGTTGGAAAATTGATCCTAAATTCAGATTCTAAAAATTTAATTTCACTCGTTTAACTATTTGGTTTTCACAAGGGAACTCTTATTGGTAGATTTTTATCAAATGGCTTAAATACTCCGATGGATTCCCGGGATACCTGGCCTGTGTTATTGTTGTTTTTGTGGCCAATTTTTGTGGACAATTTCAGAAACCAAAAGTTTTTGTGAACATGGTAAGCGTTATATCGCCAATGTGTGCAATTTCAAACTAATCTAGTTTCACACAATGAATACATGTTCCTCAGCTGAGGTTCAAGAGCGCTGTCCTGAAGCTCCATAATGTGAACATATTGATTCGTTAAGTAATTTTAATACTACTTGCATCTGATAATGACAACAGTAAGTCACATTATACGAAAGTTCGCTGAAATGACTGAAAGGAGCTTTTCTGAAGTTTGCAAAATTTGCCGCCGCCAATTTGTAGTTCGTGTCTGAACTAGAAATAAGGAAAGCTTTTCAATAAAATGTCCCTTCATTAAATGTTCTGAAGTACATATATTCATATTCAGTATTTTCCTTTAATTAATATATTTTTCTGTGCTTCTTGAACAAAATAAATTGTATGTTAATTAAAAGTTACTAGTAATTACAATGTTCAGTTCATGGATTTTGGTAGATTCATATGCAAAGCGGCAATTTTTGTATTTCACTTTAATAGATAACTAAGATATTTGTTAATATGTTTTATTTTGTAATTAATTTTTTATATTTATTTTCGGTTAGTTTAAATTGGAACGCAATATCTCACTCGTCATTCCATAAAAATACATTTTTTATATTAAGTCTTCGGCTTAACTTTCAAACAACGATTTTAAATTTACAACAATAATAACAAGAATTAAAAACCACGAGGAGCAAATAATTATCTATAATCAGTGTCTATAAAACGCATGCCTGTGTGTAATAAAGTCAGAGTTGATTGCACGATCGAACTGAGAAATCGTTTATTTCGTGCCTCTGACCTACTATAAATGTATCATTTCAACTATGATCAATGGAATCAACGTGATAAGAAGAGAGTATAAGATGCACGTCAACACTGCTCGAAGTTACAGACGTTTTCAAGATGAAGAAGTAGCTGGTGGAATATTGGTTGGCTGGGGGAGAAAACTGAGAAAAGAATTCAATATGGAAGTTCCTCCGCCTCTGAGTCTGAAGCGTCCACTAATCAGGGTGCCGAATAAAACCCTGATGGGACCAGGACCGTCAAACTGTACACATCGAGTATTGGAAGCTCTGAGCAATCCCATTGTAGGACCCTTTCATCCCGAGTGCTTTCAGGTATTTATTTGCTAAAATTAATCTGCATTATTTTCTTGTCTACGGTTTACATAATTAGTTGTATTTATTTATTTAATGCCCTGCCATTAAGATAATTCAAATGGCATTTGACGACCCTAATGATTAATTCGCCACCAATGAATTGAATGTATTTCAGATCATGGACGAGATCAAAGAGGGACTGCAATATGTCTTTCAAACTCGAAGTAATACCACCATGTGTGTAAGTGGAGCTGGACATGCTGCCATGGAAATGTCGTTTTGCAATCTAATTGAAGACGGAGACATCGTGCTCTTGGGCATCTCCGGTATTTGGGGTCACCGTGCTGCCGAAATGGCCAAACGCTATAGGGCAGAAGTATGTTTCGTAGAATCCGAACTCGGGTACTCGTTGACCATGGAGAAAATCGAACTCGCCTTCGAGGCTCATTCCCCTCAGATATTCTTCATCACTCAGGGAGAGTCTTCCACAGGCGTCCTGCAGTCACACATCCGGGAAATTGGTGAACTTTGCCGGAAAAAGGGCTGCTTATTCATCGTTGACACCGTGGCCTCGTTGGGCGGAACCGAGTTCCGCATGGACGAGTGGTTGGTCGATGTGGCCTACGCCGGTGCTCAGAAGGTGTTGGGCGCCCCGCCTGGCATTTCTCCCATAGCGTTCAGTCCTCGTGCAATGAGTCGCGTGAGGACTCGCAAAACCAAAGTCCCGGTTTACTATTTCGATGTGATTGAGATTGGTCAATACTGGAATTGTTTTGGGACGCCTAGAAAATATCATCACACTATTTCGACCACTTTACTGTATGGATTGCGCGAAGCACTGGCGCAATTCTGTGATCAGGGCCTGAGGTCAATGGTTCGCCGACACCTGGAATGTTCATCTCGATTGCAACGCGGCATTGAGGAGATGGGACTCGAAATGTTCGTTCCCAATCCCTCAGATCGGTTGCCCACCGTTAACACAATCAAAGTTCCGGACGGAGTTGACTGGAGAATGGTTTCCGAATACGCCATGAGGAAGTGAGTGCAGTGGGATTGAACTAGTTGTTGTTAGTGCTGATATTTGATTTTTTTGCAGGCACTCCTTGGAGATATGTGGTGGTCTGGGTTCGTTGGCAGAGCATGTCTTCCGAATCGGTCTCATGGGCGAAAATGCAACCATAGAAAAGGTATATTTGGTGATCAGTATTTTACGTGAAGCCATATCGAATAAAACAAATCCAATGCCAATCAAAAGCGAACAATTTCAATACACATCAATAAAAATATGATAACAAAAAGATAAAAACTCATTATGTTAACTGATTTTTTTTTTAAAAACCACGTGTTTTTGTAACAAATCCTACCACGTTGCGACTCTGAGATAATCAGTTATATGTTATTATTTTATGTTTATTGTTTAATTTCAATATCATCCTTTATCTCTCCAAACATAAATATTATACCAAGGACATTTGAATTGATTTATTTCGAATTAGTATATAAAAAACGTGATCAAAAGATAAGCAAGCATTTATGAATGGACAGCTTTCGCATATACTAAAAGTTAGAATACTGTACTTGTCCGCTTTTGATGGTGTGATTCTATGCTATTTTACGATAAGGAACTAGTGGTTTATCAATCGTCTATGTTGATCGTAATAATAATGAAAATGTAATCAAAATGAAAGCTCATAATCGTAGCATTAGCATGTGATATTTTCTTATCAATTTCAAAATAAATTATCATTCGAAGTGTTCGCCTAACTTTTGTTTATTATACATCCTGTGGGTAATGGAATATTCAGCTTGTCTTTCCGTTTGTTACGCTTTGATGAAGAGGTCGTCAATAAAAATTAAATTTGGGATATCAGATGAAGTATATAGGATTAAAGTTTTGTGTATGATCAAGAAAAATTGATACCAGTTCTCATTCTTAAATAATACTTTCGCTTTAATTTTGGGTGTATGGTTTATATATACGTTTCGGCCAGGTCGATAATGCTTTTACTTGTTTTTGTTTATTTTGATTTCATTGTTGATAATTTTGAAACAAGAATAACATCAAAACAAATAATCGAAAATTAAACCCGGTTCCTTCAAGCCTCCTCTCCTCTACTTATCTCTTTAAAAAGTGAAGACCACTACATATTTCCGACAATTGCCATCAACTAATAGAAGCATTCTGCAAAACTGGCGCAATTTCTACACGATCTTCGACATTTTCAAACACCTCTGGAAATAAACGATTGTATAGTGACAAAAGATCATTTTAGGTCGTTGATAACACAAACACTAGCTAAATGCAGCCTCAAATATTTTGTCGAATCTAATTCAACGAACGGTTTATTTTAAATACAGCATTGCTTATTATTAAATACAGCAGTTTTGAGTCTAGAAAAACATTTCGATGACACTGAAATATTTTGAATAAAAAACCAAAAAGAAATTCAAAATTGCTCAATGGACCCGACGAGATAAGAATAAAGTATAAGATGCTAGTTAGCACCGTTCGAACATTTAGTTCTTTTTGAGACATCAAGCTACAAGGAAGAATTATCTGGATTAGAGGGTGCTTTAAATTTAAAAATGGAAATACCACCACCACTATGTCTGAAACAACCACTCATCAGGGTGCCGAATAAAACGTTGATGGGCCCAGGACCGTCGAATTGTACACAACGAGTGTTGGAAGCTCTGAGCAATCCGATTGTAGGACCCTATCATCCCGAGTGCTTCCAGGTATTGTTTTTTACCCTTACAAAAATAATTTTGCTTCTTTTATTTGCAACATAATTTAACAATAAGTACTAAGCAAATTTGATAAATATAAATATGAGAGTATTTTTCCACATTTATAAATACGGTGCAATTCTGTCAACCCTACTAATGTTCTCAATATTTGAGATCCATTGAGATCCTCCAGCTTGAATTGTTTGTTTGTGTTACAGATTATCGACGAGATAAAGGAGGGACTACAATACATCTTCCAAACCCGAAGTGATGTCACCATGTGTGTGACCGGCGCGGCACATGCCGCCATGGAAATGTCGCTCTGTAATCTTATTGAAAAAGGAGACGTCGTACTTGTGGGCATCTCCGGCGTTTGGGCTCAACGAGCTGCCGAGATGGCCAGACGTTACGGGGCCGACGTACGTTTAGTGGAATCGGAACCCGGGTACCCATTGACGATGGAGCAAATCGAACTCGCCTTCGAGAAACATTCCCCTCAGATATTCTTCATCACGCAGGGAGAGTCTTCCACAGGCGTCCTGCAGTCACACATCCGGGAAATTGGTGACCTTTGCCGGAAAAAGGGCTGCTTATTCATCGTTGACACCGTGGCCTCGTTGGGCGGAACCGAGTTCCGCATGGACGAATGGTTGGTCGATGTGGTCTTCGCCGGTGCTCAGAAGGTGTTGGGCGCCCCGCCTGGCATTTCCCCTATAGCGTTCGGTCCTCGTGCCATGAGTCGTGTGAGGGCTCGCAAAACCAAAGTCCCAGTTTTCTATTTCGATGTGACTGAGGTTGGTCATTATTGGAATTGTTTCGGGACTCCTAGAATATATCATCACACAGTTGCAATCACTCTGTTGTATGGAATGCGCGAAGCACTGGCGCAATATTGTTCGCACGGCCTCAGAACAATGATCCGCCGACACCTGGAATGTTCGTCTCGTTTGCAACGCGGTATTGAGGAGATGGGACTCGAAATGTTCGTCCCCAATCCCTCAGATCGGTTGCCCACCGTTACCACAGTCAAGGTTCCGGTCGGAGTCGACTGGAGAAAGGTAGCCGAATACGCCATGAAGAAGTAAGTACAGTGGGAAATAGTTTTGACCTTTTGAATAGCTCTGAAATACTTGGTTCGTTACAGATACTCCGTGGAAATTAGTGGTGGCTATGGTCCGACAACAGACCAAGCCTTCCGAATAGGTCTCTTGGGCGAAAATGCAACCAACGAGAGAGTCGACTTGCTGATAAATATTTTACGTGAAGCCATACCAGTCAAACCCAATGGCAATCGAAAGTCTAAAATTTAAATATTTCTATATACATTAATAAAAATATGATAACAATAAGAGCAATATAGTGATTAGAAGAATAATGGGTGTATGTTGTATTTTTTTTGAGTGTTATTGTTCTACTTGTTTCTTAAAGGGGCATCAAAAGACATATTTATTTTTGTCAAATGACATGTCATATTGCGACCTATTTATATAATCTTGCTGTGTCTTATCTCCGTCAAAATAGTGACACAAAATGGTTTTGTTTTATTTTTTAAATATTTTCTTAAAATTTCTTGGATCTGTATACGGACGTTATAGCGTATGCTCGATTTGGTATGGGCTGAGGCGCTGTCAATTTAGTACCCTACGTATTTGATTTCCATTATATTTTTTTTTTTTTTTTTGATAACCATATGTATGTATATTGGATTATACACAATAAGATGGGGAATCGTTGCTTTACCGCTAGTTACTTAAAATTCGGTTAATTTATATTTACATTAAGTGAGCCCATAAAATGTCAATAGCGGTTATTTATCGAATGGATTAAACTCGGCAGATTATAAAAGTTCTGAACTCCCGAAGCACAATCTTCTTGGAAATCAATCAATTTTTCCCGTATATGTATTCCCACCGATCTAGCCAAATTCGTTAATTAAAGAAAAATTTTGTTATTAAAAGAGTATGTTTGATGATATTTGTATCATTTAACGCCATGGTTTAAGTGCGCGCCAACACACAAATGCATACGCCTGCTGAACGCAGCTTTCAGAAGACGTTGGGTCCACTGAACACAGCTCAGACAAACGTGTTTAGGGTTGCCAAGTACATTGCATTGTTGTTATTTACACACTCGCATTCCCCTACACTCTCTCTCTCTCTCTCTGATTTTCTTTCTCTCTATTTCGTTGGCGCGCTCTTATCTCGTTGAGAAATTAAATCTCACAAGCTCCACGAACAGGGCTGGCGATATCAATAGTTAGGCGTTTGTTTGTTGAAAATGTGGATGGAGATTTAATTTAAATGGGGAACAAAGGGTTTGTAAAGAGTGCAAAAGGTGTAAAGATATACATGATCATACTTCAAACATTGATTTTCCCTATACTGAAGTAATTATAAAAGCTGAAATAAAACTGCAATTGATAACTGTAATAAAACTGAATTGATAATTGATTGATAACTGATTTGTTAAGTGATTTTACAGCAGCGGAATGACGAGTTGTCTGCCGCCAAAACGAAGAAGCGCCAGAAACTCTTCGATCGAAGCGAAGACCTCGACAACCCTGGGCCCTGGTCGTGCCAGCCGTCGGTCGTTCCGTCCATGAATTCGCATTCATTCGCCAGTCGGCCCCAGCCTCGGCTCAGTTTGCGTTCGCTGCTTGCCGAGAGTTGACGTCGGCGTCTCTGCGATTGTGATAAACCGTGCTGTGGGTTGGTTTCTCTCGTCTCCCGTCCGTGTCCCGTGTTGCGCTGCGATTGTGTGTGTGTGCGTGTGTTTGTTAATTCTTTTGTTGTTCTCCCTCTTCCAGCCACCCCTCGCTCGATCGTCGTGTCACAATCGGCAACATAGTTTGTTTTCCTTCCTACCTTCATTCTTCGGTTTTTGCAAATCTCGTACCTGCGTCGCCGCCGTTCTTTTCCCTCCCTCCCTTCGTTTCCTCCACGAATTCTCGTTCTTTGCGTCAAACAACAAATTCCAACAGCTCAACAAGAACTCCAACAACAACAATTCCCATGACGAAGTTATTAGTTTTCAAGTACTGTTGTTGTTGTTGTTATTGTTTCTGCTGTTCTTCGCCATGCGGCCTCGACGATTATCGTCGGGACTTTGCAAAAATATTGCGCACCCCTCGCTCCCCTCGCCCGCCAACAATCCCTCGACGCACTTCACCTGGCTCGCGGGATCGATTTTAAGGAGCGCGGAAGTGTTTCAGTGCAAGTGTCAGAGTGCCACGCCTCCCATGGGAGGCGACTGCATGAGTCAGTCAATCAGTCAGTCAGTCGGTGGACTCGTCGTCTCACCCGATGCCCCAATTTGTGAGGCGTCCGTCGTCGCATTCGCTGTGACAGACGCCGCGGTCAGCGCGATTAAAAATTAAAACTCAGCGAGAAGTTGGCAGCCATCGCCATCAGAGTCGCCCCATCGCAATAAAGAGGGGGGGGGGGGGGCGATGTGAACTAATTTGGGGTCTTTCCAAGCGTGTCCAACGACACAGAGTATCAACAACAATATCAACAATATCAACAATAACAACAATAACAACAATAACAACAATAACAACAATATCAACAATAACAACAATAACAACAATAACAACAATATCGACAATAACAACAATATCAACAACTTATATTCTAAGTTCCAACTGCAATTATTTCCCATCCTGCTGTTGTTGCTAATGTCTGTTGTTGTTGGAGGGTGCAAAAATGCAGACCGGCGACAAGAGAAAGAAGCTCGATATCTCGATCGTGGTCGCGCCGCCGTGGGTCGCGTTTCCGAATTGAGCTGCGGTCACGTGACGTCACACGGCGTCCAAAGTGTCGTCAACCTCGCTGCCGTTGTCGTTGTTGTTGGCGAAAACAAAAACAAATAATAAAACATAACAAAGCAAACAATGAAACCAACTACAACAAATAATGAAACCTACTACAGAAACAATAAAATAATAAGAACAATGTGATTATTAGTAAAAACAACAATATGATGAATAACAACAAAAAGAATATGATGAATAGTAACAACAACAATATGATGAATAACAACAAAAAGAATATGATGAATAGTAACAACAACAATATGATGAATAACAACAACAACAATATGATTAATAACAACATAAAGAATATGATGAATAGTAACAACAACAATATGATGAATAACAACAACAACAATATGATTAATAACAACATAAAGAATATGATGAATAGTAACAACAACAATATGATTAATAACAACAACAACAATATGATGAATAACAACAACAACAATATGATTAATAACAACATAAAGAATATGATGAATAGTAACAACAACAATATGATGAATAACAACAACAACAACAACAACAGCAGTGAGACATTAAAGTGAATTATTGAACAAATTCAAGTGTTAACAAAAATTTACATAAATTCGACATGGAGACATTTGTGTTTTACGCCGATTTTCGGCATATTTTTCGTCTCAATGTTTGTCGTTAATGTTGAATGATGATGAGCAGGCCGCGCGTCACTTCCGTCCACTGAGAGCGTGGTTTTCGGAGCTCCAAAAAAAACTGCATCAATCACACGCCATTGGCTTTTTATCGACATGACGTAAATTTACATGACGTCCGGCAATCGACGGCGGCGGAAACTCCGATAGAGCTCGGTTTGTTTTTCCATTGACTCGGTCTCGGAGGCTGTCAGGGGCGGGCTCAGCACACCAACGGTGGAAGCAGAGCTTTCTATAGTGGCATCAATAAATTTCTGTTCTCCAGGTGTTCTCAACCATCGATTGGAAAAATTTCATCCATTAAGATTAAAACCTTAAAACTAAAAACTAATGGAAAAATCTTGCGTCATTCGCACACGCCCCTGGTTCGAACGCCGCGCGGATTCGAACGAAACCTTCATTAATTAAAGCTTTCGAGCGGCCGCCGCTCGAAGTAAAGTCCGAACTTTAAGCCAGAAACCACACGAAATGATGTCATGTTTCAGCGTTAAACATGGTTCAGGCCAAAGTCATTGCCGGTGTTTTTCCCCCCATATAGTTTTCCCCTCTGCCACCTCGTCCGCCGTTGATTGTTTCTCCTCCTCTTTCGCAACGACGATGGATGGCGACAAAGAACCGCGATGATGATTCTTAAGTATTTTTTCCTTTTCGTTATTTTTTTCTTTGGTCGCCTCCTTTGTGTCGATTACAAAGAAATAAATCGCTCAGCAGAAAGCGATCTCCGGCTCTGAATTCGCAATCGTTGGCGTTCTGTCGCATCTCTGCCGACGCCCCGAGGTGATGCTCGACGCTCGTTGTGATGTCAGTTGTGATGTCATCCATTGGAAAATCCCAATACCGTGGAGCCCCATCTATCGGCCCAACATGTGTCTAACCCCGATACGTTGGCTCCACTTGTTTGCTCTCCTCTCGAGCACTTCATCACATCTGACCCGAGTCGCTCCAACAGCAACAGACCTTGATTCGTAAACAACGACATTGTTATGTGGAGCAGCAGAACCCTGGGGCAACCCCAGTCCACGCGACCTTGAGGGACAACCGCCCACCCCCCTCGGTGTTTTCCGTTACGAGGCGTGGGACTTCGAAACACGCTGCCATTATTTATCCAGCACTTTATATCTTCTACACAATATTAATGCTTCATGTTCTCTTCGACATGCAACTGCGGTGTGCATTCAGAATGGATCGTTCCCAAGCCGGGCAATTACAGTGATTAAAGCTATCAAGGGAGCCGATGCATCGTAAAATCGACATTTTTATCTACTTTAATTAATACATCTATAAATCTGACAATGTTACTCACTGGTATATAGCATTCTCAATTAATTGCCAACACAATTAATTTCGGGATGATTTCCTAGACTTCTGAGTCGTCATCCTCTGAGCAGTCACCGCATTTATGGCTCCGGCTCTGACGACTATTGTTTTATTCATGACGTTGCTGCGGGGTGTGGAGACTCTTTCAAAACTGACTGATAAATTTATAGATTCGAAATTTTTCCAAAAGCAATTAAATGCCGATGTCGTCGTTCTATATTTCAAACTTTGATAAAATCGCATTTCCGTGATAACGTCCATGGTGTGCCCTCAAATCTCAAGCATGTCCAAACCAAATAAATAACAAAATCAATACATATTTTTTCGCAAGTTAACAAAAAACACATTGCGATTGATTAAACAAATATCTCGTTTTGTTTGTATACCACATTTTTGTACACACTCTTCTGATGACTTGAATTGACTGGTTTTTTCTTAACGCAGACAGATCTGGCCCACACATGGACCATTGACGTAAGGCGCAAATGATTTGAGAATTACCTCAGAAAATATTGGATGGTGTTAATAAATGAGAAATAAGACAAATATTACATACAGTCGGTCAGGATACTCCGATAAAGTTGTCAATATTATCATATGACGATCGTGTAACTCGTTTGAGCGAAATGAGTCGTATTATGAATTTACAATGTTTGTCTCAAAAATTACAAATTACGAGTCAATAGTGTTATTTTTACATTATCTCTATAATATCTCCTTGTGGTATCCAGACGGTATCAACTGCATGTAGGGTGCATTGGAGTTGCCGCCAAGTCAATTGGATAGATTACAGTCAATCCGCATTCGTTCATACTATGTACATTCATCCTACATGCCCTGACCTATGGAGCTTGGAATGAAATTAAAAGCTCTGTACCAGATGTTGAGAATTGAGAATCGTGGAACTTAATTATAATTAATTATATCGCTCCATTAATTATTTATTATTTGTTAAAGGAACTTGTTGTTTGAGTTGTTGCTGTATGTAGAGCCTAAATTGATTAACTTCCTATATAGTATACCTAAGTATGTCTGTTAATCCTTTGGCAAACGCTCTTTAGAAAGATCGCAATAAATGCTAATTTTTTGGCACAACATAAAACAACCGCAATGTTTACCATTGTCGTTTTGACATATGCGACCACAACATTACACCTCGGTTCGTTGGCCCACGTCTATTTTCGGGTCCAGACGAATCTTAGAATGTATTTGACTAATTCATGAAACACCTTTACAAAGCATTCTTCGTAGATCACTCTGCTTCCCCTTCTTTTGTCTTTTTTGTCTCCTCCTCTATTGCGATTCAAATGCCATTCAACCGTGACGATAACCCCAATTTTCGCTCTCTATCTCTCTTCGCAGGCCAAGCCATGAAACTACTTGATGAAAGGAGCTGAAAAAACGCATTCATTTTAGAAATTAGAGACATCCCATAGACCCCTCAACTGTGATACGTCGAGCAGAAGAAGAGGACGAAAATCAAAACCGAAATTTAAGAGGGATCATCAAAGGGCCGGAGTGACGAGAAGACGTCTCGACGTCTTGCAGACAGCCATTAGAATCTAGTTTAGTGAAGTAGCCAGAGTCCCTAAGTTAAGATGACAGTAACGTACACTGCCGAGGTGGCGACATGTCGCGGATTCGGCTGTTTCCTCAAGTTGCTGCTAAGGTAAGTTCGAAAAAATGCAAGTGATGCTCGCAGTAATAATAGCAAAATGATTATCATTCACCTAAGTTGTAATGGTGTTTGCTTATGGCATTGGTTGTTATCGCTCTGTAAATTGTTCAAATACTTGGAGAGGGGGATGGGAGTGCGATTTGAAAAGGTCTTATCTTAGCGCGATTAGCACCACTTGCCACCATCGCATCCATAGATGAGACTGGTGCGAATTCTGGGATTTAGATGACTCACAATGACGTCAAGTTGAGCAAGCGATGGTGCTAATAACTAGATCAGGATGAGGCGACGCCACCGACGACATCCGTTCTAAATCCGGACGTGAGCCATGAGTGATGGCTCTACCATTATGTAGAGCTGTAGAGAGATTTCCGTGACTGAAGTGGCCCTGTAAGACCGGCGCCTGTCGGTCTGCAGACAGACCTCAAATGATATCAATGCCAAGTGCATATTATAAAGATAATGTCCACTTGTGTCTGCGGCTCGGTATGTTGAATGGTCGGTCGGTCAGTCAGTCAGAGGGTGCGTGTTGGGGTGTGCGTGTATAATTTGGCGACATCCCTTCGACATGTCTGACTTATTAATGACAGCTCTCTCTCGCAATCAGACCTTCATTCGACAGACGTTTCTCCCTCTCTCTTGTCACCGAGCGACGATCAAACGTCGCTGTGATGGAGGCGTATGATAAGCACGGATGATATAATTGAGTGTAATTGCGTAAGAAATCAACGTGATATTGAAACAACCAACACTTTGACGCTATCGACAGAGTCGGCGATGATAAGCACCACTCCATGTGTCCCAGAGGTCTGTCGCCTGTTGCTTGCCTTCTCCAGATTGTGCTAATTTCATTCAACTCGTGATTTCTATTGTTTGCTCTATAATTTCGTATGTTCACTCCTATTTGCATTCAATGAACACATTGTTTGTTTGTCTATCTGTCCATTCGAGGCTCGGCGACATCTTCATCTCGGTTCTACCAATGTGTAAAGTTATTTGATCTTGACCAGCAATCGAAGTACACATCAAGTTTGTGTTGTCGCCTCGTCGATGTGGAAAATTCGTAAACAAGTCGACGGCATCGATGACCAGTCATAAACTAATTTGCGGTCCCTCGATAAACTCTGTGGGCCTTTTGTTTTATCGTAAACACTCTGACTAACTTATTTGCTCAGTCGATCCTATTCAAAAAGTGCTTCCAAGCGATCGCGTGATCCGTCTGCACCCCTTCCTATCCCTAATTCATGGCTATTTTTGTTTCTTATCGAATGGAGCTGTTGTTTAGCTCAAGTCTTTTTTGAAAATCTGCGACAAATTGAGATAAGATTTCCCCCCAGTTGATTTCCAATGTGTTATGATTAAAAAATAATTAGGGTTAATCAAAACTCCAGGAGATAACTACCACACCATCACCATCGGTGATAAAGGTGAAGTGTGCTATCATGCCACTTATGGCCAATGACTTCGCGACATATCCGAAATATTGGCTATTTATGACTCGATCGTCATTCTTCCCGTCACGATACATAAATAGACCACCGGAACAAGCGACTGCCGCGACAAATAATCACATTTATTACGCGTGACATGGCCATGGTTCAGAATACTCCGATATGATCCTATTGTTTTGTTAGAGACTACGAGTGCTCATCAATCACGGTGCCACCTGCGTTCGGGGATTAATGGGGGATCAATGCAAAATTATGTAGAATTAGTCGGTTAGATTAACCGCCAAGTTAGTGATGTATGATCCTTTGTCCTTTGCCCTTTCTCTCTCCCCTGATCATCGATGTATTTCCGTCCTCTTGCAGGTGGCGCGGCAGCATTTACAAACTGGTCTGGCTGGACCTGATAGCCTTTCTCTTCCTCTACTACGTGCTCAACGTTACCTACCGATTCGCTCTCGACGAAGCGCAGAAAGAGTAAGTTTACACACCCATCCATACTTACTGAATTCCCATGTCACAATGTCGTCACAATATCTCGTTTCGCGCAGGATATTCGAGTCCATCGTCCAGTATTGCTACAACTACAGCGACCTCATCCCGCTGTCCTTCGTGCTCGGCTTCTACGTGTCGGTCGTGATGACGCGTTGGTGGAACCAGTACACCAGCATCCCCTGGCCCGACCCGATCGCCGTCTTCGTCTCCTCCAACGTCCACGGCCAGGACGAGCGCGGCCGTGTGATGCGACGCACGATCATGCGATACGTGTGTCTCTGCCTCACGATGGTGCTGATCAACATCTCGCCGCGTGTGAAGAAACGCTTCCCGAACCTCAGCAACCTGGTCGACGCCGGCCTGCTCAACGAGAACGAGAAGGAGATCATCGAGAGCATGAACAAGGGCTTCCCGCGGCACTCGAAGCACTGGCTGCCGATCGTGTGGGCGGCCAGCATCATCACCAGGGCGCGCAAGGAGGGCCGCATCCGCGACGACTTCGCCGTGAAGACCATCATCGATGAGCTGAACAAGTTTCGCGGCCAGTGCGGCCTCCTCATCTCGTACGACACGATCAGCGTCCCCCTGGTCTACACGCAAGTGGTAACTCTCGCGGTCTACTCGTACTTCCTGTGCTGCGTGATGGGCCAGCAGTGGACGGAGGGCAAGCGGGTCGCCGACAGCGAGTACACGAACAAGATCGACCTCTACTTCCCCGTGTTCACAACGCTGCAGTTCTTCTTCTACATGGGCTGGCTGAAGGTGGCCGAGTCGCTAATCAATCCCTTCGGCGAGGACGACGACGACTTCGAGGTGAGTGCGATCGCACCGTTCAATAGTTGAAGGAACCATTCACATGTCTCTTTCTCTAGGTCAACTGGATGGTGGATCGGAATTTGCAAGTTTCCTACCTGATCGTCGACGAGATGCACCACGATCACCCGGAGCTGATCAAGGACCAGTACTGGGACGAGATCTTCCCCAACGAGCTGCCGTACACGGTGGCGTCCGAGCGGTTCCGCGAGGAGCACCCCGAACCGTCGACGGCCAAGATCGAGGTGTCGAAGACGGCCGCGATGCCGACCACCCTGTCGAGCGTTCGCATCGACGAAATGGTTGGTAAAGAGGCCCCCGCGGCCCCGGTCCAGACCGTTAACTATAAATTCCCTGATACTGTCCACGAAGAGGAGGTTAGAATCAAAGCGTCTCTCTCACTGTACGATTTGTGTCGATTACACTGCGATCACCACATCCAATTGGCACGCCTAACATCTCATCGGGCCGGCCATCGAGAGCTAACTCGACTCCATGTGTGTCTCTCGCTATCTATCTATCTATCTATCTAACGAAATAAACGGCGCTATCGACACGGTGATTGGCTTCCGAATCTCATCCAATGCAAAGAAAACAGAAAACTAGTGTAACTGGTGACTGGTAGAGTGTGTAAATAATAACAATAATCCTAGTGGCTTAAGAACGTATCTCTGTGGTGAATGGATTGCTTGCAGAGCAGAGACCTGTGAACGGGGCCGCCAAAGCCCTGGCAAGCAAGCAATCCCTCTGTTGTGAAACTAAATCTAAGATTGTGAACTAACTTTTGATTCTAATACTAATACTCTCGCTCTCTCTCGCTTAACCTATGCGACGGAAGTTGGCTCGAGGCAGGGGTTTCGATCCCCCAGCCTCGAGCTGACCTCGTCCACTATTGGCCAAATGCACAACTGCACGCAAAACGATATCTTCTTCTTCTGTTTCTTTCGAGCGCACCTCTTTGCACTCTCTGTTCTAGTGGGAGTTTCCACGATTCCCGCCGCACCGATCCTTTCTTCGGTCCTTTGGCAAAATTCTGTAAACACTACTTCCAAAGGAGGCGAAGGAACGATCGGTGCGTCGTCGTCCCTCAGGCACCCTCACTCTAACCCACCCACCCCCGCTCTTCTCCACAGGCCGACGATGCCAGCGGCATCCACTTCACCGCGGGCAACGGGAAGACACGACCCGGCTCCTCGCCCAGCCTGGTCAGCCTCAGCGGCACGCTGTCGCGCGTCAACACGGTCGCCTCGGCCCTGAAGCGCTTCCTCAGCCGCGAGGACAGCCGCCCCGGCTCCGCCACGCCCAACGACGAGAACCCGCGCTATCGCTTCCCGGGCAGCTCGAGCGCAACGAGTCTCGCCCCACCCGGAGGCGGCGCGAAGCCGACCGGCAGCCTGCGCATCACCGACCAGGTCATCGAGGAGGTGGACGAGCAGACGACGATCACGTCGCAGCGCGCGAACGATCTGCGGCCCAATGTGCGCGACATCTTCATGCAGGGCGGCAGCGCCAACGGCCCGACGCGCACCGAACCCATGGACATCCCACAGCGGCCGCCGTCCTACTCGCGCACCCATTCGACGATGGAGCCGTCGCTGTTCCCGCCCGGCGGCGTCGAAGCTCTGCTGAGCACTTCGGCGCCGGTGGCCGACAGCCCACGGATGGCGCAAACTGTGCCCAGTTCGCCGACGGGCGACAGCACGAGGTCGCTGTTCGAGCACGGGCTCAAGGAGAAGGGCAGCCATGAGACAGGTGAGTCATCGGGCCACTGGGCGGAGACTGGGGGGGTCATTATGATGATGTTGATGTTCGAGTTTCGCATTAAATTTTGTTTTCATTCATTCATTACTTTCGCCACACTCTCGATCGCCAGAGCGTCCCGATGCCCCGCAGGTTTTCCGATGGTTCCTTTCGACCGGTAAATAAAATGCTGCTCCGTCCCACTGTAGTTGTCGGCTGTTCGTTGGTTGCCCTTAGATTAACAACATTATCTGTCTCGCTCCTGCTCCTACCTATTCTCACTCTCTTCCTCTCTCTCTCTCTCTCTCGCTCGCTCTGTACTAATGGAAGCAGTGTTTTTTGCTTCCACTCACGTCCTGTTCTTCGATTTAACGCTGCGTATTTAGAAATCTCAACCCGTAGTTGTCATCTTCGTGGAAGAGATGAAAATGATGGAGATGATGAGGATAGTGGAAGAATTCATGGAGATGGCAACTACGGGTTCTTGTTGGTTAAAGCATGCAAAAGTTGTTTATTTGCTGTTATTTTGGCGTTCGTTGTTTATTGCATTTTGTTGTTGTTATTTAGTTTGTTTTATTTCTGGTTTCAAAATAACCCAGTTGTTTCGACCGGAGATTTATTTTTTGTTAGTTTTTAATTATTTAAATGTTGTGAAGTTTTAGTTCTGCATAGTATTGTATTATATTTATTTTTTAATTTTTGAAATTCCCATCGAAATTACAATTTCTATCGAAATTCAAATTTAGTTACAGTTTGTATGGATTTCAGAGTATTCCTTCTTTAGTCTAACTACTATCCTTATACATATCTATTACGTTGTATTATCCCATCTTACATTGAAGATGATTGAGTACTTTTCCTAGTTGTAGAGTTTTTGAAAATGTTTTTAGGTCCCAATAGTTCCGAATACCATACCCTATCTACCCTGTATTCGTAGGCAAATAGTTTTCGTTACTCTCTGTTTTGCTCGATTCGAAACGATTGGAGTCCTTGACTGAACAACAATTGATTAACCAGCAATTAACATTCGTCTCTCTTTCCCCCAGTGGAAGATTTCGAGTTGCGATCGACCAACGAGACCATCGCCAATGCCGACGAGGGCGACGACTTCGACAAGCTGAAGGCGGCCCGTGAGAAGGAGCGCCAGGAGAGGCAGAAGCAGAAATTCGCACGCTCAATTAGCACGGCGCCAGGAGCCGAGGGCCTAGCGCCGACGATCGTTCCCGTCGTGGCCGCGACGATCATCACCGCCGCTCCAACAGTGGCAGCAGCAGCGGCAGCAACTGTTGCTGCTCCTGCGGCCGCAGCACAACTACCAGCCAACGGCTCCAGTGCCGACCTGTTGTCGGAGCCCATCTCGAGCTCGACCGTGCGGCTGACGGACGACGACAGCGAGACGAGGTCATAGTACAGCGCCAGTGTTGGCAACATGACGCTCTTCAACTTTCTCAACGACTTCGTCTAGGCCTCGCCCCCTTACTTAGTTGCTCTAAGTTCGTCACTAAGTTCAACAGTTATTATTTTCAACGGGTGGATTTATGTATTAGAATCAATTCGTATTATTTATTGTTAGTTCGTTTCGCGCCCTGTATTTCCCCAAGTAGCACGTCTTCAAGTGCCTGGTAGTATTGGCTGAAACCGCCCCTCTATTATGGTAGGAAGTTGTATTTTTTCGAAGTTAATTTTAATTGAGTGGCTGCATCTTTCGGGATTGTGTAGTACATGTTTTTCGTTTACCGTTTCGAATGCTCATTGAATGTAAAAAAAGACCCCTTAAACGTGCTCGTCAAGTATTGTAAGGAATCCTCTGGACGGACGGAGCGACGAGCATCACTCTTAATGTTAACTATTTATTAAACTTAGGCTAAGTCTTAAAACTACGATATTAATACTGGTTAACGACAATTCAAACTCTTGTATATAGGACAATTAAATACGTACGATGCTTTACAAGCTAAGATAGACAGACAGATTCTAAATCCGATTACCATTATTGTAATCGGCCAGGTTGATTGTTGCTTCTGTAAACAGTATTCCTACGCAAGCGTATTTTGGAACATACCAATATCCTATATAGATAATGATACAAGTTGTCTTTTACATACTATATTGTATACCTAAGCAGCACTCTTACGTCGTAGCGACTTCTTTAATAACGTAGCAAGTAATCTCTGCTAATTGTTAGTTTATTTTTGTAACATAAGAAAATTGCGGCATTGTATATTTTTATATGAACATCGTCAAATAAAATTAACTCGATCTACAATAAAAGAATTCTAATTGAACGGGAATTTTCGCAAAATGTTGAAATCAGAAGGTAGGTATTGCAATATTTACGATTTAAATAAAATGTCTCATTCCACAGGAAACTAAAATAAATATACAAGGTTTCAAATAAATGAAAAACTTGTGTTTTATATTAATAAATGGGAAAGAAAGGTTTTTTTATTTTTAACTCTTATTAATAACTAGGAAATAACCGCTGCTTCTCAGCGGATAAACACCGTGCAGATAAAATTACTTTCGAATCAATACATTTCCTTAAAATCATATTAAATAGAATAACATGAATATTTTTTTCCAATAATAATAATGATATGATATTGATAAATATTATTTAGAGTTTAGCAGCAGGTTTAAGGACATGGGAGTAGTTGAATAATGAGAACAACACTCTCAATATGAGCAAATGCATAGCTGATATTTGATCAGGGATATGGTTCAGCGACTAAAATGGAAACTTAAACGCCTCTCAAGACGTTCTAAGATTTTCATGAAAAATTGCCTGAATTATGAAATTATCGAAAATTTAGAGGTCGTCCCGAATTATCGTCCTTTTCACGAAATAGCGCGTATTTACGGAAATATGAAGCATTTAAGATTTTCATGAAAAATTGCCTGAATTATGAAATTTTCGAAAATTTAGAGGTCGTCACGAATTATCGTCCTTTTCACGAAATAGCGCGTATTTACGGAAATATGAAGCATTTAAGATTTTCATGAAAAATTGTCTGAATTATGAAATTTTCGAAAATTTAGAGGTCGTCACGAATTATCGTCCTTTTCACGAAATAGCGCGTATTTACGGAAATATGAAGCATTTAAGATTTTCATAAAAAATTGCCTGTATTATGAAATTTTCGAAAACTTAGAGGTCGTCACGAATTATCGTCCTTTTCACGAAATAGCGCGTATTTACGGAGATATGAAGCATTTAAGATTTTCATGAAAAATTGCCTGAATTATGAAATTTTCGAAAACTTAGAGGTCGTCACGAATTATTGTCCATTTCGCGAAGTAACGCGTATTTAAGGAATTACATGAAATTTTCGAAAATTTAGAGGTCATTACGATTTATTGTCCTTTTCGCTTTTCGTTCTTTTCGTGAAATAACGCAGAGATATGAAGGATTTGAGATTTACATTAGATTTACATAACGCATATTTACGGAGATATCAAGGATTGCACAATAAGCAATATAAATGAGTAGATTTGAGTAAAATATATCGAAATGTCAGTTAATTCAAAAAATAAATTTGTCAAATATAAATTGTTGAACCAATAAAAATTGCATTGAATGTCGCAACATTCTAGTTTACGATAATATTGGCAGTAGTTATGTAGAAGCATTCAAATGAGTTGCATTTGTCTTATCTTAGAGATATTCATGGTTTTTATTTTTTCATTATTTCCCCAAATCAATTCCAAACAATTTGAATTAATTTTTATATACGTCAATATTTCATTGTCAGTTTGACTTTTCGTAGTGTATTCGAGTTGACATTGAATTTGACCGAGAGAGAACATGAAATATGGAATATTTTCTCAAATAAAAATAACAACGAAAAACCATGACAACGAAATATGAGAGAGAGAATTTTGTATGGAAAACTTTTAATTTTAATTAAGTTTCTCAATGGTTAATGTTAAATTTATATAGCCTATGTCCTATTCTGATATGGTGCCTAACAAGTAAAAATATAAAACTGGAAACATTCTCAGCGGTTTAGCTGATTTTTGTAGTCGAACATACAACTTTCTTCTTTTATATATTAGTATAGAGTATAGATATAGAATATAGATTAATGGTTATAAAAATATGATCCAATAAAAAGTGATTTATTTTATCTAAGTGATATTTCTTAATTTTGATTTATTTAAACTTAGAGAGAAATCAAAAAACGATTTCCAATTAGCAATATAAATATATATAAAAAATAATTAATCTAAATAAACGATTTAAGTTTTTAAACAATTTTAACAACCGTCAAAAATCAAATTCAAAGAGAGAAAGAGACAAACGGCATAAATGCACTTTACGACCCCCCTTCTGATATCAAAAACCAAGTATGCAGATTGATAGCCGTATATGTACATATCATAACGCCAAAATATCTCGGTGTGATTTGCCCCCATTTGGGAGAAAATGGGGGTCAAAGTTCAAAATTGGGGCCACCCCTAAATCCACAAATGTTATTCAATCTGAAACATATGGATATCGAAAGAAAGGTAATTGAATTCTCTATAAAACTGCATTTAAAGTTTTTTCAAAATTATAAACTTTTAACAAAAAATTTGACAAAAACTGAAAAAAATTATAAAATGTTTTTTTCAATAATTTTTTTCTTCAAAATTAGTATTATTAACTATATGTTTAGTATACATTTCCTAAAAGCTGGTTCAATTTCCTTTAAAATGATATATATATTGTTATATTTATATATATAATGTATATATATTTATAAAAAAACATAACATTACTCCAGATCTGAATCTGCTTCCCTTTCTACATGAACGTGTTTTAACTCATGACGGTTGGTGTCCGAGCTATAAAAAAGTGATACATATCTAAGGAACAAACCATTACCAAATCAGCTCTGGAGTAATGTTTCGGGTTTTTGATACTCAAAATTAGTACTTTTTGGAGGTATTTTTGTTTTTTTTTTGGAGGGGGGGTCGTAAAGTGCATTTGTTCCGTGAAGTGTATTCTAAAAAAGTGGAGTGTCGTAGTCTTCTGATCAAAAGTAAAGTGAAACACTTCGAGTGAAGTGCAATCGACAACCCTGCTGGTCAGCAACAAACGTCAGTCAAAAGACAAAACGATTTCTGGGTCGGAATAGCAATAATCAAAACAAAAACCGACAAAACTTTAACTGTCAAAAACGTTCCGGAAATTTTAAATTTTCCATTTCTTCCGAGTTCGTAAAGCGTCCCTGAAATGCTCCTTGTGATGCTAGCTCCATCTATTGGTGTTTAAAGAAATTAAAAATTAATTTATTTATTTAAAAAAAAATAAAAAAATATCTATAAAAATTTGGTGGTTCAATAACATTGGATTGATTACCACAAATGGAGAATCACCTGGACAGCGAGAGCTATTGGAATCGATCGACGAGTAAAGCCTTCAGCTTCGACGACGACGATGACGAAACCGGGCTGGGCAGCGTCTGCAGTGGATCGGTGGCAGAATTCGCTCTACAGCTCCCAATGGGACTCGGCGGGCATTCTCAATGACGACGCCGTGTCCGAGGCGAGTTACGACAACAGCGTGGCCGCTGGTGGCCTCAATTTGTCCATCAAGTCGGTGATTTCGGAGGAAGCGCTGAAGATGGTGCTGCAGGAGCAGACGCTCGACGACGAAATCATCCCGAAGGGCGTCCCAGCGGATGAGGAACTGAAGATTCTACGTCGGTAATGCAACAGCCTCAATTTGGTTAAAGAAACTTTTCTAATGATACTCTATTTTAGAAAAATGCAGTCCACATTCTACAGCCCTTCGCCCGAGGCGACCGCTTTCAAGCTGCTACTCGGGAAAAATTGTCCCCTAGAAGTGTTCAAGTCGCTGCAAGAGAAGGAGAAGCTGCTGAACGCCGTGCTGTCCAACGGCGGCGGCGACGACATCATCACCGTCCTGCTCTTCATGAAGAAGACACTCAACAGGTCCAAGTTCCACAAAATACTGCAGGGCCAGCCGAAGGCGCTCGAGCACTACATCAGCTACCTGACTCAGCGCCGTGACCCGGAGCTCTACGAGCTGCTTCAGTTGTTCGGGAAACCGCACGATGCCGTGATGCAACAATTGAAGGCCATCTATGAGCGTTCGAGCACCAGCAGCGTCGTGTCCGACCTGCATCTGAGGCAACAGAAGCTGCGCCAATTGCTGGATCGCTACACTGCTGGCGGGGCGGTAATTGGCATCTACCAGCAGCTGTTTGTGAGCTCACTTAAACTAATCGATCTCATTGCGAAGGAGCGAAATGCGTTGGACAACTTGGTGGGTGTGAATTCCACACCGATCGAGGTGCTGCACGCCTGCTGTCGCAAGCATAGCAATTGGAAGGAGCAGGACATGGTGAAGAGCATCTCGCCGTTTCGCGTTTGTGCCGAGCAGCAAATATCGCCGGCCCAGTTCGAGTGGACGGCGCTGAACGAACGCGCGACGGCCCAGGCCTACGGGGACTTGGAGTGCGTGTTCGAGCGGGTGCCCACTTGGCATCCCATGAAGCAGAAACAGTTCCACATCAGTTTCTCACTGGACGCAGCCATCTTGCGGCTGTACGAGTTGAAGGCTCCGCCCGTGGTGCTCTACCACTTTGTTTCGAAAATCGGCAACGCAGCCGATAAGTTGGAGATGGCCAAGAAGGTGAAGTGCGTAAAGGGGACGATTGATGCCATGGTTAGTCTCAAGGACATCAACCAGTTGACACAATTGAGGGATTCGCTGCCCGATCGCTCGGAAGAGCAGTTCTACTGCGAGAAGGTCCTCAAAGGGTTGCAAACCAAGCGATGGTCCACCGACAGCATCAAGATCAAGCTCTGAGACCCACAGTTCAACAGTTTCTATAAATTCAGATCGATTTTAACTTTTGGAACCCGTTGTTTGCAGGTTTTAATGGTGCAGCAATATATAAAAGAAATTATTCAGTAGTTAGTTATAGTTCATTTTGAATGTTTTGTATTTAAAAACGTGTATTTCATGAATTAATAAATTAATTGAATAATGCTTTAATCAATTTCGATTTTAAGTATTAGGATCACAAGCTATAAATATACAAAAATGTTTTGATTCTCTAACATATGCCTTGTTTGAGTAGATTATAATTTCATTTAATTACACACAAAAGCAATATTTATCATAGGCAACAAATATATTAATTATTTCATATTTGATATTAATAAAGTTCTGCATTTAAATTGTAAAGCTTTGTCAAAAAACATGTTGAAGCATTAAATAATGAAGCAGACTAATTAAGTTTATCGCTCATCGCTTGCTATTCACATGAGTTTCGAAAACAAGCCAGTTCACGTTATAATGATTTTTTTTATGAGTTCAGTGAAGTTCTATCAAGTTCCTGATCGATCGCCTCCGACACCCTCGATATCGAAAATTTACAGTTTTGAAGAGATCCATAATTTTCTGAACATCCATATGTTGATGATTCTCCGTCTTGAAATGCTTAAGGGTTAATAAATAAGAATTAAAGCACGATGCATTCCCAGTGAAAATCCAAACATTCTCTCTTTCCACTTATATTCTCGTTCAATCATCTCAACTCGTGTCTCTAGAAAACGAGACAACGATTCATTCGTTCAAATGATCGATTCAATTAGAACTTGTTTCTGCCATAAAGCTTTGAGCCAGCCGCAAAACAACTGCCTTATCTTAAACCAAAGCATATAAATACAAATAATAACTAAAATTAAAAATACAAACATATTAGAATATAATTAACAAACAACTAATTATTACAATGCTTCAAAAGCCTCTGGCAAACAATTGTTTTGAATTTAACACTTAAACTATCGAAAATCGTATCGGTGTCCTCCAACTTGTATTCGCTCTCATTCTGATTGGGATCCTGAGCAATGAGACTCTTGAACTTTTGGTTCAGACTCTGCTCCAACACGGTATTGTTATTGTTGAAATATAATACATACGACAACTCCAGCAGATAGTAGTCCAGATCCGATAAAAAGAACCGCTCACACTCAAGCAGATCGAATTTCCGACCAATGAAATGCATGAAAACGTAATAAATGAAGAACTTCAGATCCTGTCGACGCATCGGCACGAAACTCGTATCCTTCGTGAAGTACTCGAATATTTTCAGTGTCTTCTGTGGCGTATCGCAGACGTTTAGACAAAGGGTGAACGCGTCGACAAACTTAAAATTGAGCATATGCGTTCGGATGCGATACTCCAGGCGCTGGCGAGAGAACTCACGGATCTTGTCCGGGTTGTAGAGACCGTGAAAGACATAGAGGCAATAGTGAATGTAGGAGCGAAGCTCGTAGACACTCTCGTTCTCGTCGTCCTCCGCCAGCGTGCTCTGAGATTCAACAGCTTCCACATTCGCTGGCGTCGCCTCCGCCCCAACTCCACCGGCCGCACTCTGATCAGCATTGTCCGTGAGCGGGAGTCGTGCGTAGCTCTGCTCGTCGGGTGTGACATCACAAGAGCTCTGTGTCTGGTTGGCACACGAGAGGCTCTCGCCACACACGACCACTTGCGGATTGTACGAAAGGTTGATGGACGAGGCATCGTTATTGCTTAGATTCTCTAGGCTTGAGATCATGTCGTCTGAATCCTGCCCCGACTCCTGATGGATGTCGTCACTCAGTGTTGACTTGTACTGATGCGACGGTGACGGACGTTCACAGTTGTCGTTGTGGAAGCTTATGCCAGCTTCTTGCACGAAGTGCGCTTGATATTTCGGTATACTCTTCAGATAGCGCACTGGCTCATTGTCCAAGCGAATGCGAGGTCGTGGCAGATTGATTTCCACGGGCACCTCCACACATTGGCTTTCGAAGCGCATCAGGCGCTTTGTGGTCGGCAAGCAAACTACACGTTGTTTTGACTTGTCAATCGAGTTGCCCAAATCGCGACCACACTATGGGAAAGAAATAATACTCGAAATAGAAATATTCTTAAAGTAATTGATCTATATTCATACCTGCCCATTGGAGTTCCCGCCAAATGCTTTCACTACGTAATCCGTGGTCATAACCAGAGTGAAGTCCGCACCACAGTCCACATACATAGGACTCTCAATGCCGTCGATGGGGGATGGTTTATTTACAGCACGACGTTCTTTATCTTCGGTTCCCAGTTGATGTTCTAGGTTCTTGCCCCACGTGTACAACGTGCACGAGGATGAGATCATGGCGAAGTGGAAGAGTCCACTTGAGAGCTAAAAGAATAATTTAAATTTTAGAAACATTTAAATTTCTGATTTGTGTCAACACAATTGGGTGTCGCTCACTTGTCGAATTTGTCCAGCGACCTCAGAGGTATCAACCAAGTGTGGCGTCATGTGCTCGCAGGGATCCACTTCGGTTGAAGGCTGCTTCTGTTGCGTAAACTCTATTTTCTTTTGTTCCATATTTTCCACGGCCTTAATTGGCTGTGCTTCTTGAGGTTTTACTGGCTCTACTATTTCTTCCACCACATCCTCAATCACCTGGATGTTGATGGTCGAAGCTATTGATGTAGTCACTACTTCCGCCCGGATTGGTTCCACATCGTCCACTTTCACAATGGTTTCATCAATTTTTAACTTCGATTCGTCGGAGACACATTCCAACTCAACATCGCCAGTGTTCTTTGTGATTTCCACGGCAGCAGCAGCTGATGTTGAAGCTCCTGGGTCGTTCTCTGGTGTTTCAAAGTGCGTTGTTCTGTCATTTGATATGGTGGCTTCGAACCGTTTGCTCATTTCTCGACGTTGATGTTCGTCGATTTTTTGTTTCGCATTTGCACGCCTCTTGATTTGGTTCGCCAACCGCAGAGCCTGTGGCGAGGATCCCCATGTGTATAGACAATTGTTTTCATCGACAACTAACTGCAAATGGGAGAAAGAGAGTATTAGATATGCTTTATTCGAGCATAAGCTTACAATTACAAGCACTTACATTTGAAAAGAATTTGGTATGTATCAGTCTTATTCTTGCACTGTTCCCCATATCCAACTTAATGGGTACTAAACTCTTCACTTGACTAGTGCAGTTCATTTCATCGTCTGGCGCTCGGCCAGCACCACTCGTGACCACTGTGGCAGAAGGGGTAGGCGAACTTATGCCCAGTTGGCCAAAGTGGTTTGAACCGAATACATAAAGCTCTGTGGTTGGATTTTGACATTGCTGGCCCTGACATAACACCAAACTGTGAGCATGTCCCAAAGATACTTGTACAACTTTCTTATATTTAAAAAATGAAACTAATTTTGGCTCGGCTACGTTTTCGGTATCGCCATGACCTAATTGTCCATAGACTCCCCAACTGAAAAGAGATAACAATACAATGATTTTTAAAGTTAAATTATTGTGTCATTGCTTTACATACCCCCATGTGTACAAAAGTCCATCTGCTACAACTGCATTGTGATACTGTCCTGCCTCCAGTATCGTTATATTTTTTCCGTCCAACGCCTGCACTAGCATTGGTTGGAGCGACATTTGCATATGACGACCAATGCCCAGTTGCATTAAATTGTTATTGCCCATGGAATACAACTAAAAGTCGAAGAATTAAAAATCGCAAAGGCCACAAAAGCTGGCTATCCTTACCCCATTATTAGTTAAAACTAGAGTGTGTTGCCTGCCACATTTCACTGCATGAACTTCCAAGTTCAACTGTGAAAGAACTTCCAAGCATTTTACTGCATGTGGAGGCTCCGGTGGATCTAAGGAACAAGTAGTTGTGAATATTTAATATGGTTAAGATAAAACCAAAATACATACCGGAAGACTTGCCAACACTATAATTACAAGGCACTCCATTTGAACCCCAGAAGAAGGCTACGCCATCCACAACGCACGCGCAGTGTGCGCAGCCGGCTGAGATCGGTTTGAATCTTGAAGATTCAATGGCAAACTGAAGCGAGAGATTTGTTGTGAAAACATTTCAAGATGGATATTTAAGATAAACAAGCTCACCTGATTGTCTTCGTATGTCAGCCTAAATGTAGACAATGCATTGATGATGTTCTCTCGTTTCGAACGTTGAGATTCCATATGTATGAGTACAGCAAGATAGGTTTCAATGAGCGTTTTACAAAAATCAAACAAATACGTATTATTGTCATTCGAGTTCTGCTCGGAACGGCATGAAGAATTATGCGAAACCACGGGACGCAAGGTAGCTGAGAAGGGATTCAATTGTTGCTCAAGGCGCTGCACAATGGTAAGTAAATCACAGTCAATCATTTCATTGTTAAATGGCAAATAACCGTACCTTCAAGACGCAATCTCGTATGTTCTCAAGTTTTTCCTGGATAAAAACAAAATAGTCGACAGCAACATGAGGCAAGTAGGTGATGCTCTCGGTGAATATCGGCTCGCTTAGGTTGTAAAGACACACGTTTAACTCTGAATACCAACCTTATGTAAAAACATTTATTGTTTCATATACTAAAATCGACTACAAAGCATTTACCAAATTCCTGCCCCACCACGCTAGTCAGAGCCAAGAACGTGTCCATGCATACGCCGCGAACCTTTGCCAAAATGAGAGCTGCAGAAAACAGGCCACTCTGACACAAGACAATGCTAGTCATGTTGGTGTGGAACTTTGAGTTGGTCACAAGGAAGTTCCTGGTGGTACGAAAAAGCACAATGTATTACTACACAACTGAGAACGTATTGGAAACTCACCATAGGGGAAGATAATTCTTGTCGTTCACCGCTTTTTCAGCCAATGTGATTAGGAGCAAGTTGGCCAAGTGGAATTGCGACGATGGCGACATCTGTAAATTGCTGATCGACTCGTCAACGCCGTAGCAATAGTCGCTGCAGGAAGCACCTTCGTTTACAACCGTCGATCCGTACGACTCGGGCGTCGGCGGCAATATAAGGCGAACATCTTCAGAGTGTCGATAGGTAATGTCGGCCAGAATGGTCTTCAGAATAGGACTGCAGAAGTATTGCGATTTCAATAGATACGTCGACTTGAGAGCCATCGCACAGAGATGCATCAGAGCATAAGTCTGACCGAACATTGCCAGCTTGAGTGCCGTTCGTATGGGTTTGATGCGAGCTGTGTTGTAATGTGAGCAAAGCTTGAGCAACCTTCTTTCGTCTCAACAGATAGTCGCCTGCGAATTCTATGCAAGACTCGTAGAAGAGATCGAATGTATTGCAGAATTCACGGCACTGCGTCCATTCTCCAGCAAGTGCGGAATCCAAGAAGATGGCAAACGGTTCTTTCCTGAAATGAATTTTGAATTAGTGATTTCTATGAATTAAATTGACTTTAGGAAACCTACTTGAGTTGGATATAGTAGACGTTCTTGTTGGTCACAACATAACAAGGATCATAGTTAATCTTGGGGAATTCGCTCTTCATGATTTCCATCTGGCGCAATGAGTATTCTTCCTGTACATCAGCTGTTTCGTAGAACTGCACGTAATCCATGGGCGAGCGAATCTCTTTATAATCAAATGCTTTCGCCTTCTCCTCTTTGGAGATGGTCTCGGGTGCATCCGTCGTCCGGTACGAGGCCATTTGATACAAATTAAGTACGGTTTCGTTTTCAAATCGAAATAGGCTTAGCAGACTAGACGCGTTGAACTCCTGAAGAGGGAGAAAAACAAATTAAAATACCATGGAATTGAATAAATCTCATAACTTACATCTTCTTCGCCGCTTCGTAGAGAAGCCATCGCACTGCTTATAACACCAACAGCATTGATGAGGTTGCTTGAGGTTGAACTGCTGGCCGAGGTGCCGCTGGATGTCGCACTGGTGTCGGTGCTGCCACCGGCTGTCTCCCCCTCCTCGCGCTGGTTTAACGTCCCCTTCACTCAAATCTTCGACCACATCTTTCTCATCGTTGGACTCTTTCTGCAATTCCTTTGGTACTTCGAAATTTTTCTGCTCCTCCAGATCGACATATTGTATGGAATACAGTATGTTAGAGCTGATCAAGATGTCGTGGCTATTCTTTGGTATTTTATACAGAAACAGCGGCTTCAGATTGATGTCGATGTTGTGCACGGACAGTGAGTTCGATTGGCTGTGCAGAGCGCTGAGCAGGTAAGTGTTGCGCAGGTTCTGTATCGTGTAAAAGGAGCCCACCGTGTTGCCCAGAACCTCGGGCGTCAACGACGGCGAGTCCATGATCGTGAAGGTTCCGAGGCTGTTCTCCGGCATATCTAGAAATTAACAACAGAAGATAATCAAGAGTGAATTAACTCATACGAAACATATAAACAATAAAACAGAAGCTAACATGAAATACAAATGATCAGTTAGTTGTGAACCGAAAATAGAGCATGTGACTAAATTTGAAGAACTAAATGCCTGGACACGGATAACCATAAATTGTATGCTAGGTTCCCAAACTCACCACGCTTTGCTCGCAATTTCGTTAAAATTACAAAAATTATTTGAAAAACTAAGAGATTGAAACGAAAACAGAGGGAAGGTATTGGAAGCATATTGAGAGAAACTAAATTTCAGTTTAAAAAATTTCAGTCCTTCGAATTCTATTGAAAAATTTTGAACATGTCCAATTGTAAACGAACGACCTTCGCAAAATTATAAAATTTCGACCGAATTGTTTTTGACATTGATAAACAATTATTGATATATTGACACTCACATTCTTCTAGTTTCTGGCGATTATCGGACAAACGCATTTTGATGGCGTTTAATTTTTTCGATCCTAAACTCTTGAGAGATGCCAGTCGAGCACGAGCCGCTGGCAAAATGCCAGCTCGTCCATTGATGTCGTCGATGTCTTGCAGTTGTTGTTGTTGTTGCTGCTGCTGCTGCTGTTGTTGAAAACGCACACCTGTCGATTGACCAAATGTCGTGCTGTCGTTCATTGTGCGATTCACAGCCACGGAGTAGGGTGGGGGCGGAGGCATTGCGGTTGGTGCTGGCTGTTGTGCGACTCCTGCCAAAGGGTGTGGTGGCGGGGGATACGGCGGATGAGGGCGCGAGTTGGTTGGAACCTCGTCGTTTTTCACGAACACATCCTCCTCCAGCTGGCTACTGTCGGAGGCTGGATCGGAGCAATTGCTGTTCGATTTCATTTGCATCACAATTTGCCAATCGCTCTCGCGCACCTGCGATGATGAGGGCGAAATGTCGCCGGGATAAGTGTATTTGATGGCTTTCTGTTCGAGAAGCAGCTTGTATTGCTGCTTGAGTGAGGACGTTATCTACAGAGGGAATACACTTAATTCCGATTTCTAAGTTCATAGAGATAAACTTACCAATAGCATCACACTCTCGAAGGTGCTGTCCTTGCAGATTAGCAGCTTCATCACGGAGCCACTTTCGATTGCGGTGCTCGCTACGAAGGGACAGTTCGGACTTAGGCCCACGAAGCAAATGGAGCCGTCTGAGTAGCCGATCACGGCGCGATTCGTGCCGTCGAGGGTTTGCCACCAGACCACCGAGAGCGGAAAGGGACAAGTGTTCGAGGCCATGAACGAGGTGGCCATCACTTGGCTGTTGCCGGCTTTGTCCACTGCGCTGCTGGCGACGGCAGAGTGCGCCAACATGTTCAGCGGCACGTCCTGCGCGCAGACGTCAATTGAGTGCTCTTCTAGTGGAATAATAACAACGCCATCTTCGTCTCCTCGTCGTCTACTGAGGCGGGAGTTTTGTCGGAATCTTTCTTTTCGGTGCCAGCATGTGAATCGTCTATTCGAGCTTTGGCGGCCAAGTCACTCGACAGCTGATCCACCTCATCAGATGGCGCTTGTTGTTCTCCAGCAGCTGCAGCGTCATTGTTTTCCTCGTTGGCCACAGCTCCCGATGTGCTACTGGACGTTGGTGCTGGTTGTGCTGCGGAACTGGTATTGGGATTGTGATTGGGACACTTCTTGGAGTTGGGGCATTCGTGGGGGCCCACGAACGGAATAATGTACGACGTGACTTGCGTTGTGCTGTAGGGTTGCTGCGGATAAGTGTCCAACATCAAAGTGGCGGTCTTGTCGACCACCGCGAGTGCAGGAACTATGTGGAGAGTGTTGTCGAAGCCTACGAAATGAAAGGAAACACTTTTATTCTAATGTGACATCTTCGGTTGTCGGTATGTCGAGCTTAAAATAGACTTCAAACGCGATTACTGCGGGTTCAACTGCCTCCCTCAGAAGAGTGAAATCAACACACACAGCGCAAAAACAACAGACACGCTGTCTGGCCCGGGCCCGTTGCGACAATTATCGCAACAACCTATTGGACGACCCGAGCAATGCTCTGGGGAAGAGTCAATAAATCATCACCGCCTTGATTAATATAATCACAGAGCGCAAAGGAAGAAAAGCAAATCAAAGAAATGCAATGCAAATGAAACGACGAGGTGTAGCAGAGTCAAATAATCAATACCTTTGATTTGTTGCCACACGATAACCAACCAACCACCTACTTTGTACTAACGACCCCCCCGCCCTTCGTTCCCCTCTACTTACACAGCACGAGCAGCCAAGTGCCCGTGGGATCGAAGCACACGTCGTGGATGACTCGATTGGTGCGGCGGAACCATGAGATCAACTTGAGCACTTCCTGGCCGC
This sequence comes from Coelopa frigida, assembly GCA_017309665.1. NCBI lineage: Eukaryota > Metazoa > Arthropoda > Insecta > Diptera > Coelopidae > Coelopa > Coelopa frigida. Next base: position 11,720,746 of record CM029561.1, on the reverse strand, counting down.
CCTCGTTCGTGTAACGGAACACAATGTCGTTCTCCTCGGAGACCAGGCACAACAGTTGCTTCCGTGCATCGTAGTCTGTGACGGTGGACAACTTGCAGCTCAGATTCGTAATCAGCGGCTTCAGCTCGAAGATCTCCAATTGCTGCAGCAAGGACGTCATTGTGGCCGGTAGCGGTAGCGACGTGCAGTCTGCGGTCAGCAGAACTTCCTCTTCTCTTCGTCGCTTGTTGTTGTTATTG